>OX388344.1:7217998-7845998 GCA_947579665.1 Sympetrum striolatum
TCCTTAAAAAAATTGAATTGAAAATATTCATATAATTCGCTGCAATTTATTCGTCCGGCATCAAACCTGGGTCATCTGGTCATACTTACTAAGCAGCGCAACATAAGATCACCATCTCTAGCTATATGTGAAAATTCAAGCAGCAGTATTGGGTGCACTGCCTCAAACGACGTCTTACTTTTCTCATATATTCCTTATATGAGCAATTGTAATTTGCTCTGGCATCGAACCCAGGAACAGTACGGTCTTATCTATCTTTTGTTTTCTTAAACCCATTCATTATATATATCTTCTAGTAAAGCAAGAACTTCCTATCATTTCGATAAATACATTTAAAAAAAAAGATGAATAACTACCTCAATGTATTTTAAAGGACATTTAACATTACAAGGATATTTGCATCGTCCTTGCATCGAACCCAGGATATTTTCTGTAAACGTCATTAATGTTTTCGATAGACCATGCCCATATCTAAAGGATCTTTGAGTATTGATTCTCTACCTATCCAGGAAGTATTTTTTTTTTAATTCCCAAAAATCAAAGCAATGCTTTTAAATGGGAAAAATCGGGACATTGGGGCCCTATGGAATCGAACCCATGGCACTGAGGTTCAAAATCGCAATTTTTCTGGCGGTTACACGTTATGGTCACTACGTCGTTTTTACGTTTTCAAGTCAATGACGCTTGTGGTTGAGCCTGTGAATTAGTATCCTATCTATCTATATCCCTATTTATATGAATGAATCCAGAGAAGCATCTATATATAATAGATAATCACTACGCTCTGAAGACAAATAAGAAACAACGCCGGTGGTGGCAAGCGTAACTCTACTCAAGCAGGGAAGAGTACTATAGTGGCTCAAGTTCATTAGCAGTCTTGAAGTCTCAATCGGCCAGTGGCTCATATAAAAATTTCACAAGAATGTCTCCGAGTGATTTAGAATTTTTGATTAATATGGTAGGTCCAAAAATCTCGAAAAAAGATACAACGTTAAGGAAAGCCATTCCTGTTCCAAGATAGGCTGGCTCTTACGTTTCTTGGCAAGTGGTGATTCATACGTTAGTCTTCAGTACCTGTTTAAAATATCCAAGCAATCCATCAGCTGCATCATTCCAGAAGTTTGTGAAGCTCTCATTGAAAATTTACTTACAGATAAAGGAAAAGTTTTATTTATTACAACATAAGAAGCTAACAATCACTTAGACTTAATACAAATACATACTAAGACATTAATTAGATGCAGAAGAAAACACGGGTAGAGTTATTCAATAAGTCTCCGAATGTCAACATTTTCCTCGGAAGATGTAGTAGCTGCTGAAATATTTGTTGTTGGACTATCTTCAGAGGTAACGGAGCTATATGGATTGAATGGTTGAGGACTTTGAGAATACGAGGGAGAAGGTTGAATATGATGGGGAAGTTGAGAATATGATGGGGAAAAAGAGTTTGGAGAATGAATGGAAGGATTAGTAGAATGTTGAGGTGGGTTCATTCGGGATTGAAAACTTGTCCCTTGATAGGGTAGTCAATTGGGCTGGAGGATAAATTTAGTCATAAAACCCCATATTTGCTTTTAGGAAGTCACCTAATATTTTGTTCTGTATTGCACATCTTGATCTTTCGCTGAATTTTCTCAGTTTGGCAGCCAACATGTTGCCGAAATGCTGAAATTCATCTTCGCTACTTTTCTGCAAACAGGCAGCTAAAAATTCAAATGCCTTTTCAAGGCGTTGGTCTTCCACCTTCTTTCTTTTTCTTGGAGGCTGAAATTCGCTCTGTTCTGTAACTTGAGTTGTATGCGGTGGTGTCTCTCCTGATTATTCACATTCCATTGACTCATTACTATTTAAAAAAAACTATTATATCTTTAAGTAGTAACTAAACAATAATAAAATTTCCTTTAATGACAATGAATTCGCGTATTACTCTGTTTTACAGATGTCGAAAACAGAAAAGGAATGGCTGTTAGTGGCAAAGCAATTGCTGTCCACAATTTTTCATATTAATTTCAAGAATTGTGGAATTTCCCACATGCATTGGGGTCAATTGATGGAAAACATGTGATATTTATGCCAAGGTAGAATTTCTGGCAGTGGGGTTTTTATGAATACAGAGCTTTACAAAAAACTATAAGAAAAAACACTTTCTATTCCTCAGCCTGCCCCTTTAAACGGGAGGGGAAAAATATACCTTGCTTCTTCATTGGAGATGAAGCTTTTCCTTTCAGCGAGAATCTCATGAAGGTTTATTCGGATAAACATCAAAAAGGTTCAAAAGAAAGAATCTTCAATTACAGGATTTGCAGAGTACGCAGAATTGTAAAAAAAGTATTTGGCATTGCGTCGTCAGATTTCCGAGTTCTCTGTAAACTTAGAGCCAGAAAAAGCACAACTTGTCGTAATGACTACTGTTTGCTTACACAATTTCTTGAGGAGACAAGCGGATTCAGCAAGAATTAATACACCACCAGGGTCTTTCGATTCATTTGAATATGGTCAATTGATTGAAAGGAGTTGGAGGGCAATAAATAAGGAAAATGCCACTTCCTTACTTTCTATTCGAAATGTTGTGCGTAAGTCAACAGAAATAAGACAGGAATTAGCTAATTATTTTATGAATGAAGATAGAGTGGAGTGGCAAGAAGACTACGCTTAAAGTTGTCACATTGTCACCGAACTCATTGTGTTTTAGTACTTATTGTGTTTAACGTCTGTCGTGGTTTATTTTTATCCTAAATGAAGGTCAGGCTTTCATAAGCAAACCAGGAGCTTTTGTAAATTTCATCGCTTCCTGTAAAGAAATCTAATTATGTATGTACCAATAAAAGGATATTTCCGTTTGAATTTCATTTTAGAAAGTTTCTTCATTCGCCTGAAGAAACTTCATTCGCCCTTTTCTTCCCATGCGTCTTGCTTTCTTATTTTGTTGTAGCGCAGTGGATTCCTTGGGTCCCAAATCACTTCTTGATTCTTATAAAGATCTATTATTTCAAGTGCTTTTTCTTGAGTTCACTCCATTTCCGAAGAATCACTATCACTAAGTAAATACCGGACAACGCACTGAAGCCCACCGCTCTCCATGAAAACTTCACGAAGATTGACGATATGGCCGAGGATCGGACGGTGCTGTTACCGACATACCGACACCGCTCCGGAACAGGCCTTATCGTTTCCCCGTAGCAAACCTTTGTTACAATTCATTGCAACGGGTACCGTCCACACTGCTACGATACGAAGATACGATACAGAGATACGCAACAAGTGTGAACCCAGCTTTAGAGGAAATGAGGCCCCGACCGGTCCTATGACTGAATATTTTACAGACAGAGATCATAAATTTGTGAAGGAGCCCTACTCAGTCATCGTAAAACTTGAATTAAATGCATTTTTCAACAATATAAGTAAAAACACGTAAGAAATATCTACATTACAAATCGTAAAACAATATAGAAATGATGAGAAGAAATTTTAAAAAGATGTTTGAGAACGTCTGCTTTTATTTTCCTCGCTCATCGAAAAAGTCTTAAAAAATCGAATCTGTGGTTCCCGCCTTAATAAACTACTTATCGCTGAGCTATCTAAACCGCTGATCTAAACGCTCGAGTATGGGTTACGCTCAGCGATCGTGCAGTAAATCTTAACAACTCTAATAACTTTTTAAACGTAGATGAGGTTTTACTCGAAGATATTTTGATTCCTATAAATATCATATCATAAATAATTTGTTTTTATGCCAACCATCGAAAAAATCTGCATCGTTTGTTTTAAAACATAATTGATTACCGATCAAGCTTCCCCTATTAAAAGTAGGACTGAATATTTGTGGAGCGATACAGCCGTAAGCTACTTCCGTGATAACCAACATTTTAAACCCAAGGTAGGAAACTATTGAATGATTCTTTCAAAAAAGATATTTTCGGAGGAGTCATATTATCCTTGATCATATCACTTCCTTGGGCAACGTCATACAAACGACGAAGGGTGATATCAGCGATTATCTATCCGTGAGAGCGCTTTTTCTCACCTTCCCACCGTCGTACGCGATGACGGCTGGGAAAGGCCGTGAGAAGCAGTGAGAAACGTCATAAGAAATCGATTATGTACAATAATTTGATTATTAGCCTAATAATATTTTTTCATGATTTATTATGCGTTAAGTTTACGTTAAAAAGCATTTATTTACCAAATAATCAGTACGAGTAAAATGTAGCTTGCATACTGCAAGCAGATCGACAACACTAATTTCATAACGGCATTATATCGGGACGGTCCCGGAAAGGAAAAAAAGGATTGAAAATATACTTAAAATTCGCTTCAATTTAATCGTCTGGCATCGAACCCGGGTCTTTTTGGTGAAATTACTATGCAGCACATCAGAAGATCATCTTCCCTAAATACGTGTGAAAATTCAAGCAGAAATATTGGCTGTAACTGCCTCAAACGAAGACCTACTTTTCACGAATGCTAATAGCTCTCTGGATTCGAACCAAGGACGATCTAGGAAATATAAAATATGTTTTCGAAATGTATCTATATGTTCTATATATATGCCGAATTTCAAGTTTTAATATTATTGGGAAGGGGTTCAAAATAATTCTTAAAAATCGGATCAGTGACTGATTGTAGAGACGCCTGGTGTCGAACCCTGGACGTATTGGAAGCTTTAAATGCACAAAATGACTTGCTAGGACCTGATCTAATTTCATACAAAGTTTGAAGTCAATATCATCCCGGAGAGTACCTAAAATGTGTTTCCGTTATCCCCATAAGAAATGCATTGTGGAGTGCAAATGGCCCTCTAGGATCGAACCAAGGACCATAAGCGAATACAAAAAAATTGATTATGAAATGTTTTTATGTTTTCTAATCCCATGCCAAATTTCAAGTTTCCATGCATTCGGAAAGAGGTCCAAAAAAAATCTTTAAAATTGCCACAATGCATTTTAAACGGCCGATTTTTGCCTTGACCTAGCATCGAACCCAGGTTATTTTCTGTAAAACTCATTTATGTTTTCGATAGATCATGACCATATATAAAGGCTCCTGGAGTTTCGATTCTCTACCTATCCGGCAAGTATTTTTAAAAAATTCCCGAAAATCAACGCAATGCATTTAAACGGGAAAAATCGGAACTTTGGGGCCCTCTGGAATCGAACCCATGACACTGAGGTGCAAAATCGCAATTTTTCTGGCGGTTACACGTTATGGCCAATATGTCGTAAAAATTTCAAGTCAATGACGCTTGTGGTTTGGCCTGTGAATTTGTATCCTCTCTATATATATATATCTATTATATATAGATGCTTCTCCGGATTCATTCATGTATCCATATATATATTCATATATATATATATATAGAGAGGATACAAACTCACAGGCCAAACCACAAGGGTCATTGACTTGAAATTTTTACGACATATTGGCCATAGAGTGTAACCGCCAGAAAAATTGCGATTTTGCACCTCAGTGTCATGGGTTCGATTCCAGAGGGCCCCAAAGTCCCGATTTTTTCCGTTTAAATGCATTGCTTTGATTTTCGGGAATTTTTAAAAAATACTTCCGGGATAGGTAGAGAATCGAAAATCTAGGAGCCTTTATATATGGTCATGATCTATCGAAAACATAAATGAGTTTTACTGAAAATATCCTGGGTTCGATGCTAGGTGGAGGCAAAAATCGGCCGTTTAAAATGTATTGTGGCGATTTTTAAGATTTTTTTTGGACCCCTTCCCGATGGCATGGAAACTTGAAATTCGGCATGGAGTTGGAGATTATAAATATATTTCATAATCAAATTTTACATATTCGCTGATGGTCCTTGGTTCGATCCCAGGGCGCCATTTAAATTTCTCAATGCATTTCTTATGGAGATAACGGAAACAAATTTTAGGTACTTCCCGGCATGCTATCGACTTAAAACTTAGCGTGATAGAAGAACCAGTCTTAACAAATCAAACTATGCATTCATAGCTATCAATGTGTCCTGGGTTCGACACCAGGTGTCTCTGCAATCAGAAGTTGATCCGATTTTTAGGAATTATTTTAAAACCTTTCCCAATAATATAGAAACTTGAAATTTGGCATATGAATTGAGATCATTAATAAATTTCAGAAACATTTTTTTAAATTTCCAAGATCGTCCTTGGTTCGAGTCCCGAGAGCCATTTACATTCGTGAACATTAGAGCGTCTTTTGAGGCAGTTGTAGCCAATATTTCTGCTTGAATTTTCACACATAGTTAGAGATGGTGACCTTTTATTGTGCTACATAGTAAGTTCACCAGTAAGATCCGGGTTCGAAGCCAAACGATGAAATTTCAGCGAATTTTAAGAAAAATTTCAATCCTTTTTTTTTCTTCTGAGGATATTCCCGATATCATGCCGATATGAAATTAGTACTGCCGATCTGCTTGCAGTATGCAAGCTACATTTTACTCGTATATATATATGGATACATGAATGAATCCGGAGAAGCATCTATATATAATAGATACTGAGCATAAAAATTGCTGTGTTGACATCATAAGTACGGGGTAACGTCAGTCAACTGTCTTTGTTTTGGAAACAACGGACGCGACGGAGACATAAAATATTGCTAATTTCTGTAGTTTCTGTTGCTGCAATACTACTGTTTAGACTCATGTAGTGTACTAAATACTTGTCTTTCGTTAGCCCTCCCTCCTCGATTAGCTTTCTTTCTGAAATGATTTGTAGGAAACTCGTACAGATATTAATTCTTTCTTTAACAGCAGAATATTATTCGATATGCAAATGAAAAATCTTGCTTCAACTTCAACGTATAAATAAGAAAAAAAACTTTCAGTTGTCGCTTCATGCTTTGGAAGTCACTTAATAAAAATATGTAATGGTATTACTATTTTACAACTCAACCTAATAACTTTTAATACGAATTAGTAATTTAGCGAATTTATGGGTCATAATAAGTCTAATGACTTTATATTGCAGAAAATTCAGTTGATCCTAGCCACACACTTTCAGAGTGTGTATATTTTACTTTCTGTCAAAGTTTTGAATTTGATAATAGTCCAAGAGCATTAATTGAAACATTACAAGCATAATTCGTCTTGATATTTTCAAAACAATTCATCATCTTCATTTCAAATACTACGTTTAAGGCAACTTTGTTGTGTTGGGATTTAGCCCCGATGGGGATTTTATCAAGTTATATAGAATTCCCAAAGAGGAAATTCAATATATTATCGAGGAAATCGGACCAATGCTCCCGCAAACCCGAAGAAGCACGGGTATACCTACATTCATAAGAGTAAGTATAGTCTTTACATTATTTTTATTGAAATAGTTTAAGATATAACTTAACGAAATAAAAGTAATTGTATATGTTGGACTACAAATAGGAGAAAGTTAGTTGGAGAAGTATTCTCTCCAACGCCTTCGTGAGTTGCATCTTATTGTGGTATGATTAACTAAGTCATTATAACTTCGATCTAGCTTCAAATAATTGCCGAAACTTCCAACGAAGTGCTTTATGTGTTAACTGTGCACAATATATTAAGATACCGGTGGAATAGGTCTCTCGTTGGCAAAATTAAAGTTGATTTGTAGTGGTGTTTACGTTGTCATGTACTATCTTGTATTCTTTTTTTATTCTGACATAAATAATGCGAACGGTTCTACCTGTTTCGCATGGAATAGTAGAATGTAACTTCCATGATGTTATCGATAACTTTACCATGTTTTCCATACAGTAAAATAATTTCGAAGTAAGAGAATTTAGTTAATATGCTAATGATATCTATAGGTGTTGACAGCAGTCAATTTCTTGGCTTGTGGAGGGTACCATTGGGCAGGATTTTCATCATGCCCTGTCCCAAGGAGCCGTGAGCATTTGCATTACGCAAGTGTTTGATGCAATTAACGCACGGCTGCTGAATAAATGGGTAAAATTCCCTAGAACACCCGAAGAAGTTGAGAGGGTAAAAGTTAGGTATGTATAAAGTTAAAGCTGATTAGATTGGATTCCTTATTATATCAAGCATTAAACTTTTCGAATGTTACGATCTGCCTTTTTTATGTTAGTCAAAGGAAATCTGTCCATTTCATAAGTATTATTATTATTATTTTGTTTCAGATATTTGGAAAGAACTGTATGACGGGCCTCATAGGTGCAGTGGATGGGACCCATGTAACCATTGTTTCTCTCGACAAAGATAGGGAGCATAGATATGTGAATAGAAAACACTTTCACAGTATAAATGTCATGATAGTGAGTAAACTTATAATATTAACATCTGCTTCCCAGTTGCTTCTTTCTTGTCTTTAAATAATTTCTCTTCCACTTTAGGTATGTGATTATGACCTTCGCATTACCACTATCAATGCAAGGCATGAAGGGAGGAAGCATGATGCAAATATTTGGCATCATAGCTTATGCCGGGACTACCTCCAGAGGGAGTACGCTCATAGGTATGTATTTAATTTTAAAGACAAGGTTTCCTTCTGTACTGAATAAACAAAGCTATCTTCATTTTCAGGGGACTCTGGATACCAAATGAGCAATGATTGCTCACACAATTCCACAACCCTGAGCCTAAATTCGCCTGAAGCTAGGTTTAATAGCAGCAAGAAACTCAGTGGAGAGGTGCATTGGGGTGCAGGGTGGTTTCGGTGCCTGATGCGTGACTGAACTCTACATTACACCCCATGGAAATATGGTATGGTTCCCATACTTTAAATTGTGGTTTATCTTACTATCATAACTAATGAAAATTCAATATCTGCAAGAAGTAGATGTGTTGCATGCCTTTGACCTACACCACTGAAGTATTATTTAAATGTTAATGAAAGAAGTACTTCTAGGAATCAACAGTTGCAACTATAATCAAACATCTTGTTCTTTCAGGAATCATGATGAATGCCTGCGCCATCCTCCACAATATGGCACTGCACTATAAGGTTCCCTTGCCACAAAATATCGACTTGGAGGAAGAAGAGATCATCTTCAACTTCCCCTTGGAGATGAATGCGGCAAGGGAAGGGAGCACTGTGCGAGGGACAGTGGTGCGGAACTATTTTACTTAATGTGTGTTGTGTGTATCATTGCATCTGCGTGTTTGTCTGTTTGCGTGAGTGCGTGTATGAATGTTTGGGGTCAAGAGAGTGTGGAGAGGTCAGATTTGATAAGGGCCTCACATACTTTTACCCTGGTGGTATGTTACATCATACATCAGTATTGCCATGGTGACTGGTATTGAATGTAGTACTTTGACTCAACAAGTCAGAGATTAATGAATGGAATGCAGCAAGACCTACCATTCGGCCTCTTCATTATGTTAAACTAAAAGGAGAACCTTAACTCCAATTATAAATTCTCATTGAAATTTGGGACAATAAGTTTGTCTCAATTTTTCTAAGTTTTATTCATACCATCATCTTCAAATTCTTTGTTTCAAGTTTTTATTTAACTTCTTGCAATTTGTATTCATATTCTCATGTTTTTTTGAATTCTTTTATTTATATGTTCTTTGCATAACATTTTCTTTATCTTTCAGATAGATGAGTTAATTTTTGGCTGTATTCAGAAATTGGAGTTCTGATTTCTAAATGCAGCCTTAAATTAAACCTGGCACTTGGAAACAACAGATGCAGTTGATGGATACAGAGGAGCAACGAGCATCATCAAGAAATTTTCTAACTATAATAGCAACTCTGGAGAGTTTCTGGACAGGTGAATACTTTCATACCAAAAAGTGGCCAAGACAAGGCTGAAAGGATTTTCAATGTAAATTTGAACAGTTCAAGTTCGAAACTTTTTTATAAAATGCTGTAATAAAGTGTACACTTTAAGAATTTCAATAAAACGATTGAATCAGAGTGTTGTGAGTCTTCTTTTCTCCTCTCCACTAGTCTGTCTGGTGCTGAAGAAAAATTGGAGTGGAGCAGCAAAGATTCCTCCTTGTAGAAAAATCTACTCATGTAAATTTGGTCTTGCACATTGTTAAATAGGAGTACTTCCCTGAAAAATAGTTTGTTATTGTGCATGCACAGAAGTAAATATTGAGTGAAGTGGATTCAATACTTGTAAAAATTTAACTATCAGAGATGTTAAGTTCTTGAAAAAAATTAAATGAGAACTGTTCTCTCAACTAAGTAATTTGAGCCACATTGAAAATTAAAATAAGACTTTGGAGTTGCATATGAAAAATTTAAGCCCAAATCAAAACTTTTCAAATTAAATTAAAGTACTTGAAACTTGCAAATTGAATTTAATTTGAAAATCACAAAATTTTGATTACAGTAAGATTTTAAGTTGCAATTGATCAAGAAAGCATTCAAATTAATTAACAGAAAAGTTTCGGACCATGGCCGGCTAGTAGGTATGTAGAAATATGCAGCTTATAAAATTATTCTGTTTAGTACCCTTGTACAATGTTTGAATAAATAAAGTACTACTCATTAACCTCTTGTAACATGAACCACCAACCATTTCCTTGACTTGTTCTCTTCACCTTTTGAGGAACATACTAATCTTGAGGCCCAGCAAACTGGAATGGCCATAGGTTCTCCTCTTTTACATCTTAAATAACCAGTAATATTTTCATAGTAGTGGAAACGAAGAGACTGATAATTTCAATTCCCAATAAATAGATATTATTGTAATATTTTAGTCTTAAACCAGTTAGTTCCCCATTGTTAATTTCACAATCTGCTCTTGATAGTATTATGAAGATGCAACAGAAAGGTAAGGCAGGATTTCCAAAAGAAAAATGATACCATTTTCATCTTTTTATTTGTCAAACTTGTTGAATAATCTAAGCAACAAACAAATATATAAAAAATTAAATATAACATCAAAAAACATTTTGATAAATGAAATGAGAAACTTAAACTGAGCAATTCAAATTAAAAGATAAATGTGATTGAATAATTTCAGCTAAAATTGAAATAAAATTAAGCGAGAACTCAGGTAAGTCTCCAAAAGGGAAAGCACCCGGGACTTGATCTCATTTTCCAATGGCATTGACTGGCATTGCTATTTCAGGCTCTGTTCCATCAAGCCTATCCTCCTCTCTTCCTGTTGCAAATGCAAACTTTGAATGCTTGAGATGGAGATCTCAAGCATTTGTTTTTCCAGCTTGAGCCTCTTGCTCTCCAAAAGAACCGCAAATTCACTATGTTTTGCCAGAAAAGTGAATGTAGCACATTTATTGAGGAATTCCTTTACGTTAAAACATGTACCATGTAATAACAAACATTTCAAGACCGATACCTTTATATGTACAATATAAAAGGTATCTCTAGCAACCCCATAACATCTCATTACACTATAACTTACAATATAACTTTAAAATATGCACTAGCGTAAATCTTACAACGAACACTACTTACTTCGACGTGCTTATCTTTCTAAATACACCGCTGAAATGAATTCGATTCGCGCTTATTTGACGACTTCCGGTCAAAAATACAGTAGATTTGGCATTAATTAACACCAATCAGAAATTCAGTTACACCACAAGAAAAATTATGTTTAATATATGCCATATTAAGACCCGAAACATCATTGAAAGATTGTTTGGAATCTGGAAGAGACGTTTCCCAGTTCTGTCTCTTGGGATTCGAGTTTGTGTAGAGACTGCTATGGCTATTGTGGTGGCTTGTGCTGTGCTACATAACTTAGCAGTTAATGAGAAAGAGGAGGAGCCTCCCAAAGATCCAAGGGTAGAAGATGTAGACCTGGATGAAGGTTTTATAAGAACCAATGAAATAGAAGATATGCCAGGGAAAGGAAGAGAGCCTTTTCTAGAATTTTTTCAAAAAATAATTAATGATCAAACAGAGCAATAAATGTCAGATAAAAATAAAATGTATTTCAATAGTTCTTTTTCAATTAATTTAATTTCCAACATTATTTTCTGTTCTTCAGCATTGGAAATTTTTACTTTAATTTCATGGAGTTCATTCTCTCTTCTTTCTTTATATTCCTTTAATAAAATGCTTTTCTGCAGTTCAATTAGTTCTAATTTTGCTTTGGTTAATAAATCTAAATTTTCCTTGGGGCATCTTCTTCTTTTGGTTTGCCTTCTTGAATCTAAAGAATGTAACTAATCATATTTTGTACAAGATAAACCACTAACATCTAAGATGTAATTATTACATACTGATAAAATTATCATTCTTCAAAAATTCTTCTGCATTCTCCTCCTTTTCCTTATCCTCAATTATTTCAAGTGAAAGAGCTGACAAATGGGTAAACCATTAGATATAAATTATGAGACAATTTGAACCAAACCTTAAAAATGCTTTTTCCAAAAACTTACTTTCTACCATTTGACCATCATCTTTTGAAGTTGTTGTAATAACTGAAATCAAAAATTTTCCAAATCTTACATGATTCTAACAATGAGTGCATATCAAATTTATTAATATGAAAAAACAAAGATCTATATTGAGTGAAAGACAGCTGATGAAAGTTTGTTGTGATAAATGTAAAAAATATGATTATAGTAAGAAGTAAAAGAAGTTATACAAGTAAAAGGTTCCATCTGCTTTTCTTTTAAACAAATAAGTCACAAAATTAAAAAGTGCTTTGCTCAATATACCATCTACTTCATTTCCTCTTCTCAGTGCCTCATGCAAAGGGTTTCGCAGCATAATATGGGAATGTATGCTGTCATCTAAAAATATAAAGGATCATTATGTTCATTGAGAAAATAAATACATGTTAAAACCTAAATTAATACCATACATTTTATAAGATAAAGGAAGAAGTTGTAGGCTAACTTAGCCCAAGTTAGTGTGCACCTTTATGCAAAAGAAATGTTTCAAAACTAATGTATATGGCTTTTTTTAAGCATAAATGGGAAACTAATGGTTTTCAATGACATAGAAAAGTATACACTTTCTTGATATTAGATTCACACATCATACCATGACAGGCTACATCTTTTGCAAAAATTCTAATTAGTATTCCAAGAACAACTTAGTACTAATGTCTTAGACAATTACACCCTATAACATACCATAAGGCTGCTTATTGGGTATTAATGAATGTGCGGTAATGAAATCATTAAGCAACCATCCTCATCCCAAAGCCGTCATTTGTAAATCTGGAGTAAAGTGAATCTTGGCATGATGACATGGATAAAATAAATAAAAGGAGTAGGTATATCCAGACTCGATCTTCAAATTCCGTAATCTGTGATACAAGCTTTGATGTTTGAGATTATACCTTTGAGGACCAGTAAGTAAAATTTTACCATGCGAGTCACCTTCCAAACTTAGCTCATCTGCAACCTGGTAAGAAAGTTTCAGCTATATTAGATGAATGTCTCGAGTAGAAATTTAATAGGCTAATCTTACAACTGAATATCCGGATAATAGTAAGATTTCATCTTAGTTAGCACCGAGCATAAATAAGTAATAGGATAGTGTGAATGTTTTAATCTCTTCCATTAGTTTCAATCTTAAGATGATAGTTAATTCAAGCATACCTACAAAGTATTTACTGTCATCACTTGGGCTTCATCTGCTGTAATATCAGTGGAACCTAATATGGAAATATGATATAACCAAACGGTAAGAGATTATGATTAACTGCATTTCATCATGAATTCTCTGAATTGTGAAATTGTAAACCTTACACATTGGAGCATACTGTCAAGACTTGAGAGCAATCCGCGTCTGTTTAATCCAATCAACCCAATACATTTTTCGAACACTGGGTTTTTGATTTTATAACTCACCTCACCACCTCCTGTTCTCAGTAAATTTTGTCGTTCAATAGCCAAGACCTTTTTGGTTGACATTTTTATTGAATCATACTTCGCTCGAAGTTTCTGCCACGATCTATAGGAACCTACCTGGGCATTGAATCTAGCAGCTACTGATTTCCACAATTCCTCCTATCATATGCACAGTGATTAGTTACAAACACTTTCTCATTAATATAAACCGCAAGAAGAAAAATAAAACGAAACATACCTTCTGCTTCCAAGTATTTGTATCGCTTTTTCTATTCTCGAGAATGCCTTTTCTTTCCTCGATCAGATCCAACAGGATCAATTGTTCGTCAGCAGTAAAATTTGGATTTCTTTTACAATGCATATTGATTCCGTAAGTATTATGAAAGATATGAGACGTATAAGATCTTCCAAATACCGTCTGCGACATTTTTTAAACAAACCTCATATCACTCATAACTACGGGTATGAGAATTATTCTCAGGCAAGCCATCTATTAATTAAAGTGGCTTATAACTAAACAGAGGTGTAAATAGTTTTATAATACACCCCTACTACTTAATGTCCACTTTAACTTAATCTGCACATTAGTTGAAAGGAAGATTTAAAAGGACATTATAATACCGGGCCTAAATGTACTATATAATAACTTTCAACACTAATGAAATCTCTTGAGGAAATTGGAACTTATGTTAATAAACTTCAACACTAATGCCATCTCTTGAGGGAAATAGGAACTTATGTTTATAAACTTCGCCACTAATGCCATCTCTTGAGGAAAATTGGAACTTTGGTTTATAAACTTCGCCACTAATGCCATCTCTTGAGGGAAATTCGAACTTTTGTTTATAAACTTTGACACTAATGCCATCTCTTGAGGGAAATAGGAACTTTTGATGAAATTTTCCAAGAAGGAAAATTAAAGATTACGACTAGGAAATAAAAATGAACATTTTGGAAACATGCAATTCTTAAATAAGCAATTCTAGCATTTAAGTTAATCAATTGATAATTAATTTTTAAAGAAGTGTGAACATTTTTATAATTCTCTCTAAAAATGCAGCGGGTAAAGTACTAGCGGACGGGGGTAAGCAGCGGGGCAAGCAGTGACGCGCTAGGTAGCGCGGTAATTGCTTTTAAACATTGTTTTTAGTAGAATGACCTTGAAATGCGCTAGGATAGACTTTTTGTATGTACTCATAGAGATCTAAAATATTCCCCAGCACTAAGAATAAGGATCGATCCGTAAGCATAATGAAACATTTACGGTTTGATCACAGAGAAACTCGGAGTCAAGCTCTGAGAGAAGAAAAATTTGCTTTGGGTTCTGAGCCTTGGAATACATTTATAACTAACTCCCGAGCCTGCTACAACCATGACAAGAGTGTTACGGGCAATGAACAATTATATCCTTCAAAGTGCCGATGCCCATTCATCCAATACATGCCGAATAAGCCAGATAAGTTTGGGATCAAGTACTGTGTATTAGCTGACGTGAAGTCTGAATATTGCCTAAATGCATTTCCTTATTGTGGAAAAGATGATGCTAGGGGATCAAGGCAGTCTCTTGGAGAATACGTTGTGCTATGGTTGGCAGAGCCTTTCAAAAACTCCGGTATCAACATAACTTGCAACAATTACTTCTCTTCAATCAGCCTCGCTGAAAAACTAAAAAAAAAATCTCATTGGTTGGAACGATAAGAAAAAATAGAAGAGAAATACCTCCTTCGGTTCATCACAGCGATGAAATATGCTCAACTAGAGTTTGTAAAAATAGACTTGGCCATAGCTTGACAAATTACCAAGCAAAAAATATAAAAATTTGCCTTTAATCAGTTCAATGCATCAGGACGTGATGATTTCTGACTCAGATAAAGAAACCGGATACAGTTTTGTTTTACAACTACAACAAAGTAGGAGTAGATATAATGGATAGCATGTGCCGGATATATTCAACTCATTCAGCTGCAAGGAGATGGCCAGTGCATGTATTTTTTAACAGATTGGACCTGGCCTCAATAAATAGCTGGGTTCTATTCAAAGAAACCACTGGGCATAAACTCAGCCGGATGGAGTAAATCCAAAGACTTGTATTAGAAATTATTGGAACCTCATTATAGATAGAGCTTTACTTTACAGATTAGATGGAAGAGGAGACTTTTTAGTCTCAATACTCAATCTCGCCTAATAAAGACCCCTAATAATAATAATAATAGAGCCACCTCCCTCATGTTCCTTTGCAATGTCGGGAATTTCATCAGGGGAAGCAAGTGCGCCAATAAGACCGCAGAAAAGAAGAAAGTGTCAAATCTCACCTGGATGTTATAACAAATCCAGTAATTTGTGCCTAAAATGTAGGAAAATAGACAATGCAATATGCTCTGTAAAAGTAGCAATGTGCAGAATCTGTGGTAAAAAATTATGTACTCTTGGATACATAGAGTGATATTCTCTCTTATCATATATCTTTAAAATGTTAATCCATTACTTAATAAGGAATAAATTTTAATTTGTAAGAACAATAGCGAAGCTTTATTATGATTTCAAACCTTACATTGTGAAGATGATGAAGTGTTACTATAATGACTTGGATTTATTGTAAACTAGCGAATGATGGAAGGAAATAATATTATAAGAATGATGTAAGTACAGTAGTACCTCTTACTATGAGTGCTCCTTAGTACGAGTGCTCCATACTACGAGCTGGCACTTGGCCAAAATATTGACTCTTAAGACGAGTGAAATTTCTTAGTACGAGCGTGCGGGTATAATTGTGTCCTGCTTGTTGGCGCTGTCTAATGAGTTCACGGACGAGCTACCAGGGCTACCAAGGACCCGATGGTAAGCTCGAACCAAAATCCCTTTTATAAGTTGGTTACGTTGGTCACTTTGGTAAAAGAGCCAAAACAAAGTGGGATGTGGAGCTCAATGCTGATAAGACCAAATCAAAATTATTCTTGGATCACCCTGCCGTCGCTCACTCAGTTCGCGTTTTGAAATCGTAGGAAGAGCATTTCTGAATTGTGTTCTGGCAAATATTTGTGTTTTTTTGCAATGTATTCTGTAACTTATACATTAGCCATTGGACCTAAGAATCATAGTGTAAAGGAAAGTAGTGATAAGAAGAAAAAGCTCATCACCATCGATATTAGGAAGGAAATTATCGAAAAATATGAAAAAGGATTGCGGACTTGGCGCGCCAGTACAAGTGGAGTACGTCGACGATATGCACCATTTTGAAGTAAAAGAAGGAGATAAAGGTCTTGTCATCATCGAAGGGTGTCGCAAAGCTGTCGAAGAAGCGGACAGTTGTGAACAAGGAGATGGAAAAATTGCTTCTGATTTGGTTGAACGAGAAGGAACTCGCAGGTGATACTGTCACTGAGATTATCACCTGCGAGAAGGCACGATTATTGTACGATGATCTTTACAAGACGTCTCCTGGAACGTCATCGGAAGAACCTGCGGATACTGTGGAACTTTTCAAGGCCACTCGAGGCTGGTTTGAAAAATTCAAGTGGAGAACCGGCATCCACAGCGTACTACGACATGATGAGACAGCCAGTGCAGTACCAAGGTGGCTAAAGTGTTCGTTAAAGACTTCACCAAACTCATTGCGTCGCAGGGCTACATCTCACAGCAGGTTTTTAACTGTGATGAGACTGGCCTGTTTTGAAAGAAGATGCCGAGACGGACGTTCATCACCGCCGAGGAGAAGAAGTTGCCAGGCCATAAGCCAATGAAGGATAGGCTGACGCTTGCTTTTTGCGCTGACGCCAGTGGGGACTGCAAAATCAAGCCTCTTCGGGTCTACCATTCGGAAAATGCGAGGGCCTTCAATGCTCACAAGATAATTAAGGAGAAGCTACCAGTGATGTGGAGGGCTAACATGAAGGCCTGGGTCACCAGACAATGAGTGGGTAAACACCGCCTTCGGCCCGGCTGTGAAGACATTCCTACTTGAACGAGGGTTTCCTCTCAAGGCCCTCCTCGTGCTTGACAATGCCTCGGGACACCCTCCGAACCTTCAGGACGAAATTTTGGATGAGTTCAGCTTCATCAAGATCCTCTACCTGCCCCTATCTTGCAGCCCATGGATCAGCAGGTGATTTCCAATTTTAAGTAACTGTACACCAAGCATTTGTTTCGTCAGTGCTTTGATATCACAGAGAACACAAAACTCACTCTGCACCAATTCTGGAAAGATCATTTTAATATCGTTAACTGCATCAAAATCATCGATCAGGCATGGCAGGGAGTCACCAGAAGAACTTTGAATTCAGCTTGGAGGAAGCTGTAGCCCGAAACTGTTTCCCAACGAGACTCCATGGGACTCGAACCAGGAATGCCTGATGTGGAAGAAATCGTATCTCTTGGTAAATCCACGGGGCTGGAGGTGGATGATGCCGACATCAATGAACTCCTCGAGGGCCATGGAGAAGAACTGACGACGGAAGAAATTCTGCTGCTTCAGGAGCACAATCAGTCAGATGCAGTGGAGGATAAAGCAGGAACGTTGGAGGATACGCTGCCATCCGAAATATTAAGAGAAATGTTATCGAAGTGGCAAGAACTAGTCCGATTTTGCCGAAAAACATCACCCAGATAAATTTAATTCAGGGCGTGCGGCTGCATTGTTTAATGATAAGGGTATGGAACACTTAAGAAAAGGTTTTAAAAGCCGTATGAAACAAATTTCACTTGACAAGTTTCTGAAAAAACGAACTGCTGAGGATGAACAATGTTCACCAGGCAAACTGCCTACATTAGATGCAACAGTGCAAGAGAAAACGCAAAAAAATGTGCCTGACTTTTTATTGAAAGGAGATTCTCCCCCAAAACAGTAACACAGAGTATACAGAGAGGCCAAACTGATGGCGCGACGTGTTATTTCGTGTAACTCGTATTTCGCGGCGTCGCCATGTTCTAAGCAAGTTACAGTCACGGTAGATTCAAATTGACTATTGTCCTACAGTAAAAAAAATAGATTGTTATACATAGTCACGTTCTTTTGACCCAATAATCTGTTTAATTCGTTATGCTGAAAAATTAAAATACCATATTAATGTCAAGTTGATAAAGTAAGTCTCACAACAAACATATTCATGCATAATATTCTAGCTATGCTTGAGGTGGGGTGAGAAAGAATTACCTTCAATTTGTCGCACAAATATTTTAATCAATATTCCATAAGATAGAATTTGCTACATCAATAAACATTTTCTTAACATTGGTATTTCAATTGTTATTGGTATCAATTTCATACATCTTCCTTTTCTTTCTTGAGTTACATTTTACATTCCTATTAAGTTTCTTCAGTGTATGGTAAATTTTCATGCGAACAAATAATTTTTGGCAATTATCAATCGGAAATAATGGGCATGGTACTTCAAAGTCAATATTTTGAATTTTCAACAAAATAAAATTCCCCACCCTACTCCACCACATATCATTCAGAAATTCCTTTTCAAAAGTTTCATTCATACATGATAGATACTTCACAAACTTTGTATTTGGCATTGTGAGCTTACCAAAAGAATCTGTCACAAAAGATTTGTTCATGGAGAACATTTGTGATGGATCAACCATTACAGAATTTTCCATTCCATATTTTTCACAAGTATCACACCGGTGTTTCTGTAAGCACTTCTTCATAATGTAGCCTGATACATAAACCTCTGCATTTTCTAAAAGTAGTTTATCCCGGTAATCATGGGTTTTTATGCAGAGTGAGGTGACATCCAATGAAACCTTCCTCTGGCAAGCTATAAGGGCAAAATCAAATACATTTGTGACATAAGAGTCAAGATCAGCCATACAATTTCCATTATCTGAAATATTTTGCAATTTTGATAAAAGGAGTTTTTTGAAGGCAGAGTGAAAGAGTATGGGTGTTGGATGTTGGATGTTGGCAATTTCCTCCTTGATTACGGATGTCACCAAAGAAATTTTCCAATGGATCTTGGTTAAGCCTTCTTGTTAGCAAAATTTTGACATTGTGCAAAGAATTAAGTCTTGACCACAACTGAATGACTGCAGAAATGGACAACTGCCATCCATAAAAACACTTAGTTCTTCTTGTTACATCTTTCCCATCTTGTGTAACTACTTTAATTCCCTTCACAAACTCTAAGGAGTACTTCAAAAACTCAATGTGTGGAGAGCTTTCAGATATACCAGCGTGGTACAATTTTGTCGATATCTCAGAGGAGCTATTTAAGCAATCAAACAAATCATTGAGAAATGAAATGAACATAACAGTACCTTTTGCATCACTTGAAATGGAGCCTAATCTAATATGCGTATCTAAGGCAGCAGCAACAGTATGACTGAAAACCTTTGTTGCATACTTGACTTTCATTTTCATGAAGTTGTTCGGATTCATCATATTCTCAGACAATTTCACAGCCAGTTTCAGACTCTGTTCATTATCCTTATTATACAGAGAAATTAAATCATCCCAAGAAGCAACTTTATCATTGAATACAAAGTTGTGCCTAAGTAAGTTATTTCTGGTAGCTTTAATCAGGTGAGGGACATCAAAAATGTAAAATGCCTCAGCATCATCAACAACAAAATAAGGCCTACTAGGTGTAACTCCCAGAATTTTAGTTAGTTGCTGAAAATTACTTCCCATGTCTGAAATAACACAATGGACATATATTCCCTGGCTCCTTAATTTCCTTATTGCATCATTTAAAATATTTGCCAGTTCAACAGCTGGACATGAGTCTTTAACAAAATAATACCCAATTGCTTGCTTCCAATTTATCAAAACTCCTCTAACGATCAGAACCATTACAGCCTTGCGTCTCGATCCATTTCTTTCATTTTCATTATCAACAAAACCAATTACCTCATCTCTTGTGATATTATAATATAAATTAGGCTTTAACGCCATTTCATCAACACATAACACTCAATGTTTACTACTTTCTCCCATGGCACTCATTTTCATCTTTAAAGATTTTAATACCCAATTTGAAATACCAGTGGAGATAGGCAAATTACTTAAAATTCTACGAATAGTCCTTGAGGAGGGCAAAGGAACAAAGCTCCTGACATAAGTATAAGCTTTAGGGCTCAGAAAATACAGACCAAATGCCATTGACTTGACCTTGTCTTTGTTTACATGACAACTTTCACTGTCATTTCCTTTTGCAAACATTAACACAAATTCCTTAATCTTCTTTGGAAGAAACTTATCACATAAGGATGCAACAGAATCATAACCACCATTCTTGGCTTCCTGTAGCTGCTGATTTAGGACAAAATTTGCTTTCCTAAGCCTGTGAATCTCCACCCTTTGTCTGCCAATTATCCTCTTCAGTCTTTTCAGCTCTTCTGCGGAATCAGCATTGGTAGTAAGCTCGACCATGGCATCATTACCTTCATCTGGTAAATGATTTTCAGAAATTTCATTCAATAGCTCAACTGAAAATTGAGTGAACCATTAAACTGAGGTGAAGTGTAGTATAATGATAAAATTAGACTACATGGAGTCATCAATTTGTAGTTAGTAAACATATTGTTGGATTTTATGTTCTGAAATAATTGCATAGATATACCACATACAAAACTTACCTCTATCCTCGAAACGCTTTCGTTTAGCCGGACCTTTCCTCGTACTTGTGATCGTTGGAGGAGGATTTGGAACATTAAAAAGACTAGGAACAGCATTGCTTTTGAGTCTGTTCTTTAAGAAGTTCAGGAACATGATTTCCTCGAAATGAATGCTGCAAATCTTGCAATTAGCATACAGATAACTAGGAGTTTTGCTCTCCAAATCTTTTCGTCGAGAACGGATAACCCATTCCTTACACCTGAAAAAAACACGTTCTTAAGATTAGCAGGTTGGGAAGTTAACTAAATCAGAATGTATCTGATACAAGCTACAGGGTTAAAAAAAACTTGTATGAACACGCATTAGGGAAAATACTCCAAACTTACCTTGCCAGGTCTTTGGGAAAACGGAAGAAGCTGATGCTGCTATCCTGCATTCCCGAATTATTGCTACAGTTGAGAGCAGAACACCACGTAAATCCTCCCTTCTTCTTTTTATTCTGTTGTTCATCCATCGTTATAAGGCAAGAATAAACCAGTTAAACACTAGTAAACTTTTACCTACTTTCACAAAAAGTCGAATCTCTCGCAAAGCTCAGACGTTACTACACACAACGAAGTAAGAGACAGTTAACTTGCTTCGAACATGGCAGAATGCGCAAGCAAGAATTACAGCTTTTGGCGCTTTTGTCCCCTCTGTATACTCTGTGACAGTAGTCCTCCGCTCTCCCGCCCAGATTGTCATAGTTAAAAGGTAACTGAGGTATTAAAACCTTTATATTTCATTGCTTTATCTTTTGTAATGATTTATAATTGTTATGTCATTAATTACTGTACTACATCGTGTTAATTAACAATAATTTTATAAATTGAGTTGGGGTGGGTGGGGGCTGGAACGGATTAATTGCATTTCAATTAAGTTAAATGGGGAAAATTGTTTCTTAAAACAAGCATTTCTTAATACGAGCTCGCTTCTGGAACGGATTAAACTCGCAGTAAGAGGTACCACTGTATTAAGGTAAGTCTAAAATAAAAATCAACGCAATAAAACTAGCACCAGAGTGGATAAGCACAGAATGAGATATGAGTAAGAAAAGGCCATTCTCGATAAATGCATGATTAATTGCTAGGTTTTCCATGAAGGTCTGATTGCTGCCTTCACTTTACAGCCGAAAATGTTAGTAACCCTGCTTCTTAATAGTTTATAAACTTATTCGGGATCCCCAAGAATTCTGTATTCTGTTTCCACAAATCACATGAAACAAATCTGTGCTCAAAATATCCCTTAAGTTATTTATTCTGCAAACGCATAACTCACTGTTTAGAGATCCGTTCTTATGATTGGTAGCCCTGATTTATAAAGTACCCTTGACATTAATTCTAATTGTTCAAGAAAGTTGATTGAATGTAAACTTGAGATATTAGTTTGAGATTTACCTGAGAAAAACATTGGAAGAACATTTTATAATGATTAAACTAATACGCACTAATAAACCCTGCTAAAATTATATTAAACAAAATTAAATTATGATGTAATACCTAGCAGAGTGTATAAGTCCGATGTTTTCAATTCCTAGACATCCTCTCCATCCAGCAGTAATTATTGTTTTACCTGATATTACTGATGTATAGGACTGAATAGAATTTCGCCGATGAGAGATCAGTAGACTTATCTTTTCAGTTTCTCTGCATATTGCACCTACAACCCAGTAGCTTCGATTAAATAGATTCTAACTCTGTTTTTCCTTTTAAATACATTTCATTGATCTAGTAATTGTGCCCCCTTCCACCAAGTTGATATTTTGTTGCCAGAAAAAAACAACAGCATCAAGCTTCCTATAACAAACATATCCAGTTTTCCTAGAACATCAAATCTCAACTGTTGAATCTCTTTTGGTTTTATTTTCACAGTAAGAACACAAGAGTTCAAAGATTTTCAAAATAGGTATTTTTGTATAATGAAATATGTATGATATTTATGAAGAGGGACTCTGTATTACTGCAATTATTCTTATTGCATATACACCTCATTTCTATTCCTTTTCTTTTCTATCATTCTCTATTTTTCATATATGTACCAGTTCCACATTTATCACATATAAATAACAGGCTTCCATAAGTTCTATATCCTCTGCAACCATTAAACCTTCCTACTCAACCCTTACTTTCCAATTCAATATTTTAATACCTGTTAATTTCCATAAGGGTTATACATTATTCCCTCTAAAAGGAGGTACTTTTTCTCATTTATGTATAATCAGAAAACCATGACAATGGTAGAATAGGTAATATTATTACATCCTATAACTTAGACAGTTACTTTTTACAAAAGTAGAGAATATGGTAAAATAAAACATATTAATTACAATTGAATTTATTTATTTAATTCCTATGGGATGAATCCACATACATTAATATTAACACAAAAGATAATTTATATCATCATATATGTGTATATAATAAAAGTAGTATCATTAAAGATAACATTATAATGTCTCTACTCTCTCTAACTCTCCTCACTCTATATATAGAGTGAGGAAAAAGATCTATAAAAGAACAATAATCTATAAAATTCAATAATCTATAAATCTATAAAGATATATATAAAAATATCAATAATAATGGAATTAAAAAGCATTTATTCTTTCAGCATATTACAAAATACATCACCAACATTGTGACAATCATCAGGGTATGCTTTCTTAAGAATTTGTTCCAATTATTGCTAAAACAGAATCTATCAAAACATAATCTTTGCAGCATTTCCCATGACGCTGCGGTCCATACCGGACAGACATTACAGAATTAATCATTTTAATTCCAGGACGATTTCTTGCTTTGTTTTTTATTACGTTGAGTTGGCTGAATATTCTTTCCACCTCAGTATTGGACCATGGTAAGATAAGTAGCCTCAATGCTACTTCTGATATTTCTTTAAAGGGATTTTCTCCAGTACAATCTTTGAAGGAATGAACTTCTTTCCAAAACATAACAGTGTCCTGCTTCTCTGACCAGCCAACTAGATTTATTTTGTTGTACTGTTGTACAATTAATTCTATGACATTTGCTGGAATTTTCATTTCTTCTAAAATTGGTGTTATTGGTTCTTTAACAGCTCTAAGTATATTGACCACAGAATATAAGCATATTTTTTCTAAAGTTTTGATGTTTTCAGGCAATCTTTGTTTCAGCTGAATGAATAATTGAAATAAAAATTGTCTGCACCTTTCTCTCAATGCCTGTTCTTCTGATGTTGTGATTTGATTTGCACGTTGTAGTTCTTGCACTTTATTTTCAAATCTATACCCTAAGTATGGATTAGGATCAAAACACCTTCAATCTCACTAGTTAAGGGATCTAATCTGCATGATGGTAATATCAATTTTTTTCCAATGGAGTTAATTAGTAAAGTTAAGTCTTTTGGTAATTTAATTGGGTCAGCATTCCTAGCTTCATAAGATTAATTCACCTGTTGAATTTCTGATAAAATAGGACTTAGAAATAGCATATAGACTAAATTGGTTTCATCAGAATACATTGAATTTATTAGTTCTGCTGTGTAACATTTTTCAGAAGAACGTGCTAACTAATAGTGGAGTTTAAGTTCCTCATATTGTTCAATTATTCTTGTTACAGCAACTTCAATTGACAACCAGCAAGTTTTACATGATTTAACAATATTTTTTGGATCACATCCATTGTTGATTGTATTGTAAAGTACTTTATATTTGCCTTGCCTGAGGGGGGAGTTACTGAACCAGTTGTACGTTTCAGATATTAAAAATTTTAAGTTTCTTGGTAATGTTATCATTGACGCTTGGGATACTGCTAGTTGCAATGAGTGACAAACACATCGAATCAAAATTAAATTTGGGATATCTGCTTTCAGTATTTGATAAAGGCCATTATTTACTCCAACCATGACATTTGTATTGTCAGTCCCTATGCCAATCAAATTTTGCAAAGGTAAGTTAAAGAGACTGAGCGTTCCTTTGACAGATTCAGTAATACCTTGAGCACTACATTCATGTAATTCAGTCAGTGATAAAAATTAGAGATGCACCGAATACCGAATAGCCGAATTTTAAAATCTGCATTCGGCTGAAGCCGAGGCCGAATATTACCCCATCGAAATAATTTATAAAATACAAGAAAAATAAGAAATGTTAAAAAATTTTATTTAATAATTAGTAATCAAATTTTATAAGTTTAAGATTATAGTGAAGAAACAATAATTTTTCTGCATTGTTTGCAGCCAGATTACTCCTGCGGTCACTGTACTGCAGATTTGCAATGCTGAATAAACGTTCACTTTCCACAGAGGTTGGTGGTGGTGATAGGTATTTCTTGGAAATCTCTGCTAGTATAGGGTACTGCTGGTGGTGATGTTGCCACTAATTTGTTGGGCTTTCTTTCTTCTCTAATAGTGGCTGACTTAAGTAAAGTCTTATTTCCTCTTCAACTTCTGAAAGTGGGGATCTTGCAAATGTTGAAGTTGCAGCCATTTCATTGAAGCAATCCCATATGTTGAAGCTTTGTGCTCTGCTTGATGGAGTTGCTATCTGCACATTTCCAGATCAAGATTTAACCAAGTCCTCATTCATATTCTTTAGTTCTACTATCTTTGCATGCTTTTGGTGCATAATTTCATCACTTGTAAAAAATTTATCCTTAAACCTAGGATCTACAAATGTGGCAATAGAGATATGTAATTGGCTCTCAGGGTCACAAAATCGTTTCTGAATTTCCATCTACATCTCAGCTATCATTGAATGCAAACCAATTTCAGAACCTTCCCTTGAGTAGAATGCCAGAAGTATCTAACAGCAGGTATCATATAAGAAATACTTGCATTCTCTTGGCACATGAGTTTTGTAACTTCTTCAGCAGGTTCCAATAAACAAACTACTTTCTCTGCGAGCAACCTTTGATAATTAGTAAGTCCTGTTTTGTTGATATTGGTATCAGCGAAAAACAATATTATTGCTTTCTTCTGTTCAAGCAGCCTTTTTAACATGTAATAGCTGCTATTTCATCTTGTTTGAAAGTTTAAAAGTTCCAAAATCTCTTGTATTTCCCGTAGTTTGTCATTGGATGAAGATGAATGATGGTGGTGACCTACTATCTTTCTGCTCATAGCAAGTCATTCTGTTATGTTGTGATGTGCTGAAATTGCTCTGTGAACACATAACTGAAGGGTGTGAACAAAGCATTTTATGCTTGTAATTCCTATATCACTCATAACCTTCACCATGTTTGCTCCATTATCAGTGACGATTGCATGACATTTTTCTTTATTGATTTGCCTTTCTTTTAGTATTTCTTCAATCAGTTTTACTATGTTGTTAGCTGTATGAGTCCCAAGAATTTCTCGGCAAGCTAGTAAAGCAGATTCGTGGTTAAATTAATTGTCAATCCATCATGCTGTCAAACTCAAAAAAGATTTCTGGTTGTTTCTGTATGTCCAAATGTCTATTGTACAAGATATACTTGTAGTACATTAAAATTTTTCATTTATCTTTTTGAGCACAGCAGTATATACTTCAGGTATATTTTTTTCTGTTACATGTCTTCTAGAAGGAACTTAGTTTCTGGGATTCATAGCTTGTGCAAATCTCAAAAATCCTTCATCTTCAACTATTGAAAATGGCTGGCAATCTATTGCTATCATTTCAGCAAGCATTCTGTTTAATTTTTTTGCCTCAACTGATTCAGAACTATAAAGAATATTGAAGCATTCTTGTAAAGTTTGCTGTTTTGAGGGTGAATTAGCAAGAGCACAATGTATTTTAGTGCCATATCTTTCTCTAAGTCCTTCTTCTTTTCCTTGTACTCATTGTACTCCTTATTATGCCTTGTTCGAAGATGGTTAATCATTGATGTTGTTTTTGGTGTTTTTCCTTCGCGTGAAATTTTGAAGCAGCAAATTTGACATTCTGCCTAATCAATTAATCCTCACAAGATGTGAAGAATTCCCAAATAGGGCTCTTTTTGAAAAACTCTTGGGCTACATGGAATAAATTAATTTAAAATCAAATACAGCTCTAAAGATGATTTTTGGAATACATTATTTGAAAATAATTATGATAAGAAGTTCTTGCTCAGATAGAAGATGTATATTAAGAATCCATTTAAGAAAAAAAATTATATAAGACCATGCTGTTCCTGGGTTCGATGCCAGAGCACATTACAATTTCTCACATAAGGAATGTATGTGAAAAGTAGAACGTCGTTTGAGGCAGTTGCTGCTAATATTTCTGCTTGAATTTTCACACATAGTTAGAGATGGTGATATTCTGTTGTGCTGCATAGGAAGTATCACCAGAATAACCCAGGTTTGATGCCAGGCGGTAAAGGCATCTCCCATATTAAACACATTGGGGTAGTATTTCATTATTTTTTTCATCCACTTATCGAAATGATAGGAAGTTCTTGCTTAGCTAGAAGATGTACATTGAAAATTTAGATCAGACCATAATGTTTCTGGGTTCGATGCCAGAGCACCTTAACATTTCTCACACAAGGAATATAAGAGAAAAGTAGGACGTCGTTTGAGGCAGTTGCAGCAAATATTTCTGCTTGAGTTAGTGACGGTATTCTTCTCTTGTGCTGCATAGTAAGTATCACCAGGAAGACCCGGGTTCGATGCTGGGCGGATGAACTGCAGCGAATTTTACAAATATTTTCAACACTTTTTCTATTTTTGAGGACCCTCTTGATATGATGTCGACTTGAAATTTGTGTTATCAACATGCTTGCAGAATGCAAGCAACATTTTACTGGTATAGTAATATATAGGTGTACGGCGTGGTCACAGGGGTTGCATTGCTATCTCTCTCTAGCTCCCAAAAGCCCAAAGTGAAGCCAAAAAAAGGGCAGATTGCGCATTTACCCATGCTGGTGTGAACTTTTCGTATCTCCCTATTCCAATACATTGTTTTT
Source organism: Sympetrum striolatum (assembly GCA_947579665.1). Classification (NCBI taxonomy): domain Eukaryota; kingdom Metazoa; phylum Arthropoda; class Insecta; order Odonata; family Libellulidae; genus Sympetrum; species Sympetrum striolatum. Next base: position 7,246,224 of record OX388344.1, read on the forward strand.
TCGTGATTTTGCGGCTTTGATACAGAGTTATCAAGGTTTGATTGAGTAAGTCGAACATTTTGGAACACAAAATGTAGTTTGAGCAATGAGTAACACGAAGAAATTTTGTTATTTTCCCGTTTCTAAAGGTTTTATAGGTAAATAAGCAGGGGCTTGCTTCTGCCTGCAGCATGGTCAATTGCTGTGCATCAGAACAGCTGCCCCCACAAAATGTTCCGAAACTAGAATGTATGCATCATCCTTAATTTTATTATTTCATTCATTATCTGAACTTTATTAATCAGAACGAACGTCAATATTAAGCCACGTTAAATTAACGTTTCATTGTGCTCTTGGCTGCATCTGCAGGTCTTGCATGGTATAAAAGTTCTCGTATTCGTCATTTTAACAATTATGTTTAATTATGAATTTGAGCAAACATTTGCACAAGCGGAAAATCTCTAATTACCCTGGAAAGCTATTATAATGTGTGGCGCCCCCTTCGCTCCCGCCAACGGCTCAGCGCCCGGGGCGCAAGCAGCGTCTAATCCCGCGAGAGGTCTTCTGAGGGATCCCCCGAGTGGACACGCCCATTCATTCTGCGTCAGTGGTCCTGTTAGGGTGTGTGTGTGTTGTGCCCCGAAGAATTCCCCCAAAACTGATTTCATTTCAACTGTTGTAGTTCCTCTGTTTTGCTGTTTTCTTAGCTCCAATTAGCCCGCGCTTTTAACGAACTCTAAAGTGGTGACCCCGTATCAAGTGAGTTTTCGTCAAGTGGCCAACCTCGACCTAGATACAATCGCGGACGTCTCCGACATCATCCGCTCACCTCCCGCGACCAACCGATATTCGGCCATTAAAGCCGCTATTCTCGCCCGCCTCACGGACTCTCCAGACGCCCAGTTGCACCAACTGCTCACGGGCGTCGAACTCGGGGACCGACGCCCCTCCCAATTGCTCAGACACATGCGATCCTTGGCTGGCACCCGCGTCGGCGACGACGTTCTTCGAGTGAAATGGTTTGACCTACTGCCGCTGCAGACGCGCAAGATGTTGCTACTCATCAAGCACCAGACCCTGGAGGAGCTCGCCGCCGTCGCAGATGAGGTGCACGATATGGGCCCCTCGGTCATGGCCGCCTCGCTTCCAGCCAACGTTTCGCCGAGTCAGCTGCCGGATCAGGTCGCCTCTGAGCTTGCTGCCCTACGCCTGGCCCTAGCGCAGCTAACCACGATCACCCGCGATCTTCTTCACCCGGTCGCAACCCCCACCGTGGCCGCTCATACTCGCGTGGCAACCGTCTGGAGCGCGCCCGCTCTCCCACGCCGGGACCAGACCCGCTGACAGGGCTCTGCTGGTACCACTCCAAGCACGGCGCCCTCGCCTTGCGCTGCGCACAGCCGTGCTCCTTTTCTACGCCAGCCGCATCCGCCGCTAAACGGGACAGGTGCCCGGAAAACTAGAACTGCCGGCGCTATACTCGGCGGGCACCGTCGGCACCTCTACCGAAAACCGCCTCTATATTTTTGACCGCAGCACGGCCACCCGTTTCCTCGTGGACTCCGGCTCTGTCTTGTCCATCATCCCCAAACGCTTCATCACCAGGCCACTTCAGAAGCAGAGCCTCCTACTGCAGGCGGCAAACGGGACGCCGATAACTACCTTCGGTACGCAGCGTCTCACCCTGAACCTCGGCCTACGCCGGCCCTTCCAGTGGCCCTTCATCATCGCCGACGTTCAGGCTGCTATTCTCGGGGCCGACGCTCTGAAACACCACGGCCTGCTCATTGATCTCCGCCGCCGTCGTCTCCTCGACGGTCTCACCAGCCTCTCTACCTCCTGCTCTATCGGCCCGGCTCCTCAAGTCCATACCATCAGCGCCGTCTCCTCTCCGTCGTTTCCAGAAGGCCCTGCTGGAGAACCTTACAAACGCATCATCGCCAAGTTCTCCCAGGATTCAGTTCTGCCCGGAGAAATGGCTACGATTCCGGACCTTCCAGTCCATCACCAGATCGTCACTTTCGGCCCACCTGCATTCGCCCGGCCTCGTCGTCTCGCGGGAGAACGTCTCTCCGCAGCGAAACAGGAGTTCCATCTACTATTGGAACGCGGCATTATTCGGCCCTCTTCCAGCCAGTGGGCCAGCCCTCTGCACATGGTACCCAAACCTGGCGGTAAATGGCGTGCCACTGGTGATTATCGCCACCTCAATACCTGCACCCGCCCCGACCGCTACCCGCTGCCGATAATCGAGGATCTACTTCAGGAAACCAGCGGCTCGGTATTCTCGGTCATCGACCTACACCGGGCCTTTTACCAGATCCCGGTTGCTCCTGAGGACATCTGCAAAACAGCAGTCACGACGCCTTTTGGCCTTTTCGGATTCGTAGGCATGCCACTTGGTCTCCGCAATGCGGCTCAAACCCTGCAGCGGACCTTGAACCATCTCCTCCGTAAGCTGGATTTCGTCCGCATCTACCAAGACGACATTCTGGTTTTCTCCAATGACCACGAGCAGCACCGGCATCACCTTGGGCAACTCCTCTCGTCCCTGCAGACAGCCAAGCTTCAGGCTAACTGGGGCAAGTGCCAAGTCGGTCTCCCTGAGGTTATCTTTGCCTGCTACCACGTCTCCAAAACGGGATTCCGTCCACCAGAACCGAAGGTGCAGGCCATCAACGAGTTCCCCAAACCACAGGACTCCTCGCAGCTCAGACGTTTCCTTGGCGTCATCAACTACTATCGCCGTTGCGTCCCACACGCTGCCGAGCATCAGGCCCCTCTTTCGCAGCTCCTTAAGGGCTGCACCGCCAAGAAGGCCGAGCTCATCTGGACACCCGAGGCTGACGCCGCCTTCGAACGTTGCAAGCAGGGCATCGCCACTGCTGCCACTTCAGCCTTCCTGTCCCCTTCCCAACGAATTGCCCTCCGTACTGACGCATCCAACACGGCTATTGGTGCGGCCCTAGATCAGCAGCGCGCCGATGGTACCTGGGTTCCGTTGGGATTCTTCTCCAGGAAGTTGTCGGAGACCGAGCAGCGGTACTCTACCTACGACCGTGAGCTTCTAGCAATCTTCGTTGCTACCAAATACTTCCAACGGATTCTCGAAGGACGACATTTTGTGATATACACTGACCACCGCCCTCTCTCCTTTGCGCTGACTCAGCGTTCTGATAAGGCTTCCCCTCGTCAGAGCAGGCAGCTCGATTTCATCGGTCAGTTCGACACCAGGCTGGAGTTCACGCCCGGTGACCAAAATGTGGTGGCGGATGCCCTCTCCCGCGTGGAAACCGTTTCCATGACACCCACCCTGTCCTCTCGGGCCATAAGCGAGGCGCAATCCTCCGACGAACAACTGCCTCACCTCTTGTCCTGCCAGCGCCTTTATCTCCAACGGAAATCAGAGAATATTTGGATTATGCAGAATCAAAGTTTTCAAATGGAGCTCAGTGGTAAGTTTTAATGTTCCTAGAAGCTGTATTTTGAAGGCACATAATAATATACAAAGATTTAAATTAATCTTCATTTATTTAGAATTGAGACAAGCAGTCATGAAATTATCTTGGGTTTTACTTCAGGGATTAACTGTCAGCTAACTGCTACTATTGGTTTATATGAGCCAATTCTGCACTTACAGTGCTTCTCTTAATTTATAGATGTTGGTACCAGTTAGTGAATATTGAAAATATTATTTAACGAGTTATTTAAGTAGCAACTTTTAAAGAGAGCTAATTTTGCATGATTTTTTTTGTCTCTTGTTGAAGTATTTTTTAGCTTACAACATTAATTAAGTGAAGTATTTATTTTCTGCAAATTGTTTAGTATAAATTTCAATGTTTCGAATTCAATATATTTTATAAATTCTACATTCTGTCATTTGAAAGTATAGTATGTGGGGAGTTTTTGTATAGGCAATTAATAACTGCAATAAATAATAATATAATAATTAATAACTCTGATAATAAATATGCCCAATTGACAAATACATTGCTGCAGACTGCTCTATAGGAAATTCTAATATTAAACCTTAATTTGGGAAAGATATTATTTAAAATGATAAATTAGAGTAATTTTTCTGATGAATGACAGAATAAATTGTGTCTAATTTTTTCCCTTTAGCACTGTTGGATTTTTCAACAATCTTCAGAGAGCCATAGACTTAGTACACTCAATGAGGACCTCTAATGTAATCTCTCCTGGTAAACACTTTCTGAAATATACTGAGGATTTATTAAACCCAGGAACAACTTTAGCAGGTAAATTTATTTTTATTTGAAGTACATAGTTTGTTCAATATCCATAATTATCAATCTTGTGATATATCAGTAAAGAGTCACTAAGTACTCCTAAAACCATCAAAAATGTGATATATCGTTGAGGGATGAGTGTTTACTTTTGCTACAAACATAGAATGCTGCCTTAAGAAAAGTTTCATACTATCACCAGCAAAATTCAAATTCTTAAGATTACCAGAAAATCATTAATTTAAATTAAGGAAATTAGTTAAGGTTAATTTGCACGAAATGGCTTGCAGCCAGGATAAATCCCAAAGGAAGAATAGACTTGAAAAAAGTCCAATAAGACCGGTGTCCAAACCAAATCCGTGACTGCAAATGATGCCGCCATGCGAACGAAATCGCAAAGTCCTTTGCCCACATAGTTTCCCGAGTAGCTTGAGAGAATGTTCAGAGGGATAGATCAACGGACAGAGCACCTGACCGGCAATTGGGAGACCCGGGTTCGATTCCTGGTCCCATCGGACTTTTTTAAGTCTATTCTTCCTTTGGCATTAATTTAAAATTCAGTTATTTTCGTAAAAATTTTAGGGAACCTCAATGTTAATAGGATACCTTGCAGAAATGTCATTTTTATGCCAAAGAAACACTGTTTCATAACATGAGCCACTGATACTTCACATTCATGCAATTCTTTTGTTTCACAAAAATGAATTTGTTTTATTTAATGCATTTCTTCCTTTATGCTGCACTCTGTATGAATAAAGGTTTCATTCTGATTCTTTAGTATGCCTTCAATATTAATTAACTGCTACACTTACTATTATCTTCATCTATAATTCATCGTAATTATGCTATATTGATTATTCATCAAATTCTTGCAAATCTTAAAAAAAATTCAGAATTTCAACACCTCTTATGAATTATTAGACACACCAATGTTCTCATATCTTTCTTGTGGTAATATTACAAATTTATTAAATAACTAACAGTATTAGATCAATAAAGAGTTAATACTTTATTCTTGCAAATACTGATTCAAATAATTCTTGTAGCATTTTGTTTAAAAAATGTTGCTTATTATATTTCATTTAGGAATCCCTTCAGCCGTAGAAACAACTCCAACTGTGATTAGGGGGCATTCCCTTGGAAGAACTATGATGGTGGTAGACTGGGCTGAAGAACAGTGTCAAACAATTGGAAAACAGGAGAGTGCCAATTTGGAAAATCTGCATTTTGATCCTGTTGGTTTAGAAGCTATTCTTCTCGTGGATCGTGGTTCTGTAGTTGTGAAATTCTGTCACTTTGGTCATGAGAAATTCCATGGTGATTTACCAGTGATTGGAGCTCATAATTCACCTTCATCAAGTATTCTCCCATCATACTCACGTCTTACTTCATTTATGCAACTTTAATCTTCCTTTTTTGTTCATCGCTGAGATTGCTAGGTTTTTATTCAGACCACAGGGCAAACAAACTGCTTGAGTAAAATACAAAACAATGAATTATATTTATTTTTAGATCTGAAATTGTGTAAATGAAAATAAATTGTATCGAATGTACCAGAGTTGCTGGGAGGATGCATAGTATATCTTTGTGATTAATTTTTGACTGAATTTATTTGAGCTTTTTTGGTTTAAGCTTTAATATTGTTTATTTAAACTATCCCATCTAATGTGAAGAAGCATCTTAGCAATGCTTCTTTCAAATATGGTAGACATTCTTACAATTGATATATTTTTCATGTCTTCTAGGGTCAAAATATTTCTGGTATCAACTATGCTTTTATTATGATATTATTATTATAAATATGTTGTTATGAAAGGAAACATAAATTTCTCTGACATTTTCATTAGCTTAATTATGAGTAATGACTAAAATCTTTGTATTAAAGTTACCATCCCACAATTTGTGATATTTTTAGCTTTTGGTATTCACAAAAACCTATGACATCCTCAAAGCTCATTTGAGAGGTAGTACATATATATTTCGAAAAGTTGCAAGAAAATCATGCAAGTCATAGTCTATGAGTGTGTAAAAATAAGAGTTTCATAATACCATGTAAAACATCTTCACAATTATAATTAATTCCTAAAGTCATGGAAGTTAAAACCTTTAACCAAGTTTCATATTTAATTTATTTGAATGTTGAAGCATTCACAATTTTCTTAAAAATCTGTGATACCTTTGCCCAGAATATTGTTTTTTGCTAAGGTTCCTCATTTTAATTATTTTAAATGCAGAAAATCAAAAGAAAACCTTAACAAATTATCTAGGGGGATCAACTTCTGCTTGTATAAGTTGAACTTCGTTCCACTCAGCCCAAGAATACAATTTGACACAAGTTAACAAAATTTGACTCAAGTTTTGGGCAATGAGTAAATCTAAATAGGCTTATCTCCGTCGTTTGTTATTTTAATCATGTCTGTCATCTGGCTGTTAAATTATACACAAAGACGAGTGTAGATGACCAACAGAATGGCTTGCTTTCTTTAGTTCTTCTGTTTTGGTGTATGTGAATTGGCTGAAGAAATATTCATCATGAATCTTTCCCATACAGCATATATTCTGACACATACCTTATTTATTTAATCCTAGGAAAGAGATTCATAGCAATCGTGGTGAAAGCCTTCCATTACCCCCTCTCCCTATTACTGCAGCGTTTGAGTGTCCAAAGCAGCGAGGCATAGCTGTTGGTGCGCATGGCATACTGGAAGCTAATGAGAGCCATTTTAAAGGTATACACTTGGCCATTATTGCATACTCTGGAGCCAAAGTCACCCTGTCTAATTGCAGATTTTCTCAATGCCAAGTTGCTATAAGGGTGAGGTCATAGTTATAATCCAAATCTAAATTCTCAGTAGTTTCTTTCCTTATTTAATGTCATTTTTTTAGTGAGAAAAGGCAGACTTTGTATCAGTGCCATATTGTTTATCCTTAGATTTATTTTATCAAATTTATGATGGAAGAGATATATTGTATAATTCATGCATTACTCAATATGAATCTAATATTATCAATTCCAGTCGTATAACTTATGGTATCAAAGAAAGGACAGAAATTAGTCAAGCTTACTTGTTGTAAGTATAGATCTAGATCTAATTTTCTATAACTTTGATTAAGAATTCAGTCATATATTTATCCATGACTTCTGAAATATTTTTTGAATGTTTGACTTTTTTTCAAGTGGAGAAGATGCACGGACTCATTCAAATTGCTAAAGAAGAACATCATTTGACAATCCGCTTCATTGAGAGTGATATTTCTGTCTGTATACAAGCTTTCTCAAATGTTTTAAATTTTATTTCTTGATCCTTTCCTTATTTTGTAAAATGATTCCCAAGGTAATCTTTGATGAATGATAATGGTTTAATAAAGTAAATGGTAATTAAAAGAGGGATGGTTGTTGATGGTTATGTTATTAAGATAAGAAAAACCAGTTGGTCTCATCAAGACCAAAATTCGTATCTACACATGTGAGATATTTTGTATTGTTTTTTTTTAATCTTAATTAATTCATTTTAATCATGAGAAAACATCTCAGGATTATCTTCTATGTAATGAACATTTTAAAGTCATTTGTATGTAGTTATGTCAATAAAAATCTGATGTGGCAGCACATGACTTTCTCCATATATAAGATGTAAATATTTATCTAGGACAGTAATTTCAAACTCTATGTTTCATCTAAACTTGGAAGATGAGTGAATAATATATATATATATTATTATCGTTGATGTCAAAAACATTATAAATAATTTTTTCGGGACATGATCGATGAAAAACGATGAATTTGGCCTTTCGCCCATAGAGCCCAGAGCACCCACAAAGTACATAATCAGCAACTTCCGGTTTATCAATATTTCATGAATAACTCCTAAACAATCAGTGATACAAAAATATGTTTCAAACTAAAGTTCTAGTAAATTACATTTTCTAAAACGTTTATAAATAATAGTATATACCTAAATATCATATTTATGGAGATAATTTGAAAACCGGAAATGAGCTTTGAAGAATTAAGCTCGACTTCCGGTCAACCGATTTACTCCAAAAACTAACCAACTCTAACGACACCAACTAAAATACTATATATGAAATTTGGTGTTGATACAATGAATTGTTTTCATTTTAGAGCACCCACAAAGTACATAACAGCTACTTCCGGTTTATCGGTATTTCACGAATAACTCCTAATCAACCGGTGATACAAAAGTATGTTAAATACAAAAGTTATACTAAATTCCATTATCTAAAACTTTTATAAGTAATACAATATACGTATATATCATATTTATGGAGATATTTTGAAAACCGGAAATGAGCTTTGATGAATGAAGCTCGACTTCCGGTAAACTGATTTACTCCAAAAACTAATCAACTCTGGCAGCACACACCACAGTACTATATATAAAGTTTGGTATTGATACGACCAATAGTTTTCACGTTAGAGCGCCCACTATCATACACACACATACACACAGACATCATTCCGAAAATGGTCAAAACGTGTTCTAGGGACCCCATTGAAACCCCGTTGAAATCTCGAAGTCGAATTTTTTCATGAAAACAATACTTTCTCTATACTTCGTATATGGAGAAAGTAAAAAGAGTGGGTTCTCTTTCAGATTTCCAAAGGTGCTGAAGTGACGGTAGAGACGTGTGTTTTTGAGCACAGCTTAGCAAATTCAATCCAGTATTGTGCTGGAACACTTGAAGAACAAGATGAAGAAACTCAAAAAATACTGGAAGGAAAAGATGAAGTGACTACTTCTTCCCAGATTTTGCAAAGGTGAGTTATTCATGAGACTATTAACTGTATAATTTAATTCATCAGTTGTACCTTATCATATTGTCCTAACTTCAGGACTTATGGGAAAATTGGAATTCTTCTCCATACCCTACATAAGTTTGACAGGTGACATCAGCTGTTGAGCGCTCATTTTTTTCTTTACTTACTAGCAGACAGGTTTGTGAGAATATATGTGTTTATACATGTCTTTCTCATGAAGTTGTATACTAGGGTGGAATGTTTTGTCACTTTTTTTTTTATCTAAAGTCAGTACCGGGCAAAAGTGGCCCTGGGTTGGCAGGACACTTGACATTAGATATATATATATATATATATATATATATATATATATATATATATATATATATATATATATTTGTATTATTTTTTCCAGATCAAAAAATATCTTCTGTGGAAATGTTTGCCTCAAAATTTCAAAATTTTGACAAGAGCATCAAAATTGTCATAAATTTTTTTCGGTTAAAAGACTATATTTTTACTAGCCTAAATATGCCACTTATATGCCTCTGAATGCCTCCTATGGGAACTGAAAAGGAAGTAAATTCAGTAAAATTAAGTTGTTTTGTAGCACATTTCGTCCTCGTCAATTCCTTCACACTGTGGCTTGTAGCAGTAGCAAAACACTGCTGTTATGCAACTATTTATTGTATTTAATATTTTATTTGTCGTATAAATATTATTATAATATATCTGAGTACATTATAAAGGTGATGGGATTGATGTTCTTGAAAGGAAGGAGAGAAGGGACACCAATACTGGTTGTAAGGATGGAATCCCTCGAATATTCGAGAAATAAACAAGAAAACCTATGAACTGCGTTGTTTGCTTTTTACTTTACAACAAAGTGCTGTTACGGGTTATTTTCTTGCATATCGATATAGCCCCCCCTTTGCCATTTTCATAGGTTTAAATCTATATGTCTATATCTATATATACTCTGGTAATCTGGTACTTGATGGTAATTAGGCTCCTCCAGAGTATTTATTCCTCTATTTACTGCAAGTTCTTTTAGATAAGCACCTGATTTTCTGCTTCTATTTACAAAATATGAAGTTTTTACGTATCTTCTAGAAATATCAGTTTTTATTTATTGAATGATGTACCATAAAATCAAGTCAACTCATATAGATTACATTCTATCTTTTTCCTTTATTTCAGGATCCCTGAGGTTAAATTCAAGGACTGCATATTTATCTCAAGTGACAGCTCTTCTCATGTTTGTTTGAGGTCTATTGGTGAAATTGGCAAATCTCTATAGTCACAAGATGCTGCCTCCAAGTCTGAAGAGAAGATGGTAATCGAAGAAAACTTTAATGAGAGCTTGGTATTGTTGAATGAAGAAGATAGTGTTATAATATTGAGCGATGAAGATTAAGATATTGTAACTTTTGTTAATGAGCTAATTTTATCCAAAGTTTCTGAAAATTAATTTAACTGTGATATTCTCCTTGAATTTAATTCTCTAAAATAGAATTTTAATATATTTTATTATTTCAAAATTTTTATTAACTAGCATTTTGCTTGGAATAAATTGAAATTTCCCTTTCTATTAGCAGAGAAAATTGATTAATTTTGTCATAGTATCTTCAATTATATTCATGTATATTTTACTTTTATTTCTCTTGGCATACTTAAATACTCATTCTGTATGAAACTTAAGCTTTTGATTTATTCAATATATGACCTAGATGTACATACCATTATTAAATTAAAATATAATGTTTCCTTGTTTGTTGATTAGCTGCTAGTGATGCATCTCAATGTACTCATTCTTATATTTTGTTCAAATTTATATATATTTATCTATTCATAATGTTCTAAAACTGAATAAATTATATTTTTTTACCATTAATACATTAATATAATATCTAAATATCAGGAAATAAATATTGGCTTTAAAAATTCTTATATTTATTTATTCCTAATTTTCTATGTTTCCTCAAATGATTCTTTATTAGAATCTGCAAATTCGGCCTCAAGGTTTGTGGTAGTTCTCCATAATAAAACTTGAGAAAAAGAAGAACACTTACCGTATTTGACGGCATATAAGACGCATCCTCATTAAGTTGGCCACTCACAAGGAAAAAAAGGTTTTAATAGTCCGTGCGAAAGCACGGTACCACAATAACTTAAGATGTAGTTTCTTTTAGTTATCACGTTTCGTAAAAGCCAAATATTAACACAATCATTACATGCAATTATGAAATAGGTAGTATAGACCATCTGGGCTTAAAATAGCATTCAGTAATGAAAGTTAACCTGTGGAGGTTGAACCTTCACATATAAGACGCGGGGAAATTTTTCGAGACATAATTTAGGAAAAAAGGTGCGTCTTATATGCCGTCAAATACGGTATACCTTTACCTCTGTAACTTTATTAGCTCACGACCATGCTTTCCATCTATAAGATCCTCAGGTGACAGGACATGACCATTACACAGCATTTGTAGTAAACGGAAGGAGGGGGGAGTGGGTGTCTAAAGGGAAGCTAGGGGAGGGGGAGGTCAGGGGTTTTTCACAACTGCTGAAAGAATCGGGAAAGGGGTGGGGAAAAAGATTTCTTTGATGGTGAGGGTATTAGGGTGAGGGAGGGATCTCAAAATTTCCAATTGTTCCTAAGAATTTAGCGAAGACTCGAAGACGAAGGAAAAAAATGTATAACTTATCCTCTCAAACCCATCTGCTGCCATTAGCTAAGCTATGGCATACTTAAGGTGACCAGATTTCTGATCTGCTAAACTGGGACAAACTGTCACTTCTCCTGAAGCATAGGCAATTTTACATGTATGTATGTATGTATACATGTTTCTTTGGTCGAGTGAAAGATTAGAAAAGTTGTCAGTCTGAGTCCTACACAACTCACTTTTCCAGCTCCCGAATCGGTGCAACTTCCTGCTGCTACATATGTACGAGCTTAGTATATTATAAATATAGGAATGTATACATATTAAGCATTTTTAATGATTATTTTGATGGCATAAATCTAAAGACAGGTACAAATTAGTATTTTTGTTTAGTCTTTCAGGACACCGGGACAAACACCCCAAAACCAGTACTGTCCCGGCCAAACCGGTACGTATGGTCACCTTAGGCATACTGTATATGATTTTTGTGAAACGGAGTAAATCATTTGTTTGTCTTATATAATTGAGTTAGTTATCAAAAATGTCATGTTATATAAAAATGGAAATTAATCCTTTCACTTCATATTCTTACTATCCCTCCCCATATTCCCTTTTAAGGTATTCTTCATTAGTTAGTCTGTTCTTCCTATATATATTTATCATTCTATTGTACCTTATTTCCTTTGCTTCCAATATCTATTATCTATTATATATAGATGCTTCTCCGGATTCATTCATGGATATAGATAGGTATATAGATAGGATACTAATTCACAGGCTAAACCACAAGCGTCATCGACTTGAAATTTTTACGATGTATTGGCCATTACTAGTAATCGCCAGAAAAATTGCGATTTTGAACCTCAGTGTCATGGGTTCGATTCCAGAGGGCCTCAAACTCCCGATTTTTCCCATTTGAATGCATGGCTTTGAAATTCGGGAATTTTTAAAAAATACTTCCCGGATAGCTAGAGAATCAAAACTCTAGGAGCCTATATATATGGTCATGATCTATGGAAAACAGAAATGACTTTTACAGAAAATATCCTGGGTTCGATGCTAGGACAATGTGAATACCTGCCCTTTAAAATACATGGGAGTAGTTTTTCATAATTTTTTTTGATGCACTTATCGAAATGATATGAAGTTCGTGCTTGGCTAGAAGATGTATCATAAGAATTTGTTTGGGAAAAAAATATTTTAAGACCCTACTATTCCTGGGTTCGATGCCAGAGCACAATAACGTTTCTCTCATAAGGAATATAAGGGAAAAGTAGGACGTCGTTTGAGGCTGTTGTAGCGAATATTTCTGCTTGAAATCTCACATATAGTTAGACTTGGTGATCTTCTATTGTGTTGCATAAAAAGTATCACCAGAAAGACTCAGGTTCGATGCCAGACGATTAAATTGCAGCGAAAGTTTAAGAATATTTTCAATCCTTTTTCTTTTCTTTTGAGGACCCTCCCGATATGAAATTAGTGTTGTTGATCTGCTTGCAGAATGCAAGCTACATTTTACTCGTATATAGATAATTCTCCAGATTCATTCATATATATAGGGATATAGATAGATAGATAGGATACTAATTCACAGGCTAAACCACAAGCGCCATTGACTTGAAATTTTTACGAAGTATTGGCCATAAAGTGTAACCGCCAGAAAAATTGCGATCTTGAACCTCAGTGTCATTGGTTCGATTCCAGAGGGCCCCAAAGTCCCGATTTTTTCCATTTAAATGCATTGCTTTGATTTTCCAAATTTTTTAAAAATACTTCCTGGATAGGTAGAGAATCGAAACTCTAGGAGCCTATATATATAGTCATGATCTATCGAAAACAGTAATGACTTTTACAACAAATATCCTGGGTTCGATGCTAATACGATGCAAATACATGAGAGTAGTTTTTCATTATTTTTTTGATTCACTTATCGATATGATAGGAAGTTTTTTCTAGGATAGAACATGTATGGTAAGAATTGCTTTAATAAAAAAATTTAGATAAGACCATACATTTCCTGGGTTCGATGCCAGAGCACATTAAAATTTCTCACATAAGAATTATAAGGGAAAAGTAGTATGTCGTTGTAGGCAGTTGCAGCCAATATTTCTGCTTGAATTTTCACACAGAGTTAGAAGTGGCGATCTTCTGTTGTGCTGCATAGAAAATATTACCAGAAAGTCCCGGGTTCGAAGCCAGGCGGTAAATATATCCCTGTTTTAAAATACATTGAGGTAGTTTTCATTATTTATTTGGATACACTTTTGGAAATAATAGGAAGTTCTTGCTTTGTTAGAAGATGTATATTAAGACTCGGCTAAAGAAAAAAATTAAATAAGTCCATACTGTTCCTTGGTTCAATGCCAGAGCACATTACAATTTCTCACATAAGGAATACATGTGAAAAGTAGGATGCTGTTTGAGGCAGTTGCAGCAAATATTCCTGCTTGAATTTTCACACTTAGTTAGAGATGGGAGTCTTCTGTTATGCTGCATAGAAATTATTTCCAGGAAGTCCCGGGTTCGAAGCCAGGCATTTAATTTATCTCCCGCTTAAAACACATTGAGTTAGTTTTCATTATTCATTTTGATGTACTTATCGAAATAATAGGAAGTTCTTGGTTTGTTAGAAGATGTATTTAAGACTCGGCTAAAGAAAAAAATTTAGATACGACAATTTCATGGGTTTGATTCGAAATGGCCCCAAAGTCCCATTTTCTCCATAAAGATACATTGCAGGGATTTTCGAAAACTTTTTTGAGGCACTTCCCGGAAAAGTAGAGAGTTGAAATTCAAGGTATCGCTGGAGGCACTGCGTATCGGATGAGAACCATTAAGACATTATTGAAGAATATCCTTGGTTCGACGCTAGGTCAGAGCAATTATTCTCACGTTTCATTTACATTGCGATGTTTAAGATTTTTTTAAATCACTTCCCGATAAGATAGAAAGTTTGAACTCGGCATGTGCATAGAGATCGTAAATATCTTATACGTAGGTTGTTGAACGTTCCGATGATTGTCCTTGGTTTGATTCCAGAGCGCCATTTACATTCCTCAATGCATTTCTTATGGAGATAACGGAAACAAATTTTACTTACTTTCCAGTATGATATCGACTTCAAACTTTGCATTAAATAAGATCAAGTCCTAACAAGTCATAATGTGCATTCACAGCTGCCAATATGTCCTGGGCTCGACACCAGGCGTCTGTAAAATTAGTTACTGTTACGATTTTTAAGAATATTTTTGATCCCCTTCCCGATTATATAGAAACGTTAAATTTGGCATTTAAATAAAGATCATAGATACAGTTTAAGAAAGTGTTTTAGATTTCATTGATCGTCCTTGGTTCGATCCCAGAGAGCCATTTACATTGCCGTATGCATTTCAGATGGGGAAAATGGAATCTTATTTCAGGACCTTCCAGGTATGATATGCACTTCAAACTTTGCATAAAATAAAATCAGGTCCTAACAAGTTAATATGTGTATTTGCATCTGCCAATAGGTCCTGGGTTTCACACTAGGCATCTACAAAAATTAGAAATCGCTACAATTTTTAAAATTTTTTTAGCCCTTCCCGATAGCATTAAACTCAAAATTGGCATGTGAATAAAGATTATAAATAAATTTCATATGCTTGCAGTATGCAAGCAACGTTTTACTTGTATTCTTATATGATTCTGTTGGGTTTGAAATATTGACCTTAAGAAAGGAGGAAGTCAAATTTTTGGAGGCCTCGAGGTGTGAATGTGGCGTAGAATAGAAAAAGTAAGTTTGTCTGACAGGGAAACAAACATAGAGGTGGTGGAGATGGTTGGGGAAGAGAAGGCTTTAGTTGTAGTTTTAGTTAAGAATCGACAGGGGAAATGGGTGGGTTGAATATTGAGGAAGGAGGCACTGTTAAAGAAAGTGCTTGAGGGTAGAATAAAAAGGCGAAATCTGAGTGGAAGACATAGAAGGTATTAAGTGATTGCCGTGAAGAAAGAAAGCACAGAAACTAAGCTATTGGACAATGTTGGACTCTTTTGAAGAGATGGTTGAACAAATAAATTTGCTGGACTTCCAAAATGGGGATGTTGCAGCTCAAGACATTCAGAGAGTATCAGCATAACCACTGCATTCTTGAAATGTTCATGACCAATTGTAACTGAAGTGATTGGAGATAAGTATCAGTTCAAAGCAGGGTCTCAGCACACAGTCATCATTGACTTGTGAATTCGGGTGAAACTGTTTGTATTCTAATTTGAAAATTATCGCAGAAGGGAGCAGGGCAGACAACTTACCGCTCAATCAAGAATCCATTCAAATTACCACAGAAAGATGTAATCACTGTGTAATTTGGATGCTAAAGCTGCCCCCAGACTTTCTCTGCAACCTGAAGGAAAATAGATTAACTTTCAGTTTCACTAGGAGAAAAAGGGTTGGACGGTTAAACTTTGGAAAATTAATTTAATGACAAAAATCTGATCAAAAGGAATCTGATGGCAAGAGCAAAGAATATTTCTTCCTCCTCCTTTTGATAAATCTTGTTTTTTTTTTTTCAATTACATTTTATTTTCTCACTTCTGGGGATAAAAAGAGGAGGTCCAATAGTCTCCATTTAAGTGAATTTACCAGAAGACTTCAACCCTCTGGTATTCGGCACAACACAATCCTTGCGACATCCACAAAAAAGATCTACTTAAAATGAATATTAAAGCTGATGCTAAGCAGTTCTTATAATGGAATTTTATAATTTTTTGTTTTATTAATTTATGATGGTTGAAAAACACTAAAAAGCAATGACCAGACATTTTTAATTTGAAAGTAAAAAGGAATGTTCAGTTGTAGTAAAGTAGGTGAAAAAACGGGAAAATTTGTTTCAAATGTCCCAAATATCAGCTATGCATCCTCCCTCATAAATCAATTCTCTCTATCTACTACTGATGAATTATGGGAATCTTTTCAAATCCAAGGTTTCACCTCCTTTACTTTATCACTTATTAAGATTTTCAGTCTTTATTCTTGTATTTTATTGTGAATAAATCTCTGTTGAAAGTAAAGAGTAAATCTTGGGCTCTAATTTTACATGAATGTATAACATCTTATGTACAGCTTACCATTGTTGTACTGCTATTGAATAAATGCATCTTCTCTATAGTGTTGTAAAAAAATTACAACATTGTGTAACGCGGGTTAGTCAACCTTCAAGGGGCTTTTTGCGGCAAGCCCTCGCGAAAACTACAAAATTTTATGGCATTTTATGGATAGGAAGCTGAAGAAACATTCTTTATCGGTAGACTAAATGTATCTGGAATTCAACTTACAATGCTCAATTTGGGGCTTTTGGTTTTTATATGAACTTTTTTCCTCCTCTACCTTCACTCTTTAGAACCAAAAACGCGTGGATGAACAAAATGTTTTGAGCGAAGGCTCTTTCTGGCCATAGGAACATTTCCAAATCACATGAAGGAAAGTATATTCTCGTGTGAGGGATTTTCTACAATCGCGCGTAAAAGGTCTTCCGTTTATAGATATCCTTAGTAAAAAGAAACGTCTGACTGACCAAAAGCCAATTGAAAGGGCTTGGTGTGAGACCCCTTACGCAACAGCTGCTGATAAGGGCAATTTATAAAAAATATCGCCTTTTCCTAGCTATTAGCGAAATAATTACTTGTGATATCATTGTTAATTATAATACCTATACCTCGCTATACGGCCGCTTTTTATACTGCATTTTGCTATAACGACCTTTTTTAACTATGGCACTTTTTCGATTTACAGCACTAAATGCTTCATTATACGGCCAAGAAAATAAGGAGAAAAAAGCAGAAATTGATGATGGCAGCATATTATAGCTTACTAATTCTTCATGTTAATGCTCGTCATCAGGTAAAACAGTTTTCAAACATTTTAATTTGTTTTTCATTGATGTATATCTATTATATATAGATGCTTCTCCGGATTCATTCATCTATTATATATAGATGCTTCTCCGGATTCATTCATGGATATACCTATATAGATAGATAGATAGATAGATAGATAGGATACTAATTCACAGCCTAAACCATAAGCGGCATTGACCTGAAATTTTTACGACGCATTGGCCATAACGTGTAACCACCAGAAAAATTGCGACTTTGAACCTCGGTGTCATGGGTTCGATTCCAGAAGGCCCCAAAGTCGCGATTTTCTTCATAAGGATACATGGCGGGGATTTTCGAAAATTTTTTTGGTGCACTTCCCGGAAGAGTAGAGAGTTGAAATTCGAGGGATCGCTAGAAGCCGTGCAACTCCAACGTAAATCAGAAAGATATCGCCGAATATGGTCCATGGTTCGATGCTAGGTCGGGGCAAAAATCGGCCGTTTAAAATGCATTGCGGCGATTATGGTGATTTTTTTTGGATCCTTTCCCGATAACATGGATATTTGAAACTCTGCACGTCGTTAGATATAATAAATATATTTCATAATCAAATTTTACATGTTCGTTGATGGTCCTTGGTTCGACCCCAGAGGACCATTTGCACTTCTCAATGCATTTCTTACAGAGATAACGGAAACAAAATTTAGGTACTTCCCGGCATGCTATCGACTTCAAACTTTGCATGATACAAGAACAAGTCTTTACAAATCAAACTTTGCATTCACAGCTTACAATATGTCCTGGGTTCGACACCAGGTGTCTCTACAATCAGAAGTTGATCCGATTTTTAGGAATTATTTTGAAACCTTTCCCAATAATATACAAATTTGAAATTCGGCTTATACATAGAGATCATAAATAACTTTCAGAAACATGTTTTAGATTTCCAAGATCGTCCTTAGTTTGAATCCAGAGAGCCATTAACATTCGTGAAAATTAGAACGTCTTTTGAGGCAGTTGTAGCCCTTATTTCTGCTTGCATTTTCACACATAGTTAGAGATGGTGATGTTCTATTGTGCTTCATAGTAAGTTCACAGTAAAGACCCGGGTTCGATGCCAGACGATGGAATTTCAGCGATTTTAAGAAAAATTTCAATCCATTTTTTTCTTTTGATGGCCGTCCCGATATGATGCCGACATGAAATTAGTGTTGTCAATCTGCTTGCAGTATGCAAGCTACATTTTACTCGTATATATATACAAGTAAAATGTTGCTTGCATACTGCAAGCAGATCGACAACACTATTTTCATGTCGGCATCATATCGGGACGGCCATCAAAAGAAAAAAATGGATTGAAATTTTTCTTAAAATTCGCTGAAATTCCATCGTCTGGCATCGAACCCGGGTCTTTACTGTTGAACTTACTATGCAGCACAATAGAACATCGCCATCTCTAACTATGTGTGAAAATTCAAGCAGAAATATGAGCTACAACTGCCTCAAAAGACGTTCTAATTTTTACGAATTTAAATGGCTCTCTGGATTCGAACCAAGGACCATTTTGGAAATCTAAAAAATGTTTCTGAAAGTTATTTATGATCTCTATCTATATGCCGAATTTCAGGTTACTATATTGTTGGGAAAGGGTTCAAAATAATTATTGAAAATCGGATCAGTTACTGATTGTAGAGACTCCTGGTGTCGAACCCAGGATATATTGACAGCTGGGAATACATAGTTTGATTTGTATACACTTAATCGTTCATAGTGCAAAGTTTGAAATCTTTATCGTGCTGGGAAGTACCTATAATTTCTTTCCGTTATCTCCGTAAGAAATGCATTGAGGAATTTAAATGGCCCTCTGGGATCGAACCAAGGACCATCAGCTAATATGTAAAATTTGATCCTGAAATGAATTATTGATCTCCAACTCCATGCCGAATTTCAAGTTTCCATGCCATCGGGAAAGGGTCCAAAAAAAATCTTAAAAATCGCCACAATGCAATTTAAACGGCCGATTTTTGCCCCGACCTAGCATCGAACCCAGGATATTTTCCGTAAAACTCATTTATGTTTTCGATAGACTATGTTCATATATATAGGCTCCTTGAGTTTTGATTCGCTACCTATCCGGAAAGTATTTTTTTTTTAATTCCCGAAAATCAAAGCAATGCATTTAAACAGGAAAAATCGGAACTTTGGGGCCCTCTGGAATCGAACCCATGACACTGAGGATCAAAATCACAATTTTTCTGGCGGTTAATTGTTATGGCCAATACGCAGTAAAAATTTGAACTCAATCACGCTAGTGGTTTAGGCTGTGAATTTGTATCCTATCTATCTATATACCTATCTATATACCTATCTATATATATGAATGAATCCGGAGAAGCATCTATATATAACGAGTAAAATGTAGCTTGCATACTGCAAGCAGATCGACAACACTAATTTCATATCGGCATCATATACCGGGACGGACATCAAAAGAAAAAAAAAATTCAAAATATTCGTAGAATTCGCTGCAATTTAATCACCTGGCAGCGAACCCCGGTCTTCCTGGTGTACTTACTATGCAGCAAAATAGAAAATTACTATATCAAACTATGTGTGAAAATTCAAGCAAAACTATTAGGTGCAACTACCTCAAACGACGTCCTACTATTCACATACACTCCTTATTTGAGAAATTATAATGTGCTCTGGCATCGAACCCAGGAACAGCATGGTCTTATCTATTTTTTTTCTTAAACAAAGTGTTAATATAC
Source organism: Sympetrum striolatum (assembly GCA_947579665.1). Lineage (NCBI taxonomy): Eukaryota > Metazoa > Arthropoda > Insecta > Odonata > Libellulidae > Sympetrum > Sympetrum striolatum. The sequence goes on from OX388344.1 coordinate 7,266,502, forward strand.
ATCTTCCATCTAAGCAAGAGCTCCCTTACATATCGATAAATGCATAAAAAAATTATGAAAAGATACCCCATAGTATTATATATGGGTGATATTTTTACTGCCCGGCATCGAACCCGGGTCTTTCAGGCAATACTTTCTATGCAGCACAAAAGAAAAACACCATCTCTAACCGCGTATGCAAATTCAAGCAGAAATATTGGTTACAACTGCCTCAAATGACGTCCTACTTTTCCTTTATATTCCTTATGAGAGAAACGTTATTGTGCTCTGGCTTCGAACCCAGGAACAGTACGGTCTTATGAAAATTTTTTTCTAGAACTTATTCGTACCATACATCTTCCAGCCAAGCACGAACATCCTATCATTTCGATAAGTGCATCTAAAAAAATAATGAAAAACGGCTCCCATGTATTTTAAAGGGCAGATCTTTGCATCGTCCTAGCATCGAACCCAGGATAACTTTTGTAAAAGTCATTGATGTTTTCGAAAGTCCAAGACCATAAATATAGGCACCTTGAGTTTTACTTCTCTACCTATCCAGAAAGTATTTTTTTTTAATTCCCGAAAATCACGGCAATGCATTCAAACGGGAAAAATCGGGACTTTGGGGCCCTCTGGAATCGAACCTATGACACTGAGGATCAAAGTCTCTTTTTTCCTGGGGGTTTCACGTTATGGCCAATATGTCATAAAAATTTCAGATCAATGACGCTTGTAGTTTAGGCTGTGAATTTGTATCCTATCTATCTATATAGGTATATATATGAATGAATCCGGAGAAGCATCTATATCTATTATATATATAATAGATATATAGATGCTTCTCCGGATTCATTCATGTATCCATCTATTATATATAGATGCTTCTCCGGATTCATTCATATATCATATATATATTCATATATTCATATATATATATATATAGAGAGGATACAAAGTCACAGGCTAAACCACTGGCGTCAATGGCTTGAAATTTTTACGACATATTGGCCATAACGTATAACCTCCAGAAAAATTGCGATTTTGAACCTCAGTGTCATGGGTTCGATTCTAGAGGGCCCCAAAGTCCCGATTTTTCCCGTTTAAATGCATTGCTTTGATTTTCGGGAATTAAAAAAAAATACTTTCCGGATAGGTAGAGAATCGAAACTCAAGGAGCCTATATATATGGTCATCATCTATATAAAACATAAATTGGTTTAACGGAAAATATCCTGGGTTCGATGCTAGGTTGGGGCAAAAATCGGCCGTTTAAAATGCATTGTGGCGATTTTTAAGATTTTTTTTGGACCCCTTCCCGATGGCATGGAAACTTGAAATTCGGCATGGGGTTAGAAATCATAAATATATTTCATAATAAAATTTTTTGTATTTCTTTTATGGTCCTTGGTTCGATCCCAGAGGGCCATTTGCACTCCACAATGCATTTCTTATGGGGATAACGGAAACAATTTTTAGGTACTTCCTGGCATGCTATCGACTTAAAACTTAGCATGATAGAAGAACCAGTCTTAACAAATCAAACTATGCATTCATAGCTATCAATGTGTCCTGGGTTCGACACCAGGTGTCTCTGCAATCAGAAGTTGATCCGATTTTTAGGAATTATTTTGAAACCTTTCCATATAATATAGAAACTTGAAATTTGGCATATAGATTGAGATCAATAATAACTTTCAGAAACATTTTTTAAATTTCCAAGATCGTCCTTGGTTCGAGTCCCGAGAGCCATTTACATTCGTGAACATTAGAACGTCTTTGAGGCAGTAGAAGCCAATATTTCTGCTTTAATTTTCACACATAGTTAGAGATGGTTATCTTCTATTGTGTTTCATAGTAGGTTTACCAGTAAGACCCAAGTTCGATGCCAGGCGATGAAAATTCAGTGAATTTTAAGAAATAATTAAATCCTTTGTTTTTCTTTTAAGGACCGTCCCGATATGATGCCGATATGAAATTAGTATTGCCGATCTGCTTGCAGTATGCAAGCTACATTTTACTCGTATATATATACGAGTAAAATGTAGCTTGCATACTGCAAGCAGATCGGCAATACTAATTTCATATCGGCATCATATCGGGAATGTCCTCAAAAGAAAAAAAAAGGATTGAAATTCTTCTTAAAATTCGCTGAAATTTCATCGTCTGGCATCGAACCCGGATCTAACTGGTGAACTTACTATGTAGCACAATATAAGATCTACATCTCTAACTATGTCTGAAAATTCAAGCAGAAATATTGGCTACAACTGCCTCAAAAGACGCTCTAATGTTCAGGAATGTAAATGGCTCTCGGGACTCGAACCAAGGACGATCTTGGAAATAAAAAAAATGTTTCTGAAAGTTATTAATGATCTTAATCTATATGCCAAATTTCAAGTTTCTATATTATTGGAAAAGGTTTCAAAATAATTCCTAAAAATCGGATCAACTTCTGATTTCAGAGACACCTGGTGTCGAACCCAGGACACATTGATAGCTATGAATGCATAGTTTGATTTGTTAAGACTGGTTCTTCTATCACGCTAAGTTTTAAGTCGATAGCATGCCGGGAAGTACCTAAAATTTGTTTCCGTTATCTCCATAAGAAATGCATTGAGAAATGTAAATTGCGCCCTGGGATCGAACCAAGGACCATCAGCGAATATGTAATATTTGATTATGAAATATATTTATAATCTCCAACTCCATGCCGAATTTCAAGTTTCCATGCCATCGGGAAGGGGTCCAAAAAAAATCTTAAAAATCGCCACAATACATTTTAAACGGCCGATTTTTGCCTCGACCTAGCATCGAACCCAGGATATTTTCCGTAAAACTCATTTATGTTTTCGATAGATCATGACCATATATAAAGGCTCCTAGATTTTCGATTTTCTACCTATCCCGGAAGTATTTTTTAAAAATTCCCGAAAATCAAAGCAATGCATTTAAACGGGAAAAATCGAGACTTTGGGGCCCTCTGGAATCGAACCCATGACACTGAGGTGCAAAATCGCAATTTTTCTGGCGGTTACACTTTATGGCCAATATGTCGTAAAAATTTCAAGTCAATGACGCTTGTGGTTTGGCCTGTGAGTTTGTATCCTCTCTATATATATATATATATATATATGAATATATATATGGATACATGAATGAATCCGGAGAAGCATCTATATATAATAGATATATAGAGAGGATACAAACTCACAGGCCAAACCCCAAGGGTCATTGACTTGAAATTTTTACGACATATTTGCCATATCGTGTAACCTCCAGAAAAAATCCTACTTTGAACCTCAGTGTCATGGGTTCGATTCCAGAAGGCCCCAAAGTCCCGATTTTCTCCATAAGGATATATGGTGAAGATTTTCGAAAATTTTTTTGGTGCACTTTCCGGAAAAGGAGAGAATTGAAATTCAAGGGACCTCTAGATGCCGTGCATATCTAAAGGAAACCATAAAGACATCTACGAATATTATCCTTGGTTCGATGCTAGGTCGGGGCAAAAATCGGCCGTTTAAAATACATTGTGGCGATTTTTAAGATTTTTTTGGACCCTTTTCCGATGGCATAGAAACTTGAAATTCGGTATGAGGTTAGATACCATAAAAATATATCATTATCCAATTTTACGTGTTCGCTGATGGTCCTTGGTTCGATCCCAGAGGGACATTTACATTCCTCAATGCATTTCTTATGGAGATAATGGAAACAAATTTTAGGTACTTCCCGGCACGATATCGACTTCAAACTTTGCATAAAGAAAGATCAAGTCCATAGAAATCAAACAGTGCATTCACAACTATCAATGTGTCCTGGATTCGACACCAGGTGTCTCTGCAATCAGAAGTTGATCCGATTTTTAGGAATTATTTTGAAACCTTTGCCAATAATATAGAAACTTCGAATTCGGCATATAGATAGAGATCATAAATAACTTTCAGAAGCATTTTTTAGATTTCCAAGATCGTCCTTGGTTCGAATCCAGAGAGCCATTTAAATTCGTGAAAATTAGAATGTCTTTTGAGGCAGTTGTAGCCCATATTTCTGCTTGAATTTTCACACATAGTTAGAGATGGTAATGTTCTATTCTGCTGCATAGTAAGTTCACAGTAAAGACCCGGGTTCGATGCCAGACGATGGAAGTTCAGCGAATTTTAAGAAAAATTTCAATCCATTTTTTTCTTTTGATGGCCGTCCCAATATGATGCCGACATGAAAATAGTGTTGTCGATCTGCTTGCAGTATGCAAGCAACATTTTACTCGTATAATAGATAGATAGATAGGTATATAGATAGGATACTAATTCACAGCCTAAACCACAAGTGTCATCGGCTTGAAATTTTTACGACGTATTGGCCATATCGTGTAACCACCAGAAAAATTGTGATTTTGAACCTCAGTGTCATGGGTTCGATTCCAGAGGGCCCCAAAGTCCCGATTTTTCCCGTTTAAATGTATTGCGTTGATTTCGGGAAATTAAAAATAATACTTTCCGGATAGGTAGCGAATCAAAATTAAAGGAGCCTATATATATGGTCATGATCTATCTAAAACATAAATGAGTTTTACGGAAAATGTCCTTGGTTCGATGCTAGGTCGGGGTAAAAATCGGCCGTTTAAATTGCATTGTGGCGATTTTTAAGATTTATTTTGGACCCTTTCCCGATGGCATGGAAACTTGAAATTCGGCATGGAGTTGGAAATCAATGATAAATTTCAGGATCAAATTTTATATATTCGCTGATGGTCCTTGGTTCGATCCCAGAGGGCCATTTAAATTCCTCAATGCATTTCTTACGGAGATAACGGAAACATATTATAGGTACTTCCCAGCACGATAAAGACTTCAAACTTTGCACTAAGAAAGATTTAGTGTATACAAATCAAACTGTGCATTCCCAGCAGTCAATGTGTCCTGGGTTCGACACCAGGTGTCTCTACAATCAGTAACTGATCCGATTTTCAATAATTATTTTGAACCCTTTCCCAACAATATAGATACTCGAAATTCGGCATGTAGATAGAGATCATAAATAACTTTCAAAATCATGTTTTAGATTTGCAAGTTCGTCCTTGGCTCGAATCCAGAGAGCAATTTAAATTCGTGAAAATTAGAACGTCTTTTGACGCAGTTGTAGCCCATATTTCTGCTTATATTTTCACACATAGTTAGAGATGGCGATGTTCTATTGTGCTGCATAGTAAGTTCAACAGTAAAGACCCGGGTTCGATGCCAGACGATGGAATTGCAGCGAATTTTAAGAAAAATTTCAATCCATTTTTTTTCTTTTGATGGCCGTCCCGATATGATGCCGACATGAAAATAGTGTTGTCGATCTGCTTGCAGTATGCAAGCAACATTTAACTCGTATGTATATGTACATATAATGTTTTTGTTTTCTAATTTATATGAATATTTTTGAATTTGTTTATTATTACATTGTTTTGTACATTTATTTTTACGTAAGCATTTTTATTGGAAAATAAAAGAATAAAATGCTTATGAACTAAAGATTATACATTATGTTTTCAAAAATTGGAACGGATCAAAATGAAATTGCATGGGTTGTATCAAATTAATTGCTTTGTTTTACGGTGTTTCGCTTTACGACCAACTTATCCTGAACGTATCTAGGCCGTAAAGCGAGGTATGGGTGTATCATTTTAATTATTGTATTTTTCACAATTTTTGAAAAACACAAAGTTTTTAAATCATTTATTCATATGAAAGAATTGTTTATATATAATAGATAAACAAACTGCATACGTTTATAAGCCTCTTCTTCTGGCTCCCAGCTGAGGTTGAAGGAAAATACGGTACGTCTCGTCGCCTCTCGACTTTCATTATAATGAATAGGCGCCGCAACGAACCGAGCTAGGTAAAAGCAACAAAGTAACCGCTGGGCCAGAGCTTTCTGATTCCATATGTCTTGTTTCAATGCAATGAACTGTCGATTTTTGGTGTAGGTATGCTTACTTTGTATTTCCTTGTGCTATCTGACGTAATCAGCTACAGTCTCGTAATTTATATTAAAATACATGGACATGAAACAAAGTAATAGGGAAGTTTTTGGCCGACGTGTGCCGTGCCGTCGTGTCTTTCCTATAAATACCATTGCGAATGGAAATTCTCGTGCCAGCATTTCGTTGGAAACGGGGAGTGGAAGACTTCTTCGGAGCTCCGGTCTGCAAGCTGATTCTTCCTTTTCGCTGGCCCTGAGAAGGGCCGTTATAGAAGAAGTGTTTTTTAAATTGTGAAATAACGTGTGATTACTAGTGGTTCCAGGCAGTGCAGTCGCCTCCCGGAGGCGCCAGCGGCGCCATGGCGACATCGCGTTCGATGCACCACTTATCAACAATACCAATGCCTTCCCAGCTCTCGCCCAGCCAAGGAAATCATTCGCTGAAACCACTTAGCAAGCTGCTCCACAATTTGACAGCCATTTCCAAAATGAAGAAGAGAACGATGAGTTCCTATGGATCCTAGCAATCTGGGCCAAAGTACTCAGAGGTAAAAGCAAAACCGAGAAGCAGACCATCTTTATTACCGAGGCATCCAAGCTCATTAAATAATGGCCAGCATGAATATTATGTCTTGGAATTGCAACGGTCTGAAAGCCAACGTCACCGAGCTGCTCCAATTCATAGCAGACCACGATATCCAGATTTGTATGCTGCAGGAAACACATCTAAGTCCAAACACCAAGATCAACACGCAAAATTTTAGGCTCGTTAGATTAGATAACAATGACAAAAGCAGAGGCTTAGCGTTTTTAATCCCTAAGTCCTTCGCAGCCATTACCCTACCTGTAAATAAGTTTTATACTATGGATATATTAGGTTTAGAAATTTTTATAAATGATAGTGCTTTACGATTGTACAACGTTTACGTAAAGGCGCCGTTAAAGAAAGAAGATCTACAATCCCTAACTGGAATTAAAGGGCCGGCATTATTTGCTGGCGATTGGAACGCCAAGCACCCCTTCTGGGGCGCCTTCTCTACGAACAGCAATGGCAATAAATTATTCAGGTTCCTCCAGGATAGCGACCTTCGAGTTTTATCACCAAACCAGCCTACCTTCTTAAACAAAAGAAGCACCAGCCTACTTGACTTTGTCATTATCAAAGGGGATGTCAAAGCTACCAGCCCACTTGTATTCCGAGAATTGTACTCGGACCACTTCCCGGTTTTATTTAGCCTGCCGGGGAAAGCCTCAATCGCTACAAAAAAGACAAGCCACCATCAAATAATCTGGCAAAAATTCAAGGAATGCATCATCAACAAGATCCATCTTTACCGTCCACTGGAACCACCTCTGAGTAAGGAACTCATTGATGGACAAGTGGACCTGCTAAATGACCTGATGATCATCGCCAAACAGCACGCATCCAAGGAGGTAGTAGTCCAAGGAGGAGTACATCACAGCAACTACCCTCCTCTCCCCGAAGAAATCAGCGAACTGTTCACCAACAGAAACAAAATTAAGAGGCTGGTCAAGACGTACAACTCGCCGACTGACCTCGAACTACTCAAAAGGCTAAATCAAGAAATCAAACGAAGAGTCGCCGAATTCAAAAACCGGAATTGGAACAAATACCTTAACACACTCTCATTCGAAGGCCATACTCTCTGGAAATGCTGCAAGAGACTTACGCGTCCAAACTCCGCCTCACATCCCCTTAACATCAATGGAGTCCTAATCTTCGAAAACGAAGAAAAAGCAGAGCACATGGCTGAATATCTGTCAGGCATAATGACCGATAGGTCTCAGGAGTTCTCCACCAACCAGGAAGTGGAAATCACCAACTTGCTGCTTTGGGAAATGCCAACGAAGGAACCAGAACTCACCAATACGGCGGAAGTGTCAGCGTACATCAAAGAGCTTGCACCAAATAAAGCCCCAGGCGCGGATAACTACACCAACCGGATGCTGAGGACCCTGGTGGACGTACTGCACTTCGTATTGCTGGTTACTAACCTTTTCAACGTCTGTCTATCTACGAGCTACTTCCCAGATGCATGGAAAATTGGTCAAGTAATCACCATTCCTAAGTCCAACAAAGACCCGACACTACCAACCAACCATCGGCCGATAACGCTCCTCTCGGCCCTTTCAAAAATTTACGAAAGTGTCATCCTCCATCGCCTAAACAAGCATGCCTCTACAAACCAGATCATCATCAAAGAACAAATGGGTTTCCAAAGACGCCACTCTACCACACACCAGATCCTCAGGTTGGTGGAAAACATTACCAAGGGCTTCTTCAACATGAGGAAAATAACGGAAACACTCTTCTTTGATATGGAAAAGGCGTTCGATCGTGTCTGGCATAAGGGCATTGTCTACAAACTAAAATCCAACGGCTTCCCTGCCTACTTGGTTAAAACCATCCAGAACTTCCTCGTCAACAGATGGCTCCAGGTCAAGAAGCTGGACAAAATCTCCTCCTTGAAACCAATCACAGCAGGGGTACCACAGGGTAGTAAGCTGAGCCCATTCCTCTTTAATCTCTACATAAACGACCTACCAAAACAAGAGGAGATTGAACTTTATATTTACGCAGACGACATCACCTTGTCCTGCTCCAAATATAGAGGGAATAACGCAGTGAACATCATCAACAACTACTTAATTGCACTGCAGAAATGGCTCACGAAATGGCACTTGAAAATCAACCCGGCCAAGAGCTCCCATATGGAGTTCATCCTTCATCCCCGCAAGCCTGCGTATGTCAAACCAACCATCTACAATCAGGCAATACCAAAAAGCTACTGTGGACTAAAAATATAAACTACAGTATCTGTAAAGCGGCAGTAGCGAAAGCTAAACTGTATCCATTACTCCATCAGGACAGCCAGCTAACCAAGGACACAAAAATAAGATTAATTGGTGCTTATGTTGCCCCAATTCTTGCATACGGCTCCATCATCGCAACACCTCACAACGAAATATAAGGAAGATCATCACATTCTACAACAAATGCATCAGGGCCGCAACTTCCACGAACAACCTGGTCCCACTCCGTGAAATCCTCACTTACCATAACATTCCGCACTTTACGGAATACCTTTACAACATCGCCGAAAAATTTGAGAGAAACCTCTCAAACATTAACAATCCTCTCATCAAGCATTTATGGAGGTACACGCCCACGCAACGTACCAAATTAAAACGAATAAAAGAACCAAAAATGGTTCTCTCCATTCTAGAGTGCCAAAAAAATAAACATCTTCCTAGCACCAAAAGAAGAAGAAAGAAGAAGTCGTCGAAGGAGAAGGAGCAGCAGCCGTCGATCCCCAATGTACATAGCTAGATTTTTGTTTAGTTTAGCCAAGTTTAGAGCCTTATTGCGTAATTCATGTGTGTCTCCGAGCCTTATTTAGAGTGTTATTAGCCTTACTATGGGTTCAATCTGCCTTACTGAGTATTACCGCCTATAAAGCCAGAAAAGACATTTAGGCAAAATAAGAGAGTCCGACCAAACACAATTCTCGTGCCACCCGCGCATCCTCGTGTATGACGCGCACCACCTTTTTCGACGTCACTAAAAGGGAAAAAAGGTGCGCGTAGTACATGAGAAAATTCTTTAATTATTTTATTGTTAAATAGGAATAATATTGCAGTATAATTAATCATCAATTATAATGAAATTCGTGCTTTTACATTATTTGCAGAAGTTGTCGCCAATGAGTAAGTCACAGTACACCCAAAAGTTCCGAAAGGAATGGTTGAAGAACCGCGATTTTAAATCGTGGTTGATGGAAGTAGCCGATAACAAGACTAAAGGAAAATTTAAATTTTGTAGTTGTTTCATAACAGCAAAATTAACTGATATAACTAACCATGCAAAGAGTCGAAAACATCATACTAATTCAGTAGCAATGGGATCATTACAATCAGGTACCCAAAAAACATTACAACTAATGCCTGCGAGCAATAAAACTACTGATGCACAGAGAAGATTGGCACTGTTCATAAGTGCTCATACATCTGTGCTGTCAGTTGATCATCTGGGTGAAATGTGTGTGCATTCAATGATTCTGTGGCTGCCAGTCAACTGAATTTACACAGAACAAAATGTAGAGGTATCATACAGTGTGTTTTATATCCACACTTTCAAAGTGATATTCTCAATAGAATTAAAAGTGGTACTGGTAAGTACAGTCTGCTTTTGGATGAATCGACAGATATCAGTGTAACAAAACTACTAGGCATTGCTATAATTTATTTTGATTCTGTGTTAGGGAACATAGTGTCCACATTTTTATTAGAGACGCACCGAAGTTCGGCTTCGGCCGAATATTCGGCCAAAATCTGGCATTCGGCCTCGGACTCGGCCTTTGAATGGCCGAATATGTATTAGATAGATAACGGTTCCGTACGAACTGACCGCGTACCAACTGAACGCGTCTCGTTTTCAGGAAGCATTAATTGAAGTATGGTACACAAAATGATATGAAATGTAGTAATTTTGTGCTAAATTGTATGGTAGTCATTTTACCGAATACTGGTTAAACTAAATTAAATAATTATATCACTAAATCTTTATACAACGCTTTCTTATAGATAACAGGTTTGAGCAGGAATCTTATCTTATTACGAGCAATATTTATGAAATACTGATAAATGAACAATTAAAAACACTTTGTGGACATGTCTTGGTTAAGATTTTAGATTTGGCTATGTGCCCCGCGAGTGGCGTATGGCTGGGGATAAAGTTTGGAAATGTAAATGGTTTAATGTAACAATTTTTTACGAGTAACGAATGAATAACTTTTAAACTAAATTTCTTTATGGACCTTTAAATAGATTCAGCATTTATTCTTCACCGTAATCCTCAAAAATGTCACTACTTACATGACTTTTATTATTACCTCCGTTGATATTTAGGTACGTAAACTAATATTCTGTGGTTATCTGTATAATGTCCTATCATCTATACAAACTATAAACCACTAAACAACAAGGTTAGTCATACTATGTATTCATTAAGAATTGCATCAATCAGTAAGTTAATGATGATAATCGTACTTATATTTGAACTTATTTTGCCAGTGATTTTATAATTTACACAGCATTAGTTAATCCAGGACAGTTCCGAATAAAACAGAATTCATAACTTCAAACCGTTAAAAGTACACAGAATAATGCAATGCCATAATATTTAAATGGATACAAAATATAATTAAAATATAAAGTCGTTGATATTGCACACCAGGTGGCTATTTTTACATTTATACAGTCTTAGAACTAAATGACTTAGCACATGTATGTGAAGTTTGTTTGTGTTAAAGAAGTAAATACTGCATTCCGCTCATCCTTAATAAGTAATTGAGTATATACCATCAATCCGCAGCTTTTAACTGTACATTATAGATAGTCAATTTCTATTATGCTGCTGTTGCGCTATCATAAAAAGACGTTTCTGGCCGCTGGTTTTACCCTTAATGCATTTCCTTACTGAACAGATATCTAGTGATTTTTCTGGAATTACTAACTTGTCGAGAGTGTTAAGGCGAAAACAGGTTTGATGCATTTCATAGAAACAATGAATTACCTTGCTATTTCTTACATTTATATTCACACATGGATCTTGCAAACCGCCACTGGAGTGAGGTTGTAAGTTTAACTGCTCGTAGCTTCTCTAATACTCCGAGAAAAAAATAGACCAGAATTAGTTATCCCCCCTGGCTGTAAATTCCTTGTAGCGCTTTTTCTTATTCTCTCAGAGCTCACTAAGGTTGTTAACTATATTGATAAATCAACTTTCTTGTCAACGATTGTCAACTTGTCATGTTCTGTTAGGGTATTAATGAGCAAATTTGCGTTGTTTGATGGCGCTCTATCATTCCAAGAAGTAATTTCACTCAATATATCCATAATTATTGTAAAGTGTTCAGCAAGCATTAAGCTAGTATCATGATTTTCCATTCAGCACATATCATTTCTTTTTCCTAGTCTCAATATACATCTTCTAGCCGAGCAAGAACTTCCTATCATTTCGATAAGTGCATAAAAAAAATGAAAAACTAACCCAATGTATTTTAAATGGGAGGTTTTTGCATCGACCTAGCATCGAAACCAGGACATCTTCTATTAAGTCATTAATGTTTTTGATCGATCATGGTCATCATTTAGGCTCCTTGAGTTTCGGTTCTATGTCTATCCGGGGAGTACTTAAAAAAAAATTCCCAATTTTTCCTACCGCACCCACTACCGTCCCTCCCACTAACCACCCTATCCCGTCCCACCTCCACTCCACACTCTCCCGTTCCAACCTCTAACCCACCCACTCCGGTCCCACCCTCAACCTAAACCACTACCGTACCCATAGAGTAAGGATGGTCTATGACCGTCCCACCCTCTACCAACCCCTCTCCCGTCCCTTTCTCTACCCCACCCACTCCGGTCCTTCCCCCTACTCCTTTTCCACCTTGTACCCCAACCATTCTAACCTTTCCTCTACCCCAATCACTCTCCACACTTTCCACCCAATGCTCCACCGAGACACCACCCACTCTCAGCCCTCTGTTCTACCCAAGAACACATTCACCGGTTTCCCCCGGCCGGCAAAAAATAGTCGGTTTTTAAGCTGGGTCACAAGGGTAGTAAGCAGTAGAAGTAAATGGAGCCTTTCACACTAGCCGAGAATAGATTATAGACCTCGGGGTCGCCGGATAACAGCCGACCCAACGACTGAAGAGGACGGCACCGGGTTGGGACCTTTACGACCATTTACAACCATTAACGACCGGGTGTAGGTAGTAATGCACGTCGGTCAAATGAGCGCTTTCACATTGAACGGTTGTTGCCGGGTGCCTTCCCCCATCCCTTGCTGCTTATTTTGACCTTTTAAACCACCAGTATTAATTATTTTTTCATCGGCAACTGTTGAATGTAAACATACATCACTTATCATTCACCGAGAAGTAAGGTTCATTCTTTTTTTTGACATGCGGCCGCTGCCGGGTAAAAACATTGTTGCGATATGAATGTTTATAAGATGTTGTTGGTGGGGATGGAGAGTTTCATTATACGTCTCCACTTTGACAAATTCTTATATAAGCGTACTTCCAATTATATATTTTTTAACTACCGGCAATGCACCAATCACTCACTGATATATCGTTTTATCATATGAAGCAATATTTTAAGAATTAATTATGTAAAGCAATATGTAAAAAAATTAATTTCAGAAAATAATTTGCTGTTAACTAGGGCAGGTAAGGAACAGAGTGTAATGATATGTGATAAACAATAATATGTGGACAAATGCCGTGATTTGCACTGGTTTCCAAATCCCTACTTTCTATCCCCAGCATAGTTTTTTACTTTCTAAATCCACTTCTAACTGTGCACCTTCCTTGGATTTACCAATATAACTAAAAATTGGTAATAGAATATTGCCTAATGATGCTAGCTCACTAGCGAAACATGTCGCCTAAATAAAAAATCTATGGAAGTGTACTAAATTAATCTTTCATTCCTTGTAATTTCCTTTGCCGAATTGGCCTCTGACGCGGACATAATAGTCGCCGTCTGTAGGAAACGGAATGTTTTCTTTCTCCGAAGGCATTAATAAGAAAAAAGACAATGGACTTTTATTTATTCCTTGTTATGCCTGCTTGATAGCGATTCTTTTCAGCAGAAAATCTGCAATAGGTGGGCAGGAAGATTTTCACTCGAAATTTGGTTATAGTTTATCAGAAATTTTGACAAAGGTTGTTAACTAAATAAACAAACGATGAAAACCACGGAAATAAAACTAAACTTGGACTTTCCCTTCGAGGCGACGATTTTAATTTTTTCTGTAATCCTCAATCTTTATCTCCAACGTCCTTTTTCAACGTGGTCCCTTCCCATTACCCTCTCCTCTACTATTGTTTTAAAATATGGACGTGCCGAATGACATAGTGAATGAAGACGGAATTAGCAAGTAATTTTGAAAATTAAAGTTATTCTAACCGAAAATTCCAAAGAGAATTGAATTTTCATCAACACCGGAGAAGCAACCGGGACAGTTTATAGCTAGCCCGGTTTTTGTGAGTGAAAGTATCCCTACCCCGGTTTCACGACCATTTTATGACCGACCGGACGAGCGAAACCGGTGAATGTGTTCCCAGCCTTACTCTATTACGCTCAACACTCACTACATTTGACCTGTCTCCGAATCAATCGCTTCCTTCTCTTCCTCTCCCATCTACTACCTTCACTCTTTCTTACCAATTAGACATAAGATAAAATAGGAGCAATCCAATGAAAAGGTACAGAATATATAAATTATACATAGTCCCGCCTTACACATCAAAATATATCTATACATTCTGAAATAGTTAGTTTGGCTAAGGGAGCAAAGTTTTTTATATCCATATTATATGTTTTACAAGTCATAGTAAACTATACAAGTTACGGCCTCACAAATTTTATACTATACATAATTGAAAATAAATTTTGGCTCGGAAGAAAAAGAATGTATTTCACTTTTTATTACTTCCGGGGTAGGGTGATGCTTTAGGGGATCGCCCTCGGGTTCTCCATCCGCCTCGCAACCTGAGGTCGCTGTCAGGTAGTGCAGTACCCTGGTGGTGTATTCCAAGTGGAAGTCCTACATCATCCTACTTTGGAGCGCCAGGATTTTTCGTGCAGGATTGCGGAGACGCTAGAGGAGAGCGGCCATTTAGACCGTGTCGCAGATGTCGAATGCAAGGACTTCAGTTCCCTCCTGCACCCGGAGGCGCTGTACAACTTCTTCCCTCTTCTTTCGCTTGGCCGTCGAAGGCGTTCTCCTGGTTTTCGAAAGGCACCATAAAGTCCTCGATATGGAGGGAAGATTGAGGAAATGAATCTTAAAACGTTAGATCCTATCTAATTATTATGTATGAATAGGGAAGTAAATATAAGCATGCATCCAAGGAATACAATATTATTTTTACCTAGACTGTATCATTATATAAACAGAAGTTTATTGCAAGAACTATATAACTTTATATTAAACTAACATGTCATATGGAATATCCAATTTCATCTCAATTCCAGGCGTTAAGAACGTGTAGATGCAACTTGCAAACAGAATTATCTAAGAATCTCAGGAAATCAAACTTATTCCACAAGTTGTATTTTTGCCTGGCAACATCAAATTCACGACCGGGTTCGACGAGTGGTACACCATCTGCTTTATTTATCATGTGCGCAATCATTGAGTAAAAGCGATTCGAAGTTGCCTGACGGGAGATCGAAATATTCATGCCGTTATAAATGCCGTTATGCCGTGATAACAATATCCTACAAATGAGTTTAAGAGAGGAATCAAGCCGTAGTTAAACAGATGGCAATTAAGGAGAGGAAAAGTGATTTCCATGGGCTCATGCGGCCTTCGGTCCTCGCTCTTTCCGAAATTCGAACACCTCGTTCTTGAAAATTATTAATTATTATTTATTCACAATTCTTATCATCTGTTTGACTTCATTTTCTTTTAATTTCTTACCTGTTGATTTAGATATAGTGCGTTGCTCCCTTAGTTACTGATAATCACATACCTTTCCGCGTTTACTCTAAATATCCGAATAAGGAAAATGTTACAGGTTTTATAAGCATTTCTAGTTCATACCATTCCAGGATGAGAGCTATCAATGTAAGCTATTAATTCGAAGTTCAGATAGCATTCTACAGTGAGACTGATCAACGGTATCTGATA
The DNA here is from genome assembly GCA_947579665.1 of Sympetrum striolatum. Classification (NCBI taxonomy): domain Eukaryota; kingdom Metazoa; phylum Arthropoda; class Insecta; order Odonata; family Libellulidae; genus Sympetrum; species Sympetrum striolatum. Next base: position 7,282,187 of record OX388344.1, read on the forward strand.
TTGTGCTTCCCATGTTGCTTTCAAAATAATGCAACCAGGCTAAGATTTTTTCCTTAATTTATCGCAAGTTTACTAGTCACGCTTAATTCCTTCATTTCAGGAGCCATGAATTTTTTCCAATTAGCCTTGGTGCTTTGCTTCGTGAGTCATAAACAGGCAGTTTCACTTTCCTGCCTCATTTTGAGTCTCTGTAAAGAGAAGTGAGAGTTACTTGCATACATACACGCACAAGTTTGATTTTGCTTTCCCTTTCCGTTCCTTCGTCAATAAAATTCTTTTTAAAATTATCGAGCAGTATTTCCTAAAGATATCCGTTTATCTCGATGTTTTGTTTCAATGACCTTGAATTTTTTCTCTTCGATTTTCAATAGATAGATAATGAATAAAAACAGTGTAATTTTCCACACTTTTATTTAGCTGACGACCGGTTTCGCTACCGGAGTAGCATCATCCTGGTACAGAAATTTTTTTAAAGTTTCTTAAATGTGCTGAGGAGTTGGAGGGGAAAGGGAAAGACTTTGAATATTTGGCTCATGTTTAAACAGTTAAAGGAGGTCTTTTACTTTCCTTATCAAACGAAGATCTTTAAATTATTTTTCCTGTTTCTTCACTGCCTTATGTTGGCGATAACATGCAATAAGATCATAGTTTGGTTTGATGTCTGTTATTATATTACAGTTGTAATTTAGCAAAGGAAAAATATGAATATGATTAAGGTTAGACTTATAAATATTTTAGGGATTTCACTTTTTAACGGCATGAATATTTCGATCTCCCGTCGCGCAACTTCGAATCGCTTTCGTATACCAACTGGATTTAGGTCTTTAATATGAGGACTCAATGATTGCGCACATGATAAATAAAGTAGATGGTGTATCACTCGTCGGAACCGGTCGTGAATTTGATGTTGCTACGCAAAAATACAACTTGTGGAATAAGTTTGATTTCCTGAGATTCTTAGATAATTCTGTTTGCAAGTTGCATCTGCACGTTCTTAACGCCTGGAATTGAGATGAAATTGGATATTCCATATGACATGTTAGTTTAATATCTATTATATATAGACGCTTCTCCGGATATACCTATTTATATATACGAGTAAAATGTAGCTTGCATACTGCAAGCAGATCGGCAAAACTAATTTCATATCGGCATCATATCGGGACGGTCCTCAAAAGAAAAAAAAAAGAATTGAAATTTTTCTTAAAATTCGCTGGAATTTCATCGTCTGGCATCGAACCCAGATCTTACTGGTGAAAATACTACGCAGCACAATAGAAGATCACCATCTCTAACTATGGGTGAAAATTCAAGCAGAAATATTGGCTACAACTGCCTCAAAGACGTTCTAATTTTCACGAATGTAAATGGCTCTCTGGATTCGAACCAAGGACCATCTTGGAAATCTAAAACATGATTTTGAAATGTATCTATGATTCTATCTACATGCCGAATTTCAAGTTTCTATATTGTTGGAAAAGGTTTCAAAATAATTATTGAAAATCGGATCAGTTACTGACTGTAGAGACGCCTGGTGTCGAACCCAGGACACATTGATAGCTGTGAATGCACAGTTTGATTTGTATGATTTCGATATTTCTTTATGCAAAGTTTGAAGTCAATATCATGCCGGGAGATACCTAAAATTTGTTTCCGTTATCTCCGTAAGAAATACATTGAGGAATTGAAATGGCCCTCTGGGATCGAAAAAAGGACCATCAGCGAATATGTCAAATTTGATTATGAAACACATTTATGATATCTAACTTCTTGCTGAATTTCTAATTTCCATGCCATCGGGAAGAGTTCCAAAACAAATCTTAAAGGGTTAAGGTTACATTTACAGGTGTAAATGTAACCTTAAAAATCAAACCGTGCACTCACAGTTACCAACGTGTCCTGGGTTCTACACCAGGCGTCTCTACAATCAGTAACTGATCCGATTTTTAAGAATTATTTTGAACCCCTTCCCTTTAGTATTAAAACTTGAAATTCGGTATATAGATAGAAATAATAAATGAATTTCTAAAACATGTTTTAAATTTCAATGATCGTCCTTGGTTCGAATCAAGAGAGCCATTACATTCGTGAAAAGTAGAACGTCGTTTGAAGCAGTTGCAGCCAATATTTCTGCTTGAATTTTCATACATGGTTAGAGATGGTGATCCTATTTTAACTTATGTCTAATTGGTAAGAAAGAGTGAAGGTAGTAGATGGGAGAGGAAGAGAAGGAAGCGATTGATTCGGAGACGGGTCAAATGTAGTGAGTGTTGAGCGTAATAGAGTAAGGGAAGGTATTGGGTAGAACAGAGGGCTGAGAGTGGGTGGTGTCTCGGTGGAGCATTGGGTGGAAAGTGTGGGAGTGATTGGGGTAGAGGAAAGGTTAGAATGGTTTGGGTGCAGGGTGGAAAAGGAGTACTGGGAGGGACGGGAGTGGGTGGGACCGGAGAGAGGTGGGTAGAGGGTGGGACGGTAGTGGTTTAGGTAGAAGGTGGTATACTTCCCGGATAGGTAGAGAATCGAAACTCAAGAAGCCTAAATGATGATCATGATCGATCGAAGACAGTAATGACTTTATAGAAAATGTCCTGGGTTCGATGCTGGGTCTATGCAAAAATCTTCCATTTAAAATATATTGGGTTAGTTTTTCATTATTTTTTTGATGCACTTATCGAAATGATAGGAAGTTCTTGCTCTGCTAGAAGATGTGTATTAAGACTAGGTAAAAAAATTATAGCCGCTGAATGGAAAAGCATGATACTAGCTCAATGCTTGCTGAACGCGTTACAATAATTATGGATATATTGAGTGATATTACTTCTTGGAATGATAGAACGTCACCATACAACGCAAATTTGCTCATTATTACCCTAACAGAACATGTCGTTGACAAGAAAGTTGATTTATCAATATCAAATATAAATAAATATCCAATAAAATATATGGTTTGCTTCTCAATAATAAAGATACTCTCAACCATACACGAAAAAGTGGCATTTAAAAATTACACTGCAGCGATTGTGGGGCGATTTACTTAGGTCAGACGTCCCGCAATTTACAAATAAGAACCAAATAACACTTTAATTCATTCCGTAACAATACACAGGCATCACATTTCACAAAATATCTTTTAGATAACAATCACACCTCAGATTTATCTCTACTCTATTACATTGGGTTTACAAAAAACGCAAACTAAATTATCTAGAACAAAAAGAAATAGCACACCACTTAAAAAACAATTACACACTTACCAACATCCATCTTTTCCCTAATTATTCTCCCCTGCTGTCCATTGTTAACCTGCCTCCCCTTCCTCCTCCCCCTAACACCGCTAATAACTAATCTGATTGGTGGCTGGTTTTGTACCTTGTGTATATGTGTATATGTATATATATGTTTACACCTGTATTACTCTTTTCTTGATAATGGACTAACTTCCGAAACCGGTCGCGGTATTAAAAACTTTTAAAGTGGAATTTTTGCACAGTAATTTCCACCCATTTATTAAAATACTAAATATTTTCTATGCTAATTTGTCGAGAATGAAACAGCTCGAAAGAGTTTACAATAGATGAGTGACAAAGATAGACTCATATTCTATAACAAAAAATATATTTCTTATTTCAGAATAAATGAAACTACCTCGTAATGTCAACAAGATTAAGAAATCTCAAAGGAAAAATATATATTTATTTTAAAGGACTATATTTAATTTATATTCGTAATTCCTAAAACCTTTACCTTACAATAATGTATTATAAAACAATTATAATTTAAACATTTATTAACTGCTTATTATCAACTCCCAGATTCAACCCCGTAAGATTCAGAGAGCAATCATTAGAAACTTTATTAACTTCGCATTCATACAGTGCAGGCTTCATTATTTTCCAAAATAAGAAGATGTAGTTAGAATTAAATGTTAAGCTGGAAAAGAAGAGAAATTGAAGAAATAATTTAATTTGGTAAGTTTGCAAAAATTTACGAAATATAGCGGATGCGAATAATACTAGTCTTCTTTTCAAAGCAATAAGTCAGGGAAATGAACCTATCGTTAAGTTTACAAATCCACTTCAACTAAATATTATTCGAAACCGGGTCCTTGGGTTAGGAGTGATAGCTTAGATGGCATACTATCCACTCGGCCACCGGTTTGAGTTTCGTTTTGTTATACCTATTTATGCAATATGAAAGAGTTCATAACAAAATGACTATTATGACTACTTATATATGTATCTTTTCTGATGTGGTTATTATTTTCATAAACATAATCCTTATCTCTATATATATCTTTATTTATTGATGTAGAAATATTTTATCTTATTAATGTAAAAGGGGTCATCCCGTAAATTTAAATTAAGAAATAAATAGATTTTCGAGTAAATTTTGAATGCTCCCGCTCATATGTAGTTATTGCTTTCGCCTGAAGATGGGGCAATTTTCAATGATACCTCAATCTCACCTAGCCTTTGACTTGGGAGCCTCGGGTTACGGTAGTTACCTATTGTGTTTTTGTTTAAAGGTTGTAAATACGTCATCTTCATGCCGTTCCAATTAGATTTATTTTCTGAAATGGAAGAGTGCGACCAGGATGTGTCAGTTGTTGATGTTTATGACATAGCTTCCGAAATTGGGAAAGAATTCGAAAAAATTATTGATACCCATGGTACGGAAGCTGTCACCAGTCTTATGCCAAAAGTTATCAACGCTCTTGAGCATTTAGAAAGGCTAGCAACGAAGAATGACAGAGAGAATACTACAGTCCAGGAATTGCGGACCAGGATTACGCATCTTGAAAATGATAAAATAGAAAAGGCTGAGGGGCGACTGCGATTTGAAAAGGTGGGCGGCGACTCGGAAAATTGATTTTGCTCTTGAAAAGTATTCATCGGTTTGTTAAGGATTTGGTATTCATAGTTGAACATTTGGATGTAATATGTTATGAACGTAATCTTTATCAATTTTATTATTATTTTTCGAATTTAATTTTACGAACAACTTATTAAAATTTGATATCGTCTTTGAGTGGACTTTTGTGTTTTTCTCTTTCATTGTTTTATTGGGTTCATAAAATTTCTAAAGCTTACCATACATTCATCCTATGGAGTTTTTTTAATCCCAACGATTTAGCAGACACTTGTTATCTAGTTAAAACGTATGGATTCAGGACATAGTACAGAGTGAGGGAAAGATGTAATAATTGTGTTTAGATTATCATCTTTGTAATCTATTACCGTGGATTTGTGCGATCGAATAGGAGCTGGAGCAAATCGAGGAGCATTGGAGGCAGGAGTCCCGTGATCTTTTGTCAATGGTAACCCGTCTACAGGATGAAAATCGACGACTATCTTCTTCCTTGGCAGAACGGGATGGAATGAGAGACGATGGCTCAGGACCCGGAGGTGGGTATCAGGAATACTAAGTGATCCTGAATGCACATACATGTGCATTCAGTATCTATGTACTGTTCCAAGCTTTCATTCCTAGGTCCATTTTGCTAATATTTGATATTCCTTTTTTTTGTAAAATTTGATGAGGGACTTCTTGTATGGACATGAATTAGTTAGTTATATTTTCCAAGCATCTTATTACTACTTGATATTTCCTTTATTTGACAGAAGAATGCCATTAATATAGACTTGAAAAACTTTAAGCAACCGCAGTTACGTTTTTAACATATTAAAATGCATTCATTATTCACTATTCATTTGATATCATGGTAGATTGCACCTTGTTTGTGAAATGCCAGTTCGAAGTTGGGTTGCGTCTATCTCCTTTGATGTCTAAGGTGGTATGTAGCACATTAATTTCTGATTTGTATGTAAGGAAAATCAAAGTGTTTCACACATTGTTTAAATTTAGGAACTTAATTTAGGAAAAAATCGCGCAACATATTTCAAATGTGAGAATTTTGCATTCGTCTGGAATCAAACTCACATACAATAACAATTTAAAACCATATATAGTATAGAAAATTATAAAATCTTCCTTTACGTGATTTCTTCATCATCACTTCAAACCAATGCAAAAATTTCCTTTTATATATCGGTTTGATTAAGAAATAATCCAATGGCTGTAATATTATCCCTGCTATTTATATGATAGTTTGCATATGCTGAAATATCTGTAAATTACCTCCTCATGAATTCTGACATTAGTCCCTAGTATTAATTCTCTATGGACTCATTTCTATGCATTCTAATGAGAAAATACATGAGATAGGATTCAGCAATCACATCAGTTGACTGTTTGTTTACTATGAAGATATTTCAAAAAAATGTTGTTAATTTTATCATAGATCTCATAATTTGAATCAAAAACAATATTGCACAGCCAAAATAAGAATCTTCATTTAATTTCCTTTCTTTTGGTACTTGTTTCGAATTAGTAGGAGCATTATTTCCTATGTTATTTTGTTGAAAATGAAGATTGTGTGTGTGTGTTGAGAATGAAATGAATCCTGCAAACGAAAAAATAGAATTTTATTTGTATTTGTTACGTAGAATATTTGCCCTGACCTAGCGTCAAACCGAGTATAATCTTCAAAGATGTCTTTGTAGTTTATGTTGGATTACCATGCAATCCATCCAATTTCAGCTCTCTAATTTGCTGGGAAGTACTCTTAAAAAAATATCTAAGAATCCCCACAGTACATTCTTGAGGAAAAACCGCTATTTCGGGGTCTTCTGGCATCGAATATAGCATGATAGTTAGGATAAAAGTCTGAATTTTATTGGAGTTTACATGCTGTGGCCAATAGTTTGTAAAAATTTCAAGTCATTGAGACTTGTGGAAAATGGTTAGAGTTCCTATATCCGGAAAAGTTGCTACTAAGTATATCATGAAAGTCAAATTTTCTGTTGCCCATGAATATAGTTCCTTTGATGTTGATATTTGCCTTTCTAGCCTATGGCAAAGAAGAAAGGCAAGAAAAAAAAGACGTGGCAAAGAAATGCCATTCTGCTTTGACTCCAAAACCCTCCTCGCGGTAGAAGAGATTTAAGAAATTCTCTTTGTTTTTATACTGTGCACTAGCTCCGTCTGAAAAGTAGGCAATTTTTTATATTTCGCCTATCTCTTCTGTCAGAAATGAAATTAGCTGTTGCTGGAATGAATGAAAAGCTATTGTGTTTCAGGAATTTCCATTTGAAAGTCACAAATGTTTATAATGTAGTTGCATGTTGTTCTTGTGATCGCTTTGCACCACATCTTGCAACAAAAAGGAGTAATTCTTTGCGAAGTCTGCTATAACCAAACATTCACTGGATTGTAGATGTTCTTTCTTGTATTTCAAGTATGAAGATTGCTCTCTTGCTATTAAAGCATATTTCAGTAGCTTTTCAAGAAATCTCAAAAATTTATCCAAATAATTCTCTATGTACATCTCCATCGTTTCAAGGGTTGCTCGATCCACATAAACCCATTGTTTGTACGCAAATTTATCATAAGATTTTCAAGTATACCTTGTAAATGGTTTATTAAATGAGTAGGACATTAGGAGCGAAAGAAGCAATCCTCAGGAGGATTTCATACGATCTGGGCCAAACAGTCAAGATAGTTTTTCAGCGGCATTGCTGAGTCTGTTGTGACAATAGGTATTCTTAATCCCTTGATCATCAGTTTTACATTCCCATGGATTGCACACACGCAAACAGTGTGTCTTCCGCTTGCTCCTGCTAAAACTCAGGTTCTTGGTCTCAACTCTGGAAATTTTGAAAACGACATTTTCACATCCAAGTGCTTCTCCTTTAGGGAAGGGAATACCGATTCACCAGTGGGAATCACGCAGTGAATTATAGTTCACTTTAGGGAACTATAAAATTGAGCTATTCAATTGCATTGAGAGGTTTGCATAATTGCAAGTGAAGTAGCAAACAAAAAGAAAGGCATTGTAAAATAACCAAGATTGAATAATTCCCAACCAATATATGTGTTATAGGCATTATAAATGAATACATTGACCCCAATATTATTTTAGATAACAGCAGGCCTTTTTCTGACTAACTCGGTAGAAATGCTTCTGATACATTTTTCAGTTGGCGTAAATTGCCTCAAACTAATTTTTTGTAAAATAAATAATGACATATTGATATGAAAATGTAGACTTAAACAGCATTCAACAATTTCATACTCATTGGGAATTAGGGGCATGTTTTCGTTGATAGAAAATAGTGATTTGAATAAATGAGTGTTTGTTTCTGCATTGGTGATCAACCTATCATTTCCTAACCGTTCGAACAAATATTTCTGGCGCTAAATCACTCCTATTCATAGTATTTTTATGGCTTTGTGCTCAGCTGTAAATGTTTAAAGGAAGATGCTCAGATACATTGATGAAATCAGTAAAGATACCAATATGAGGTGTTACAACAGGAACTTAAAATACAGGGTGTCCCAATAAGTAGTGATAATTGGAAAGGATAGAGGAGCTTCTGTTCTACCCGAATCACCCCACGTTTGCGGAATGCATTTTTGGGAAAGCTTAGTTACACTGTGGCTTCCAACAATGGCTCATACTTTGTAATGCTCGCAAGGGATATTGTTGTTGACTTCGACTAGTAATGAGGGGGAAGTGGTATTTTTTCTTACCGCCTGAAAGGGCCAAAGCGATGGCAATTAGAAAAAGGATTTGTTGTTTGGACAATTGAACACATTAATATCACCAGTTTGAGTTACAATGAGGTGTTACTCGTCCGTAAAAGCTGAGAATATTTGACTTACTATGTTTTAAATCTAATTCTAAGTATGTTGTCGTATAGATAGCTCAATTAAATTTTCTGGGTAAATAATTAATGACTTGGTTTTACAAGAACAACTTTTAAAAGTAGTCACCAAAAAATATTTTCTTCTCAAGTTTTTTTTTATTGGCCTCAAGGATTTTGATCAAATTCATGACATCACAGTTTTTGAAATTTGAAGTTTAATTCTGACTGAATGGAAGCAGCTGTGAAAACAAATGGTTTTGCCTCGGTTAAAGCAACTATTCAATTATTCTAGAGAAAACAATTAACTCCGTATCTTAATTATTTACATTGCCATGCAGAAAAATGTCTTGAAATTCACGCTTTTTTTATGTGAAAAAAATTTATAAGTGGAAAACGAATAAAAAGCGGACACCCAAAGTGGGGTGATTTGGGTAGCCCAGAAGGATTGTGCTTCCAATTATCACTACTTTTTGGGACACCCTGTATATTACATATGCAAGGTGTGTAATAGCAAACAAAGTCAGTTATTCTTCTGCCTGATGCTGGAATGCAACCTCCATGGTGAATGAGTTATGCTACATCTAATATTACAAGAAGTCCCTGACACGGTTGATTAGTTAGGAAAATTTCCATGTTGAAGGTTCCCCTAGTGCCATTCAACTGATCAAGTACCGTACATTTGCAGCAGTTTCACAGATGTAACTTTCTCGTAGATAAACAGTAAGAAAAAGAGATAAAAAAAGCACATAATATTAGATGCAAATATTTTAATCTTAGCACATTATACACCATAAAAAGAGCTAGAAATTGCTAAAATCTCTTAACAAAATTTTAGCAAGTTTGGATGGCAGCTAATGAATTGATGAATGACAACTTGTGGTAATAGTGTGCCTCTTCTTACTGCTACTCGTACTGTACTGAACATACATACTACTCATTCTGTCAGGACACGTATCTCAGTCATATCAAGAGTTTAAAGATATTTATTTGATTAGTTTTAATGAAATCACAATGTAAATAGTTTTCATGAAATTTTAAGCATTGTCACACTGAAAAGAAATCAATTAAAACATTACGTTTGCAATGTCTGTCTGCTACATATTCTGCAAACATTATGCCATCTACTGAGCAGCTATATAACTCACTGTATATGCATGAACTATGCAGTATTCCAGTTTTTCCAAGTAACTATGGAACAAGATACTATTGTATTTTGATAATTATAAGAAAAATCACAATGAAACATGTTTCCAGTAATTGTGATATGTATGTTTTGTTGACAGGTGGTCAAGGGGATAGCTTGGATGGTGGTGCTATGACTGGTGACTGGGAGCTATTATGTCGACTGCGACAGACGGTGGAGAGACAAAGGGAGGCAGTTCGATCTAGAGATAATGAGATATTGGCAAAAAACTCAGAAATTGAATCAGTAAGAGTTAATTGTATTTACATATTTATTTTTTCCTTCATCATGTTGTAACAGATCATCGAGTTTTAATTGCCATTTCAGTTGAAAAATTCATGGCAGAGGTTAAAACATTGTCATGCATGTGAACTCTCTTCAGAATGTTTCTTTGTCTTCATCTCATTCAACTTTAATTTCCATGCCCATAATCCATAATTCTACCTCAGTTTATTTTGTATGTTAATTACTAAGACCAACAAGGTGTTAGTTATGTTGACGTAGTTACTTCATTGTTATTGTATTTTTTGGAAAAGTTCAGCCCTGTTTTTGAAAATTGTCCACCAATAACAAATATCTTTCATTAGGGAAAGATTAAGCCTCTTCATACATGTATGTTTTATAGATTTTAAAGAAAGAAATAACTCAAACGAAAAGTATACAGGAGAAAACAGGGTTAAAAATCCAAGGTATTGCTTAGAAAAAAATATTCACCACAGCAGGAAAACAACCACAAGAAGTGGGGTGTGGGAAACATTCGGATAGTAGATTTAATTAATTGTGCATATTTGTATGCATTTAGTGGCCCAAGGTTTGCTACTGTGATAGTGGACTGAAGTAGTTAGTGTCTATTTTTTAATACTCGGACTGTGCTTTATTGAATCAAGAGATGATTGTGGAATTTGCTTAAAGTTTTGCATGGAGGATAAGTTTTAGTTTTAGTAGCTCATGAAATTTTATTCGTTATGCAATTAAGTAAAATAATGTGAGTGTATAGGTTTCATATTTATAGTCTTTACTTTTGCAGTAAATCATCACATTTAAGCTCTTTTACAATAATCTTGCTGAAAATTGTCATATAAACAACAAAAAGGCATACCTGGGCACACCATGAGCATTTTACAAAGCATTGCCTTTCGCAAGCATAATTTGCCTTTAGCACAATGTCTGAAAAACATTCCTGATCACAGGTTAGAGAGCTTTTTTGGCCACTCCATGAATTCGCAACAAATAAAAGACGATTAGTGGATACGCACGGTTTTACCACGCTTTTTAAGAAAACTTTATAAGTTTTTCAGGACAATTTTCCAGATTTTAAAGAAGTGACTGAAACATTTAAAAATTTTTTCTCTAATTCTTCAACTTTCTTGCTCACCTTTGGTCGAAATGTGCCTCTCACTTCCTGTACAAAGAGAAAAACTTAACCTAATGTTTTACCAGAGGCAATGATTGCATACTGTGCAGTTTATGAATGCATTATTTTTCCCTGTTTCCAATACATAGCTGTACTGTCTTTTCTCCTTGGCGCATGAAAGTTCTTTAAATTTTAACTATATTCACACCCTGTCTGATTAGTATCGATTTTATAATCTGGTTGGTAATCTCTCAACAGTTGATGTCTGTTAAATGAAAAGTTTCCATGTATTTAGGGTTATTTCTGGAAACACAACGTCTCTACGGGAAACATAACTCGTTGCTTTCCGTTGTCTTATTCAAAATTCTTTTTTAAATTGAATTAAAAATTTAATGGAGCCAAGATCTCGAACTTTTGACATTGAATTTAGTCGACGGGTGCTGAAAACCCACTGATAAAGCTCACTGTTGGAGCATTCTGGAGATGATGTGCTCCATTCCCTTTCTTGTTTCACAAAACCCATCGTGTGTGCAGAAGAACCTCAATTTTACGAAGTTGAAGGGACACAAAATTTTGAGCTTTGTAAGGTTCAGGTTGTGTAAATTTGAGGTTTTTTTTCAAGCAATCGAAATCTCTACAATACCAATGCAGGTTCAGTAGCACAGTTAAATGGGATTGAAAGGAAGGTAATACTTCAGTAAAATGAATTATACATCCAGTTCAATGTTTAATGCAACAGAAAGAAAATTCTAAACTTTTTGAATTTTAAAGTGTTCATCAATTTTTGTTGTTTTTCTTTTTTTGAAGTTTCTATGGAGGATAAAACTTAAGCACAGCCAGAAAATTACTGACTCTGCAAGAATATTTTGAGCTGAAACTGATGGAAATACAATACAAAGGATAACCGTTTTCCCAAAACGCACCCAGCTGGGTGTCATTAACTAAGCCCCTTCAAAAAGTTTTACTTGGGTTTTAGGGCACACTCTGGCGTGCACTTTCTTTCCCATGAGAAGGTCGTGCGGACAACGATAGATGTGAGCTTACTCATCTTGCAATTAAAGGTCAAAAGAGGAGAAAAGAGTGAGAATCCATAGCTTCAAGAATTTATAAAAAAAATTACAATTTCAGAAATTATGACTCTATCAAGAGATTTGAAGGAAAAGGTAACACAGTCCTAAATTCCCTTTTTCTTTAAGGATTAAATGAGAATATTTTAAAAATCTTATTATTTCTTCATCTCAAGATAAAACGTAACTTTGCTTTAACATGATATATCTGAAACACAACCATTCAGAAGCATTTATCCCCGCATATCCTCTCAAATCCAAGATGGTCTCAGAAAGTGGCGCTCCGCCGCGCAGCTTGCTCTTGCATTGCCATAGAAAAGTCGCATTATTTGTTGGCATCCCAAATTGTTGCAGGATTTTATTTCAGGTTTCTCTTTAGAAAGCTTCAAAGAAAATTGTGGTACAAGTTAGACCATGTACGTCGTGGTACATACATCACTAATATTTTCCTCACTTAAGTTGAAAATTTGCCTTAAAATAAGGATTTGCCATTTTGTTGTACAAATATTGCAAATATTGTATAAGTTAGACCATGTACATCGTGGTACATACATCACTAATATTTTCCTCACTTAAGTTGAAAATTTGCCTTAAAATAAGGATTTGCCATTTTGTTGTACAAATATTGCAAATATTGTATAAGTTAGACCATGTACATCGTGGTACATACATCACTAGTATTTTCCTCACTTAAGTTGAAAATTTGCCTTAAAATAAGGATTTGCCATTTTGTTGTATAAATATTGCAAATATTGAACTGTGATCATTCAAACCCAGTATTATGAGGCAATAAGATTAGGTTTATAAGACTGCATCATTTTTTACCCAATGAGTTTTGCTCATTTTGGTTCAGGATTGGCTTGAAGTTGAGGAATTTGCGAAAAATTGAAGATCGGTATTTTTCATGAAAATTGGTCAACTTTGACCCCCTGTAGAATTGTAATGCACAGGAACCAACAATAATGATTTCACAGTTATGTTACTCAAGCATGACTATGCAAAGTTTCAAAGTTTCACTCAAAAAAACCACTTTCTTATTTTGGCCAGCTTTTTTTGATTCCATCCCACTGTGTGTTGAGACATACTTTGTTTTTAACGATGCTGTTTCGTGGCTCGAACTTTTTTCACAAGAATTGATGACTGTTGCTAATATAGATAAAGAAATGCCATACTTCCGAGAAATTTCTGTTTTTGTCTGCCCACGACCTCCTTGATAATTGACCTTTTGTTTCCAAACTCAGGGACTACCTCTTTTTCTTGGTCAGCGACGTTTTATCCATTATTTTACTGATAGGCACACGGGATATCATAAAACAGGTCATCTCGCTCAGAGAGGGATTCTGACTGAATGCCCCAATTTTTCCTCGCTTGGAATTTCTCAGTGTGTCTACGCTCGCTAGGGGGGAAACATCGCTGGAGGTTACGCAAATATGTGCAGAGGCAGCGTGCATTAAATTTTAAAATGTTGTTAAGGTGTTTTGATACCTTTTACAAAATTTGTTGACTTTTAAATACTCACTCTTACATTTGTATAATGCCGAATGTTTACACATCGAATGAGGCATCGACAACAAAACACGGAAGTAAATATATATAGAATGACGATACCAGCGATAGCATTGCAATCTGTAAGAATACATGGGCTGAGGGCTCTCCCAGCATAGACGATCTGGATTCCTGCTACTCCTGTTTACTGCGATCTTCATCCCATTGTATTGAGCTCAGAGCGACAAAACCATTTCAAATACTTTGTAAACCCAGGGTTCCTTCACTCATAGGGAACGGCTTCTCACTTCGTATAACATAAAATCAAGGTTTTATGTAAAACTGAGGTCATTTTACGTGTTCAAAGATCGGGACCCCGGCGGAATGGTTCATAAAACTGTCATTTCATAAAATTGAGGATCGTAAAAATGGGGTTCTACTGTATATTGATTTATCATTTGCATCTTAACTTCCAATATCCCCACTCCACATCGTAGCTTGAGATATGCTTTGTAATAATTGTAAACCTTGTCTTTTTAAGGTTAGGCATAGCTGTGTAGGTTCGCGACTTTCAGAAAGGGCAACTCAGATATAATAATAAGAAGAGATAGGGGGCGGCATAATTAAGGGTGCATTATTCAAAGTATTTTCAGAGTGGGAAAAAGGGGGTTTTAAAAATCTGCTACATCCTCTATCCTCTTTACATCCTCTTCCACTTACTTCTTAAATTAAGTGCACTTGAGTTCAAACACACGGAGACACATGAAAGTCCTTTCTTTCACTCTCATTTCTAGATAGAAAGATTTAATACATTTGTTAACACAACAAAATGGTAATAACGCTCTTGAATAGTGAGCCAGTTGGCCAAAATAAACATTAATTTATGACATAGAGTTATTAATAAGCATACATGTAAAATATTTGTATAAATAAACATAATTACATTTTAAATATTGGATGTATTGCCTTGAATTGAATTACTAGATGCATAATTAATTAACGTTTAAACATTGGAAGAATTGCCTCAACAAGAATTACAAATACATATATAATTACAAGAGCAATTATATGCAATTAAGCAAAATTCCTAAGATCCAGAAAATTAATATAGACAGATTAAACGTACCTTAAGGGCATAAGCCATATTAAACTGGAACTGCTTCCAGGAAGAAAGGGGTTAAATCATAATAAACCAGAATGCATATACAAAAAGGTCGGAAGCTCCCAAAAAAAATAGCACAAATTAATTAACAAGTCTGAATTAAGAGTCCTAAGGACACGACGTGGGGTATTCCACATAGCCAGTGGAAACAAAAATACAAATATTTTCCCCAAGGCTTGAAAAATTTAGAGTCATGAACATTATCAAAAGTTGACGCAGCAGCAAATTGAAGTAAATATATCCAGTTATCGTTAGATAACCAGTATTATACTAGCTTGATTTAAAAGCTACATTGGTGAGTTTTTTAAAGCTAGGTGGTAACTGCAGGGAAATCACTTTCAGGCGATGAGATCCCAACCTCTATGCCAAAATGACAAACTCCCATCTTTCAAAAAGAAAGTGAGTAAAAATAGAACATCGGATAATTTACATAGTTATGGTTATTTAGATAAACTCATCATGAGGGAAAGATTCACTCATGAAATTGACAAATGTTGGCTGCACATAGAGCACTCTTATAATTAATTATACCAAACATTGCATTTCAAGCAAATGATCAAGGAAATCTTATCATGAATAATATTTTTTAATTTGATGGCATATTTTTTCTTGATGAGGACTGAATGCCACAGTAACGGGCATTATACATTTCATAATGGTCCACACCATAGAGATTCTAGTTTAGCTGTTTTAAGTTAAGAACTTATCGGATGGTTCTAACAGACTACAAGATACCTTAAAATCTGGGGTTATATGAAGCTTGTTGTAATTTGACGCATATCGATTATGAGCCTTATTTAAATTAACTATGGCTTTGTCCCAATATTCTTGTAGTTGCTTTTCTGTGATCGAATTACAGTAGAGGATCGTTTATCCGAACATCTAAACAACGAACAAATCCAAACAACTAACATTTCACGATAGATATACAATAATTTTGAACGCCGCTGCTACGTGTGTTTTGCACCGATCTTTTGAAGGTGTGCACAACTAAGTATTAATTCTATATTAAATAACCTTCTAAATGTATAAAAATAAGAAGAAAACTTGTCCATCAGCTACTTCAAGTGTCAAGAGAAAAAGACAGGTGCTGATGTTACAGCAAAAAGTGGACATAATAAATAAACTAGATCTTGGTGTCATTTCATCCAATCTTCAGCAGGAAAATTATAAATGATATAAAATCACAGAAGGACCGAATTCTCCAATTTGTTGCAGAATCTGACTCAACGGTAGTCATTTCGAAAAGAAAAACCTTTCGGGGACAGTCATGTATAGTTTTCTTTAAATAAAAGTTTTCAATTATATTCATGTGCATTATTGTCACTTATTTTGTACTGTAACCCGAGAAAGCCTTTTTTTCAGTTCCTTTTTTCATTCAGGTTAAAATACCTATTATCAGAACATATCCTTTATGTGAACTGACCTCAGTCCCGAAAAGTTCGGATAAACTATCCTCTACTGTATCTTGTAATGTAGTTGGAATATCCCAGAAGTTATCAAGAGGGTGTGGAACAGTTTGGCCTATAAATAGTTTGGAAGGGGTAATACCAGTAAGTAGCTTCATGAACAGTGGTGTTAAGTCAACATCGGTCGTCCTAACATTTGGGTTAGAAAAGACACTTCAGAAGGTATTTGTAGTATATGAGACATGCTCTGTTAGGCCATTTTTTCCCAGTCCTTTGTGATGCTTCCAATGCAGTGCATATGGGTGTACAGCCCAATCTTGCAAGCGCAAGCCGACCTGCCCAAAATGCACTAAGGACAAACGCAATGGGGAACTGTGTACCAGTCCCCTTCTTTGCAACATTTGTGAGGGAACTCACCCAATTTATGCTTGTGACTGCTTGAAGCTGCAAGAGGAGAGGAAATTGATGTAAATGAGGGTCATGGAAAAAGTTTCGTACATGGAGGCTAGGAAATGATACAGAAGCCTGATGTATCCCACCTTCTCCAGGTCATTTGCAAGTGTTGCAAATACCCTTATTAAAAGGAAAGTGTGGCCTGCCAAACAGAGCTCCCAAGTGATAATCCAAGTAGAAAAGAGAAGTAAACAAAAGTTGGAAAATATAGGAGAGTCAGAAGGAAGAAAATTAGATTGTAAGCACTGGAGCAAGTGCAAAGAAAACAGAAGCTAAGGTAAATCAAAGAGAAGATACTCAAAACCCTTATGAGAAAGTTGAGGGTAAAGGGGCAAAAACTATCAACTAACTAAAAACTGCCATAGCCATCAATTACATTATCACCTGCATTCAACCTCCTGTGGTCTCGTCACTGTTTGTAGATGATCTCATTATTTTAAGTAGATCATCCAAGCCAGCTGGCACTTCCAAATGGGCTAATGACTGTGGTCTTCGTTTCTCCACCAGGAAGACCAAATGCATGTAGGATGTGGGGTTTTTCCCCCATCTTAATCTTACTCTGGGAAGACATGCTATTTGTAGGAACCAATAGGTTCCTAGGACTTGAAATTGACAGCAGACTAAACTGGAGGAGCCACATCAACCTCCTGAAAGTCAGGTGCTCTATACTGGTGTCAAGGTACTAAGTATTTTAGCTGCTTTCCATTCCCTCTATTTTTCAACAATCCAACCCTGTTGCAAACACTAACTCCCGTTGCCAACACAAACTCCGTTGTGTCAACAAGTCCTTTGTAACCTTATGTCAAGTACCTTTGTAACAATATGCAACTTACTCAAAGTACGATGAATTGGAGGAGATAGTAATAAGCTGGTTCGAGACTTGAAGAGCAGCAGACATTCCAGTTGATGGTGCACTCGTTAGGGAAAAAGCACTTAAGGTGGCCATTATTCTAGGAATTGAAAATCTCATTGCATCTAATGGATGGATTGACTGATTCAGAAAGAGGTATAGCATTGATGATACAAAACTTTATGTTCAATTTTGTAACTTACCATATTTCCCGGCACTAAGGATGCATCCCAGTCTTTGGAATCAAAAGTTTAGAAAAAATGCTTTGTTTGGATTATAAAGTAAGAGAGTTATATAGGTGATTCATGTCAATAACATCAGTAGCAGGAATCAATTTATGTTTTTCTATGCATTTCACCACATTAAAAGGACTTTCAGTGAAAGATTTCAGTGTTGGTGGCAAAAAAACAGTCACAGTATTTTCATTACAGTAGTTTATTGAGATGTAAGCAGAGATCCATTTAGGAGTATGTTTGGTAGGATGTAGATATGGAGATTTTCATCTTATCTAAATACTTGTAAATATTGTAAATACAAAACTAGTTATTTAAATTCAATTCATTCATGCAGAGAAAGAACATTTATACCCTCTTAGGTAATCCCACACCTGAAAATACCCTTTTCTTAGTCAGTGGATGAGCAGAATTACAAAGCAATTTTTTGACTTCGTATGTGTATTTATTTGAGGAAAGTACAATGAATAAGAATGAAATACTCCAAAATATTAACAATGTGCATTCATGATATGTTTAACTCTTTTTCCTGAGTAATTTTCCTTATGTAAGTTATTTCCCACGATTTACTCTTTCCCCCAGTTTACTATCCCTGAGTCACGGTGGCCACAGGACCTTAAAACCTTGAGAACCTTGAAAAAACCTTGAATTTTTGCTGACCTTAAAAAACCATGAAAACGCCTTGATTTTTTTGCAAAACCTTGAAAAATCCTGATACAACTCGTTATCCTGGTTCAATCCGATACAAACCACTCATTCAAATTCTACGCGGAAACTCCGAAACCTCGTACATAAACAACCCTTGCTGATTCGCGTGAACATTAATTTCTGGGTAAAGTTTGAAAGTTATACCTTGTGTTTGTTGGAATTAATTTCAATTGAAGAATTGAATGAAAACCAAAATATTTATTTTGACCTTGAAAATTCTTGACCTGTCCTGGAAAAACCTTGAAATGACCTTGATTTTTTAATATCCCGTTCTGCGGCCACCCTGCGAGTACCCTCGTAAAACATAGAAGAGTGGTTATACAGTAGTGATACAAATACAGTTTGACTGAACACTTTTACCTGGTGACATTATTCTCACATGTGTACAGTCTATGGATTAAATAACAAGCCTATTCGTAAAAACTATCTGGAATTTGTCTCAACTCTTTGATTGAGTATAGTGTATTCACATATTGAGATCTTAATTGTGTAATTGTAAAGATAAAATTTCTTACAACTCTGCTGGTCAATTCGTACTCTGCTGAAATCACCCTCTGCAATTAAAAGTGGAGGATCAACAATATCATTGTTGTACGTGCCAGAGCTATATCTCATAAAATGATTTAATTCTTAGTTAATTGTTATCTACAAGACTATCTAAAATTTATTTAAACTTATTAAGATATACATAGTATGTTATCTCTCTTAAATGCTATCATCAAACATTTCTCATCCAACCATTTTTCAACAGTCTTTTTCTTCAACCTGAATCTAACAAAGAAATCCTCATTGTGCTGTAATTGTCTGGACATCGTTGGAAACCCTTTGCTTTTCTTGTTCGGTTACATTCCTGGAGCATAAATTCTTCTTTTCTTTCTCCTATATTTTTGAAAAAATGCATTACTTCACTGTTATCTGTTAATAATACCTTTGGTAATAATAACTTTCATTAATTAGCCGCGTGTTATTGTTAAACTAATACTATTCTATCTTTAGATAAACAGGTATTATTAAAACTTGAATTCATTCCTTCTTCAAACTCAACAAATGCCTCATAGATGCTTAAATATTGTTTTTGTAATTAATAGTCTCCTATGAAATCTGTTGGAATGTCATTCTAATGAATACACTGAGGGATTAGTTGTTATGGTTGTATGAATAAATTAACCTGTGTACAGTATTTTTCAAATTCTTAGGAAATTTTTATAATATTCCTGCTCCTGCAGTCTTTTTTCAATTAGTTGAGGTATTTTAGTGTCATACCTTGTGCTTTAAAATAATGCTTGAAATGACGATATTAGTTACAAATTTTGAACTTAAATGATTAGATAGTCAGGGAGCATCATTTTTAATTTCCCCAACATTTGTCATTTCTGACTGGTTCAGACTGCACCTTTTGCTGCAGTATTCTTCACATTAAAGGAAAAAAAAACATATTTCACGAGATGCAACAGCATAAAATCATATTTGTTATTGGTTTAACATTCCTTTTGCTGCAGTATTCTTCACATTAAAGGAAAAAAAAACATCTTTCACGAGATTAGGGTGACCAGGCAATCGTTGAGTCAAGGATCATTCTACGCAAGATATTCTTTGAAGTATTTTGCACCACTGTGTAACAATTGTAGCCCATAACTCATAATATGGGTATGTAGTAATAACTTCTTCAGGGTGCAAAAACATTATAGCTAATGGTTGTCTGACAGTCAAAAGATCGTTTTTCATTCACCTTTCACTTTCAGAGTAGTGAAATATTTTGGAAACCAATTTCAATTACATCCTAACTTGATAATAAAATATGTTCTATCTCTGGGGTATGTAAAATTACTATTAAATGAAGACAATTTTTCACATACTGAAGAGTAGCAAACTCTTTGAAGAGGAGAATCTTAAGAGTAGAGTGATGGAAAATAGATTTCTACTTTTCCACAAAGGTTTTTATTCAGGAACTACTGGTTTCGGTATATTACCATCGTCAGGTTCACACACAACTGAATCATCAAACTGCCGAGGCATACATTGTAATTTGAGTGATGACAGATAAAATACAATAATCATTTCCAACTTCTACATTGTATTTTATCTGTCATCACTCAAATTACAATGTATGCCTCAGCAGTTTGATGATTCAGTTGTGTGTGAACCTGACGGTGGTAATATACCGAAACCAGTAGTTCCTGAATAAAAACCTTTGTGGAAAAGTAGAAATCTATTTTCAATTATGTCTTTCCACAACATCTCGGCCGAATCGATTGATTAGAGTGATGTATGAATGTTACATCTATAGAGATGTGATATCATTGCAGATTATTCTAATTTTTTAAGTCAATATGGTAAAAGTGAATTATTCTCTTATGTGAAACACCATTTTATTGTTATAGACATTTACCACCATATTAAATATATCCTAATGGAGCTGGAAATTGTTGCTTACCATTTCCACCATTTAAAAGCTGCCAATATTGATTCCTGTCAAAACATTAATTGCTTTAAGTGCTCACAAAACTTTCTGAACACACACTAGATTTGATTTTATCTTAAGAATATTTTTTATGTCTTATGCCTTGGAAAACTACACTGCTTGAGAGAAAACACGAAGATAAAAATAGGACACATCCTAGTGGTTTCTGTATTCACTTTTATTAGGTGAATTCTCTTTGGGAGAATTCTTTTCCATAAAAAATCTTTTGTTTAGACGTTAAACTTGCAAGATAATAACCCCAAAATTTTCATTTAAATATCTTGTATTCCGCTATCAAACAATCTTGTTTGTCACTATCTCCCTGGGTATTATAATGGCTTTCTCCACAATTATTTTCACCAACCAACAAATGGCGAAGAACTAAGGCACTCTTAGGAAATTACGTGAATGTGAACCTTAAATGTGTGCCTATGATACTAAATATCTATTCTGCGTTTGTAAGGAGTTTGATTATTGCCAGTTTTAATTGACTCTATTTAGAATTGCCGCATTGTCGGAGATATAGTGGTTTCAGTTACTTCCCATGTAAGCCACATTTTGATGCCAAAAGGTGTTGTAATAATTCTTTCTGCCACTGTACATGCAACCATGCAATAATTTTACATTAATTCTCTTTCTTAATTAATTTAAAGAAAAAATAAATTTATTCAATTACATACCTGGTTGCTGTTTTACTTATAAGTAGTCTTTTACTAATTCACTTAGCAAATCTATGTCAAGTTGTTGATGCAAACACATCAACATTTTTAGCTTAAATCCATTTGAAAAATTTCTTACTTTTGGAAGATCCAAAGGATTTTAGACAGATATTGAATTTCTATTATATTTAAAACTTTATTTTACTGCTTGAATATTAGTAAAAGCTATATTCTGTATATTTCTAAGTTTTTGGGAAGTGAACGATTTACTTACCTCATTATACATGTATTGCATACTTGATATTTCTGCCATTATTAACACCTTTAGCACTGATGTTACTAATGAGTGTTGCAAGTGTGAATCTTATGAGTGATGGAGTTTTCCTCATTTTCTACCAAAACTGGAAAAACTAGGAAGTTGCCGATGCTGTTCCTATTATATCTTGCCAAAAGTGATTAATCATGTTCTTATTTAGCATCTCACTCACTGTTCACATGAAGAGTTAACAGGAAAATGTATCCATATTTAGACTCACAGTGAGTGTGTTAACTATTTGGAATGTTATTCTAGAGAGTTTGATGTAACTTTTACTAACAACTCTCTAGATGTAAGTTGAAGTGAACATTGAAGTTTTTAAATGCTATTCTAATGTTTTTTTTTTCTTGCTAAATTTGGTATGGAATACCTCTAAGTACTTGATGCATCTGTTCCATCTATTATTTAGTTTTATTTTTGGTGAATATGTGTAGGAAAAATGAGGTAGAAGAGTTTGTAAAGAACTGACTATTGAGTCTTTCTTTGGTACATCTGTTTCTCTCTAGGATGAAAGTCTTTCATACCAATTCACTTGGCCTTTCTTTCATTTCTTTAGTTGCAAGAGCAGGTGGAGAGGCTGAGCATGGTTGGTAGGGAGCTGAGACGCAAGCATCATAGTGCGCAGGCACAAGTTCGGGGACTAGTAGATGAGCGTGCTGATTTTCTTGCTCAGCTGCAAGACCAACAGAGAGAAATTGGCAGGCTACGTCAGCGTCTTGGTATTGCCCAGAAGGAAAATGAAGACCTGACTGAGTCATTGGTGAGATAATGGAACCCACTTACATCACTTTTTACATTACTGAAGGTTATCAATAATTTTTCTCCATTCCTTACTACTTTTCTATTTCTTTGAAAAGATCTTTCAAAGTTCATTATGAAAAGTTAGTTCATATTGCTTGATATAGGTCTTTTTTACATCCTGAGATTCTAGGAATATATCTCATCTACATATTGCAATGTGATTTCATCGTTAACTATTTGTTTTGTAAGGTCCATGATGAAATTTTGACTGACAAAACCATGTGATATATTTATCGCAAAGATAATACAGGGATACCCCCTACGCTCCTGGGTACCATTGGCTAGGCTGCTGATCAGCAGCCTCTGCTCCCATTGGGTTAAGCAGCCATAGACTAAAGTTGAATATTGTACTCAAGGACTATGAACATTAACTCAGCTTAAGTTGACTTCCATAAATTTTTACAATATGTGACAATATATTAAGGTCATATCAAGTGTTTAACATTATAGGAGGTGAGTTCAAAAAGTTCTTGAACTTACTTTATGTGTAAAAACCAGACAGCTTACTAGGAAAATTAAGCAGTATTTCTCTCAAAGTATTCCCCCTCGGTAGTTACACACTTTTCCTGACATTCGTGCAAGCCAGTGAAGGCCGGTTGCAGTCCGTTTTTTTGCCACCTCTGTTAGAGCCCTTGTCAGTAGCTTGCACAGCCACTGAACCGCCCTTTCAGATGACTCGTGAGTCGGTGGAAGGGGAAGAAGTCGCATGGGACAAGATTGCGAGAGTACAGAAGTTGAAGGGTGGGGATATCATGTTTGGCCAGAAACTGGATGACAAGTCGTGATTTGTGGAGGGGTACATTGTCAAGAGAAAGGTGCCATGACTATTGGTGCTAGAAATTGAGCCTCTTCTGGCACATCCATGTGAGGACGGAAGCGTAGAGTTCTTTGTTAACTGTATAACCCTCAGGAATGAATTTGTGGTCCCTTGCAGTAGAAGAGCACAACCAGCATGACCTTAACCCTCAATTGGTTGGCTCTGAATTTTTTGGACCATGGTAAGGAATGTGACTTCCAAACTATAGACTGCCACTTGCTGTGGGGGTTGTACAGATAAGACCATCTTCTGTCACCTGTGATTAGTCTGTCCAGAATGTTAGGGTCAGCATCTACAGCGGCTATGTTGTTGCCAGACAACAGCATCCTCTCTTCCTCAGCACTAAGGTTCTTGGGGACCTAGTGCTGGCAGATGCATTGCATCTGCAGATTGTCTTGAAATGGCTTCACAGCTTCCAACAGAGATATCAGCTAACCCAGCTATAGCCACGATGGTTTATTGACAATCTGCAAGGATCTCACACTTGAGCAATGGTTTCATCATTACGTGCAGAGGATGGCTATCCTGATCACTCATTGTCTTCCAGACTCTGCTGGCTGTCCTGTTGATGCCAGTCATACACAGCTCTTTGGCCTAAGGTTGCATCCCTATATGCTTCCTTGATAAGCTCAAATGTTTTCACGAACGTTTTACCCAGCATAATGCAAAACCTCACTGGAACGCTGCTCAGGCATTCTCCTCCTATCTGTCAAGGATACACGACTTACAAAATCACAGCACTGACTTGCCAGCAGACACAGACTTGAACAGCTGTACCCACAATATGTATCTTCTACCAGAATTTTACATTTCTCCTGCTTAGCCTTTTGGCAGAAAAAAATTAGTTCAGAAACTTTTCAAATGCACCAATGTTCTTCTGTTTATATTTCTTGCATAAAATCCTTTTTCCTAATTTGTAATCTTTTGAGGGATTTTCATTTTTGAATTGTTCTTTCAGGACCAAAACCCATCATTTGGGGAGAGATACCACCCTGATGATCCAGAGAGACCAAGGTTCACTACAGCTGAGCTCAAAGAAATCTTGCATGAGCGCAATGAGCTTAAAGCTCGTGTCAGTGATTTGGAGGATGAATTGGAGACATATCGTCCAAAGGCAAAGCATGAGTGAGCATTTTACATAAATGTGTGTCCATCTTAATTTTATTGCAATTGAAGCCTTGATTAGGTGTAATGCTTAAGGGGGGAAACTCGTGTAGATCGAAATTTTTTTGCATTTTTTTTTCTTTGCTTAAATTTATAGCTTATCTTATGAAGAATGCGGGAAAAAGTAGTAGACATCGATTTTAAAGGTACTTATATTTTATTTTTGTGGAAAACCCAAACGCTGCATGGAGCGCAGGGGTATAGCATGACGCACGCATGACCGTTTCCGACCCTTCAGTCCATCTATAACGGTCCCTTTTGTCTTCTGACCTGGCCGTATGTATTTACAATATCTTAAGGAAGGATTAAGTTAAGAGAAAGTGGTAGTTCGTCTATTTTGCGAGTTTAACGGTGGATTTTTGAAAAAGACGCATCAGTTGAGCGGTGTCTCTAGAGTAAAGCGGTGGTTTCGTTGTGTGTTGAGCAGTGTGCAAACGTTAGAAGAAGTTCGAAAATGAGTCGGAAAGTTCCACGGTATAGTCCGAACCTTCGGCCAAGCAAATCCCGGAAACGCAAGTACCACGGCAATCAATTTATTGGAATGGATTCTGCGTCAAACATCGAGGAGGTGAGAGAGAGGACGGAGCGCGTCGAAGAGGCAGGAACAAGCAGAGGAGCCAGTGCTTCTGCCAGAAAAATTAAAACTGCAGATGATATTGTCGTCAATCTTGCGCACTCATACAGGATAATTGAGTTTATCAGTGTTTTTGCTGCGATAGCGGACATTTCTGTTTGCAGAATATGCAAACAGAAGCAAACCTTCGGCGAGGTGAATAATCGAGGCTTGGGCTTCAAAATATCGGTGATGTGTTTCTGTGGCACTGCTTTAATAAAATCAGGTCCATTCATAAACAACGGCTATGAAATAAATCGTCGTGTTGTGTTCGCGATGCGTCTCCTCGGTGTTTCTCGTGAAGGGATCAATTTGTTCTGCGGCATGATGGAGTTGGGTTTTGGCTTGAGCCAGAAGGCATATGAAGGTGTAGTGAAACACATGCATGCTTCTGTTGAAAAACTTTTCCGGAAATCGTGTGAGCAGGCCATCGACGAAGAAAAAAAGCACAACGAGGAAAATAATAAATCTTCAATGATTCTAAAAGTTTCGGGAGACGGGAGTTGGAAGAAGAGAGGATATTCCTCTCTTTATGGTGTTACGACCCTTCTGGGATACTATACTGGTAAAGTTGTGGATTTAATTGTAAAAGGGAGCTATTGCCAAACTTGCACGTATTATAAAAATGACAAGGACAATCTAAATAGCTTATTACATTTAGAAGAAGGGAACTGCGCAGTGAACCATAAAGGATCATCGGGGAAGATGGAGGTGGATTCCGTGACAGAAATGTTTCTTCGCTCTGAAGAGCTGCATGGTGTTCGCTACGGAACATATGTAGGTGACGGCGATACGAAAACATTCAAAGCTCTGTTAAAAATTGAGCCTTATGGACCGGAATTCAAGCTTCAGAAGAGCGAATGCATCGGTCACGTGGAGAAGCGAATGGGCACCCGGTTACGTAATGTAAAGAAGACGGCTAAGATCGGTGGCAAAGGTAAATTGACCGATGTCCTAATTAAAAAATTAACAAAATATTACGGTCTTGCGATTCGCCGAAACTGCGAGTCCGTCGAAGAGATGAAAAAAGCAATTATGGCAACATTTCAACATTTAGCATCAACCAATGAGGATTCTCGTCATCAGGACTGCCCTTCTGGTGCTGACTCGTGGTGCAAGTGGCAAGTGGCTAAAGCTTTAGGAGAGAATTTCGAGCATCCTCCACCACTCAATTTAGAAGTGCAGAAGTTTATTCTTCCGATTTACCAAGATTTATCTCGAGAGGATCTTCTTGAGCGGTGCTTAGGCGGCCATTCACAAAATGCCAACGAGAGTTACAACTCTACTATTTGGCGTTTGGTCCCAAAACATTTGAATTGTGGCATTAAAATCATAGAAATGTCCGCTTATTTAGCTGCTGGTATGTTTAATGAAGGCTATATGTTTGTACTTAGATGTATGAATGATATGGGACTGATAATTGGCCAAAAAAGCCATCAACTTGCGAACAAGTATAATACTCGGAGAGTCAGCCGCCAAGAACGACGCAGTTACGAAGGCACCCAAGAGGCAAGAAGTGCACGTAGGATGGAGAGAGTCGAGTTGCTAGACAAATTTCAGGAAGAGGAAGGTATACTGTACGGTCCAGGAATCGCAGACTAGCATAAAATAACTGTAAGTCTTGGTGAAATAAGTTTTTTTTCATTATTTATTTTTAAAGAAACTTTAAAGCTGTTTTTCTCGAAATACTAAATTTTGCTCGCCGGGACGGATTACTCAAAAAGTGCTTGATCGAATTGAATGAAACTTTCAGGGAACATTTATCAACTTATTAGCCTTTGCATGAACCTCTCAAACATTAATTTTTTCGAAGGAAAATAAAATTATACGTAATTGTTTATAAAAAAATTTCTTATCATCTAAGTAAAACACTGTAATATTTGCAAATATATTTTTTTTTATATTTTTCGAGGTTTGTGCAAAGCGTATTTATGTTTTATGGGTTATTTACTTTGAATTTATGATTTCAGATTTGTTTTGCGACCTGCAGACGTCCCGGCGCATATTTAGGCGCCATCTTTGAGCCGCTATTACTGGCAATTAAATTTTCAAATTAACAACTTTTAAAATTATCTTTATGTTCTGCGTATCTCCAATAAAACGTATTTTAAATTTCATGTAATTCCTGTTTATTGTTTATTTATAATAAATTGCAGAAAAAAGGGTCATTTACACGAGTTTCCCCCCTTAAGTAAATGTATGGCTTCATTCTATTCAATTAATTCATTCCATCAAATTTTCTGTTACTAATATACAGGTATCCCTCCTCAACGGTGGTCTATTTTTTTTAGACCCAGTCTTCTCAAACCCAGGGGTTTTGCATCTCACAACGTAGATTCAAGTATTTGTGGCAACCAATTTTTCACCGAGTTTTGCCAATCGCTGTATGAGAAATAATTTTAGTCTTCTTTGGCCATCTTGGTATTTTTCCTCTAAAGATCAAAATCTATTTCAAAATAACCTATAACCAATTTGCAATGATACAACATGCCTAATTTTTAGTTTTTTTTTTACAACACAAGTGAATTGACTATGTACAGTTATTCCTGTGACTCAAAGCCTTTTTTGGCCAATTGTCTTCATCGTTACGAAGGCAAGCTGTAGCAAAATATTTACTCTCAATGTTCTTGCTCTGTCGAGACAAACAATTGATAGTGTTGATGGAGGTGATGGTTGACAAGGCTGAACTACCTGCCAATGAGATATACCCTATACAATGTGCTCCATGCTAAGTTTATGAAGTCCATCCACCATTATGCAATGAAAGTCCAATTTTTCCCAAAGTAACCCAATCTCTTCCATCTTCCCGCAGTTCATATCCTCAGAGAGATAAGGTACACCAAAGTGATGTGAGGGCAGATAAACAATGTATGTTGAACAAAATAGAAATGCCACTTTTTCAAGTAGATGGCAACTCTTCAGGTTTGACGAGTGACTACTCCCTTAATATTAACTCAATTGCTATAATACAGTGTGCATGGAAATGCTTATAGTGTGTAGAAAAGATGGATTTGAATTGGTAGCGAAAGATTAGGTAGTAAGTAGCTTCAATAATCTTAGAGCTGGCTGGACGATAGCTTACATTGACCATATGTAATTAATTTATTCTTTTTAGACAAATATCCACCATTTTAAAAATATTATGTGGACATATTTATGATGCCAAAATACTTAGTCTGTAAAATTTATGTTGTGGCACAACTCATTAAAGCCAAAAATTCCACAGCAGAGGGAATTGCTCATCTTCATCGAGATAGTTTTCAGTGCTATCAAAATATTCTTGTGAGAGATCTTGTCAAAATTTAGTAGGAAACATATCTATGCATATGTATGTGTGAATTGCTGCAGCAAAAATGAAGTTATGCTAAATTTCACCCAAGGTATTGTGGCTTGCAAAACGTAACCCCTTATTTCCCATATACATAATGGTTTGCCAACCTTTTGTCTTTCCCATGGTTGGTGAGGTATACCTGTAAGTAATTAGAGATTTAGATTGTTATTTGGGTGCTGTAAACTTAATGAATGTGTCATTGGAATAGGATGACGCGGAAAAGTTAAATATGAAGGTTGGCCTGAAGAAAAAGTCATTGTCTGCATAGTTGAGCTGAATTCATAAGTTTTAGAAGTAAAACTATTAGTATTAAAATGATATTATCTGAAAGTCTCAGTGAGGTAGGATTACGTTTCAAAGAGAGCCATTGGAAGTCTATTCATATAAAATATGTAATGGCATCAAATACTAGAAGTATAGGAGGAGATAACTATTGGCCTCACAAAAACTGAAAGCATTCCAAAGGCAAATTATCATATTATCCCAGAGAATGCAAATGATGATTTTGGGAATGTTACTATTTGCACCCATAACCTGAAGGCCCACGTGAAATTAAAGAAGACAAACAAAGGTGGGACTTAGTCTTTAACGAGATTACAAAATTAAACAATATAAAATAAAACTGGAAATAAATGAAAGAGGAGAAGAGGGGATAAACTAAGAAGGGTGGACAAGTGTTCACTGATTGACATCCTTCAGTGTCTCCCTCGGATCTGTGAACTCGTCTGTCATGCTCGACTGACCTTCTTCCAAATTAGTTGGGGCACTCACATAAATGTGCACTCACATTTTCACATAAATATTTTTCCTCCTTTTCCTGTGGTTGAGTAAAATGAAGTGTAGAGAGAGATAAGAAACTGTTTATATGATGAAAACAAATTACTCATATTATCTGATTTCTTTCATTTGATCATCCATGCCAAGTTGAAATCTTTTAGTGCTGGCAGTGTAACCATTGTCAAATACTTGGAGTTCCTTAGACATTGATAGCTCAATTGGTCTCATTCCCATAAGATGAATATGAAAAACCCTCATTATTTGAGGAACTATTAATTTGTTGTCACTTGTCTGTTTCTCTTGCAATTAATACTTACATTGGTGAAATGAATCCTATGTTTTTACTCATCAATGGTTGGAGGAATTTCATGAAAAATATACATCTTGCTTTTTGTTATTGTGTTTCCATTTTCTTTATAATCAATATGAATATTTCATTTGGAATTGCATTATTGTCTTGAAAGCTCTTATCTTGAAATTTTAAAATCTAAATACAACTCCATGTTATGCTTGGACTTGGTGCAGAAACTTTAATTTCAGATCTCTACACACATTAAAGATTAATTGATAAAGCGTGCTCTTCTTTCGGTTACACATCATTGGTGGTCTGGTGAAATGTCATTGACAGATTGACCACCAATGTGGCGTAGCCAAAAGAAGAAGCCAAAGCAAGCCAAAATCTACTCTCACCACTGACCAGTTTTTCAGAAAAAGTTAGAATGTATGTCTTCATATTTTCAAGAATATAATTTTTTAAGCTTCACAGTGGTAGTACAAGGGTTTCAAGATACATAGAATAATGGAATATAGGATGACATGTTTTGCAAAATGTATGGAAAAGTATCTATTAAGAAAAATAATTTTTGATCTTTTAACATTGAAGCAAGAATAATCAAAAAGAAAATAATCAGAAAGAAAACTCACATAGCCGTAATTCACCAAGATAAATTAATTGAAAACAGGAAACTTACCTCTGCTGCTGCCTATGGTGAGTCAAGGGTCGCAGGGGAAGCACTTGTATCCAAAACACTAGATACAGATAGTTTTACTGTGTTTGCACCTAAAGATGATGTAATGCATCAAAACCTGGGTTTCCCACATTGTGTTGAAATTATATACATTGTAATTTTCTCGATCTAATTCACCAAGGAGCGTTTTTTTTTCAAATGACTTACGTTTAACTAGTAAAGTGATAATATTGACTTGGGATGGCCACAATATCACCCTGTACGGAAATGTTATGTGGTGCCCTCTTCGCTTTCGGAAGCGCCCTTGGGTGCCCAGGCACCAAAAAAGGTTGAGTACCCCAGCTTTATGTGAACCGACCTCGGTCCCAAAAAGTTTGAATAAACGATCCTCCACTGTATGTCTAGGTGCTTAATATATTTCTCCATTAGGAATCTATGAGTATCATCCCCAATAAGGAATGCGTTGGAGCCATCTTTAATATAGTTTTTGAGACAATTTCCGAAGAGACAGAGTGGCTCTCACCCAGTATGTTGGTGAAATTATTGAAATGTGATTGAGCTTAACCAAATTTTTCCTGGATTGATAACGAATATCATGGAAACTTGTGATTTTTAAGGTGTTTCCTGAATGAATATTGACTTGAAATTCTATATATCTCTCTACATACATAGTCAACTTAAGGTTTTTAGTTTTTATATGAGGTAATGAACAATTTATACAATATGTAGAATTATAGGTTGTTATCATTTGGCTTTTTAGATTCCCTGGCATTTGGCATCAGTCTAATCAGGTGTTTCTTGCTGTAGCCCATGTGATATCAAACCATCATTATAATGAAATGTAGTAAAAATGACTGCCAGTGACTTATAATTATTAATAGTGGAAATTATCTAAGCTTTAAACCTCTGTTATTCATGCAATTGCTTACTTTGTGATTAGGGAAGAGGAGAAGGCTGAAGAAGATGCTCCAGTTCAAGGTCCACTTCCTTTCGAACCAGATGATGCTCCTTGGAAGAGATCAGACTCAGGGATTCGGAAGTTGTAAGTTGCCTATTTATTATATCTGTGCTCCTAATTCATCTTGACTGTAAATTAAGACGTACCAGTTCTCTTTTTGTACTTATTTTTACGCCTGTCTAAAAAGATAAATTCCTTTGTAAAAATATTGATTAAGGTTTCTCTTATGATCTTCAGCTTATGAATATGAATTTACCTAAAAATACATTAATGTAGATGCACATGATTGTACATGCACAGTATATTTAAAGGTGATTAATATAGAAAGAAGAAGTTCTTTTCCGGCGAATATGATGCAGAAAGAGCTCTTGGGTCTCTAACCCGGTTGCCTCCTGCCAAAGGGTCGATGTTTCGGGAGTGTACTCTGCCCCAATCTTCAGGAGCTACTGTCAGTTGATGGAAAATAGGGTCTTTATATAGTGGCTAAAGAGTTACTTACAAGGGAACCTTACACTCTGTGGGAAACGGATCTTAATGATATTTAAGGATAGGTTCTTTGGCCAATTGTAATTACTACTCTATTACAGTTTAAACCAACTTTTCCTAGTTTCTTTGTAAAAAGAGTTTAAAAATCAGCGTCAATTTCTAATTTCAATTAATTGCAAAATATCTGTACATCATACAGCAGTTGCCATGGTGGAATGGTTAGCATGTCCTTCGGTAAGCTGAAGGTCCTCGGGTTCGAGATCAAGTTGGTCGCACTTTTTTCACATCCTTTTTCTTTTGCAAAGTTACTCTGTTTTAGTAAATATTTTATCAATTTCAATGCCACAGTCAGGAACAACTTTTTGCAATTTACTTTTAAGGCCGATAAATAAATACTAATTTTACTCAAATAGCGGATTCCGTTGTTGGTTTACCTAGATGGACGGTCTGCCCCCATCTTCAGGAGCTACTGTCAGTTGATGGAAAAGAGGGTGTTTACATAGTGGCCAAAGAGTTACTTAGTAGTGGGAGCAACGGTCTCTGTTGTGGGTCTGGTGGTGGGGGGTAAAGGATCTCCTTTAACCTTCTGATACGCCATCTTGCTTCTGGAATTCTACTGGTTGATCTGTCATTCTGTATTCCGTCTCATGCACTGCTCAGGAACAGACCTTTATCACGATTAAAATTCCTGGGATGGAGTTGGATCTCAATGGCCCCCTTAGTCACCCTATCCTCTCCCTCTTCACAGTATTCCCACCCTCAGATCCTCCTAGACTGATCTTTGGGTTTTGGAACCATAGAGCCAACCTTCCAGTCTCAGATCCTCAGAAGTGTACCAAGTCCCTTGGGAGTGTGGCTTAGCTACATTGGTGAAACGTGTAGGACCATCGAAACCCGATTAAAGGAATGTTCCATACATCTTAACCAGCCATCAAAATCAGCCATTACAAAGCACTGCCTCAACGAAAATCACTTGGCCAAGTTTGGAGACGCAAAAATACTGTGCAGAGGGAGAGGATAGGGTGACTAAGGAGGCCATTGAGATCCGACTCCATCCCAGGAATTTTAACCGCGATAAAGGTCTGTTCCTGAGCAGTGCATGGGATGGATTGCAGAATGACAGATCAACCAGGACTCCAGAAGCAAGATGGCGTATCAGAGGGTTAAAGGAGATCCTTTACCCCCCACCACCAGACCCACAACGGAGACTGTTGCTCCCACTACTAAGTAACTCTTTGGCCACTATATAAAGACCCTCTTTTCCATCAACTGACAGTAGCTCCTGAAGATGGGGGCAGATTACACTTCCAAAACGTCAACCCTTTGGCAGGAGGCAACCCAGTTGAAGATCCAAGAGCTCTTTCTACGTGATGAATATACTTTTACTGCTGACTGTGTGGATCATTTTTGCTTATTTATTACAGAATGGGGTCGAGTTTGGTAGCATGTATGCTTTGTTAAAAATTTTGGAATGAATGCAATTGATTGTGAAATGAATGTTTTGTGTCAGCCACTGCATTTTTATATGCTTAGATAACTTTTATTTTGCCTAATTAGTTTTTGCTATGACAAAGCAATGACTCCAATGGTTTCCAAACTTATATTAAATATGGTTAGGTATAAGCTTGTGGAAAGCTATAATTTATAAAATAAAACAAAACTTTGTAATTTTCCACATAATGGTTTTTAATTGTGACTAGTTTTGCCGGCAAGCCTGCATTATGAAGCTCGATAGTGCTTGCTTGTCAGTGAAACTAGTCGCTTCTATAAAAAATGTTGTGGAAGCTTACAAAATTTTATTTCATTTTTTAGTTTCAAAACTTGGTTTTGGCTACAGACATTTTCCTCACAGTGGTAAATATTTGTTATTTCAGTCTCATGTATACCATATTTAAGTCATCATTATAAAGTCCAAAAAAATTAATAACTTAATCCGATTCCTGTGAACTCTTGTTATCTGTTTGACTGATCTGAATCCATCCGTTATGTTCGTACTTTTATACAAAGCTCCTAAGATGGCAATGTATATCTGTAAGTTCTAAGGATATGCTAAATATATCAAACTTCTGTGTAAATCGGGTGGAAGTTGACCCCCATTATTTTTTTTATCAGTCCATCACATACAGCGAAACATCAATTCACAGTGAGATAATAGCAGTTACAATAGACAAACACATATGACCATTCCCTTACCAGATAATTCTGGATAACCCGGATTTGAACCCTGGACCTTTGTGTTGGAGCATTAACATGTAGGCATGCTAACCGTGGCCAGTCCAGGAAGGAAGAGAAAATTAAGAATGAGTTTGAAAGAGGAACGTCTTAAGGAACGTATTTCTTCATATCCCAAACAACAATAGTTTGCAAACCAACACAATATAAAATAATTGTCATTTCTCTCTATTAATTTAGGCCTAAATTTACATTCGAAAGGGAAAACTCCTCTCTGCGAATATGAAGAATTAAACAAATTAGTTAGGGACTGGTTTGTTCTAACAAGATCAAGGAATATTCCTTTATCAGGTCCAATGGTGCAAGAAAAGGCATAGGAGTTTGCAGTTTCTTTAGGTAAACTTGATTTTAAGGCTGCTAATGGTTGGCTGGAGAGCTTCAGAGCAAGACACAATGTTATATGGAACATAGGTATTGGCAATTCGAACAACTTGGATGTGGTAACTGTAGAGGACTGGAAAGGCAAGGTTCAAGAATAAATTAAGACTATTAACCTTGTGATATCGACAACGGGGACAAAACCAGAATGTTAGGGCTCCCGGATAGTCATGTGGACAGCGCGTTCGCCTTTTGTGAAAGCGGTACCGGGTTCGATTCCCGGTGGGAGCCAATGTGCAAAATGACCTAAGCTGTCGAAGCACTTTTAACAATACTACTACTACCAGAATGTTTTATAGGGCATTGCTGTCTAAAACATTTTGTGTTAAAGGAGAAAACTGCTAGAGTTTTTCCTTTTCCAAGTTCTATTTCTTGAAATTAGTGCATAAATGGAAATAATTATCTTACATATACGCTTATTCTTTAGAAAGGAAGCAATCAAAGGAGCGTTTCATCATTTTCATTTGTGGCAATATGGCTGGGAAGCTCCTAAAGCATCCTGTCATCCAGAAATCAGCTTGATCACGATTTTTCTAAAACCTTGCCATTGAGAAGCTACCGATCACATAGAGAAATAATAAAAAAGCATGAAACACGGCTTTAATCATGAGTAGCTGAAAAGTTTCAACACCGAAACGAAGAGGAAAGATAGGAAAGTCATACTTTACCTCGATAATGCAACCTGTCACCCTAAAATTCACCTTTCGAATATGGAGCTAGCCTGAGCTTCATGTTGCCACGTTACACCTAAATACTTGATGATGTCTTTATTCCACCTGCCCATAGGTCTTCTTCTTGGTCTCTTCACATCTCTTGGTATCCAGTTGAGAACTACAGATGTCCAACGGTTGTCGTTTCTTCTCGTAACATGGCTGGCCCACCTCCCTTTTAGTGTTCTTACCTTATCTATGATTTCTGTAACTCCAGTCATCATTCTCACCCAAGTGTTGCGTTTCCTGTCTCTTCTTGTGATTCCCAGCATACAGTGCTCCATGCTCCTTTGCGTTGTCTGAAGTCTATGGGCTATTGCAGCATTTTACACTCCATTTTCACTACCATAGGTCAGGACAGGTCAAATGCATTGGTTGAAGACCTTCCTCTTCAAAACCATTGGCATTCTGGACTTCAGAATGTGCGAGTTCCTACCAAACTCGCTCCTGCCAAGTTTCATTCTTCTGTTTACTTCATTAATTCTGTTTTTTTCTCCTGCTGTTACAAGTTATCCCAGGTATGTGTATTCCGAGTAAACATCCAGAGGTTTTTCTTGAAGTTTGACTGGTTCTTGCACTGCAAAAGAATTATACATTACTTTTGTGTTTGTTAGGTTTATCCTGAGTCCTGTCTTCTGTCTTGCTGTGTTTAGCTCTTCAAGTCTTGAAGTTAGATCTTATGCATTAGATGCAAAGAGAACTATATCATCTGCAAAACGGAGGTGACTGATGTACTCTCCATTGAATCTTAAGCCCTTCTCTTCCCAATCAAGTGTTTTAAATACTTCTTCTAAAATGGCAGTGAACAAGATGGGAGATAGACCATCACCTTGTTGAACTCCCTTCTCAATCTTGAATTCATCGGTCTCTTCATGCAGCAATGCAGAAGCTGTGGCATTCTCATAGACACTGCGCAAGAGACAGATATACTCAGAATCTATCCCTTGATTCTTCAGAGCTTTCAGAGTGGAGGAGGTACTTAATGAGTCAAAGGCCTGTTCGTAATCCACAAAGCAGAGGACGAGCAGCATCTCGTACTCATTTGTTCTTTTTATAATTCCCTGTAGTGTGTGGATGTGGTCCATAGTGCTGAAGCCTTCCCGGAATCCTGCTTGTTCTCTAGGCTGGGCTGAAGACAGGGTCATCTTAAGACGTTCAGCTGTTATTATACTCATGAATGTTTTATAGACAACTGGAAGGAGGCTAATGGGGCGATAGTTCTTCAAATCTTCTTTGCTTCCTTTCTCAGAAATGGATTGATATGAAAATGCAAACTTGGTCTCGTTATGTAGGATGTTTATGACAGGTTATAAGTTATGTTATCTACTATTGACCGATTTATATTATAAGAATTTATATTCAACGTCAATTTTGCACCCCAAAAGTGTTGCCTGTGTCTAGGGTTGGCTCTGATGCCAATAAAATATCATGGTGAATCTATGAACTGTTTGTCACCATTTTGTGGACCCTGAGTGTGCAACGATTTAATTATCGCCGCATGTCTAATATTTGACTCAAATAATATTCCTTTGCAAATCTGGAACACCCTGGAGAACTCAGGGAAATTAGTAATCGCAGGATAGTGGACACCCTTTAAAATCTGGATTAGCCAATTCGAAAGACAAACAAAATCAGATGCTCTAACAGTCTCAAAAAAGTGGCTAGAATTCCAGCTAAACTTGTCTCTTGTTCAAGGAATCATCATATTGAAGCTCAAAGAAATTCAGATTCCATTGGTATAATAATGACATGGATAATATCTTAAATAGTAATAAATTGAAAGGGTACTATTCTCCAGGCATAATGTTGAAGAACATCATTTCAAAATCAGCACATCCAGTAGAGAGTCACAGTAAAAACCTTTTCTTTTAATGTAGAAAGTAATTAGAAACATTGTAGCTATAAAATTCTGAATATGAGAATTCTCATTAATCTCCTAACAATATGAAATCGCCATCATTATCAATTTGATAATATTAGTCGTCATTAGAAAGGTGGTGTTATAATTTGTTAGCACTAAATAAATAATAATGTACATGCATGTCACTGATGAAATTCAACTTGTTTCAATTTAATAATATTAGGTGTAATTTTATCTTTCTTTCTTTTTTACTTTTTCACAGATTTTCTTATCTCACAACTCTGTCACAAACCTTGCTAAGTTCTTCAGAGCAGAATTCAAATTAAGGTTTGAAAAACAAGTTTATGCATGGTTAAATAGGTATCAATGTGGCTTCAGATCTCTTACTGATTCTTTCACCTCTTTTCTTTGTGTATTTTTTACTCATGAACAAACAGATATTTTTAATCTGCTATACTTTTATTAAATATTTCATCTTTTAATTTCCCTTTGCATGAGATTGGTTTAGAGCAATCATTCACCACACTTAGCTTTGTTGCCCTCACCGTATTGCTGTTATGTTATTTTAATTATCCATCCCAATATAAGTTTCAAATTCCTTACTCATACGTATGTTTTTTCTATTCATTACTAGTTGGGATCCTGTGGATAACACTTATCTCCTCGCTTCCTTTGTTCAATCATTATTCTTTCTTCAGAAATACAGTGGTGGTGTAACTTTGCTTTTTTTATTAATCTCCCTCATATATTCTAATTTAAAATTATCTATGTATAACCTACAATGTGCAGTAAGAGGAACAGGCTATAGATAGCCTTCTGAATTTTAAGGTTCAAACTCTGTTATACTGTAAACAAATAATAAAGTCGAACTTAGCATGACGTGGCTCACAAAGATGGAATCGCCTCCTGAATATAAGCTGTTTTGACGGTGGCAGGGCTTATGGATAATTTTTCCTGCCTTATCTTTGACAGGAACTAAACCTTGCCAATTGGTGTAAAAATGAGATTGCCAAAGTTTCAACTCAAAGATGTAGGACCTGAAGTTATGACCTGCCTCATCAGCCCTATTCTCTATAGTCCTCAATATTGCTGGTCTGTTGTTGTGCCATCTCTTTTCTGTAAGGCTAAAATCTGTTTCTTGCCAATTGCTAGGCGTCCTCTAGCCGTCTTAATGCTCTTGTTATTTTCTATGGCCTCTTGCACAATCTTTTCATTAAAATTCCTCACATCTTCCGTCATTGCTACTCTGATGGCTTTGCAAAGCTCGGCATATTCGATGTTATCTCTTGGAGTGTCTGAATTCTTCAGTTCCTTCCGTCGTTTCATCATTTGTCAGGTTCTATCACTAAATTTTAGGTTTTCTTGGCATGCTTGCCACTTCCTCTGCCGCTTTCTTCACGATTTCCATAACTTTGGTTTTGAGTTCTTCCTCTTGAAGTGCTGAGAATCTATTTCTTAATTCCAGCTGAAACTCCTTCTCGTTATCTGATAGTTTACTGATATTTATCTCCTCTTTCTTGCAAGAAACCAACTTCTTTCGTTCCATTCGGGGGTTAATATTAATTCTGCATCTAACAATTCTGTGGTCACTTCCAGTGTTGAAGTTATTCAAAACTTCACAGTTAGTTACAGTGTAGAGTCTGTTTACCAATATGTAGTTTATTTCATTTTTTGTTCCCTTGGGACCTCTCCACGTCCATTTCCTTGTAGGATTTTTCTTAACGTATGTATTTATTATATACATATTGGTGCATTCTGCAAACTCTACTAACAGGGAACATTAATGGACTGTTACCGCCCGATTTTATTCAAACTCAGTAGATTCGGAGCTGATGGTGAAAAAGTAAAATTTGTGAAATTATATGTTCCCTCGTGGCCTAGGAGCCGAGATATTCGAGGTCAAAAATCGCAAACTAACCACCCGGGCCCCTCCCCAAGACGCAAATTCCGGGTGGGAGTGCCAATGCTCTCAGAGCGAAAACGAAGTGTGGTCGGGAATTAGAATAGAATTATGGACAGAGAATTATACTCTTCAGTGGTTTTTGCTGTGTACCATCTCTTGCTGTTTCCCTGCTTCTTTTGACCTTTTAATACCATCAGTATTAATTATTTTTTCATCAATATCTGTTGAATGTAAACATGCATTACTTATCATTTACCAATGAGTAATTTTAATTCTTGCTTTTTGACAAAAGGTGTGGTTTTTCCTTTCTTGTTTTCTCGCAATACTGGGGGATGAGAAAGGGCTCGCCGATGATTTCGGCTCTTGGAGATTTTAAACCTTTAATTCCTTAACAGCTGTATTCTAACTTTCCTTCCTTTACAAGGGCTGGATTAGAAAATTTTGTTCATTTCCAGTTTGTTTCACGGATCACTCAGACACTCACGCCTGTTGAAACTCATTGCTTATAGCTTTCGGTCATTTTTCTTCTAGTAATTTATGCTTTTGGACTTTTGATTGGATAGTTTTCTATCATTTTCTACACCATACATCGTCATGGTGATAAATGTACGGAACGTTTTAAAATTGTTGGAAAAAAATTTCCTGCGGCAACTATGGATTCGGAACCAACGGAAGAGGAAATGGATCTTGCAGAAAAGTTAGCATGTAAGTATTTCACTAGTTAGATCAATAATTCGGACACAAGTAAATGACATTATTTTGTTTCCTTCCTGTCCTAGTTTTGATGAATCATAATTAAACTGGATCCTTAAATCATTAATTACAGTAACTCTGTGTTTGGGCAATATATTGATGTAAATTCATCAATTAATTATTTACCCCAATTGGTTAAGTGGACTGTATGTTGGGCTCCGGTCGTCCTTGTCTCGCTCCCTCGTCGTCGTCGTGAGCCATCTTTGTTGCATTCTTAAGTCCTTCTTCTTTGAACTTTCTGACACTACTCTCCTCTTGGTCCTCTTCTTGCCCCCTCCCCTTTTCTCCCATGTATAGAGGGCATTACTGGGACATTACCTGCCACAGCCCCCCTAGCAGCCCATCTTTTAAACATTACAAAACACCCTGAAGTCCTGCCTTCAAGTAGACAAATATTTTTGCGATATTGAAGCAGATTTGGTGTTTCACTTGGATAATGGATGAGATGAGACAGTTGAAGAAGACATCAGCAGTAAGTCCCATGGAGAACAAGATGGTAAATCTCCTACATCTTCAACGTCTTATGAAGCTTCCCCTATTACGAAAAGGAAACCAGAACCATCGATGCATTGGAAGAGAACGGCTTTTGACTTTGGAAGTCTGGGAAGAAAGGACCATTGAAGTTGGATACAGTTTGGCACAACTTCAGTTACGTAACCAGCAGGATGCAGTTACATCGCTACAAAAAGCAGATTATGGAAGCTGGTTCATTGAAAGATAAGTTTAAAGTAATCCTCTCTGGTCTTCTTTCCCGCTTCAAGGCAGCTAAAGATCAGCACTTGATCGTTCATGACAGAGACTTACGTTGGTGGGCACTGGAAGAAAATTAAAAAATAGAACATAGTATCCCTAATTTTAAAGCAACATCTGTCTGGCTACGGAAATGGAAAAGGGCCAACGAAATAGTTTCAAGGAAAGTGATAAAGGTTGTTTATAAAAAATAATCCTTGGAACAACACTCTATTATGGAAAAATCCAAGAAATTTGTGGAAGAAGTGTTGTGTGTGAACCGAGATGGTGGTACATCGCAAGTGCTATCAGAGATACTGATACCAATCAGAATGGTTTTAATAAAGAAGTTCATTCCGGCCGTATGCTATTCTTTTTTCGAGGCACAAAAACAGTGGAATCCGTCGCCCAGTCTATACATGTAATTACACACTCTTATGATTCAACCAAAAATATTGGTAGAGGGTTAACTTCTCTCCCCTCTTCTTATCTGTTTACGGAGAAAGATGGTTTGTTCCCAAAAAATGTGAGTATCTTTAAAGCTTCAAATATCTATGTCGTGGCGTTGACCTCTGGCCTGTTGACAAAAATATTTCAATGCAGGATTATTTAAACCCGCCATTACTCGCGCCCTATTCAGTTACCCGGTTACTCGCACGGGGTGTTTCTACACCCCACCGGACTTTATTTATCATGGTTATCTTTATAAACTTTCTTTATTATTTTTATCTGTTATCATTTATAGATCTTTTTGGATATGATATCTAAATTTTACATTTATATTATGACTTTTAAATTTTTTATGGGCTATTCAATAATAATACTCAAAAACATTGTATAATATAATAAAAATTTGACTGGTATACCTTATAGATGAAATATCTTTGTAGTAATCAACGTATTGGTTGTAAGCAGACATTTTACAACAATTACTGTGAAAAATTAATTCAGATTAATGCAATTTAACCAACTACTTGTGCCCAATTTTGTGACATGATGGCTCGCGCGGAGTGTTTTCAAACCCCGCACGTCTTTCTTTGATATCCTTTTTATGATGAATTGTACTCTGAATAGTTTAGAAATCCTTCTAGGTATATCACAGAAGTTTAATGACGATATTTTAAATTTTAATTTTACAAGTAACTGAAAATATTATGCCCGAAAAATGGTATGAATAATTTTAATCTCCGACATGTAAAAGTTTTAGAAATGTCATCTTCGCACTAATCAATGCGTATGTTTCACGAAAATACTTAAAGATACTATACAAAGTTATTTTTTCCATCTAACGCCATTTAATGCTACCTTGTAGCTGATTTACTGCTTGTTTTGGGAAGTGCCTTCCTGAAGCTGAAAAGGAAAGGAAAATATTTCGAGCGGGCTTGAAAGAGTATGCAATGGAAAATCCTTTGACTTATTTATTAATATTTTTGAAACATTCTTCACAAATTTTAACCAAGTGCTTTGCACACATGCATTTATGCAGTATTTGCAATGCAGTTCAGTTTTTATGTCCTTATTCCTGGGACATATAACACATTGCCAACTACCTCCTTTTATAATCTTCTCTAGAGGCTTTGATGTCGATGGCTCTCCAAATTTTTCTGCTTTTCTTTTTAGTTCCTTTGGCAAGTTTTTTTGCGAGGCCCTTTTTATTGTAAAGGGTTTTGTCAACCCCTTAGCAATTTCTCATTGGGACATCCTCCAATTTATCCTGATATCTGGATATATGCTTCTATACACAATAAAAACATTTATACCCAAAGTGTTTAGCAAATGGTAAAATATTGCTAATGGCCATCTTCAAGTACTTTTTGCCAGGCTGTAAGTCCCACACATTTCATCTACCGTATCGATGCCCCCTTTTGTCAAATTATAAAATGTTATTACCTCAGGCTTATGTTTCTTGCCCGTGGACACATCAATGCTGTTTTCTTTGTGCGTACTTGAAATGATCAACACATTCCTTTTCTTTTTTTGACATATGATGCCCAGGGTCATGTTTTTCCTGAAGAGAAATAAGCTGCTGTACTCATCTATATTTTTTACTTTTACAATTTGTGGAGGGAGTTTCTTTTTATTTTTACATATGGTCCCGACTAATAAAGTTTACTGGAGTAAATCCTCTAAAAGTTGCATGCTTAGAAACCAATTGTCGGCAGTCACGTTCCTCCCTGTCCCCACAATCGGACTGACAATCTGTTATACGACGTCCTTGGGGCTTTTGCTGTGTTTATAAGGACCATCTGGTTGAACCCCAACATAAACTTCTAAGTTTTTGGTATAATATACTCCAGCATCCACAAGAGTGAAAATCTTTATCCCATACTTGGCCGGTTTGTTGGATAGATATTGATGGAAAGAACATTTGCCTCAAAAAGGAATCAATTGTTCATCTACAGTGACGAAAGAATGTTATAATTGAAATATATGAAATTCTGACTCACTAATTAGTTACCAGGAACTTGGAGGAGGAGGTGGATAAAGTAATGAAGAAACTCCTTCCCAATGGTATAGAAAAGAGCACAGGAGAATAGTAAAGTCATTTTATTTCGTTGCTTTTCTTCACTGAGTAAAGTTTTTGTGCAAACTCGAACACTAACTCGCTAACGTTGACTGTATGAGGCACCACAAAAAAGAATGAGAGACCAAATCTTTCCACCCGAGTTTTGGTACCTCAACAAGGACTGTCCCTGTTTCTTCTTCGACGCGGTCAATCGACAATTATTTTAGCCATGTGACCTAAGAAACAAATCCCTATTGTTATGCCTCAGAAAAGTAAGACCGTACGGGCCCTCAGAATAAACAGTAGAGGGCAATAAACAAGAGAGAAATGAAAGGGGCTTGGTCTTCCTTTGTGCTGAGGGCGATGCTCCATTGCCACAGGGTACAAAGCTGTCCTTCCCATAATATTTCATTTATTCAGAATAACAAATACAATAAATAAATTCCTTATGTTTTAATTCCTAATTGATATTATCTCAAATTCTGTAACTGGCCTGAGAACTGAAACCTCGCCTTGGAAAGCCTGGCGGAGCTAAACAGTGAGAGGGATTATTAGAGATTGCAAGTGATATAAAATTACATCAGTCTACTTACCAACAGCATTCATGAATTATAACATTTAATTAGTTATCATTGATCATGGAAAATACGAATAAAAACATAAAACTTCCA
Organism: Sympetrum striolatum; assembly: GCA_947579665.1. Taxonomy (NCBI): domain Eukaryota; kingdom Metazoa; phylum Arthropoda; class Insecta; order Odonata; family Libellulidae; genus Sympetrum; species Sympetrum striolatum. The sequence goes on from OX388344.1 coordinate 7,325,893, forward strand.
ATAATAGCTTCATGGTTTCTTAACTTCATTGTTTCTTTAGTTCAAAAGTGCCAACCCAGTAAGCATTTAATATTCAAAATCATACATCGTAAAATGCTTTCAGTAACCATTAAAATCAGTGTTTGGGAGTGCTGGTATGCTACTGCCATTTCCCCATGGTATATCCTACTGGGGCTACTCAAAATGCATGGTCTTCTAAAATCTGACTTATAACCTAGACAGAACCACATAATATACTTGATATATACATTAAGGTTTAATTAGTAAATTATTAGATTATTTTTACTAAATTATCAAAGTTTAATTAGAGTCAATACTTACTTAGAAGAAGAAGAAGCTCACAAAAGTTATAACAAACTAAACTGAAAACCTTGTCCAACTCTCTCTCTGCTACTTGTAATGGCAGAATGGATGTTGCACAGTTAGTTCTTGTTGTTGAGGCAAAGAGCTAGGCACCAACCAAACCACACACTAAATAACTCTTCTCCTGATACACCACCTACCTGGGCCATTCTCCCCTACACTCCTAACTCCATAAGAGCTCCTGTACTTCTAACTGAATGAGGATAGGGTACTCTACATTATTTCTTGTTATATCCTGACGTTATCACTGTACAAAAGTAACAGTCATTTGAATGATCTCTGGGCTCGAGCCAAAACATAGGTATACAAAATGACAATTTACCGCATGTTTTTCTTTCATCCACTTACGTAAGGCGGAGAGTAGTTATAGTAAGATAAGCCATAGAGAAAAAACTTGACACAATAGTAGAAAACTAATACCAGGTTTTGAAACAGCATAACTCTAAAACTGCTGAAATATTGAACTCAACAGAAATTATGTTAAAAATTGTTCCCCAGTGTTATATTAGTATTAGACTATCCTGAATGATGCATGTTCACTTTGCTTGATTATTTCCATTCTGTCCTTTCTCTATTGCTGTCTATTTTCTCCTAAACTGATGTCTTGGGTATTTGTATTGAAATTGATGAAACCTCTGCTATGTATTGTCTACAGTCTATTAAACCAGTTATGTTTTCCTGTTGCTTGAATAATTTTTTTATCAAACACCCTTGCGTATTTTCTTTAGAGACACCATAAGACTGTGAAATAACTGAATGGGTTTTTCTGTTTTCCTTTTGTCGTCTTGCATGCCGCTGATCAGTTTGTGTTAAAGAGATTCTATGTGAGAGAACTGTTATAATTCTCATGGATTTTATTATTAAGGGTAGACAATTACCAGCTATGTACTACGAATAAAGTACTATCTTCCAAGGTTTTGGTCTGTATTACATTTGGTAGAATAAATTATAGTATTTTATAAATGTTATTATTCATTAAACTTAATTGGTACAAAATTCCTTATTTTTGGGATATTTCCAGTACGACCTTATGTTCCTTTGAATCATGTGCAGACAGTTCGTCTTCACGCAATAGAACAATTTTTTGCTATAACTATTGCTCATTGGAGAATTTTATTGCAAGTAAAGACTTTCTGAAATCATAATACATCCTTGTTTTCAATTTTGGATTAATTTTTCCTCTCCATCTTCTTAGCTTAAAGGGTATGTTTAAGAGTATTTCATTGCCTTTGCCTGTATGAGGGCCCAATCTTTAACTATCTTCATTTATATTATCCTCAATACTCTGATTATCCTTTATTTATATTGGATTATATAAATACTGAATGAATACTAATTATTCTGGCTCTAATATAGTTTTCTATAAATTTACTAATAATTCCTCTTTGTCTAATGTTATTAGAATCCAAGTAAAGATTTTCTGGATTACTGTGTGATTACCAGTTCTCTAGCAAATATTTGTACTGCAACTCCTTTTTAGTATCCTTTTATAATATCATCCTCTTATGTCACAGTTTTCGCAAACTTCTGGGAGAGAGTGGCATCTCTTTCCTGGGAGGGGGCGGCAGCAGCCCAAAGCGAAGCCTCTCTTCACTCTCGAAGCTGGCCCTTGCAGGATGCAATCCTACAGAAACAGGAAACACCATGTAATACAAATTTTACTTTTGTAATTGCCTACCTAGGTAATGTGGATGTAAGGATGTAGGGAAATCAGCCGCAGCTTCCTTATTTCTTTCTGGTTTTGGTGATTAGGTGTAAACCAAGAATATTCATTACACCAGATTACTAAGTCTTAGTCTGTAATTAAACATCGATTTGGGCAGATGTTGTTGTTAGAGAAAATCCCTTCAAAAAGAATCTATCGCCCTTTCTCTGTTCTCCTTAGTTTCCAATCAATAGCTACTTACAAGTTTTCAGTCTTGTAATGAATCAATGTGAGAAGACCATTTTTTGGTGCAACTATTTGCCTAGATAGAGCACATATTTCTATTGTGCTTAATCTTTGTTGCGCTTTTCAAATTTGGCCTAGTCTTCCAACTAAGTAAGAAATTGTTTTAATAAAAATAGCATCTTAATATTTACGTTAAGCCTCTTTAAAATGATATCCAAAGATGTGGTATATTTTTATTTTTATGTTATTTCCTGTTAAGATTTGTAGCAGAAAGTTGGTCGGAAACAATTTCAAAGAGGTAGTTTCAAGTAATTTTGGTTATTCATTCACTATCTTGAATTATTAAGTTAAAGCATTTTTAAGTTCTTTTTTCATGTTATTTTACACAGTTTTATGTTAGTCCTCTTTTTAGTCCAAACTGTGCCAATTACACGAACAAGGAATGATTTGCTTCCTGCTGCAGTTATTATTACATACCTATCAGGGTATATATATATATATATGTATATTTATTTATATTTTTCAATTTTTATAGACTTACGTATTTAAATACTCCTGTTGACCTGTTACAAGTGATGATTTAATATATATTTAGCAATGTATTCTATCATTTTCTATGATCATAAAAATGAAAATCAAAGATCTGTGATAGTATCTCTGCAATTTTAATTAAAGCATATTACTTAATGCATTTGTCATTTTTACTCTTATTTCAAGAGCTGGAAATTTCCTAAATTAAACTTTGAAGTTTATAGGAAAACTCATAGTTGTGAAAACTTACTGATTTTCCCATTCTTACATCATATTGGCATTTATTAATAATTCCCTGATGAATATCTTAGAGAAAATCTTCAAAATCAAGGTTGATAATTCATTTCCCATTTTAAATCCATATAATTTTGTTTATAATTCAAACGAATACATTATTATTTAGACATTTTGTAATTCCAGTATTTATAATTTGATAAGATGATGTTTTATGCCAGTTTCCCTCTGAGCATTTATTGACTTTATGCAATAAACAAATAAATGAAAAACTGAACTTAGTTTTTCTACAAAATGTTTCATAACCTGCTGGTTTCAGCCTTGCAGCCATCATCAGGTGCACACATGGAAATACAGTTGGAATCTATAATATAGAATTTTGAGGGTAAGATAAGGAGGGGTTGGTGAAGGAGATGTTAATTGTTTAATTAAAAGTTTATGCCTCAATTTTTACAACTTCAAGACAATCGAGCTTTCCCCTTGATTGCCTGTACAGGAGCTAGAGTGGTCAGATTCCAGGCCATAAATGAAGGATTGCCAAACTGGTTGCCCCTTTGATGTTCCTCACGCCCTGAAGAACAATCACTGTGTCCTAACTCTTACATATATGAAAGGTCACCAATATCTCTTTTATATTTAATGCAGGATATTTCCAGCAAAAGGTTACTCAGGGTAGGGAACCCAGCTAGTATTTTGTTGTTTAAGCTTGCAATAAAACTATGAATTGATGATTCATTCCTGTTAAAAGTTTTGTGCACATGAATACCTGACGGCTTCAATTCATTGTTGTTGGGATCAATAATTGGATAAAAGGACACCAAATTCCAAATAGATGTTTCTGCTTATGATTATGTGATGATGGCATCACAGTTTTTAGCTTCAGGTTTGTTATTTCTTTCTTTGATTCGGAAGAATCAAAATCTGTAAGAGATAGTTAATAATTTTTCCTTTCACCAGGCAATTCTTACAGAAGTCTCCAATATTTATTTTGCATACCTTCATGCACCATTGGTATAGAAAGTGAGGAAGGCTATTTTTATTCCTAAGGAAAAAAGTTTAAAGGTAAAATGATTTAGTTTTTAAATGTATGTATAAGATATGATTTTTTTCTATGTTAAATTAACTTATTTGAATTTATGTAGGAAAATCTAATTTGCTATGATAAATAATTCTGCACTAAAATAACTTTTAAAAATTATTAAATATTAACAAGAAAAGATGAAAGTTGAGTTAGCACAAAAAGGTTGTGCACCTAGAAAAATTCTCAAGGAAGATGGACGTACAAAAAGAGCCTTGCCCACTGTCTCCTGAATGTCATGAATGTTTTGGTTCCAACATTGAGAGAGCAATTGGGGTTTTAGCCATGGTCTTGTCTCACTTTTTTCATGTCTACTCTTCATTGGTAATTAAATGTTTTTTTACAAAAACCGAAAAATACACTACCGGTCAAAAGTTTGGGTCCACTTCAAAATGTTGATGAAATGTTCAAAAAACCATGGTTTTCTTCGTTCATTATTTTTTATTATCAATATTTATGAAAAAGTAATCATTGTTTATACAAAATATGTCAACTTACAAAGAAACCCGCAAGTATTAATTTATATTTTTGATTCTTCGAAATATCCGCCTTTTGCTAGCATAACAGCAGCGCATATTCTGGGCATCCTTTCAATCAATTTATGCAATTATTCTGTTGTTATTTGATTCCAGCAATTCTGTAGGAACGTCCAAAGCTGTTTTGTATTAGTTGGATGCAATTTTCTCACTTGTCTGTCCAACTCGACCCCCAACAACTCGATCGGGTTACAATCCGGCGACTGATGAAGCCATTCCATATATTTGAGTTCTTTCTGCATCTCTTAGGCTGCGATGTAATCCCGGCAAAATTTAGAAGTGGGTTTAGGATCATTATCTTGCAAAAAATCGAATCCGTGACCCACAATTCTTTTCCCACACGGAAAAGCGTGCAGTTGAAGAATGTTGTGGTAGACTTTTTTGTCCATGATACCCTCAATTTTCACAATGTCAACAACAATGTCACCAGCAAAGCATCCCAGACTAACACTGACCCTCCACCATGCTTGACTGTGGGGATCACACATTGGTTAATCATGCGTTCGCCCATCAAACGAGGAACATATTGTCGGCGTCGTTTGTTAAAAATTTCAAATTTTGATTCGTCCGTGAACAAGACTTTAGACCATTGTTCAGTTGTCCAATCTTTATGTTTTTTAGCCCAATTCAATCTATTAACTTTGTTTTGCTTGCGTAGTGGTTTTTTAGCGGCGATGCATCCTTTCAAGCCATAATTTCGTAGACGTCGCTGTACCGTCGAAACAGATACTGGTGCTTCGCACGTGGAGTTGAGTTGTTCGAAAATTTTGGGGGCTGTGAGAGAACAATTTTTCTTGCTTACAACACAGAGGAACTTGTCCTCTTGTTTTGATGTAGTTTTAGGCCTCCCAGAACGATGACGACTCTGATTACACCCTGTTTCGCTCTTTCTTTTTAAGGCTCTCATGACTGCATTTTTAGAAACATTACATTTAGAAGCAATTTTTTGCATTGAATAACCTTCTTCATGTAGTGCCACAATGACTGCTCGTGTCTCTACACTCAGCTCTGCTTTTCGACCCATTTCTCTGCGAATGAAACATGAAATATGTAGCTTTATTCACATTTCAATAATGAGATGATATTTTTCGAATTACGTCAAATTACATAAACATTTTTGTCGAACACTTATGATTTTGAATACGAAAAATGTTCTACTCACCTTTCTGCAAAGAAAAATATAAAAAACAATTGGAAATATAACTCTTGGAGTGGGTTTTTGCAGCACAAGGATGTTATGCGTAATAGACACTAGACACATCGATAGAATGCAAAAAGTCAGAACACATTTATGCTCGATCTAAGCATCTCCCATCTCCACTCTGACACCCTTCTACACTCTGACCAGTAGCAAGACACACGTGCTTGACAAAATACATTGAGTAGCTGACTTAATTGTGTAGAATTCTAAAATAAAGCAAGTGGTCCCAAACTTTTGACTGGTAGTGTATATTATTATTTACAAATGTACACTCCTAGCCAAAATTAATGCAGCACCTCCCTAGCGATCCTTACTGTCGGTGCTGCGTTAATTTTGGCCAGGACTGTACATACAAGAGAGTCAGATGGATGGTCTAAATAGAAATGGAGTTGTAGTAGATGCCACTGGTGCATAATTGATGGGTGCCATACAACGGGTGATGAGAATTCGAAAATATGAATTCACTATGTGAGTGAGTCTATAAATAATTAAATGGGCCACTTTGTGAGCAATATGATAGTTTACATGGATGCGGTGGTGGGTGTTTGACAATTCATGGGTGTCATACAAAGGGATTTGATATTAATTTCTTTTTCAGGAAAGTTTTTATAACTTGACAGAAAAATCATGAAATATATCTTTTTATACATACTGGAATTTATTATTAAATTTTTATTCCATCTATACCTATTTCATATGATATTATATTATTAAATATTATGTTTTCAAAATTCTGGAAGAAAAGAGAAGTTCCGACAATGATGCAGCTTTACGGACGTTAGTAGGCTGACGATATACACGTCTCTCATAAACAGCAATATGCAACTTCCGCTAGCTTTCATTGAGTCAGTATAATACTATGAAGCTTCTACAGCAGGGACTCCCCTGCTGTTGAATAAACTGACCACCTTTTTTAATAATATGTATGAAGCCTATCACAATTTGACTTTGTCACAAAAGGTAAAATCACATTGTGACTGTCTGACAACTTTGCCAGGTTGGGAAACGTAGGTCGCTCTTATGGGAGAGCCCTCCCCACTTTTTGCACCCCTCTGTTCCCTTCGTTTGCTGAGTATCGGTGTACTCGGAGCTGCACTCCTTAATCATTTTAAACACCTTTTGAAAATAGGTTGAATTAAATTCAAGATACACTTTACCTCTCTTTTTTCTGTGATTATATAAAAGCAATATTGCTATAGGTCTTTTCACGTTTGGATGACAGCAAATAGTGAACGCTGTTGGCAAACTTACAAGTGGTCTATCCACCACAACAAACAATTGACAAATGATATTTTTTTATTTAAAAAATATTTTATATTTGTAATTTCTATATGGTTCACTTATGCCGGGCATCACATTTCAATTAGAAAAGAAAGTGGTAAAAAAAACTCCACCCTAATGTGGACTTCCCCCTGTTTTCTAAATTTCTGCCTAAATCATCAAAGAATAATATGTTAAATCTTTAGTGAAGAAAAGGTCACATCTGTTGTCTAACGTCACTGTTTTTTCAGCTTAAGAACAACCAAATTTTTGTTTAGAAATGAAAAGCATAAAGTAGAAACTTATTGTTTGTTATTATTATTAAACTTTATTTGTTTGTGTTCAAGTTCTATTAAAGGGTTTTCAATTGATTGGTCCAGAGATTTGAATCATGATTTACAGTCCACTTCCATTCAACATCTGGTGAGGTACAGTCATTTGCATAAGTCTGTGGGCATGTTCTATTGCTGCTCTAGCGGCAAAATAGTGAACTTAAAATTTCTGTTGGTACTACATGATTTTCAGGTAGAAAGGAAAACAGAGGTGGGGGTAAATGTTTTGGAAATTACGGCGAGTGAAGGGAGCTACTGTGGAATTTTTGGGAACCGGAATCGAATAGAGACAGCGCCTTGCACCATTGGAAGGGACTGGTAAATTTGGTCCAAGAGACCAAATTTCCTTTACCAAGCTTATTATTATTAGGGGTCTTTATTCTAGGCAAGATTGAGACTAAAAAGTCTCCTCTTCCATCTAACCATATAGTAGAACATGTTACATACCAACTCAAATTCTTCTAAATATACCAGTCACCTCATGTAGTTTGCCAAAAAAGCTCTTCTCAGTACTCTAGTTTTTGAAATTTTTTGGTTCGGAAAGTTAGAGAGTATGACAAGAAATGATGAATTTCTATCACACGCTCTCAATACTTAAACGTCAATTATCTTTTGCAAAATGCTAATAATTCATCACGATATACAAAGGAGATCAAGATATAAATGGCAAAATTCCCTTACATACTTTAAAAATGTTCTTAAATTTTTACCCTTCTTTTGTTGCAATCTAAGATGTATAACCCCCTATAGAATATGGAATTTTACTTATTCAGCTTCTCTTAATTAATCAAATTCTTTATTCTGACTGAAAAACCACATTCGCTGATAGTATTAAATTTTGTTTTGGATTCTCCTTCATCTAATTTAACACTGAAGAATGAAAACGCTTGATAAAGATTCTCAGTTATTTGACCTTGTTTTATTCCTCATCCACGAAATGGATTCGATCAAAAGGAACGGTGGGAAGCATTTCATGAACAAGGACAGGGAGGTCCCGAAATTTATTTTGAAGGAGTTCATAGATTGAAAACAAAATAACAGTTGCCTCCAGCTCTAAAACAACTACTAGAGGCAAAGTTGAAACTTGTAAATAAGAAAATCATGGAAATTGATGATATTTTGTAATTTGATCTATTTATTTTTTATGTTTTCATTTCTTAATGTGGTCATTAAATTTAAAGTTTACAAAGCAGAATGTCTTATGTTGAATCATTCCCTCCTGACTCCATTACCCATACTTAAAAAAAATCACTTCTGATATGGATTCTCTAACACAGTAATGTAATCTGCTATTACTCCTTAATTGCATAGGGCCTACTGGAATTATATTTATGTAATACTTGCTTCAAAGTAGTACCAAGGCCGTTAAAAAAAGGGGCCTACTGTTTTCTTACCAACATTAATTCATCAACTTTATCCAAATAATTTTGTTAGCCTGGTTCAAAAGTTAAATAATGGAAGTGTATTTATGCTTCTTAAGGTGTACTTAGCTAAAAGATCATAAGTGCAGTTGATAACATGCTACTAAGAAAAATCAGCATACTTATCGAAGTAGACGAGTGTTATGATCTAATGGTATATCCTGGGAAACAAATATCAAAAAATTATTAGAGGCCTATTTATGACCGTGCCTAGAAGTAAAGCATCGTATGGTGTCCCTCAGAATGAATGACCTAGATTTTTTCGATATTATCTTGAGAAAATGACGAAAATAAAGGCAAAATAGAAAACAAAAACTTCGCTAAGGGGGCATCTATTAATTACGTGAGGTGATTTTTGCGATTTTTTTATCCCTCCCTCCCCCCTAGTGAGATTTGGCTCGACCCCCTCCTCTAATCTCACGTGAGATGGTTCAAAATGCGTGTTTTCAGTGTAAATATGTTAATCTATGCTTCATTGTATTGGATTTATTAAAAAAACGTAATTTATTTGATTATTTTTATTTAGGACTAGTTTAGACTAGTATTTAAGACTACTGAGATCGCGTGTTCGGCTAGCCGGTGGTTAAACAATCGACTATGCTACTTTGTGGCGCTCGCATAACCGTGATAAATGTTGTGTAAAATTTAGTCATATTTTAGTATAGAAACACGTTTTACTCAACTAAACCCAGTTATCTCATAATTCTACACTGTTTCTTGTGGATAAAATATTACGTAATATTTGCGAGAACCCCCCCTCTCCCCCACGTGAGAGTGAGTGAGATTCGGCTTAACCTCCCCGCCCCCTCAAACGCCTCACGTAATTAATGGACGCCCCCTAAAATTATCATTTTTCGCGTCTTTTTCTAATATTATCTTGAGAAAATTACGAAAATAAAGGAAAAATAAAAAAATTAAAATTTCGCTAAAATTCTCAATTTTCGCGTCTTTTTACTTTCTCCATATACGTAGTATAGAGAAAGTATTGTTTTCATGAAAAAAATCGACTTCGAGATTTCGACAGAAATGCATGTTTTGGGGTCCCTAGAACACGTTTTGACCATTTTCGGAAAGATGTCTGTGTGTGTGCTTGTGGGCACTCTAACGTAAAAACTATTAGTCGTATCAATACCAAACTTCATTGTGGTCGGTGCTGTCAGAGTTTCGAAGTTTTTGGAGTAAATCAGTTTACCGGAAATCTAGCTTTATTCTTCGTAGCAAATTTCCGTTTTTGCAAAATATCTCCATAAATATGATATTTAGGTATATTCTATTATTTATAAAAGTTTAAGAAAATGTAATTTACTATAAATTTTGTATTTAACATATTTTTTGATGAATTTTGCGTTAAAGTTTTGACATTTAGACATTCGCAAAATTTACCGTATTTATAAAATTTTAAAGATAAAATAAATTTAAGAAAATAAACTAGAAGATGAATAATGACGCTCCAGACCATAATTGACGAATCGTTATTCAGCCAAATAATTACAGTTCCGACGACTATGAATACATGATTATTTGACGACTATGAATACTTAAATATCTATGATTCATGAATCTATGATTCGAGAATCAGAGATTCGTCAATTCTGGATTTTTGAACGACTATGAATTGAAAACTACAATTAATGAGAGATATAATCGATGATTATTTGTGACTATGAATACCGCCCTAGAGTCCTCAATCGGAGAATATGGTGAAAAATAGAGGCGTGTGTTAGTGAGGACCGATTGTCAGATTCAACAGCTGCAATAAGAAATTGCCCTGTCATAGAAAAGAGGATAATAAGGAAGAATCAACCTACATCTGTTGCCGATTCAGTGCTACATAATTCTTTTGAGAATATGATAAAAAGTTACTTGCATACTGTGAGCTGATTAGAGTTAAATTTCCCCTCATCCCCCAAAATGTTTCCCCATTCGTACAGCATTCTATCCGTCGGACCACAACGGAACTAAGGAACGTTTATCAACTTACCTCAGATGTAATTCTGAATCTTCAGGGCTCCTTCTTTGGGGTCTTAGCAATGGACCCTTGATAATATCCGGAGAGGGTATTGAGTGGATCTAAGAAAGCATTCATAACTGTTCAATAACCAAGCTCACCTCAAACTGGAAATCTATCTATCATAGAGTTACTTAAGAACGTTCTTGTAATATCCACCCAGAGACCCTCTTGATGACCTTAAAACCAGTTAAAGAGCCAAGAGGTTATCCAGTCCCTCATAGGTTCCAATTAAACATTCAAAAATAGCCAGTGAAACTCCACGCCACTCTGTTCGCAAATTCCTATCTCCCCATTGATCGTCATCATATCGGCAAATTCCTCAAAAAAGGTCCCGAACTCACAGTAGATTTATTTATGGAAAAACATTTAATGCGCACAGACATCGAACCCTAGATCAACTTGTTCAACTTCTGACAGACAATTAGACATGAATCCTATTAAAAAGTTTGGTTCTAACAACCTGTTTTTCGGGAACTGCTAAAAAAATCTTGAAATTCGCTACAACTTATTTATTACAGAAGAATCTTCCACGAAGTTAACTTCGAACCCAGTATAATTTTAGAAGAAGTTTCTGCAGTATACGATAAAGAACCACATCTACTAACGAAATTTTGATTTTCAATTTTCTATCTTTAAGGGAACTATCTCAAAAGTTTCTAAAACTTCCAAGAATATACTGTTATTTGGAAAACCCGGATTCTGGGGTCTGTGATCGATCCAATCCAGGAAGGTCCCGTATCCCCTTTTTCCTGGTATTACGGGTTTATCCGAAAAAAAAACGCTGGGTCAATGATGCTTTTGGTTTAGGCTCAGAGATGGTATCCTATGTAGGTATGAATATATCCGTAGAAGTATCCATATATAAATACGAGTAAAATGTAGCTTGCATACTGCAAGCAGATCGACAACACTAATTTCATTTCAACACCAATTTCATATCGGCATCATATCGGGACGGTACTAAAAAGAAAAAAAAATTGAAGATACTTCGCTGCACTTTAATCGTCTGGCATTGAACCCGAGCCTTCCTGGTGAACATACTATGCTGTACAATAGAAGATCACCATCTCTAAGTATGTGTGAAAATTCAAGCAGAAATATTGGCTTCAACTGCCTCAAACGACGTCCTACTTTTCCCTTACATTCCTTATGAGAGAAATTTTAATCTGCTCTGGCATCGAACCCAGGAACAGTACGGTCTTATGAAATTTTTTTTCTTAAACCAATCATTACCATACATCTTCTATCATAGCACGAACTTCTTATCGTTTCGGTAAGTACATCAAAAAAAATAATGAAAAACTACTCCCATGTATTTTAAAGGGCAGATATTTGCATCGTCCAAGCATCGAACCCAGGATATTTTCCTTAAATGTCATTCATGTGTTCGATAGATCATAACCATATCTATAGGCTCCATGAGTTTTGATTCTCTAACCATCCGGGAAGTATTTTTTAAAATTTCCCGAAATTCAAAGCTATGCATTCAAATGGGAAAAATGGGACTTGATGAGACCCTCTGGAATCGAACCAATGACACTGAGGATCAAAATCGCAATTTTTCTGGTGGTTACACGTGATGGCCAATATGTCGTAAAAATTTCAACTCAATCACGCTTGTGGTTTAGCCTGTGAATTTGTATCCTCTGTATCTATCTATGTATATGAATGAATCCGGAGAAGCATCTATATATAACGAGTAAAATGTAGCTTGCATACTGCAAGCAGATCGACAACACTAATTTCATGTCGGCATCATATCGGGACGGTCCTCAAAAGAAAAAAAAAAGGATTGAAAATATTCTTAAAATTCGCTGCAATTTAATCGTCTGGCATCGAACCCGGGTCTTTCTGGAGATACTTCCTATGCAGCACAACAGAAAATCACCACCTCAGGCAGAAATTGTTGCTTCAACTGCCTCAAACGACGTCCTACTTTTTCCATATATTCCTTATGAGAGAAATTTTAAAGTGCTCTGGCATCGAACCCAGGAACAGCATTGTCGTATCTAATTTTTTTTCAAACTGAGTCTTAATATACTTCTTCCATCAAAGCAAGAACTCCCTATTATTTCGATAAATGCATGAAAGAAATAATTAAAAACCATCCCAATGTGTTTTATATGGCAGATATATTTAAAATTTAAAATTCGGGCAGAAATATTGGCTTCAACTGACTCAAACGACGTCCTACTTTTCCCATATATTGCTTATGAGAGAAATTTTAATGTGCCCCGGCATCGAACCAAGGAGCAGTATGGTCTTATCTAAATTTTTATCTTAAACTAATTTTTAATATACATCTTTTAGCGGAGTTCGAACTTCCTATCATTTCGATAAGTGCATGGAAAAAAATAATGAATATCTACCTCAATGTATTTTAAACGGCCGATTTTTACATCGTCCTAGCATCGAATCCAGGTTATTTTCCCTTAAAGTCATTTACGTTTTCGATAGATCATGACCATATATATAGGCTCCTTGAGTTTTGAATCTCTACCTATGCGGGAAATATTTTTTAATAATTCCCGAAAATGAAAGCAATGCATTTAACCCTTAACCAGTGACGTGCAATTTTTGTCACACTACCAGTGACGTGCGGTCTGGGAGACCGCAATTTTTTAAATATCTTTAAAGTTACTAAATGACACATTTAACAAAGTTTAAAAGCCTTAATAAACTAATCAGTTATTCAATAATTTGAAGTCAAATTTAATTTTATGTTAATATGAACAAAATTTCAATTATTAATCACTTTACGAAGATAGTCAAAAATTTGAATGAAAAAAACATATCCTATCAAAATAATGTCGCATATTAAAAATCAGGTGCCTATTTTTGTAGCAAAGCCTTTAATGTATTTTTGGGATGATAATTGATAAAACGTTCTTGAAAAATATTTCATTTATTGTGTTTTTCATGGATTCTGCAAACGTTCGATATTACATTTTTCGTGAAAAATGTCCTACCCTTCCATAGAAGCACAGCTCTTGCAAATTTTTTTTGTACATTATAAAAAAACCGGTTCTCTACATTTTGACCAACAAAAGGAGGTTTTTCGTTCATTTCATGGAGGGCAAAGTCGGCAAATCTTCCTCTTCTCTAGTTTATCTTCGAAATTTTGAGGTTTTTCAACTGTTAGGTTCAGAATTCGGCCTATATTGGCTCTTAATTGTGTGGGAAAGTTGCTGTTTGACATTATCCTCTTTAATTGTGGCCTTACTAACTCCGCTGCAATGCATTTAATAAAATCGTACCTATTCAGATACTTCTTGTCTTTTAGAGACTGCTGGAACACAAAAGAATTCACCAATGAAATGTCTAAAATCCTAAAGAAACACTGCCATTGGCCATCTCCTTGTTCTTCGACTAGATGAGTAGCTGCTGCACATTTTATCTAGTGTATCTACTCCACCCTTGATTGAATTATATAAAGCTATAATTTCAGGTTTCATTGTCACGTCATCAGTGCTCTCTGTGGTGCATTGACGACACCAACCAAAGAGTCCTGTTTCTCTTTGGCACATGAGGAACTAGAGTCATGTTGCCGTATATCCATACAACGAGGACCCTTTTGTGCCTTCTTTTGAAGGCCCTAACTCATTGGATATTTCCCTTTAATTTTTTCTTATCGTCCCGACATAGGTCAGTCCTTTCACGCTCAGCTTCTAAACCAGTTCAATTGAAGTGAACCAATTATCAGCTGTAATATTTCGATTGGAATGACATATTGGCTCAGTGAGACGCGGAACTGATTGCGTAGGTTTCGAAGTCTTTTTGTCTTCCTCTGACAGACCTTTTACGTTGGTACTTTTTCCGGCGTACAAATAGCTATTCGATGTATCCGTCAAACACATCATTTTGAGGCCATACTTAGCTGGCTTACTCAGGATGTACATTTTAAATCAGCACCGACCCCTGAAGGCAATTAACATTTCGTCAATACAAGTTGTTGTGCCCAGTGAATAGCAACAATGAGAATTTTTTACGAAATGATTTAACAAATCAGAAATTGGTGCAACTGGGTCACTTTCGTACCGGACGATTCAGTCTTCATGGTTATCAAACCGAAGACATAAAAGGAGAGCAGCAAATCGTTTTCCATACATTACTAAACGAAAAATTTCCTTTCCCATGCCATCTGCAGCAAAAGTACTACTAATATCTTCATCGTTAGATTTAAATATTGCCGAATATATTAATAACCCAAGTAAAGCTCATAATTCAACATAATCTAAGTCTTGGATTTCTGGCCTACTCTGGTATACTTTTCCCATAACTTCTGAAGTTTGACATTTTTCCAACACAAAATCAAATTTATTATATCGTCGTCAAAAATAAGCGACCAAAAATGGAGAGGTTGCAGTTCCCTATCTAGAGGTATAACAGATTGTTTCAAACCTGGTTTTTCCGCGACAATGTTATGCAGACGAGTTTAAACGTTTCTCTTTGGCTCTTTAGAACTCCTTTTATAGAGATTTTTTCCAAAATAATATCCAACATTCTTAGAAATCGGATTCACTGAATCATTTACTTCCTCATCATCGTCTTCTTCATTCTCGTCGGAATCCGAATTGTGATCACTAACAATAATATTATCCTCCTCAATCTCACTTTCCACTTCATTCTCATCTTCCCTCAAGTATTCCATAACTTGCTCCTCAAAATCAGGAGCGTCCTGTCGTAGTATTCGAGAGGGACCGGGTTTATCACTCATGCTTGTAGTCTTTGACGAGTACTTATGTCGCTGTGAAAATTGAGAAAATATCATCAGTAGATATTAGTAGATTACTTGTACAGGAAAATATTTTGATTCCACGGAATAGCGCAGGAAGAAATTTACCTGACGAATGACAATGATGATCACAAGGCAATTATGTAAATATTGCTCCGGGAAGACAACGTTATTCAAGAACAGTAGAAAATTTTCCTCCGTACTAGCTCCGTATATGATGATCGCTCACCAACAGATAATAAGTTAGCTGCTCTTATTTTCCCAGGCAATTGGTTTTCCTGCCGCCATATTTACAAATTATTTTATTTGCAAATTATTATATCCGAGAAATACGTTTTCTTTCACATCTGGTCATGTACTGCTCGAACATTCGCCTCGGGCTTTCCCCAGGATCACTCCACCTTTTCCATTGGGGGTCCATATTCCGCTGACAATATGCTTCACTAAAGGTCATTCATTCCAGGCACAAATGAGTAGTGGCAACAAAGAGAAATTCTCGCAGGATTTGGTTATTCTGAGTTTGCCGCCACTTCGGTCGCATCCGTAGTAAGTGACATTCTAGTGTCAGAATCACAGCGAAATATAAAGACGAAAAATTCGGTTCCATACACATAAGGTGTTTTAATGCAAGTATGATTTAATATTTTTCTAAAAAGATTTTTATTGTTGGAGTTGATATTATAAAATAACCAAAACAATCAGTATTCTTGAGGACGACCTCAACATTAGCCTACTATCATAAAATCCATATATTTTGCCCAATTTATGCTTTTCATATAGTAACAACAAAGAAATGTGAAAATAATAAACAAATCTAATAAATAAAGTTGAATTTTGTAAGCCTCCGTAATAATATTCACCCATATTACGAATTGAGTTTTCCCGAATTAGTGACGTGCGGTCTCTCAGACCGCGCATGAAATTAAATCGCAACTTAATAGAAACACAAGTAAGATAAATGAAATTCGAAGAATTCTATATACTACGTAAAGGTATCTAAGAAGGTACCATAAATAACAGATTTGTTAAAAATCAAATAATTTTTTTATTCACAATAAAAAAATCGCTGCGGTCTCTCAGACCGCACGTCACTGGTTAAGGGTTAAACGGGAAAAATCGGGACTTTGGGGCCCTCTGGACTGGACCCATGACACTGAGGATCAAAATCGCAATTTTCTGGTGGTTACACGTAATGGCCAATACGTCGTAAAAATTTAAAATCAATGACGCTTCTGGTTTAGCCTGTGAATTAGTATCCTATATATCTATATGGATATATATATGAATGAATCCGGAGAAGCATCTATATATAATAGATAGATACGAGTAAAATGTAGCTTGCATACTGCAAGCAGATCGACAACACTAATTTCATATTTGCATCATATCGGGACGGTCCTCAAAAGAAAAAAAAGGATTGAAAATATTCTTAAAATTCGCTGCAATTTAATCGTCTGGCATCGAACCCGGGTCATCCTGGTAAACTTACTATGCAGCACAACGGAAGATCACCATGTCTAACTATGTGTGAAAATTCAAGCGGAAATATTGGCTGCAAATGCCTCAAACGTCGCGACGTCCCTTATATTTCTTATGTGAGATATTTGAATTTGCTCTGGCATCGAACCCAGGAACAGTACGGTCTTATCTAAATTTTTTTATAAAACCGATTCTTAATATACATCTTACAGCAAAGCAAGAACTTCCTAACATTTCGATAACTGCATCAAAATAAATAATGTAAAACTGCCTCAATGTATTTTAAATGACAGATATTTGCATCGTCCTAGCATCGAACCCAGGATAATTTCTGTAAAAGTCATTTATGTTTCCGATAGTTCATGACCATATATATAGGCTCCCTGAGTTTTAATTCTCTACCTATCCAGGAAGTATTTTTTAAAAATTCCCGAAAATCAAAGCAATGCATTTAAATGGAAAAGATCGGGACTTTGGGTTCCTCTGGAATCTAACCCATGACACTGAGGATCAAAATCGCAATTTTCTGGTGGTTACACGTAATGGCCAATACGTCGTAAAAATTTCAAATCAATAACGCTTCTGGTTTAGCTGGTGAATTAGTATCCTATCTATCTATATGGATATATATATGAATGAATCCGGAGAAGCATCTATATATGTATAATAGATACAATCAAATACGTTTGAAACACTCAAGCTTAGGATCTATCTCTCTTTACATTCCGGTCTCTATCATATGAAGCACATATTAAAAAAATTCGGAAGACGCTAACCGATTATAAGACGGATTGCTCCCAAATACACCGCATTTGGGGGAAATCTCCAAATGCACCGCAACCCGCTAAGCCATTGCTCCGCAACCTTTTCTAGCCTACGGCACACCAAAATTCTTCCTAGAATTCCTCGGCACACCAAAACTGAAATATGCAGGTAATAAATTGATACACAAATTTTACTACAAATTTTTGTTTTTATTTGAAAAGTATACATACATAAAACTATAACATATTTATTTTTATGCAATTTTGATAATTATTATAAATTAATGTGATACCTGCGCTTGTTTCAATGAACACAAAAGTTTTATATTCGGCTCGATTTTTGACAGCGCAACCCGAAGTTCTTGGTCAAGACTTTTTAAGGCTCTCCGCTTATCATTTTTAATTAATACAAGAGTTGAATAACTTTGCTCACATAAATATGTGGTCGAAAATGGAAGTAGTGTTAAGATTCTTTTGTCGGAAACGCGAGGATATTCTTTTTTAACGTAAATTCAGAAAACATCTAATGGAACTTCGGAGAAGTAAAGTTTCAAAGTCATGTCATTATTTAAATCTGTAAATTCCTCTCGAATCTGCAGAGGCAGTTCTTTCGTAGAATTTGTTGCATTGGCTGCAAAAGGATTTCTAATCCAATCGTATTGTTCCGTAATAATGGAATAAAAATATTGATCAAATTTCTACTGAAGCATACTTAAATGTTGTTGGGCGAGATCCACAATTAATTGTTTGTTTTAATTGTACTATGGTTGGCCCTTTGGTAAATTTCCAAACATCCTTTTTGCAACTCTTTCTGCCTAAGTTCAAGTTTTGTTTTTCAACCCTTGTAATTTGTCGGAGCACGTCAATATGTTCTCATTTGCATTTTTTTATTAAGTCCATTCAAATGCTCGAATATATCAGCCACGTATGCCAGTTTAGCCATCCAGTAATCATCATCGAGGTGCTGGTATAGTTCGGGCATATTTTTATTTAAAAGAAACTCACGCACCTCGTGACGAAGCTCAAACGATCTAGCCAAAACTTTTCCTCGAGGTAGCCAACGAATTTCAGTATAAAACAATAAGGATTCATATTTGGTTACCATTTCTGCGCAGAGTATTCCAAAGATTCGCGAATTTAGGGCTCTTAATTTAATTATGTTTACGATTTTAATGCATTCATTCATCGTGTTCAAAAGTTCCTCCGGCAAATTCTTAACCATCAATGCTTCTCGATGTATGCAGAGTGTATAAATTGTAACGTCGCGACGTTCATATAAGATCTATGCTGGATATTCTTAAACTGTCTTCACCCAATACTCTGGTGTAATTTCCCGCTGCACATATTTTTTAAACAAAAGATATCGACTACTTTATGTCAAAATTTGTCTGAAAAAAGCGTCCGCCATTTTGTGATGAAACACTACACAAATATTGACCAATATCCTTGAAACTGATGGATAGTATAGATAAAGTACCATTCTGATCGAATATAATGTTTTTTATTCCACTAAATTCCTTCCACAAGTCCACTATTAGCTTAACTTATAAGATTTTCGACGAAAAATAGAATTGGGCGTGTTTTTGAAAGTTTAGTCATGTTTGACCCTTCGTATCTAAGTAACGCATACGATTTATGGAAAACGACTTACTGTTTCATAATCAGCAATCATTTTGCTGTATATATGCAAAGTTTCAAATTTGTATCTCAAAAAAAGCAATTTTGGACTTTTGTCCGGCTTTTTTCGATTTTGGACCACTGTGCGTCGGATCTTTTTGTTTTACACAAGAGACAAAATCCTTTTACTACCTGTCATTGCCGCAACAACATCCGTACAAACAGCAATGCAATTGTTCCATTGAATATTATATATTTTGAAGAAATCATCGGTTACTTGAAAAATTTCTTCACCGGTAGTTCGCTCTGGAATCTCTTTACAAAATAAATAATGTTCTTTAATAAAGTCCTCGTCAACGAAACGTAAAATAGCTATCAGCTGTTCTTTATTTTTAATATAATAATAATAAATGGCCTTTATTCGGGCGAGATTGAGACTAGAAAGCCTCTTCTTACACCTAACATATCGTCATGTACGAAACAGAAAGATAGAAAACTATATTTTGTGAAGAAGGAGAAAGGAAAGAGTTATGATAGACAGGCAGTGAAAATATAGAAATTGTACAAAAAGAAAGGGGAAAAAATATAACTGACACTACAAACAATCAGATAAAATAAATCAACTTCACTAAACTGACATTAATTATAGATGAATTAAATTAAACGTTGAACAATGGGAGATAAATCTCAAAGAAATGAACAAAAAGCAATTACATTAAGAAATACATACAAATGAAAGATTTGTCTAGGTCAAGTACACCGTAAATAATCACAAACATAGTTTATAGGAAATTGATAAAAGACAACAAGAGAAAATAAACAAAAATATAATAAATTAAATAAAAAAATAAAAAGATGTGCGAAAATCAGAAAGATTAAAATATCTGCGGCTTGCAATTTGAATAAGAGAAAGGGATATGGGAGTATCTAGAAGCTGTAAATGCCACTAACAATACGAGTGAAAAATGTTAAGGAATTTAAAAACGAGAAAAAAGAGATGGAAGAAGCTGGAAATTACAAAGTGCAAGGCATGGAAAATACAATATACTTGCTGTTAGAGAACCACTTTGAGTTTATAATTGTACCTTGAGAGTTTTAAGGGAGTTTATTTGATGTCGCAGAGGAGATATAAAACACCCCAAAAGAAAACACTGCACTTATACTGAGAAAACAATTTCCCACGTTGTAGAGAGGGGAAGCACTAGAATACGCACACGAATGAGAAGAATTGCTCTTAAGTATGGGGAACACTAATAACACTATATTGCACTATTTAATGGGATTTATTACACAAGGTGGTAAGGCACTATGGCGCACACTTAAAAAACACTATTTGGGAAAGCACCAATGGGGATGAAGGAGAAGAAGGGCCACTGAAAGTTTCTGATTTACCACTAGATTAATAATGACACGGAAACTACTAAGAAGTGCAAGGGTAGAT
The DNA here is from genome assembly GCA_947579665.1 of Sympetrum striolatum. NCBI lineage: Eukaryota > Metazoa > Arthropoda > Insecta > Odonata > Libellulidae > Sympetrum > Sympetrum striolatum. The sequence goes on from OX388344.1 coordinate 7,346,787, forward strand.
AAGGGGAATACACTTTCACAACTGGGAAAAAACTAATTGGTGATTCCGTATCCTGGCGTTGATAATCCGTGGGATGCTATGGGTAGTCGCTGGTCAATCTATTCGATGAGGGGATGGTCGTGGTATAATAATCCGTCCGCTGTCCGTCTGGCTTGGTGCGATTCGTCACACCGTCGTCTTCTCGTTCTTGAGGATAGGGGATCGCCGCTCGCTCCTGGTAAGAACTAATTAGGAGCGAAATCCCTCCTCACATTGTCGATATCACGAGGAGAAGTAACTTGGACCCTACTACCGTCGGGACGCAGGAAAATTATTTTCCCGTCCTGCGTCCACACATTGCGCGGGCCCGCCAGATCCTTCTCCACCTACATAACAGTATTTCTCTGCACTGCTAGTGACTCGGTGACGAGAATACCAGTACCCTTTAATTTCTTCTTCGCCAACCAGATTTGATGGCGGTCCGGGTAGGATATGAATTTCACGATGATCGGCCTGGGTGTATCACCGGTCTTGGATCTGGGGTTACCCACGCAATGCGCCCGATCGAGGTAACGCATGTTTAGTGGGACATTCTGCTTGTCCCTGAAGAGCGCTACTGCTGAGTTGATGCAGTTTTCATGGTCTTCTCTTGGACTCCGTGGATCATTAAACAATTTCTCCTTGAATATTGTTCAAGGGAGTCCATGCGCTCTTCAAGTGCGTCCGTGCGAGTTACGAGGCGACTAAAACACTCGAGTATTGTTTCCTCGGTTGAATCTAACCTCGAGATATGAGTCTAATGAGGACTTCTGCGGATCAGATTTAATATCGTCTCTTCCTGAGATCTCCTTCTTAAACACCGAAAATTCTTTATGCAACTCCTCAGGGTTTTTCCGGAGCTCCGCATTCTCGATCTCGAGGTTTTTATGGGTGACGGGAGAGCCCATCGCGGTTAAGGGTGGTTGGTGAGGGTAAAGTGAAAGGAGCGACCGTTAAAGCACGTCAGGCACCTACGGACATCGAGCGACGACTATGATATATACATGTAGATAAATTTAACAGTGGATACAATTATATACTCATGCAAAAGCCGAATTTTTCTGCACAATTTTTATGCTGAGTACAAGGCCCCTCTTCTTAAACTCGAGGGAGGGCTCTTATCCCTTATCCTTATCCCTAAGCCCTTATCAGTTCTCCCGTGGCAAAGAAGCGTCATTGTCGTAAATCGACTGGGAAATTCCTCACTTACTCATTCAACAGTTCCTTGTCAATTCTCTCTTACTAAACTACCGATGCCTCAATTGCAGTAATTTCATAGCTAATTATTTTCATTGTGTACCAGTAACTGCTGCATTTCCCACCCTAGGGTTTTATTCGACTCGGTTACTTTTCCAAGTTTTTTGGAATAAAATTAGGTACCTCGGCTTATAATGAGTTCAGCTTATATTCGAGTATAAAAAGTATACTCTTTCACAAATACTGCTAGTAAGACTATTGAAATATCGGCTATTCTGTTCCACATTTAAGTGGAAATATTATATCTGGAGGGGAAAACTCTACATATCGATTTGTGTTTCAGTTGCCTCAGTGAGGATCTCCGTTCGAGCCCCAGCCAAGACACTATTTTTCACTTCTTGTACAACCTCAATATTATATCTTCATATTCATCTCTGTGTAGAATTGATTGAAAGAAATGTATTTTCACTTGAACAGTTTTTATTGCAAAAGGAAGCATCAATCTTAATTTTCAATATTTTTAAGTGAGAGTGTATGTCCGTTTTTCCGTATAGTGCAACTTCTGTGGCTCAAATATTATATTTATTCCATCATAACTCAGGATAATCCACTCTCTGCTGAGACAGAACATTAAATGTGTAACTTCCCATTGCTACATAAAACGCAAAGGCATAATTTCACTCTAAAGGCGGTGTAAACCGCATCACGCATCAGTGTAATTTAATTAGTGAAACCGAAAGACTTCTGAAACGATTAATATCTCTAAGAATTTGAAGCGCAATCGACATAAAGATTTTACCATCTTAATTATACATTATTAAATAGTTTTGTCTCGAAAAGGGATGAGTCGTTTGAGCTCTCATTTCCCGTCATTAGTTTGAGGGTCCTGACCACAGATAAGAATATTCCAATTGCGCAATTAGACCGAATGTTTCAGCCTGCTTTTCTGGTGGCTATTCTATCCCTATGGGTAGTAGATAATGGGTGACGTGGAAGGTGGATTTCGCAAACAAGAAATATAGAAATGCTTTGCGTGTAGTCATGTTTTTGGCCTTCATTTTCAGTTCTTCACGTGCAGTCGAGTTGTTCACATCGAAAACGTATCTTTCAGAGGACTTACCTATATTGGCAAAGTGCAAGTGTGTTTCGTGCTCTATCACCAAGAAATTGTACTTCCAGTTTTTCTTGCTGAACATGCGAGGATTTTAGTCCGTTTAGGAAGTGCTGCGGAAAATAGTTCGAGTGTCGCGCAATTGCCCTAAGAAATATTGTGGAATTGTGACTGCAGTGCCTATTTCTAAAATATCATTAATTTTCTGTCTTAAATTTTCAAAGTAAACTTAATCCACTCAGTTAACGGAGAGTGTTAGGCGAAAGAATATACGTGTTAAAAGGTGTTGCATTTGTGATCGAAAATGGATACAGTGAGGTTAAGCAATTACTCGGCAAATTGTTTTTTTCGTCACCAGTGGTCATCAGATATGTTGTAATGTTTTCGCTCAAAATAAAGTTTTGTAAGGAGTGCTGTGATTTTTTATTTAAAAGCGTTATTTGAGGAAATCTAAAGAGGTAAGAAAATACTATCAATTGCTTCTATGCGAGGTTCTTCATGCCGTATTTTTTAAACGAATCGCTATTTTTTTACTGTAAATATATCAAGTGACTGATCATATTTCTCACCGCAAAATACGGAAGTTCTCACGTTCCAGTAATTCGCTTTTTATTGAATCACAATGTTATTAAAACAAAAGACCTTAAATGAAGTAATGCATTAGCTGATATAATGACGAAATGCAGATTTCATCTAATCACATGACGGCTCATGTAAAAAAGTAATTCTTTTGAATCGAAGAGTATTTTCTGCTGAAAAATTGGAACTTAAATTGCCAATACTTGTTGTATAGTTTTATCTAGAGAAACGACAAACTTTTAATTTTAATTTCAGCACAATAGTTGTTTAAGTAAATGTGGCTTCGATGGAGTCAAACTGCTATTCTTTTGATTATATATCCACACGATCTAATTAAAACATTGCATCTGGAAAGCAATATTATCTAAAATAAGATTTTTAAATACATCCGTTTGTTTTTAAATTTTTTTATTTTAAAGTTGATTATAATGAAAATAGACTTTAATTTGACATCACTACGAAAGTCGTTTTTCGGCTATTTTCTTGATATTTAATTAAGAAGCTTTGTTTAAACCATTAACTCTGGTGAGCGATATAATTTAAAACAAAATTTTTAAATATATCTTTTCGTTATTTTAAATGAAATATGGTTGTAATAAAATAGGTTTTATTTTGATTACTATTACGACTACTTAAATCGTTTTCTTGCTATTTTCTTGATTGTAAAAAGATTTGAAATAAACTTTTGATTATAGAAAATTTTGATGTAAAATATTATTTCCGATAAGCTGTGTTATTTAAAAAACGATTTTTTTATACATTTAATTTTCATTGATATGAAAGTGGACTATAATGTAGGTAGATTTTATTTTGACATGAAGCACTAAATTCAAAGTGCTATTTTTGGTACAGTATATTATTTAACTATCTTACTCTTAATACAAGGTATAGTTATTGTACAAAGAATCTTAAATAAAACGTGAATTGGTAAAAAAGAGTTATTGGCAAATAAAGTAATATGAAAAATAAAGAATAAATTCATATTTACAAGAAAAGTCAGAGAAAACAGGATAAGGTCCACGTGAGCCATTCTTGGCTCATCTGTTAGTTCCTGGTTTTAAATTGTTGTATGGTATACTTATGTTGATATTATATAGACTGATTTAAACTATATATAGATACAAAATATTACACAAGGCATAGAAAGTGTGATAACATTTAATATTTTTTGTTTCAAACTTATAAGAAGTCACTTAAAAATTGTCCTTAAGTCTCAATTTATAGACAAACTCTCTCTTTGGAGCTACATCCCTATGTGAGCCTCCACCCAGATCAGCTTCCACTTCTCTGTCTTCTCACTTTCATCTTCTTCATGTTCTTTATGAATTAGCCATCTCAATCTGGACCTTCCTCTCTGTCTAGCGGCATCAGTCTCCCTTCTATCACCTTATTCAGCATTGCTGTTTCAAGCATCCTTTCCACATGGTCCAAACATTATATTCTCAAAGATTTTGTGAACTTAACTACATCTTTCCCAATTCATTATTGTCTTTAACTCCTCTTTGGTTCTCCTTTGCCATAATCCATTCTCAATAACAGGTCGGTATATTCTCTGCAATTGCTTTCAAATCTTACTAGGGCCATACACTTGCGTGATTGTTAGTGTCCATTTTTATACTCCATAGGTTACCACTGGTCTGGTAATTGGTTTATATATTTGTATTTAGGGGTTTCTGTTTATTAACTTTCTCTTGAGTATCTTCATATTTGCAAAGTAAGTTTTATTCCTTGCTTGTATTCTTTCATTTATTCATATTATGCTTTTTTTGTAAGTTATATATTCTAGATATTTAAATTTTCCCACACTATCAAATTTTATCTGTTCTATCTCCAAATCCTGGGTGACTCTAGGTTTGCCAGAAGCATATATTTAGGTTTACTGGTATTAACTATCAATCCCATTTTGCTTGCTTCTTTCTATTTATTTGTTAAATATTGTTCCTCTTTGATCTATTTTTTCTTCAGATTTGTGTAATCCTTGAATATCCTTGCTTTATTCCAGTGCTGAATTCAAATTCAGTTTATTATGTATGTTTACTTTAGCAATGTTCTTTTTCAATGCCTTTTGAATCAATAGAATTATTTTGGATGGAATTTCCATGTCCTCCATTGCTTCTCAGAGTTTGATCCTGTTTATACAATCAAATGCTTGTATAAAATCTACAATAGCATATGCAGTTAAACATCATGATCATAGCATTTATCTAAAATTTGTCTGATAACAAACAGTTGGTCTATTGTACTTCTATTGGATCTACTGCCACACAGAGAATCTCCAATTATCCTCCCAGTTACTACTTTCAGCCTTTCTTTTATGATGATTTCATATACTATATTTAACAGTATTTTCCATCTATATTTCTCGAGAACCAGTTTATTTCCCTTTCAATATATTGGGCTTAGGATTCCCATGCACTATCCTTCTGGCATTTTTCTGCTTCCTATATTATATAACTAAGTTTATGTATAGTATCACTCATTATATCTCCATATTTTACTAGCTCTGCTGCAATATTTTCTTCCCTGGGTCTCTATTATTTTTTAACTTTTGTATGCATTGTGCAATTTCCAGCCTAGTGGGTTTAATTCTGAGCAAGTTTGATATATTTGATTTGATTGATTATATATTTGATTCTTTCCTAAGCCTGTCATTTTCCTCAGTTGTTACTCTCTCCTTATCTTCTGTACAGAGAAGTTCCTTAAAATGTTCTACCAATCTTTCCAGAACTTTATTCTCTTCTTGGACTACATTTCCCTCCGAATTTTTAAATCCTTCCATTCTTGGTTGGTATCCTCTTTTCACCTTTTATAAAACTTAGTAGAACTATCTCTGTTTATTCTGTTTGCTGTATTCTTCTATATTCTCTAGCTGTTCTCCATTTTCTTCTTTTTTCTTGCATATCCTATTTGCTTCCTTCCTCATTTCTTGGTATCTTTCAATGTTCGTTCTGGTTTCTTTCCTTATCATCCTTTCTCTAGCTTTATTCTTCTCCTGTATAATTTGGGCACACTCGTTGTTAAACCAATCAGCATGTATTATTCTCTTGTTTCTTCCAATAGTTTTTTTCCACAGCTTTCCCTATTTTTCCCATTCTTTTTCTATGGTTATTTTATAAGTTTTTTCACCGACTGTTGGTTTGCATTTTACTAGCTAATCCTTTTCGGTTTTGCTTTGTGACTTCCTAGTCTTCATTTAACTAATCTGTGTCCCATATTCTCTTAACTATATCTGGACCTTTTTCTGTTTTAATTATTCTCTCCCTTACTCTTGCTTTAAATAGTTAATGATCAGAGTCACAGTTTGGCCCTTTGCAGCTTCTTATGTCTATATCTGATTATTATCCATTATTCCTCATCTTTCACAGCTTTTCCTCGGCTGAGAGTTCGCTTGAAAATGAGTCACTCCTTGCAACATCTAACTAATCATTCTTCCATCACTTTTTCCATTAACAAAATTTTGTAAAAATAATTATATGATATTTTTACCTTTTATAGCTCTTCGATAGTTGAATAAAGTAGACCGAATGGTATGAAATAAATTCCTTGGTTCCATTTTCGTATATTAAGATATTTCCAATTTTTTCTTGTGCAATAGTATCAAAAATATCTACTTCAACATTAAAGAAGCTCTGTTCAAATCGATTATTATTGAAGACTGAGAAACTTCACCTCTCTGAATCCAACCCTTTGCCCCTGCATCTTTATGGACTTCCAAAAAATACATAAGGAAGACATCCTTATCCACCCAGTGGTTTCAAACATTTCTTCCCTGTGTCATAAGCTGGCCACTGAATTTAATCATTTAATTGCTAATTTATATACTTTATGCCATTGTGTGAAAAACTCAGTGGAATTTGCACGTAAAAGGGAAAGACTTGAAATTTCCAAACAATGCAAAACTCTTTTGATGTTTATAACTCATTTACCAGGGTTCATTTTGTGTAGAGTCTGTTGTTGTGTTGGAAGGGTTATTAAAAAGGAACAGTGCAGATGAAGTAGTAACTAGTAACCTGTTGTCGTTGGCGAATGTGTGTTTAAAGAAATCTTTTTTTCAGTTACAAGGTGGTTTTTATGAACAAAAATATGGTATTGCCCTGTTTTAGCTAAAATTTTCATAGACTCCTTAAAAGAGAAATTGTTTTATTCAAATTCCCATTTGATAAAATTTATTTTATGCTGGTTTCGGTACGTTAATGATATCTTTTGTTTTTGGGGTGGGACAAACTGACAACTCTCTTCCTTCATCTCTATCCATCCTAGTATTTCATTTTCCCATGAAATTGAAACTAATAATACTTTGAACTTTCTTGACCTCACCCTACGTCTAGTTAATCAAAAATTCGAATTCAATGTTTAAAATCTAATTTGCTTAGATTTTTGGCAATACACAATCTCTATCTTTTCAATGATATTATGCCCGGGTCCTTTATTGTGTTCGATGTGAAGAATTTTCGGCAAGAAGGAACTATTACGATATAGTTATATATATATAGTTATCGTTATATATATAGTACTACTCGTATAGTTATTGTAAACAAGGGGCTTTGCAAAATGAGTAGCGTCTCCTTCTTATAAGAAGCAATTAAAGATCTTTGTTTTTTGATTTTTAGAAGCAATGTTATAGGAAAGTTTTTTTCTGGAGGTAGAACGAGTTTAATAAATTTTCAGAACACATTTTAGAAAAATATATTTTTTCACCAAAAATGAGAATGATCAAAATTATTGAAATCAGCAGAATTAAAAAGAAAGCTTATCACATTTGGGTCTAAGGTCTCAATTGAATTATAAATATACAAAAGATTCAAATATTTCCAATGAAATATTTTATTTCACAACATCATATTTCAATCACTTGGAGTCTCTTCGAGCCTCATAATGTCCTTTGGGGGTTAAATGCGCATCCGGCTGGTTCCTTTTTTTATGGTTTTGGGAGTTTTGTGACACTTATGTCATGATCACTTCATGTCACCATCAGGTACACCATATATTATATTACTTCATAAATTCTTGCAATCCTACGTAAACGGAGCAAATGTCTGGAAAAATTCCTAAGAGGAAAATAAATATTAAATTAATGCGGTTTTTCCATTCGTTTTAATTAATGGTAAATTTTTAGTTTCTTTACCTAATTAATTTGAGAGCCTAACATAGTGTTGATAAATTAATTTTAACAATCTAGAGACAGGCAGCCAGACAGTGACGCATATCAATGTTATAATTTTACCTTCCAGAACATTGAGAAACAAATATCACATTTCAAACTATACTTTTGGTACACAATGGACAGCTTTTGTCATACTCATTCTCCAAGGACAGCATGTTCTCAAAGGTGTATTTTGCCTCAAATTTTGTGATTTTTATGAAAGTGACTGTCTGCGGCTTATTGTAAGAGAGTTATATGGATGAGTGGTATATTGAAATCATTAAGATTAGAAACATTTAACTTCTTTGTATAGAGGAAGCCTTACAAAAACCCAAAGTCTACAGTGCAATAGCACAGCATGAAGAAGTTAAGAAAATATGTACGTGCTGATAAATTATTATTTGAATAATATGCACAAAACTATATTTTCTTGTGCACAAGCCTATGGGGTTGCCTTGCATTTCATGCATGCCCAAAATTTATATACATAATTCACTCATTATGAAATTACACTCTTAATAGCCACCAGAAAACAACTATGTAAGGGCTGGTTCCCTAAACAAATTTCTTTTAATAGCAACTCCATTCTTGAAATATATGCCTTTCAAAATGACATTTTTGCGTCTACAAGAAAATATGTTTTTATTTAGGCTTTCATAATGCACCTTCATTTACTGTTCACCGAGGAAAATGTTCCTGTAACAAAAACTGTACCTTGGTGATAGAGTATTTGATAACATCCTTCATTTGTGTTTCACTGGTGCCCTTAAACCCTCTCTCCCAGATCCTGTCTTCAAAGTCCTGCAGTTTTAAAATGATTTATCTTGCAGACTTCAACCACTGTTTACATTGAAGAACATGGATTAATCAAGATCTCTGATGGCAGTTAAGGGAGTATATCAGCAGATGCGTTTTGCTAATGAGCGTTCTATGGCTATTCTACTGCATTTGTTTAGTTTCCATTTGGATGGAGAATTCAATTTCACAAATATTTCAGCCCTGACGAACCTTTAAATTACCAGTTTTGATTTTTAAAGAAAAATGCCCTGCCTGCAGTACAGGTACTATACTCATTCGCTTTTTTATCAGTTTTTCTATATGAGATTGATGAAATTAAAGAAGTTCAGGCTTCAAATCTGTTGGAGGTAGTTATCATTAACATTGATAAGTAAATATTCATCTTCAAAAATAGTAATTTTTGGTCCAATTGTAAATGAAACTGTTAAATTAAGAATGAAGCTTACCACTGTCCTTGAACATTGGTTGCCTCTCTGTTATCAATTTCATTGAACATACATAAGCAAAGGGGCAAGCTGAGGACCTTTCCATTATGAAGGCCAATAAAAGATGCTTGTTATGATGAATAACCTCTGTGAGGCCTTGATTCGTTTGATACAATTCTTATTTTTGGTAAAGATTTATGTATATTTAACAGGAATTTCTTAGTTTTCAAACAAGGATTATTAAACAATAGTTCTGGCTTCAATGAGAATTATAATAAAATATTGTTAATCCCTAGTATTCCATAGCAGTGGAATAGCCAATTGATCTTAATGGCAGATGGTATAATTCTATTTCAATATTCCTATGAACTATTTCAACCCCATTTACAATTGCAGTCCATAATACCTAACAATTTTAAGGCATACACTTGTAATCTATTACTACAATTAATTTGAAATAGGAATCACACTAAATAAAAGATGCAAATTCTACAAAAATATGATATAATATGTTTTTGTGGAATATGCGTCTTTTATTTAATGTGATCCTGATTACGGAGTTCCACCAAGTTAAGGCTTCTTATAACTCTGGAAAACGACTGTTTAAAAAAATGATTCCTTTGAGTCCTTTTATAATTTGCAATGGTGTATTTCAGTCTTGTTCATAGCTGTCATGAAATGAAAGTCGCTGAGTTATGGGTTATGCTGAATAATGGTATGGATGAAGTTTGTTGAGAAATGGCAAGAAAAGTGTTACTTATAAGTGCTGGTGCTTCACTTAAGTGCATTCTCCTGATAGCATTTTGCCACAGTGAGAAAAACAATGGCAAACTATCTCACTCCTCTTGCCCAGTCATCTCATTGTCCTCTCAAAAGCATTTCTAGCTGTAGTGGAGGGAATGAGGCTAAAACCAGCCTTCTGGATGAACACTGCACAGACAAGCAATTGTCTTATCATTTTCATATGAAATAGACCATAGAGTTTAATAGATGTGACAATTCAGGTTGTGGTATTATCATTTTTCATGAGTAATTGATGTTTTCTAGACAGTAGATGCATAGTATTCATCTCCAATTTTATTACCTGAAGATAGCAAATAATACGATTAAAAGTTGCATTGCAAGAAAACTTTCCATTGTTATTCAGTTAACCTCCATTTAAATAAAATGTACTTCCTTCTTAAGGCTTGTGATGTATAGATCCTTGCTATGTCTTTATCTATCAGGAAACATTGAATTTTTTTTCATTTAGAGAAAAATCAAAGATAGAATTTAACCAAAATGGTCTGGAAATCCCACAAAATAGGGAGGGGGTAATATTTATGATCAATATTTCGCCAGTGAAGTCTGTTGAACTCACATTTCTCTGTTAATTTAGGGAACTTTAAAATACAGCATAATGCCCTCTAGCAGTTCATTATAAACCATTTGCTTTGTTGGTTGTATGTTATCCCCAGAGACTTGGTGATGATATTAAAATGCAACATTTGGAAAAAAAAACCATTGTAGAAAGAAATGCATTTCCATACAATAGATTTGTAATTACCGTATTTATTGGCACTTTAATAATTTATTTCATAAAATTTGGGCTTACATTCTACCTACTTGTTACATGAGTATACCACTTTTTATTTAAACTTAGCAGATTAATAGTAGCTATCTTTTTTAATATCAAGTTTAAGTATTTAGATTAATATTTTGGAAAGTTTTTAATTATTAATAAATGTGCATATAGTTATCCAAATAGTTCAGAATTTCAACCCTTTATATTAAATTATATGATATTATAAAAATTTCCTTTTCAAAACTATTATGTATGTTACACACCAATGTATAGTGTGTTACAGTGGTCAACCATTATAGGAATATTAATGTAAAGTCATCTGGAGTAGATAACTGTTGATTGGGATTTTAGTAGTTTGAAGGAAATAAAAGAGGATTAACTTGAGATGATTTAATTCTTAGCTAAGGTTAGCAATGCAAATGCTGAATACTTATCATTCCATCTATAATACCATATTTTTGTCCATGAACCAGTAAATTTGAGATTGAGTGATTTAAATTATTTCTGCATTTGAATGCTGAAACTCCTGTTTGTTTGGCAAATATAAACCGCTGGGGCCTTGTGCAGGATTTGCTTGTGGGAGGGGTTTTTATCATTAAAAAAAGGAACTATATTAATACAACTATCAATAATGAAGGTACACGATGTATGAAATATTATATTCAAAATTATAGGAATTCAGTTACATACATTTCTGGAATATTTTTCATCATTCCAAATAAAGATACATAACCTCGAGGATACTATTCTTTTAATAAATTGATGCATCGGGTCACTACGCATCCCCTCTCTTCTCTCGTGCGCCAATGAAAGTGCCCATATGGAGAAGTCAGGTGCGTGCTGGTAGCGTGGGCTTTTAGGCACTTGTGTTAGTGAAACTCGATTTCGGATTAGCACAAAAGTGCACCGAGACGAAAGAAGGAGTCCTGACAGACGTTAACATGAAAGTTGAAAGAGGCACTAAATTTTGGAAGAAAAAGTGTACTAAATGAAACATTAAATAAAATAATTTCATTTTATCCTATCTTCAATCCATCATTCATGGAACTTTTTGTATGAAGGATCCTCATGGGGGGGGGGGGTTTGAATCCCCAAACTCCCCCTCTGTGCGCACGGGCCTGGCTGCACAGTCCTCAGGCAGCTATGTGTCCATGTGATCTTGTACCTAGTGGAGGTTAAATCTTAAGATTTTGAAGAGATGTTTACTGAGAAAATCTTGTTGTTCAAAGAAGGAATGAGGCAATCTCTAGCAAAAGAATCACCGACTTCAATGCTATGCTCATTTGGATGGATAAGTGTCTGAGATTAAAAATTTTAAACCTAACAGGATGTGTAGACTGAATTAATAACCTAAGATGGGCTCTTTGTGGAACAATCATGTTGCATGGCTTAGCTATTACTACATGGAATTAATTATTATTAATATATATATATATATATATAAGTATTAATTTTGGTGGCTAGATGTTTGCGTTGCATGTATCTCACACACATAATCGTATGGTAAAAAAGTTTGACAGTAATTGACATGGTACAAAAAACACCAACCAACTCATCAAACTAAGCCAAGATGAAAGATGGAATATCTTTCTCTCTACAAGAATGCTACTTTACTTGATTCTACTTTAATTTTAACCATTGAGAGTAAACAGACATTTCAGCAAGTTTCATCATTATTTGTCACTAAGATCTTACAAGGATAATATGTAATGCTAGGGAAAATGGTACATTGCTAGACATAGAGGCTCACTATGACCCCTTATAGATATATATAGATTTTGAGGGTTTTAAAAAAGACTATAAGTATTTGCTACACCCAAGACATTGAGATAAATTATATAAATTAATTAAAAGAACTTTAAATTACATTTGTATTGACAAAATACCTATTGGATGAAATACCTCTGGGTATCTCTATATCTTTAATGGCCTTTGAATGAAAATTCTTGAGTGAAACATCACCCAGGGTGAGAAATCTCTGGGCAAATCACCACTGAGATGAAATATTTTTGTGTAGTACACCTTAGGGGAAATGGTTTGAGTGAAATGTATACACAACATTCCTTGCACCTTTCATCAAATTCACAAATAAAACTTCTCTATTCTCTTTCTGTTTTCCTCTCCAAAAGTATGAAAACACACTCCATACATAAAATTTCATAAACCACTTTATCATTGCAGAAACTGCAGTCATCTGAAAAGCTTCACCAAAATGACTTTGTTTAGAGGTAAAGCAACTGAGGCTGCTTTTATAACCATCTGTTATAAAACAAGTGCATCACATTAAAATACATTTCTGCAACAAAAATCATGTCAAACAATAAAATTTAAACTGATATATTTAATAAATCATGATAATTTAATTTCAGAATCACTTCTAGAATTTAAATATGAAATAAAAATGGGATGAACTAAAGTTTAACTTCTCAATATAAATTATACTATCAATGGCAGGCAAATGACTTAAAATAAACATAATATAGAACATATAAAGTGTCCTTTCTTTATCATTGCTTTCAACAAAGTTATGCCTACCTACATCCATTTTATCATGAGTGCAAGTATAACAGTGAAGGTGGATTATTTAATTACACGGTAATTGTTCCACCAAAAGTTTTCTTCTGCTGCTTTTAAGGTGAGCATTTTTCCACTTTGTCAGCATTAAGACCATGTCGTCATCTCCAGCAGTGCTACAAGCCATCAAGACTGTAAAACACACTGGCCAAAGATTGAAAAAAAGATTTGATTTACAAGTAGAGATCCTCTATCCCTGTCTTGTGCTGAATCATCACCTTCATTGGGTGGAATATCTTGTCTTCAGCCACTAGTTGAGGGGCAAAGTGTCACATCCCAATGCCTTCGTCAAGAGTGTTGACGAATGATTATCCAACAGGGTGGAGATGCTGCAATGGGAGGTATCATATGAGTATATCAGTTCAATTAATACCTGGATCCTAAAAAATTACCCCATGGCTTACTATCAGTGCACCCTCAAAAATATTTAGAACATCAAGTATCTCTGCATGTACAAAATCTTTTCTAATATTTGAGGACACATTTAATAAATCTTTTACCATGTAAAAATAAAATGGTTTACTAAAGTTATACAATGTTCATTTAAGTCAACATTTCTTAAAAAAAATACTCAAACTACCCATTCACACACCACAAAACATCTTCTAATAATAATATCCCCAACCATCCAAAAACTGTATGGTTGCAGACTAAAACCTTCATCATTAATCAAAATAACAATCCTCCTTCCTCCAGCTTCTTTTGGATGCGTCTCAACTCCACTATTGAGCTACTTTTTAATCTCACTAAAAGTGATGGGAGTCCTTATGGCAGCGGCAGGGAGGAATTCTGTAAAAAGAGATTACAATTATAAGGTATTTGAACTAAAATAATGCAATCATAAGCCATATTTGAAATAGTTGTCAATGGAGGAGTACATCTTATCAAATGTACATAATTTATATAACACAGCTATTTACATATGAAGCAATCTCATGATTCAGCTTGTGAGCAGCTAATTAGACTTTCATGGCATCTGGCCAATTGGGATTTCGATGCTGCCCAAGGGCCTTTAGAATAGCAGCCTGAATCCTGAGCATCCATAATATGGATCCATTTAGCCAGTGTCAAGAATCCCCTCCCTCACTTCATCACTGAAACATCAATAACATGTTAATAAAGCATATTTCTAATGTAATTGAGGAGATGTGGGACATCAAAGGGTACTGCACCTTTCATAGAATAAAATAAGAAATAGGGTATCTTCCACATCACTCCCTTTATCCTCACTGATTTTACATTTTTGGAAAACATGCCACAAATAGTTGAAACCGCTGGGAGACCACACTAGACACCCATAGCAAGTCCAAATTGCTCATAATCAATAAATCCAAATACTTTTAAGATACACTAAATGTGCATCCTTATAGGCATTTTGCAAAACAAAAAGGAATACATTCCGTGTTTGCTTTACCAATCTCTCCAAAGAGCTTGTGAGAGACTAAAATAGATGAGGTTTGATATCAGGCTCAAGAGGAAAAAGGAATTTTGTTATGGTTCCAGGTTTTGGAATGGAGAAAAGAGCCGAGAGAAAAGGGAGTATTCTTTAACAGATCTTCAAAGGATGGAAAGTAAAAGAAGTTTCTCCTTGAGAGACTAACGTATTAACTTTTGCAGAGTGGTCCTCAGCTGGATGGAGATAAATATATTGACAGCCTTTCATAAATATAATTGTATAATACATCAAACAAGAGAAATGTGCAAATTTCTTCTTGCTTAAAATTTTGTTCAAAGATATTTAACAAATTCTGCTTGGGAGGAGTTAGGTCCTACCTTTCGAGCAGGGCCAACTCCTATCTTCAACCCTCTATTGATGGGCTAATCCAACAACCTTTGGTGTTCCTGATAAAGAAACTGCAAATGTTCAGGTGTTAAATAAGTGTGTCTCCAGGAAAAGGGGTTTCTGATCCAACACCAGCCAACATACTTCCAGGGGTAATTCGTTACATCAATGAAACATCCTGAAAATGTAGAAAAGATTTAAATGAGAGTAATGCCCAATGAATGATATAAAGATTTTGCATTGAGTAATATTTAAGATAGACTCTGTAAAGTTAGAGGGGAAAGATAACATCAGCTAAAATGATTCACCTGCAATGCATCAACATCACAGATCTCAGAAGTGCCAACATTTTAAGCAAATTCACTTTTGACATTTAGCTGGAAGCTAAATGATTAGAATACCCTAATGTAAATGTTTTAGGGTGCGATACAGTTATCTGAAATTGATAATAATACAGAATTAATTACCAGTTAATTAACAGTTAACAGATCCAAAAAAGATTATTCTGAAGGTGATTATAGTTAAGATAAATGAACTTCCTCTTCGAAGGTACTCAGATATCTATCTCCAAAATTTGATACTAGGAAAAAATTAATATTAAAGTAAAGCTTAGTCAGAATCCACATGCAAGCCAAGCTCTATTTAATTTATTAAATTATGGGAACATAAACTACAATTATAAATTGAGATATCTTCTAATTTATCTCTCAAAGTATGTTTTATTAAAAAACACAAGAAGGGAAGAGGGTGTTTAAGGGAAGCTTAATTGAAACAATTTTTCCTATCAAAATCATTGCATTTAAATGGAAATTTAATACAAAATCTATAAAATAAATAAAGGATGGAGTAAATAAAATTCTATATATTAAGACCTAGGAAGTTTTTAAAGTGATTTACATTTTAAAGAATCATAATTCGTTTACTGGCTCAACAAGGAGGAGTGATCATCGATCTCAACCTCCTCGGAACCCCTCTCTCCAGGACCAAACCTGCCCATGACCCGTCATCCCAGGGATCCCAACTCTCTAGTTCACCATGCGAAATAAAAGAATAGATTCGAACTTTTTCCTTCATCTTCATTTCGTGTGTTGGATTCCCACCATATCTCACCTGATTCTGTGAATTTTATCCTAGTACCCCAACTCCACGGGAACCAACCTCCCCGACACCCATGTACCCCAGTCGCCAGGGTCCTCCGACGACGGGGTCCTTCCTCGATGGGGTCCTCCTACGCCGGGGTCCTCCCTCGTTGGAACCCTCCTTCGCCAGGGTAATCCCTCGATGGGATCCTCCTACGCCGGGGTTCTCCCTCGATGGGACCCTCCTACGCCGATGGGAACCTACCTCGCCAGGGTCCTCCCACGCTGAAGTCCTCCCTCGATGGGACGCTACTACACCGGGGTCCTTCCTAGATGTGACACTCCTTCGCTAGCGTCCTCCCTCGATGGGACACTCCTACGCCGGGGTCCTCCTTCGATGGGACCCTCTTATGCCGGGGTCCTCCTTCGATGGGACCCTACTTCGGTGGGGTCCTCCCTCCATGGGACCCTACCTAGCCAGGGTCCTCCGACAACGGGGTCCTTACTCACCGGGGTCCTCCCTCGATGGGACCCTACTTCGCCGGTGTCCTCCCTCGATGGGACCCTCCTTCGACAGGGTCCTACGTCGATGGGACCCTACCTCGCCAGGGTCCTCCCTCGTTGGGACCCTACTTCGCCGGTGTCCAACCTCGATGGGACCCTCCTTCGCCAGGGTCCTACGTCGATGGGACCCTACCTCGCCAGGGTCCTCACTCGTTGGGACCCTACTTCGCCGGTGTCCTCCCTCGATGGGACCCTCCTTCGCCAGGGTCCTACGTCGATGGGTCCCTACCTCGCCAGGGTCCTCACTCGTTGGGACCCTACTTCGCCGGTGTCCTCTCTCGCTGGGACCCTCCTTCGCCAGGGTCTTCCCTCGTTGGGACCCTTCTTCGCCGGGGTCTTCCCTCGATGGGACCCTACTTCGCCGGTGTCCCCTCTCGATGGGACCCTACCTCGCCAGGGTCCTCCCACGCTGGAGTCTTCTCTCGATGGGACCCTTCTTCGCCGGGGTCCTCCCTCAATTGGACTTTGCTACGCAGGGGTCATCCATCGCCGGGTCCTTCTACGCCCGAGTCCTCTATCCCGTTGACCCAGACGCTGTGTGGCCCTTTATCGGTATCCTCCCACGCTGATCACCCGCGTAGGTTTCGTGAAAAAAATATAAATCACCAAAATAATCTTTAGTGAATGAAGAACCTTGGTAGCTTAAACTCTAAAATGTGCTGATTAGAAAAGTTTTTATATTTATATTAAACGTAATATTATTTATTTATTTTTGTAAATCAACCAAAATCTGTGTTCGTATTAATTTCGAGAATATACTATGCAGTAAATTCCCTGTTCTACGAAATGATCGGGATGGCGCGGCGGCCGGTTCGGATAACGAAAATTTCGGACCAACCGAAGTCCCGCGTGAAACACCCAGAATTGCATCAATACCGCGAAATATGTCCGTAAAACATGGGTACGTAGAATGCAACTGATACGGTTGTGAATATGCCTGCATGTTTTCGACTGAAAAATATTTTTTGTCGCTTTTAAAAAGGCGCCAAAGATGAGTGGCATCTTTAAGTTATTAAATGCTGAATAACAAATCTGGTTTATTCCCAAGGAAAAACGGACTTGAAAAAAGTCTGACAGGGCCGGGAATCGAACCCGCGATCTTCCTCTAACCGGGAGGCTGCCTTAACCATCTAGGCTACCCGACCAGAACATTTTAACAAGTCGTTTTGGGGGACTTTGTGTGCAAGGGCAAGTGCAGTTTCGTCCGACTGAGCGGCATCGTCTGCGGCCATGGCCTCATCGAGGCACCGGCAACACAAAGAGGTGTGAGGAGAAACCCCCCTAAGGATAAACAAATAAGGAAAGGGTTTAGGTGACTTTGCACATAAGGGCGTGCACCCAGGAAAATTCCCAAGGAAAAAATGCAACTGATATGATATTTCAAGTCCGTTTTTCCTTGGGAATTTTCCTGGGTGCACGCCCTTATGTGCAAAGTCACCTAAACCCTTTCCTTATTAAAGCTGGTTTATTTAGCGTTCTTACAGAACAAATCCGCCATATTTGGTAGCGGGAAAAACTAGAAGTTAAGAGTATGTACGCACATGAAGAGGTGTCACGAGCAAATAAGTGATTGGTCGTGATGGTATTCGGTGGGTGGGGGTGGGGTAGGGTCATTTGGAAAAGTAAATTCGGATAAAGCGGATTTCGGATAAACTCGGTTCGGATAAACGGGAGTTTACTGTACTGCACTATTATATTTATATTACTAAATACAATTTAACGTTAAAAAATATATGCATGTATACAGAATTTAAGTTATTATATCTAATAATTTATATTTTTTGTGATAGCGAAGTTAGGGCACCTCAGTTTCATCTTATCCTTTGAGTAGTCCGCAGTATATAAATTTAACTATGTGATTCAAAATACAAATCACTTTCCTTTATTAAAGCGAAGACAAGTCCAAGTGGATTTTGCAATAAGATTTATGATTCCGACGTTAGCATTTTCCGAGTATTTTTAAACAGAGGGAAAGATTGAGTTAAGATTGTCATTTACTCTTCTTTCAAAGACAAAACACCGATAGATAATAAATGAGAAATTGTTACAGAAGTTTATGTAATCGGATTAACACATCGGAAATATCTTACGATTGGAGCTTCTTGTAACTAAAGCTATAATCCAGCTACCAGCCACAATCGTATTTAATACAATGGATGTAGAAAATATAAGAAAACAACGAAGACTTACTATCCAACACGCAAGGGCTACTTATTATGTCAGATTATTGAAGAAGAACGAAAAAATAATATTACCGATCATCAGGTAACATCACTACATTAAAGAACAACGTCGCAAGGATTTTACTTTTTAAATCTCATACTCCTTGGTTGTTTATTTAATATGCTAAAGTCTTATATAGAATAGTAAGTTAGACATTTTTAGTCCGAAAATATAAAATGCCAAGGAGTAAATAACAGCGTAAATTTAAAAGGCCATTTTATATCTTTAACGAATAGTCGGAAGAAAGAATAATGAGAATCAAGGATAATATTCTACCTGACATTAATCTATGAGCTCATCGATAACTAATAAATTATAATACCTTAGGTGCATTCGCTACTAAAGTGATAATCAAGACCTTTAATACGCCATAGTTTCGGTACAGCCGCGTGAGACTGTAACGCAAACAAATTAGCGTAAACATACTTACAGTGTTTCATATTATATACGAAAAAAGGACCTTGAACTTGTGAAAGGACCTGAAGGTCGAAATTAGCTCTCGATTTTTAAAAAGAGTAGCAGTGGAAGTGATTCGAGGAAACCTTAACCTTGAGGTTATGCTATGTTCCACTGATATGCTTGAGTTATATTGAGAGAAAGAGAGAAAGTGAAAGTTAGCTAATCTAAATAAATAGGGAAAACTTTATACGTGATACTTAAATTAAAATGGGAATAATGAAAAGGAAACCGTTTTTACAACGACGAAATTGTTTCCGCGATTGAAAAAAAATATTATGCAATGATTAAAACATATGGAGTGTCTATTGCAGTTATCTTTTATACAAAATTAACGTATATTCTTTAATTTAAACTTACTAATTCTGAATTTAAGTGTAAAAGGTAATCCTAATTCAATCGACGATCACACGGAAATTACATGTAATAAAAGTAAATATAAAATTCCTCATTTAAGGCCCTCTGGAATTCGTATGACCATTGTATTCATGCATATTAAATATTCTTAAAGAGTTTTAATATAAACCGGACGCTTTGCTTTTGATCAATAAACCGTTCTGACCTTAGCTCAAATATTAAGAAAATGACATTTAACTGGATGACTTACATCATGCATGAAGAATTAAATTAATGTATTAAGGGTAAACATTTGGAAATGTACTTTGTCGATAAAAATATGAAACTATCTTACCCTAGGACTAGGATAAGCTTTTCGTGAGAAACTGTGTCAAAAGCTTTCCTGAAATCTAGGAAAACTGCGTCTGATCCAACACCGCCGTCTGCTGCTTCAGGTACGTCATTCATAAAAAGCGCTAATTGGGTCTCACAAGACCTACCTTTCCGGAATCCGTGCTGGCTCAGACTGATTGCTCCTTTTTCGGAAAGAAAGCGCATGATAGAGCTCGCTATAATATGCTCCATTATTTTGCAAAAGATTGAAGTTAATGAAATAAGCCTATAATCATCTGGTTTTGACGCACGCCCTTTTTTAGGCACCGGAGTGACATTAGCTTTTTCCACGACATTGGGACGGTTCCCTCCAGAGACTGTGACAACAATTATATACTATTTAATTAAAGGAACCCCGCCCACCCTACTCAACCCATACGCTTTTAGCCAAAGTTATCTTTAAGTGCCAAGTGGAAAACAATGCCGCTATGCGATCTAATAGTTATGAAAATTCTGCTGTGACATTTTTACCACACACAGAATTCCAGTGTGGCATATTTACCGTGGCATTTTTACCTATCAAAAAGTGTGGCATTTTTACCATGGCAATTTTACCTGTGACATTTTTACCGCGCACCGACAATCACAGCTCCAGCTAATAGTGGGTCACTATTTTTAAATTATAAGAAAACTTTCTCCGTTATGCTAATGGCTTTAGTGGATGCAAGATATAGGTTTACATCAGTGGACATAGGAGGGTACGGAAAAAACAGCGATGGAGGAATTTTCTCGAATTCCAAGCTAGGAAAATACCTCGCCAAGGGGAAATTGAATATACCAGAAGACAGAAAGCTACCAAAGTCCGACATTGCTGCGCCTCATGCGATTGTAGGGGACAACGCTTTCCCACTAAAAAGGTATTTACTGAGACCCTACCCTGGAGCACACCTGGAACAAGATCCAACAAAGAGAATTTTCAACTACCGGCTTTGTCGTACAAGAAGGGTGTCAGAAAATGCCTTTGGAATTTTGAGCCAGAAATTTCGTTCGCACAATAGGAGAATTCAATTGAAACCAGAAAACGTCGGCAAAGTTATATTAACCACATGCAACTTACATAATTTTATTATGTCCTCTCGTGATTGTGAAATGCCAACTGGAACTAATTTGCGGGACCTCCCCCGTCAAGGCGGGAGCGCAAACAGTTGTGCATTTAACGTTAGAGAGGCTTTCAAAATGTATTTTTGCAGTCCAGCTGGACGTCAGTCGTCAGTGTCTGAATAATTTTCTTTTGCAAGTTACAGTTTGTAATTATATGCATAGCCGTGAATTGACAAACGATATATTAAAAAGAATATTTTGGTTCGATTTTTTTAATTTATAGTTGGATCCAACCCAACGTAATGGTCGTCCGAAGACCCTGGATAGAGGCTCGTTGTCATGCTTTGCATAACCTCCCACTATCTTTCGTAAAAAAATGCTTGAATGTTCCTTTATGTTTTTCAACGCGAATTTTTTTCGGTAATTTAAAATTTTATTATAGCTTACCTTCATTGTATATGTATTTACTTATAAGTTCAAACGGTTCCGCGCTTTTCTAATTTTCTCTCCATCTTAGATCGAAAAACCGTAATTCTTGAGCTTCTTTATTTCATGCTGAAGTATGGACGGAGGTGTTTTCTAGAAATGCTTATAATATTGAAAATCCTTTCCTAATATTTATATTTGCCATAGAGTTAAAAACGCAATGTTATCGGTAATTTATCTGCACTAAATGAATCACATTCGAATTGTCACCTGAATTAGATACCCTCTTAAGAGGGTATCTAATTAATAATTAGCTAGCTAATTAGCTGCAAATCGTTTTACACATTTACACCCCACCGCTAGAAACGTAAAATGTATTAACGAAAACTTAAAACTGCAATTCAAACATTTCATATGGTAAAGAAAATTATGCAATCATTAGGTAATATCTGTAGTATTAGATCCTTTATTTCGTTCACTAAGGAATGTTTGAAATGATTTTAAGCTTTCCCGCATAACATAATTTAATTAAAATTATAAATTATCTATATACAAATCAGAATAAAATGGTGTGATCTTGTTGTAGTGACGACGGTGAATCTACCTGACTCCATATTGTCGTAGTGGTAGTGGCATAAAATAAGAGATTGGCCGAATATTAGTTTAATCGTTTACTTAACCTTATGCTCCAGTGCTCCGGAGGTCGCTCTTTTGGTAGGTTGCGGCGCGGGCCGTGGGCGTCCTACTTGTCCGGGTCTTGTCGAAGACCGTCACGACGGGGGATGGGATGCTGCTTGGTCGGGGTCTGTGGACCTTCACGACCTGGTGCTTCTATTTGTCGGGGTCTGTGGACCATCACGACCTGGTACTTATGGTTATCGGGGTCTGTAGACCTTCAAGACCGGAGGTTGGTGGCCATCTGCCCGTGAGGCCGGGGCTCCCCTTTATATATGCGCCTAGAGTATTACATTGTAGTTACGAGTGCGACTTTGTGTAGACGGCGCACCGCCGTGATGACAAAGTCGTCCCGTCTGAAGTAGACTTACTCTGCCGCGAGGCGGGGAGTGAGGACCATCCTCACCACATCACCCCATCGGCAATTTTAAACCCGGGGTTGAAAATGTCGAGCCACCATAACCGGTATACAAACAAAGCAAATGAAACACATACAAAAGAAACATAATCATAAGTCTTCTTATTATCTTTGGCACACACTTAACAGCATAAAATTATAAGTCCTCTTATTATCTTTGGCACACACTTAACAGCACAAAATTATGACAAAATCAAATCCACAGAAAGAAAAATAGTATAGGAATATATAGACACACACTTTCACTAACTTACACATACACTCACTATTTACAGCACTTTTTTTCACAACACAAAAGTTCACTATTTACACTAGATCCTTATGCCGGTCTCCAGCGGTGACAGCATCTTCGTATGGCAGATGACCTCAGCTAGGGGTTGAGTGTCCTTCTCCGACGGCACCTTAAGCTGAAGACTCCTGCTCGGCCGCTTCGTCAGCAGTTAGACGTCAGCTCCACAGTTGTTACGGCTGCTTCTTTTTTTTCTCTCCCTTGGTCCCGGAATCTGGCATTCTCCTGGCAGGAAAAGATTGACGAAATACAGAGACCACTTCTTCTTTGTCTTCTTCTCCTTTTGGGGTTTTTCCTTCTTGGTGGTCTTTTGGGCTGCCAGAGTTTCCGCTGCCTGTAAATCCGTTTCCTCCATGGTCGTTTCGCCTTCGTGGGTGACCGCTCTGCTTCCATCGGTGGTTGTTCAGCATCCCTCGGATGACGTATCTGCTCCGAATCTCTTGGTTGCTGCTCCGCAGTCGTCGCTTCCGCTCCGGCCAGCAAAAGGGGTAGAGGAGGGGTATTGACCTTATCTTCTAACCGTAACGCGCCATTCCTTAAGGATCTCTCTTTGACCATCTCGGAGGCTGTGGTCCGTCCCAGTACTTCATCGGCACCCGTACACTCTAAAGTATCCAGAAACCCTACGGGACCTATTTCTACCGATGGTCCGACGTGAACATCACCTGCCTCCTCGATCATTCTCTATATCTCCAAGCACGTATTCGGTAAGTACTAAAAAAAGGTCGTCTTGCCTCGTCTTCGCACTGTCTGCATTTACTGGGAACTCACTTCGGAAATGAATTAAACTCTCATCCAGAAGCTTTAAGTCTCTCATACACTCCGGGAGGTCCTCAGAAAAATCGATCAAATCGATTTCTTCCATACAACTTACTTCTACTTTTGCTTTCTCCAAGTCTCTATCAGTTAGGTCACGCTGAATCCATCATCCTTTCCATCTCACACGTTTCTCTCTTGACGACCGTAGTCCTTATCCCAACCGGTTTCCATGACCCTGGTCCTGCTACGTCCAAATTTGGATTACTCGGGCTTTTTTCTGGCTTTGGCGATTCGCTATCATTCGGAAAGAAAGTAACAGGTGCGGGGGTTTTGCAGAAGAATCTTCTATCGGCGCGACACGTGTCGGCGTGGACCCCTCATTATTCTCTCTATTGACAGCTATCGCTCCTTCTCTAAGTGCTTCACTCTGATTGAAAGGAATTAATATGCACCCCATGTCATCTGGGAGATCCTCGTCCAAGATGGTCAATATGTCCTCAACAATTGGCGTCGTAGTATTATTGTTATCTCCGTCTGTCCGTTGATAGTCGGAGCTCCCTTCACTATCCTCATCCTTCCATTGGATTAAGTCCTGGAATGTACTCGTATGTTTAAGCTGTGGTATTCTGGGTCTCTCGTACTTCGTTGCAATAAAGTTTGTTCAGCACACAGCGATCTAATGATAGGTTACAGTGATAATTCCGCATGAAGTCGAGACCAATAATCCCGTCATAAATGGTATGGCCCAAATAAATAATCAGCGCGTCTTGCGAGTACAGAACATTGTCGATTTTGATTGGTATTTTACTTTGGCCCATGACCGGTAAGAGATGACCCGAGGCGCTCCTAATCGGCCTGTTCTATTGACAAATGCCGATTTCACCGAAGGGTAATTTTCTCGAGCTGATTATGGTGACTGCGGCTCCTGTGTCAATTAAGAATCTGAACTCCGTCTCGAATACTTCTCCCACGACGAGCAAGCGCGCTTCCCCGATCCCGCGATCAGGGAATTCAAGTTTCCCGCATTATGGAAAGAGGCATTGTTCGGGCAGTCGAGCGTGCGATGACCATGTTCTTTACATGCTCCGCAGAGCAATAGTGGACAGTCCCTCTGCATGTGATCTTTTCTCCCGCGTAGAAAACAGCCACGGTTTTTGGCTTGACAAGAGCGGGAGAAATGTCCCGTTCGTCCACAGCGGAAGCATTTTGGCTCGGATGATCGCCGTTCTCTTATCCGTGCTGATATTGGTACTGACGGAGGCTGCTGATTATATTGAGTGCTCACTGCTTGTAGCTGGAGAGGGCAATTAGGAATTCCGGCTTGATCGTTGTAAACGAATTGATTTCTGGGTGGTTGGTAGCGGATATCATATAACTGATGCGTCCGAGATGACGCGAGCTCTGCGGATTTCTGCGCGTAATTGCGAGCGGTGGCCTCTTCACATAAAGCGAATTCTTCTGCTTCGCGGACCGTTTTTGGGCTCCTTACGATAACAGAACGGCCTATTTTTTCGCCTAATCCTAGAATGAATTGTGTGAGTAGCCTTTCTTCCATAATGCTTCTGGTTGCCTCACTGGTTGGGGAGGAATAGCTTTCGTGTAGTTGCCGCGCAATTGTTCTGAGTCTCGTGGAGAATTCATTTACTGATTCTAGAGGTTTCTGTGCACAAGATGTGAATACTTTCTCTAGGGAGAGAGGTTAGACTTTCAACTTAAAGCGACGTTTGAGATGACTTGAAAAACTGTCGTAGCTTTCTATTATGTGAGGGTTCGTGGAAACGTAATCGGCGGCAAAAGACGCAAACGCGCGACGCACAGAGTTTGATGCTCCGTCCAACCGTTGAGATGGCTCGTGATTTTGAGTGATTCTAAAAAGTTCTCGACGGTTGTTGCATCATCGCCACTAAAACACGGGACTAAGTAGATATGATTTCCTACAGGGGGTGGCGTGACAAGCGGAATCCTATCGTTCACCGAGGGAGGTGGATTTTCAGTTTTATCCTGGGTTGTATCGATAGTTGACACTAGATCGATTAAGTTAACATTAGGTTGGCAGTAATCTGAGCCATGATAATATAAAAAGGGGTTAGTGGAGGCGTAAAAAGATGCCATTGCAGAATAAAAGTTCAACAAAACAACAGAGAAAATTTAAATAATGCTTGAAATTTGAGAAAAAAATATTTAAAAATTGCAAAAAATTTAAGAAAATACATGAAATTGAGAAGTCAATGCCAGAAGCGAATTAACGTTCGTACCACTTAAAAACACCTGACACCAAAATGTCGTAGTGACGACGGTGAATTCTACCTGACACCAAATTGTCGTAGTGGTGGTGGCAAAAAATAAGAGATTGGCCGAATATTAGTTTAATAGTTTTATTTACCCTTGTTATGTTCTGTGCTCCGGAGGTGGCTCAGTAGGTAGGTTGCGGCGCTGGCCGTGGCCGTCCTACTTGTCCGGGTCTTGTCGAAGACCGTCACGACGGGGGATGGGATGCTGCTTCGTCGGGGTCTGTGGACCTTCACGACCTGGTGTTTCTAGTTGTCGGGGTCTGTGAACCTTCACGACGGGAAGTTGGTGGTGATCTGCCCGTGAGGCGAGGCCTTTATATATGCAGCCAGAGTATTACGAGGGTCGTTCAATAAGTCCTTAGAAAAAGATGGAAAAACACTTTTTTGTGGGGTAAATTTTTTTTATTCCTCAACATAATCTCCTTTCAGCTCTATACATTTTTCTAAACGTTTTTGAAAAATTTTTATGCCGTCCGAAAAATAGGATTTTGGAAGTTCTTCAAAATACTCATTCGTTTGCTTAATGATCTCCTCGTTGGAAGTGAACTGTCGTCCGCTTAGCCATTTTTTCTAATTCGGAAACAGGAAATAGTCACTTGGGGCCAAATCTGGTGAATAAGGTGGATTTTACAACAATTCCATTTTTAATTCCATAATTTTGGCCATCGAAACAGCACAGGTGTGCACACGTACATTGCCCTGATGCAAGAGGATTTTTGTCCTCTTCAAATGTGGACGTTTTTCTTTGATTTCATCGCTCAACCGGTTCAATAATGACGCATAATACGTCCCTGTTATCGTTTTTCCTTTTTCCAAGTAATCAATAAAGATGATGCCGTGTGCATTCCAAAAGACCGTGGCCATCACCTTGCCGGCCGATGCCACCGTTTTCGTCTTCTTCGGAGCCCGTTCACCCTTAAAAATCCACTGTTGTGACTGTATCTTTGTTTTTGGAGTGTAGTAATGAATCCAGGTTTCATCCACAGTTATGTATCGACGAAGAAAATCGGCAGGATTGCGACGGAAGAGCGCCAAAATAACCTCAGAGTCGACCACACGATTGCGCTTATTCTACTCTCTGAGTAAACGCGGCACCCATCTTGCAGAAATTTTTTTCACATACAGTTTTTCATGCAAAATTGAATCGACTGTACCTTGCGATATGCCTGTGGCCTCAACTATTTCGCGCACTTTAATCCATCGATCACTCAAAATCATATCGTGGATTTTGTAGATCGTTTTGGAAGTAGTCACTTCCTCTGGGCGTCCCGAACAATATTCATCTTTTGTGGATGAACGGCTACGTTTAAACTCGTTCATCCAATTGTAAACAGTTGCAAACACAGGAGCAGATGTGCCATGAACTGCATCCAACTCAGCTTTGATTTCTTTCGGCGTTAAACCTTTCAAATACAAATGTTTAATCACAGCCCGAAACTCATTTTTCTCCATTGTTATAAACAAACAAAAGTTGTTCACATCAATCCTATTTTTCGGGCAGCATAAAAATTTTTAAAAAACGTTTGGAAAAATGTATAGAGCTGAAAGGAGATTATGTTGAGAAATAAAAAAAAATTACCCCAAAAAAAGTGTTTTTCCACCTTTTTCTAAGGACTTATTGAACGACCCTCGTACATTGTTGTTACGAGTGCGACTTTGTGTATACGGCGCACCGCCGTGATGACTAAGTCATCCCGTCAATAATAATCTGCATCTCTCTGAGATTCAAATTCTTCGCAAATGTACTTTGTTTTGCGATTAACGCTTGCAAACCAAATTTAATTAATATCCCTCTACCATAGATAACTCTGATAACGCAAACTAAATGGCAAAGGATAAGTAAATCTTAATACGGTAACATTTCTACAATTCGCAAGCATTTCTGATATATTCCATTGGTGTATTCAATGTGAGGTTCGAGTAACTATGCATAGGTAGCCATGAAGTATGCTACCGTACCGCAAGCGATAATTGACTACAATAACTTATTATAATAATGTCTTCCATTAAAAACATACCAAATCTTAGAATTGGATCAACAAAAAAATATTCATTACTTACTGCCTTGCATACACCACGTCGTCCAGGAAGCCCAGAAGTGACAGAAGGCTGTTGCCTGGCTTTTCGGCAGCTCCTGAGCCATTTCTCGGCTTCTTTTTCTCCCAAACATTTTTATCGCGAAGAGTCTCTCATCTGGCCAACACATCTTTTGCTGCAAAACACAACGATGTTATCACCCAAGCTTTAACACATGTAGTCTCTCAGAATCATCGGAAATTGAACTTCTGCTTACCTTCCATTCCAATGAAAACTCCAATCTCCCTCCAGGCTTTATCCCTGAGATTTTTATTTCTATACTTA
Source organism: Sympetrum striolatum (assembly GCA_947579665.1). NCBI lineage: Eukaryota > Metazoa > Arthropoda > Insecta > Odonata > Libellulidae > Sympetrum > Sympetrum striolatum. Next base: position 7,375,290 of record OX388344.1, read on the forward strand.
TAATCTCGGAAGTCATACACATAAGTGTATTTCTCCCTAATCTCCGATAGTATTACTTCGTCCACAGGGACGTCGCTACGGAAATCAGCCATGTTGAAGAGAGTCGCGCGTTTCGCGCAACGAAAGTTGAGAAAATTTCAACTCGGGAGACGCGAACCCACGTGATAGATTCCGGGCTTTTGATTGGCTGAAGATACCGTTCTCGCTTCACTTCGCATGAAACGCATCCATGAAAACGGGGCTTTACTCTGCCGCGAGGCGGGGAGTGAGGACCATCCTCACCATAGCAAGGTCATAGAGAGCGTATAAAAAGATCCGAAATATAATCCTGACACCTTGTGTTGACGTTCTATTTTACTTACTAAGATTGCAAGGTCATTCAAACTTTTATACAATTTTTCAGCGATCGGTATAACATCTGCTCGCATTTATACTTCATTTTACAATATTGAATGTAAATACGTAATTAATTTTTGTCTCTTTCTTTTCTCAAGTTCTGACGAAGTGAATTCTCTTGCTATTATGCGATTCCTCTCGGTATCACTGGTGTGAAAGGGCGTTCAACCAAGGATTATCAAGTGAAGTCCTTCGGAAGCCCCCATACAGTTAATTTCTTACAAACTAGAGCGCGTATAAAAAGATCCGAAATATAATCCTGACTCCTTGTGTTGACGTTCAATTTTAATTTCCGTTTGATGTTCCTAGAGTCTTGCTGTAATTATTGAAAATATTATATTATTTCATGATTTGAATTAAAGTTTTATTTTTTTTCAAGAGGGTTTAGGTCATTTTAGTGGAGTTAATTAGTTTAAACATTACATCATAGCAGTGATTTTTCTGAGATTTAGCATTTTCAAACAAAAGTAAATAAATCGCTGGCTCAAACTATAGATCTTGTATCACTGCTTATTAACTATCATGAGATTAGCAATAGTTTGTAGTAAGTTCTCTTTAAAACTGTTGTTATTATTATATAGATATTAAACGAAATTGACAAGAAAATTCATTGGATATTTAGCGTTTGTGTTGGTTATGGAATTTACGTTGATAATAAATGTTCAGTTCAGCTTTTTTGGAGCGCAAGCTTTGTAATCTCAATGAGACTACTACTCTCGATGATAAAATTAAGTTTTGTTTAAGTTTGATTTTTATTTGATTAGATTTTGCTGTTTGGGTATGATAATAATATTGCGTTATAACACACTGTTGTGATTTTTGGAGATTCAGCTTATACAATACACGATTAAAGAACTCGAATAACTGCGAATGTGTGTCATTGACTGAGCGTTGTTTTTTGGTGAATAATGTGGATATTAATTTCCTTTAAGGATATCGTTGGGTTGGGTGGAGATGCCGTTGGGGGACCCGGCGAGGGACGGCGTCGGGCTACGACGTGGAGTGACTACGTCAGGGGATAGTGACAGGATGATATTCAGCCGGGAAAGAATAAAATAAGCACTTACTTGATAAATAAAATCTGTGACTTATAAAGTGAAGTGAATTTAATCTGTAAAGTTAACATCCAAATTATGTAATTAAATACTTAACTATTTATTGAATAATCTATTGAACAGTTCTGTGTACTTTTATCTATTTATTCTATTAAAATCATTTAACGTTTAATATTCCATGTGAATCGTAGTAATACATGCTTGATAGCTATGTATTTTCTATGTATCTATTCAGGGCTTATTCCATATTTAATAATAATATTTATAAATCTATGCATATTTTTATACAGTATATGTATATTTCTTTCTATCTTACCAGTTTATGTGATTTTTAACAATATTATAACAGGCTATTTTATTTGTTTATATAACTGTTATGTAATGTAATTATCTTAGTACATATTTTGTAATTATATTTGTGAGATATCTGTAAACCTCTGAGGAATGTCTAGGGCAAGGAAAAGGGGACCAGTGAGCCTCATCTGCCCTCGGTTTAATAAATAAAAGTCAAGTTGGGTGACAAAGGAAGGGCCACGGGGGTAGGGTCCAGGAGAGAGAGATAGTCTCTGGGAAGGCCATGGGGAGGGCGGCCCCTGGAGGAGACCTTTGGCTGTGAGGGCGCACCCCGGCAAGGCTCTGCGGAAGGGGGGCTGGAGTAGAAGGGTGGGCCCCTGGGGATAGGGTGGGCCGAGGTGAGGGAGATCCAGGGAAGGCCTTCGGGAGGGCGGCAGTCCTCGGGTGGGCCCTGGGGACGGAGGTAGCCCCCGGAAGGCCCTGGTGGGTAGGGCCGGCCCTGGGAAGGGAAGGAGTCCCCGAAATTAGAGTTCAATATAGACATATTTTCAGTGGATAACTTCTTCGACAGAAAATCTATTGATGATAAGTATTTTTACAGACTCCGAGGGAAAACTGAGTAGAGATAAAATAAGTTAAACATCTTGCCCTTGATGATAAATCTACAGAACAAGTTAATTCTTTCTCAACCAACGCCAAGAAGTCTTATTGCGAAAACAAATTCTACAATTAATTTTATATCCGGTAAATGGTTAAATTGTTAGTAAATGGGCCTGAATCTATTCCTGAGGACTTTAAAGGTGATATAAACAGCAGATAACTTGAATTCTTTAAACTTTTTTATAATTTCAGATAGTTATAGGTGGAATCAATTTAAATCTCTCGAAAAAGTTTAAAAACTCTTTTCAGGGCCGCTGATTAACAGCTGAAGATTATTGAAAGAGCTTTAATGTTTAATTCGTGATAAATGACTTAAAGTAAGCTTTTGAAAAACGTAGACACCACCACCGAAACACGCTGATAATATCGCGTGATTGCAATTATCTTCATATACAACTCAAGGATAAAATTTTTCTTGAACTGCTGTCATGAAACCTACTGCTGTAATATGAAATCGACTTGAAATATGTATCATTGATATGCTTGTAGAATGCAATCAACTTTTGCTCTTACAGATAATAGATATAGACGTTTCTCCGGATATACCTCTATGCAAGCGATCAAAATTCTCACCATTTTCCACAAGTGTCACTGACTTGAAATTTTTACGACGTGCTTGCCATAGCGTGCGAAAAAATGCGACTTGGGACTTGGTGCTATAATTTTGATGCCGGAAGGTCCCGAAGTCTCTATTTTTTCCATAAAGATGCATTTGGGGGTTTTTCGGATTTTTTTGAGGAGCCGCCTAGCTAATTATAATTTGCTAGGCGGCTATTTCAACTCCCTATAGGGAGTTGAAATTCGAGGGATCGCAGGAAGTCCTGTTTATTCAACAAAAACTGCAAAGACATCTTCAAGGATTATCATTTGTTGAACGCTAGGTCAGGGCAAATATTCTTCCTAAGAATAGCACTTAAAAATCGTTTTGACAGTAAGCAGGCTTCATTTCATTCGCAAAATTAAATAGGAAATTTTGCCTCTACGAATTCAAAACGAGTACCTAAAGAAAGGGAATTAAATGAGAATTCTTACTATGGGCGTCTTATACCCTTTACGAGTCAAAATTAGAGCAAAATGTACGAAAATTTTGCGATTTTATTTCATAGTAAATAAAGTGTCCCCCTGGCGTTCAAGCGCTTTCTCATTTGAATGCATCGGGATTTTAAGCGTATACCATACCAATGGTACGGACTTTTAAAGACAGCTGTTCATGAGTGCTATGATGATAGCTGTGCGTTATACAGGGTAGTTATTACGAATTTTAAAAATCCCTCTTAAACTCGGTGTAAATCGATCGATATTCAATCTGATTGAATCCATGCATGATCTGATACCTCGATCGAGTGTATTTCTGGAGGGAGTGGGACGCCAGTAGATATTAATAATAGATCCAGTCTGTATTATTTAATTATCGATCAGTCGCGTCTCATTCTGAATGGATAAGAATAAATAAGAGGGTAAAATCGACAATTTTACCAATAAGAGTAAATGATCGATCAGAAACTGATTTTTATGCAAATGCTTATTACAACGGTAAGTTTAGAAGCGTAACTTACATTTTCTTTTTCGTCACAATTATGATTATTTCCACCCGTATAATTGCATTGAAAAGCGATTGAATTACATTTTTTCAGTTATTGATAGATGGAAAATCATCTCGGTGACAAGGAGCAATCTTTATTTCGTCCGAAAGCAAATTATTTTTGTGTTGGCGGATCTATGTAAGGTGTGCGTAGTCAATTATGAGATGTGCTGCATAGAGATAGATAACTGATTATTTATAAATGCTCTAGCGCATTAATGATTGTCTTTCGCCAGAAGCCATATATGGCATAAATGTAATACTATTGGAAGAGTATGCCTAAGACAGCTTCATCTTTCATCGTACCAATTTCTTCAATCAAAATTATCAAGTGATGGTAATTCTCACATTCTATTTTATCATGTCTTTGTCATCGTTCATATGTTTTGATTGCAATTACATTACTGTATATTATTGGGGTTGATGATATTACAATGAGAAAATATCTCTGTATATATTACAATTCCTTTAAGCAAAGCTGCAATGCTCTATGTTGCTTCTTGCTGTTATCATCTTGTCGTTGGTACAGATAGTTTTCTCTCGTATATAAATTTGCTTGTGTTAGACGTTAACTTAAATAGATTCTCTTTCCAATGTAGATAATTACTGCTTCAATTTCAGTTTTTTTCTGCTTATTACTTTCTGATTCATAACATGGCTTTAGAAAAGGCAGATGTACATTATCTGCTGCTTTTCAACTCAGAAATAATTACTATCACCAGTTTACCCTTGAAGGACTTGTTTTTGGTTTATCAAAAGCCTGTAACTGCATCGATCACAGAGTTGTCTTCTCTAAACTTGAAAGCTTTGGACTTCAGTGTTATTCAGTGAATTTACCAATACTTAAAGATATCCTCCATCTTCAAGCCCTCTTTCCATTATGACTCCAGTATATCAAACTGTCTTTCTTTTTACCTTTCTTGCCATTCATATCTCTGTAACTTTAGGCTAGACCCACCGTATAGATTCTGTGATGAAGAAAGACTACTGGTATTTTTATATTGACTAAATTTCTCCTATTGTCTCTACTAAAACCTTGAAATTTTTATTTATGCTAAAATACAATCTCAATTATCTTATATTATTATCTTCTGTGGTAATCTTAGCTATTCTAGCAAAGATTTTTCACCAAAGAAACTAACAACCGAAGTCATTTATGATGCTTCGTATTGCATAGGTGGGATGCCTTGTCTGCAATATGGACTTTAATTCGGTTATGATACTTACCCTACCTTCAATTTGTATCCTGAACTGTGGACTTCTTGTAAAATATTCTTCTAATTTTGTTCCTTCTAATTCTTCATACCACCATCAAAATGCAGTAAAAATGACATTCATCAGACAATGACAGATGAATTTTATCTTATTAAAAGATTAAAAATTTGTACTACCTTAAAATGATCCTCATCATACAGCCTCAGTAATTTTTAATTAATCATCAGAAATTATTATGACTACCACAGCTCTAACTGCTTTCAGAAGTAATTTAAAACAATATTTAACAAAGTACTCCTAATATTGTTATCATGATTTCCTAAATGGTCCATTTCTATGTGGAAATTGATAATGTACTATCAAACTCTGTTTTACATAAACTTATATCATATTGTGGTGGTATTGGAATACGTATATTTCTTTTTAATGTAATGAGTAAATTGATTCACCTTTAAGACACTGGCGTAATGAGTATATTTTACTTGTTTCATAGAATTTATTTTGTGGCTATGAGGAATAAATGACTTTATTATTTATAAGTATATTCTTCCTTGAGATACTTCCTGGGAGCACGACTTTCTCGTGTAAAATTACCTTACCCAATTTCCTTGAAATTTATTTTTATTATCATATACTGATGCTGTGATCTCATTTTTCCCAAAATTCTTTATGAAACTCTCTCTCTAGCATTTTGACGTAGTTTCTGATGAGTGCTACTTGTCTGCTTCAAGTCTTGTTTCTTCTGAGTAACAGCTGGCGCTGACAGTTTGAACTAAGAAGAGTAAATTGAAGAAAACAAACATTCTCTGATTGGAAGATGTGAACACATATAACCACCTGGAAGGAATAAAAATTTTTTAATGCTAAGGTTGAATTCGATATCATACCAGGAAGGTCCTAAAATTGGATTCAATTATCCCCGTTTGCATTGTACTGAGGTATGTAAATGGCTCTCTGGCATCAAACCAAAGATTATTAGGAATCATTAAACTGGGTATATGTAATGTACTTATGTTCACTTGCTGAGTTTTACATTTCCATACTATCAGGAACGCATTCAAAACAATTCTTAGAAATTGCCTCAACGTATTTTAAATAGGAGACTTTTGCACCTGGCGTCAAACTCATGTACGCTTGGTGACTTTATAGAAATATTAATTTAGATGAGGATGTTTTCTGGGTCCTCTGTGATTTTGAATTCTCTATCCAACTGGTGTGTTCGTTAAAAATATTCTGGAATAACTCCAAACTGGCCTTAACTTTGTCCCTTCTAATAATGAATTGAAAATGTTGGCATCACAGGCCAGCCTACCTCCATTTTAGTGATCTTACCTTATCTATGATGTCTGTAACTCCAGTTATCTTTCTCTGGTAAGTGTTACGTTTCCTTTCTCTTCTTGTGATTCCCAACATATAGCGCTCTATGCTCCTTTGCATTGTCTGAAGTCTCTGGGTTATTGCAGCATTTAACACCCAAGTTTCACTACCATAGGCCAGGACAGGAAGAATGCATTGGTTGAAGATCTTCCTCTTCAAAACCATTGGCATTCTTGACTTCAGAATGTGCATATTCTTACAAAATGCACTCCAGCCAACTTGTATTCTTCAGTTTACTTCATTAATCCTGTTTTTCTCTCCTATTGTTACAAGTTGTCCCAGGTATGAGTACTCCAAACAAACATCCAGAGGTTTTTCAGTAAGTTTGACTGGTTCTTGCACTGCAAAAGAATTTTTTACATTACCTTTGTATGATTTGGTATATCCGGAGAAGTGTCAATACATAATAGATAAATAATATCTACAAGTTTTGAAGGGCAATTCTTGCCTAGAGACCATTTTTCTATGTATAAGTTAAAATAGCACAAAAGTTGTTACAGGCAATTTTTGCTGCTTAAACCAATATTTCAATAAATTTACTTTTAATTATATATCCAATAGGGATGATCATCATCTTATACATGCACATTTTAATTTCAACTTGCATTACCAAATTCATAATTACTGATTGACTTTCTTTCTTCTCTAAACAGCAGATTCACTCTTCTCGTTCTTCCATTGGTTTTCAAATAATCTTGTGAATTAAAAGCAATCAATAAATCTAAATGATCTTTATTAAATATCTCACCTTCAAAAATGTAAAATTATCACTTTATTAGTAAAGAAAATGTTAACCCTCGAGCAGTTGTGCTGGCGCACCGAGTGCGCCAGTGCACACATCATCATTAACTTTTTTATCTTTCCTTGTAATCATTCTGTGTCCCTCAAGTCCTTCTACAGTAATGCTCTCTATGTACTACCCGAGTTTTGCATAAATTGGGTTCAATTTATGGCAACAAAAAACTTTTTTGAAGCTCATATCGTGCTGGTGCACCCCTTGCCCAGGTTCATTTGAATATTTTACTGCAAATAGGAGTAAAAATTTTAGGATAATAATACCATTTCTGTGTGATAATAAATGAATATGAACTGTCAAGGTTTGTGCACAACTTTATACATAAGTTATTTCCTTGAAGGTCTCAAGCGTTTACAAATGTTAAAGCATGATTTATTCTGTTTATCATTTAAAATATTTAAAAAATAAATGCGATCAATCGATTTTCAAAGCTTAAACAATTGTGTAATGGCTATAAGTTCTAAATTTATGGCAATCAGCTGATTTGAAGAAAATATTTAAAAAATAATCACTGGCACACGGAGTGCGCGACTGCCTGTGTTACGCCATGGGGCGCGACTGCTGTAGGGTTCAAAACAACAGAAATACATATCCAAATTCAAACATTTGCATAATGTCTATAATTTATAAGTTAAAACTTTGACAAAAATTTATGCCTCGCCTCATCTGAAGAGTTTTTTCCGTAACAAATAAGTATTTACTTGAAAATAACACACCCTTTTTTGTCTTTTTTCGGCTCAAAAATCAGGGTATTGGAATCCACGGCACATGTCCCATAGCGCAGGGCTGGCTGCATCTTTGGCTCACCCTGGTTCTATGTAACTCTTCAAATGTTCCACTTAAGTGCTATCAATTTTTTCATTATAAGAGCCTGAAGACTATGGAATAAACTGTTGGCCGATTGATTTTAGTTGAAAGGGAGTCGGCTCAAACTTTTTAAATGACCAATTTTTTTATTGTTAAGAGAATTACATAAGACTTTGGGCATAGACTGGTATTTTGTATACAGTGTATACACGTATAAATATATGTATATAGCAGCATATAGTGTTTAGTAAACACAAATACGGTGCTGTGAATAGTGTGATTGCATGTCTTAATGTTCGATTAAAGATAACCTGCATTTAATTTACTGTCTGTTGCAGGTGTTTAATAATTTTTATGCATAATTTTCATGAACAGAAGCATGCTTTGTCCCTAACAGAAACTGGAAACGGCTGTTTTATTGCAAATTGGGTGATTATTATGGCAGTCTATCATAGAAGCATTTTTTACAGAAGTGTTCTAACAAGTGATTATATTTTAAATTATTTTAAACTGAATATTTCTTTAAAAAACATTTAAATACATATTATGTGTCGATTTAACTATTCTATTAGGGAACGGATAAATAATTGAACACATTTCTTTAATTAAAATGATAGATGTTTATTTCACTCAATCAAATCCAGTTAACCTATGAAGAGTTATTGGTAGAATTAATGGATATTTGATTCATTAATTTTTATTAAAAGTTTATTGTCCTAAATCAATTCTTATTTATTAATTCTCAACGTATTTAGTCGTCTTGTATCCCATGGCTTATTTGTTATCAAAAGCTGGGTTTTTCTTGGCAAATCCTTGGCGGAAACTTTTGAGTTGATTACCAAGGCTTATGGTGAGCATTCTATGAAATGTACCGTCTGTTATGAAAGGGTTTATGCGATTCGAAAAGGTCAGCAATCAGTGGAAGACGATGGGCTTTTTGTAAGACTATCAATGTCGACAGATGACCCCTACATCGAAAAAGTGAATGATCTCGTTCATGCAAATTGATGTTTGTCTGTGAGGGTGCTTGTAGAAGAGTGTGGCATCTCGTTTGGTTAGTTTTATGAAATCCTAGCTAGAAAAATTGAGGATACATCAAGTCACGGCCAAATTCGTGCCATGCCTGATGATAGCAGACCAGAAACAACATCGAGTTCATGTCCTTCAGGAACTCCCTGATCGAGCTGAAGAGGATGAAACCTTCTTTTCCAGGATTATAGCAGGTGATGAGTCCTGGGTGTGTGGATATGACTTGGAAACAAAGGTGAAATCATCACAATGGATTGGCAAAACATCCCCAACCCCAAAAAAGCTTGACAAGTTTGCTTGAATGTCAAGGTGATGTTGACTGTTTTTTAAATACGAAGGGTGTAGAGCATCACGAATACCTAACTAAAGGTGAGACAGTCAGCACGGAGCACTACCTGAGAGTAATGAGATGCCTTAGAGAGAGAATCATACGAAAACAGCCCGAACTTTGGAGGAGCGGCGAGTGGTTTTTTCACCACGACAATGCACTGGCTGATTCGTCTCTCAGAACTCGTGAGTCTTTAGCCAAAAACAAGACCACCTTGCTTCCCCACCTGCCCTATTCACTAGACCTAGCTCCATTTGACTTTTTATGGTTCCCCAGGCTAAAAACCCCACTCAAAGGAAAAATATTTTCCACCATTCCAGAAATAGAGAAGAATTCGACAGAGGAGCTTGTGAGCACTCCTGAAAAAGCGTTCCAGGACTGCTACTAAAAGTGGAAACACCTTTGGGATGAGTGTATACATTGGGGTGGAGAGTACTTTAAAGGGGACCTTGGCCAATAATTTCTTAGTGATATAGTTTTTTTGTAATAAATGAAGTTCGGGAACATTTTGAACTGGCCTCGTAATGCCAAAAATCAACCTACACAGTGGGCAAGATATACTACACCTCATAACATACATCTTACTTATGGCTAATTCCAAATTAATGTATTTTTAAATCAGGGAATGTAAATTGGTAGATGCTAGAAGTAATCAGTTTCTCTTTCTGTCATATCTCTGACTTTCTGGTCCATTTTGTTCACAATGTTTGTTTCACACTTTTAATTATTGTGTATTTTGTGAACTATTAGAGGTAGTGATGTTTATCTCTGAACGCTAGATTTATTATGAGTGGTAGTGATTGGTTTAGAATCAGTTTCAAAGGGGATTTGAACTCCACCCAAGCAAATGACTCTGAGAACTTTGTTTAAATTCAGCTTTCAGGAGGCAATGCTTATTTCATATTTCCATCTCTACTTATTAAATTTTGCATAATCGAATATTTATTGTATTATAATCCAAGGGATTCTTAAATTCTTCTATATCATTGGGTGAAATTTAGTTTTCATTGTCTAAAATTTGTTGATAGGGGAGGATCAGGGAAGCCTATGGACAGTATTTAGTCCTTTGGTGAATATTTATTTTGGTATTTATTTTTCATGAAGTTCGAAATTTTTTACTATAAACTTAATGGCTCAGACTTACAAACATCTGACTTAGAACCATCCATAGTTACAACCAATATCCTTTAAAACTTTTATTTCAAACTATGATAAAAATGTAACAAAATTTTATTTGATTAGGTCTTATTAGAAATTTTGAGGAACTACGTAATACATAGTGTCGGGATACAAATGTATGGAAGGGAAAGGAATGAACAATAATTCATTTCTTATCCTCAAATTTTAGCTATTTTGTTCAGTTTCCATTTAGTTGCCATTTCATTAGTTTGTTTTCAAGTCAAATATGAGGCTGAAACACTCGCTCAGTGCATTTGGAGAAGCTAAAGCTTGTATTGTCTGCTGTTTGTGATATTACATATATGATATACATACATACATACATACATGATATATCATATAAATGTTTCATTTATGTTCAGGTGACCAGACTATTTCAAAGTAAATTAAATGAAGTTTTTTAATCATTCCAATTGTTTTCCTCCAATGCCACAAATAAGTAAGCAGCCTCACTAATTTTTCAACTTCCTCACCTCAGAAATGGTAAAGTGTGTATTTGATTGATTAGATCATTCTGTAAACCAGAATTTTTATTTTAATTACAGAGATTACAATGACCATTAGATATTGATAAAATCATTTAAATAACCAATATATAGGGTCTTATCATAAACTTAAAATATAATAAAATACAGAGTCAGTTCTTCTCTTGCATAACTCAACCTCCCTGGTGGGTGAGTTATGCTACACCTCATATCATACGTGACCCTACAACTGAGCATGGAGTGCTGGGGCGGATCAAGGGGTGTGAGGGCCCACAGGCAAATAATTGGTGGAGGCCCACTTAAAGGTGGAGAAATCCAACATTTCCTATTTATTATAAATGGTCATGGAATTATATACAAGTTCAGTATACATTTAATACTTGCTGTTGCATAACTTCAGTTCTCTTATCACTTATGATCAAATTATATTATATATAAAAAAAATTCTTAAGTGGTGGAGGCCCCTAGGCAAGTGCCTTCGATGCCTAGTGCCTGGATCCGCCCCTGAAGGAGTGACCACTAACCGCTATGACCACTGACAGCTGAGTTTGTCTTGTGTGCAGACTGTATTAATTGAACGAATATGCATAGGTTACAGGCTTTATTTACATTGATTAAAAATAATGAATAAATTATAATATTCAGAATAACATTAGATAGAATTAGGATTGGGTTTTGTTGGTTTCCTTCAAAATTTAATATTACTTTGTGCATAGTTGTTCAATTAATACCATCTGCAAACAAGACACAGCGGTCAGTTGTATTAGCGTTCACTTGTTGTGGTACTCAGTTGTCCACGATCCGTAGTGATGTGCTCAATCATTGCGCACTAAGTTGCCATTCAACCCTTATCATGTACATGACTTGCGACTGATTTGTTTTACGACCAGATTTACGGAACATAACTTAGAGTGTTTGTATTTTATTTTCAAATGCTAGTGTGTACGATTTTTATAACAAAGATATTTATTCACCAACTGTTAATTTATTTTATACTTTCGAAGGATTTTTTGGAGAGTTAACTTTTATAATTCTCCCAAATATACTTTTAATTGCTGTACATATGATGTATATATATTTTGGGAAAATAGTATCATCAGCTGTAATAGTTCTCAATTATATCCACTTCCATCTGATGTCGTAATGATTTGCATTTCAAAGGTGAATTCATTTATCTGTGTTGCATTTGAAGCAGCACAGTGGTTCAATATTAATATCTGAATTTTCAATGAGTGTAGGTGATTTTTAAGCTACTGGGTGTACTAAGGAACTAATTGTGAACATTGAATGAATAATGCAGGCAGATCATATAGCATATTCAATTCTTAATTTTTGGTTGTTATATTTTGTAGAGTTTAATACTTCTTTGTCATTTCTAGAGTTCAAATTTATAATCTGCTAACGAATGCAAAGTTACAGAGTTCCTTTTTTGGGAGTGAAGAATTACGTTCATTGAAGAACTGTTAACTGTGGTTAAAAATATTTTGTCTTAGGAGGTCTTTCTTAACATTTCAGCCTATTTTTCATGATATCAGTCTTTAACATCACTCTCCTGTGAATATTGAATTCTCAATTTATCTTCAGGCAATTTTTCAAATATTTTAAGATTAATAAGCATGGTAAGCCAACTCACACAGAATGTATTATGATAACTAACTGATGCATAGTGAACGCAAATTATTTCCCTTCTATTTTAATAATCCTTTGAACATCATTCAGTTATAATTTATACAGTAATTCCCCGACTTACAAGGTTAATTTGTTCCAAAAATTTCTGTATAAGTCAAAAACCATATATGTCGATGCATGACATGAAAATGTGTTATTCAAATTGTCAAGTACCATATATTCGTGGCAGTTTCACAGATGTAACATTTTCATAGATAAAACATAAGAAACATAAGATAAAACAACCACATAATATTAATAAAATGCTATTATTTTATTCTCAGCACATAATACACCGTAAAACTAGTGACAGATTGTTAAGACTATGCTAACAAAATTGTTAACAAGTTCAGGTGGCAGCAAATGAATGGAATAAAAATCTGATGTGGACAGCTCATGACTTTCTCCATATATAAGATTTAAATATTTATCTACGACAGTATTTTTGATTTCTATATTCCATCTAAACTTGGAAGATGAGTGATTCATTTCTATCATATTATCTTTTACGTTACAAAGATTATAAATAATGTTTTTTGGGTCATGTTCCATGAAAAACGATGAAATTGGCCTTTCGCCCGCAGCTCCCAGAGCATCCACAAAGTACATTATCAGCAACTTCCGGTTTATCAGTATTTCATGAATAACTCCTAAACAATCAGTGATACAAATATATGTTAAATAGGAAAGTTATAGTAAAATACGTTTTCTAAAACTTTTATAAATGATACAATGCACCTAAATATCATATTTATGGAGATATTTCGCAAAAACGGAAATTTGCTACGAAGAATAAACTGATTACCGATTTGCTCCGAAAACTAATCAACTCTGACAGCACCCAACACAGTACTTTTATGAAGTTTGGTATTGATACGACTAATAGTTTTTACGTTAGAGCTCCCACAATCACACACACACATACACACAGACATCATTCCGAAAATGGTCAAAATGTGTTCTAGGGACCCCAAAACATGTATTTCCATCGAAATCTCGAAGTCGATTTTTTTCATGAAAACAATACTTTCTGTATACTACGTATATGGAGAAAGTAATAACAGCATGTAGCAATAGTGTGCCTCTTCTTACTACTAATTATGCAGTATTACTCTCCATCACAGAACTGTCACACTAGAAACTCAATTAATTAGAAAGCTCTCCTGAACAGACTCACGTCTAATGATCAACTAATGAAGAGCGATGACCATCATGTGGAAAGGCACCCCTAATTCATATCAAATTTCTTTCTCATTATATTTTTCATTCACATGCTTCATAACTAATGACTGTGGCACGAGGGAAAGGTTACCCTGGAAATCCGAAACAGCGCTGCTTTATCAGTTATATTCCCTCCCATTAGACAATTTGGTGCCAAGTTTCGAATGAAAACAAATCCCACAGGTGGATGCCAATAAGATGGAAACTCGATTCAAACTGCTGACTAGAGGGATTATTGACGAAAATAAACAAGATACAAGGGGATAAGATATAGGAGAAGTGAGTCACAGTGATACTTGTGTGACGTCTGCGATTATGTGATATGCAACCTGAAAGACAAATATAGAACCGTGGCACTCGTTATAACGATACCTCAGAATTTGATCACTCTTTATAATGGACGTAACTCCATATCTTTTTACTATGGGACAGACAACGTCCAATGAATCACTCTCTATAATGCAACTCTCGTTATATGCCGTATTCGTTATAATGGGCTTCTACTGTATATGTTTAATATAATCTTCATGGCCCTATTTGTAGTAACTGCATTTCCTTTTTTTCTTTTGGCTAGTTAATTATAAAATAGTAGCACAAAAATTGTAATGTGGCAATATGATACAATTATATATAACTTTAGTTGTGTCAGTAGAAATAAATTTACTAACCCCAGCCAGGAAGTGTAACGTTTTTGGAATTTTCTTACATATATGATTTAAATGTTCCTCAAATTTTAATTTCCTATTGACTATCACTCCTAAATATTTAATTGAATCAACAAATCTAATGTCACATTTATTTATTTGGACTTTAGAATGACTATCTTTAAAATACTGATATTGGTTCCCATTTCCAAGGAACATTGCATTTGACTTAGTGGTATTAGGTGTCAATTTCTTCGCTTCAAACCATTCCTTAATTATATCTAGGTCCTCATTTACCCTAGTTATTATATCAGTAACTTTTGTCCCAGCCAAGTATATTAAAGTATCATCTGCAAATAGATGACAATTTTTTAAATGTATACCTAAGTCATTTTTATATCATATAAACAGCAAAGGTCCTAGGACACTGCCCTGGGGAATTTCTTCCTCTTTCTTTCTTTGGGATGAGATGTAGCTATTTCTTGCCTTCTTTCTATTAAATAATTTTGCATCTATTTGATGACCCCCCCATCAAAGCAGTAATTTTGGAGATTACAGATAAGCCTAATTCTATCTACTGTTTCAAAAACTCTCTTAAGATCTAAGTAAACAGTACAGACCATCATTTTATTCCCAACGAAACCTCTCCATTCATTTAATATGTTCTGTATTTTTGTTTCACAATTATATTCAGTTCTGAAGTCTGATTGATATTGCAGTAAAATGTTGTTTTTTCAATATATTCTTTAACTTGTTCATATACTATTTTTTTACCACTTTTTCTATTGCACATAATATATTAATTGGTCTGAAATCTTCTGCCATTGTTGTACCAATTTTCTTTCTACAAACTCTTGAGATTTTCAAGTTTTTTGAACAACACCTAATTCTAATGAGCTATTTACAAGATTTATTAAGAAATCAGTATTTTGCCTCTGAACTTTGCATCTCTGAACTACTATTGAATTTTATCTCCTTAGCATATCAAATGAAATATGTGGATTACACCATATTTGTCAGTTTTCATCCCATACCTCTGAGTTTATTTACCGAGATTAACATTAACACTAACATTGAATCAAGATATCCCTGAAAATACCATATCTATTTAGCTCTCGTGGAATAATTTGTTTTAGATGCTAATGTGATTAGCACTTAACAATGGTCAATGACGGAGTGATAATCTATTATATATAGACGTTTCTTCGGATATACCAATATAACCTTACAATTAAAAGTAGCTTGCAAAGCACTGCAAGCATATGTTAAAAGTACAGTACTTTGCAAAGTTCTATTTGGTTTGAAAATTTAAGATATAGGAACCCAAATTTCTCTATCTAAAAATCAATTCTGTATCCAAGTGACCAAGTGGTGTCAAACCCAGGATTTTGAAAGATATAATTGCATTAAAAAATTTGCTTTGGGATAATCTGACCTTTTCTAAAATTTCAATTCAATTATCGAGAATATCTTGTAACAAAATTCCGTACTTGCGTTTCATTGAATGATAAAATGCAAATCATACCCTGGCGTGGAACCATTGATCATAAGGTAAATGATTAACTTTGTTTGTGAAACATTCATTTCTTCTGTTCGCGAGCATGGCCATAGAATTTTCACCTTGGTAAATCGAACATAACAAATTTGAAATCCTCTCCATACTTTTCAATAGTAGATATGCCTGACGTCTAACCCAAGACCTTTTAAAAGATGTAAATACATATAACATCCTGGTAGAAATAAAACTTTTTCAATTCAAGTTTTTAAGTCGATATCATAATTGGAAGGTCCTAATATATATGACTCTGTTATCCCCATTTGAAATGCATAGAGGAATGTAAATTGCACTCTTGCATTGAACCAAGGATCATCGAGAAACCATAAAAATTCTTCATATGAAATGTATTTATGATCTCTATTCACATGCTGGGTCTCACATTAGCATATTATTGGGAAAGGGATTTTTTTAAATTCTCAAATGCTTCCGCTATGTATTTAATTTGGAGAATTATGCACCTGCCTGGCATCAAATTCGAGAACATTTGTTTATGGTTTCATAGATGTTAAAATAGAAGAGAGAGTTTTCTGGGACCTCGTCAAAATTCTAACAATGTTCCACAAGTGTCACTGACTTGAAATTTTTACGATGTACTAGCCATTGCGTGTAACTGCCAGAATAATGCAACTTGGAACCTCAGTGTTATGGGTTCGATCTGCATCGCCCAGAACACAGACAGGGGAATATCCGTGCAGCCTACCTAGCATTGGTGTCACTCGGTGCGGTAGTTCACAGTGCCACCCCCTACATTTAGTGTGCATAAAAAAATTAATACGTTTTAATTTTGATTTGAATTATGGTTTACATAACACTCAAAATAGTACATACAAGGATACAAATACAGTACCTACGTATAAAAATGAATTTAAATTAATGACACATTATATTAGAATTTTCCTTTTCTACCTTTTAAAGCTGCAAATTTATTAATTACTTCATCAAAATCGATGTCTTTGGCAGATTTGCTTCCTATTAATCAGAGAAATAGATTTTAGAACAAGTTGCTTCAAGAATTCTTCAGATTGTCTGTAAAAAATTACAAATTATACACGTATGATTTTATGTGTAATTTGCCTCCTGTACAATAGCACTTAATACTATTTAAAAATTCCTGACATTGTTGATTTTACTTACAATCATTTCAAATGTCAGGTGTATTCCTTCCTAAGGCTCTCAGAATCTCAAATCCCGCCTCCTCAACGCATTAGAGATAACTGAGGTATTCTTAACTGACCCCCCATTAAATACATTCACCAACTACTATTTTTCCTCCTTGTAAGATTATGTGGTCAGATAAAGAATTACGATCCGATATCTTTGATAGCCTCATCGAGGTAAATAATAAGCGTGTGAAAGAAGAAGGCAGGATACTCACCCTAGTTTTTTTGCTCTTATTAGCAATAAGATGGGGATTGGAAAAAGACTCTTGAGATATTTAAAGTGCCCTGGGAGTTGAAACCTTTCTCTCTGGGTTTCACATTTCTGCTGTCCAGCGAGGAAGTGGCGAACGACAAGACAATAACAGAATCGATTCAATTGAGAGACAGACTTGAGAAAGTTATTACTGCATGGTAATATTTTAATATTTTGTGCTTTGGCAGGTTTTTAACTTGTACAGATTCATCTTGTAATAGATGTTACCGTATGATTAATTATATTCTATATTAATCATACGGTAATCATTCTAATTATATATATATATATATATAAATTTCAAGTCAATGACGCTAGTGGTTAAGCCTGTGAATTAGTATCCTCTCTATCTATCTATCTATATACATGAATGTATCCGGAGAAGCATCTATATATAATAGATATCAATAATATATTCAATACATATGGAATTTAAATTTAAAGTTTGAAAAAGAGTAACAATTGAAAAAACACAATCATTACATGTAGTTTTAATTATTTTTTGTTTTAATTCATTGTCATTTTAATTTAAAGTTATAATTTTTAACTTAAAGTTATAATTTTTAAGTTTAAAACATACCAATAATTAAAAAATTGCTTTGTAATTTTCCACAGGATTTATTTTCACTTCCGAGGAAGCATCTTCAGGTCGCAATAAAAGAGAAAATCGAGGAAAGGGTAGGAGGGAAAAGAGGGGGAGGGAAGAGTTTAGTGGGAAGGGCTATGTGTGGTGAAGGATTGGGAAAGGTGTGCTCATTGGTGAGGGTGCCATTGTTAAAATGGCAGTGGATCTCCACTTCCTCAAAGAGGTCCAATCTTTGGCTGTGCGTCATCTGATGCAGTCTTTTGGGAAGGGATTCACTCTTTTCTCCGCTCTTCAGGAGGTGTAGGGTGAACCTGGACATGGGTTGCCCCCTCTTCTGGAGGAAGTCCTGCTGGTGTTCGGCTACTTTGATGTGTAGTGCCCTCCCACTGCTCCCAATGTACTTAGCCAGGCAATCTTAGCATGACAATTCATAGACTCCGCTGGTGTCTTGTCCCCACTCTTGTCTTTGGAGTTTGCTAACAGTTTGCTAAGGTTGAATGGTGAATAAAAGGCTTCTTTGGGGAAGGTATTTCCGATTCTGTGGGACATCTTTCCCAGAAAGGGTAATTTCTTCCACGTCGTTTCTCTTTTTCTATCGGGACTAGTGGAATGATTTTCTTGGAAGCCAAACAATTCATTTTCTTTTGCAATAAATGATCAGTCAGTTTGTTGCAAAAACCATTTCTATGGCAATATACTTGATTGTTAGCAGGTCTTTGAAATTCTCAATTGAAAGTAGAACTCCCAAGAGTCTCTGTAATAGAGCTTGGAAGACTGCATATTTTTGGAAATGATGATGTGTAGAATTATTTGGAATCACATGGTCCGTGTATTTAACAGGCAAAAAAAGGTTGTCACCACGTACCTGCTGACTGTCTTCTATCTGTCTCAATCTATTAGTTTGTCTAAGTGTCTCTGTCCCAGAGTGATCTATCCGACTGTTGGCAGCTCTCCTCTTGCCACTGCTGATAACTAAGCCCAGCCTTCATTTGTTTGAAGGTGGACAAGTATGCTGCTAGACCCACCGCCCATGCAATTGGGTAACGTTTCGCAATTTTCCACCAAGACTCTGAATTTTAATTTTTCCCTCATATTTTTGTCTGTAACCACAAGAGTAGAAGACGAAAACTACCTGGGGTGTCGTATTCTGTCTAAGCTCCAACGTAAAATAATCGTATTAACCTCGTAGGCCATATGCTCCGCAGCCTGAGATGTATTGTGAAGGAAGTATTCTCGGGTTTCCAACCTGGCAGCGTCTCTCCATTCTGTCAACGTTTCTGAGTCCTGAAGAGGGCTGCAGTGTGCGTAGCCGAAATGTTGACAGAATGGAGAGACGCTGCCCGGTTGGAAACCCAAGAATACTTCCTTCAAGCAACACACCGGGAAAAAACTACTTCTGAGCAGTATTGTGTTCGCTAAAATGATCAAGTGGTGTCCAACATGATTATAATTGTAATGACAGGCCAGGTAGAATGGAGCACTCGAGGGCTTTTAATGCCAATGTGGATAGAGGCTCCTGATAGGCATTTGGACAGCGCGTCCTACTTGGATGAAAGCGATCCCGGGCTCGGTTCCCGGTGGGACACTACACGCAAAATGACCTCCGCTGTCAAAAATACTACAATACTCTTATAAAATACTACTACAGATGAAAGCGAGAAATACTGAAGATTGAGTTATCGATATGCTCTGCATGATTGTGATTTTCTTCAGATAATCATATCGTAAATATATTACTACATTAGTTTATTTATGAAAATATAGTCTGAGGAAATTCAAAATCCTCGTGCATTAAAATTAACTGATATGCTGAAGCGTGACTTTGTGGAATGGAATAGACATTTCAAAATATGAAAAAACTTGGTATCTTCCACAGAGATTTATTTAAACACAACCGGTCATGTTTAAATAAATCTCTGTGGAAGATACCAATTTTTTTCATTTTTTGAAATGTTCTCATGCATTTTTAAATATGATGTACTCTTTTAACTGCGACGAACGACATTAAAAAATGAGGATTTCCTACTAAATGAACCTTTATAACTTGTTTATATTCTGACCAATCAAACTTGATTTATTCTTCAGTTTAATAATAAATGTTATTATAGAAATGTTCTGTAGTCGTCAATACTCAAGGACTCCGGAATTTATGTGAAGGTGGAAAATGTTGGGTCTCCTCGTAACTAATAGAGAGGAATCTGTTTCCAACTTACAGACACTGCCCTTTTCAAAATGTAATACCTTACTATTCAACGAAAAAGTTCCAGAAATCGCTGGTATAGCATTCCCTCAGATAAGAGCCAACCTCATCTCTTGGCCATATGGTGTTGCCAAGCCCTGCATTTCAAAGCCCCTCAGTCTTACGCAGCAAAAGCTATACCATTGGATTCTTTTGTGGGGAGTTGTGCATACAAGCCTATTCAAGGAGAATTCCATTAAAAGATAACCATGTTTAAAACCATAAAATTTACTGTAAAAGCAATGATCAAAAGTGGATATATTTTTGGATAAGTTTTAAAATGAAAGAAATCATTATGAATTAAAGTATGTGAAATAAAGTTTGTTATTATATGTAAGAAGAATCCTAAAGTGAGCATTAATTTCTGGAAATGTATGAAACCAGAGGAAAATGTCATAGCAGTATTTATTCTTTTGTGTAAATATGAAATATATTTTTACATTTTATGAAAATGAGAATGATGCAAGTTGATAGAATTCAATATTTGTGTTCTTGTATGTTTGAAATAAGCAATGAGTCAAAAATACCTTGCAACAGTATCAACTTCTCATTACCATAGAAACTTCATCCATTCAAAGATCAGATTTGCCTTGTTTCCCATTTCTTCATCATGAAAATAGTATCCAAGCAGATTTTGAGTAAATTGTTTATCCTTGTATTTTTCATCATATAGTACTTATCTTTACTTTAGCATTTATGGATTTTGCCTAGATTTGAATTTGTGGCAGAGTTTTGGAATCTGTGACAGAGTTATAAGTTTGGCCGCCCAGATTTATGTAGATAGTAGTGTTAATACAACACACTAAATCCAATTGAAGTGAATTAAATTCTTGACGAGGTTATTAATACAATGCCCCCAACAAAACCCAGCCAATATTCTTTGAAAATCCTTTTACTGTCCATATTTTGTAAACTTAGTTGAATGGGATTAAGTAACACAATCTTGCTGCTAATTTATCTTGGATTGATCAGCAGTGTGATCTAAGGAAAGATTTGATAAGAATATAGGAATTTATTCTTCAGTCATTGTCATCTGCTGAGCATTCCTCGATTGAGTTTATACTGTGGTTGTGGTGGTTGGGTTTATGGTGGCTTGGTAGGTTTGAAGACTTGGTCATACTTACCTTATAGCCATAATTTCTCTAGAAACATTTCAGGTGATGGAATCTGAAAACCTGTTTATCTGGACAAAGACTGTATGCGCACAACAGGTGAGAATTATAAATTACCAAATATTTATATAGCATATAAGCAAAATAGTTCAATATTAAAAGAAAAATCACTTGTTGATTGGAATATTTTGATGGAAAATTACATATTGAACAGGCACAAACTAATGAAACTTAAGGCAAGCAGTTATGTAAAATTCCATGCAAAATAGAACTAATCGAACTGGAAACACAAGAGAAAATCAGTTAAACCAGGGCATGGACAAATATTTTAAGTAGACTTGGTTCCTGGGGACTCAATCTTTGCCAATTCAAATCAATTTTTATATATTAACTAGTTCATATAAAGATGCATTCCATCTGAATAAAGTCTGTCAATGGTATGTCAACAGAATAAATATCTTAAGCACAAAATTATAAAAAAATACGTTTAGTTATTGGCTCAGAGCTCATCATGTTAAATAAGCAATATAAATAGTGATGAAGAGAGAAAAGAAGTAAAAAATAACAAATTTTGAAAAAGTGAATATGCAGAGAGTTAAATCTGAACTACTGCGCGAAAGTAATGGATGATCTAAAAAAAGCAAAATATTTGCTCTATAAGAGATCCGACATAAGTGAAAATAAAATTTAAAATACAAATAATCATAATTCATGTCTAAATTAACATGGTTCAGTTACAAATAACTTTATTAAAATTGGGAATGTGGGCAAACTACAGAATGTTTTTACTCTCAATTTGAACATTTTTCCAAATTGTTAACACAGCTCTTTATTTCAACTTTCTAAGACAGTACGTAATAAAATACTGTCAGGTAATTTATGAAATTTTAAGTTGTTGGATTTATTATACAGTGAACAAACAATAAAATTATTGTACATGTTAAAGTAAATTTGTAACTACTTAGATCTAATTATACATCACTTACAGAGTGTTGTAAGTTTGTTGTTGTATATCTGCTATGTTATAAATTATTTCCAAGGATATCTTGTTTAATATCTACCATTGCAAGTGTAGATTTATATTGTCATATCTGAAAATTACACTCAATATTTGGTGTCTCAAATCATAGCTAACTTTACTTAAGCATTTATGGATTTTGCCTAGATTTGAATTTGTGGCAGAGTTTTGGAATCTGTGACAGAGTTATAAGTTTGGCCTCCCAGATTTATGTAGATAGTAGTGTTAGCACAACACGCTAAATCCAATTAAAATGAATTAAATTCATGACAAGGTTATTAATACAATACTCTGCCCCCAACAAAACCCAGCCAATATTCTTTGAAAATCCTTTTATTGTCCATATTTTGTAAACTTTGTTGGATGGGATTCCTTTAAGTAATCCTTAAGGATTTCATATTTTTGAAACAGATAAATACCATAGATATTTCACATCCTCCTAAAAATACCCTTTTACACCTAAAGGTTCTGCAATAATGAATCTTATATGTGGTATTCATAAAATTAAAATTTGATTTTATTCTATTCATTAAATTACTGCCGAGTCTTCAGTGAGTATGCAACGTGAAACATCAGTTTGAAGATTGAATAACTATTATTAGCATAAAATTCTATCAAATCATAAATAAAGAGCAGAGGCAATCTGAAGTATATTGTATAGCTTCTCAATTTAATTTAGCTATGATTATGTCTTGCTTACAAATAATAATACATAAGGATCAAGAATACTGTCTCATAGAGAACACAAACAAAGTTCAATCAATGGAAGTTTATTTTGTAAATTGATTTTACATTACATTAAGTTTCTCCTCAATTCTATGTGGATGATTAGAACTAATACACAGTACAGATGTTAAAGAATAGAGATTCAGTTGAAAACAAATCTTCTTATTGGTTCAACATAATAATAAACTGCAACCAAGGCTCCCTTCCGCTCAAATGCATTTGAAGCTCCTCATAAACCTCTAAAATATTGTAACAATGAATTAGAATGAAAGTTATGATTTACTGCCTTCTTGATTTTTAATTCATTCAATTTTCTTTCATTTCACCTCTGCTTTTTGCTTCTTATCAATTTGTTTGGATTTACTTGTATCTATTTTCCCTCCCCTGGACTACAACCTTGTAGAGGTGGAAGGACTTGCGTGTTATTATGATCTATAGAGTTAGATTGGCTGGAACATAGTTCCTGGTAGGGTCACCCATGCCAGAAAGATCAGTAGGTAGGGGCCAGACAAAAGGTAGTCCACGCAGTGTCTGTAACTCAGTGAGGGGGCTGCAAAGACGTCTGTTCCCCAATGATGCGGCCATGATGAGTGTTGGTGTCATGGTAAAAAACACCGTTGAGGAAGGCAACGGGAGACCACCTCGACTACTTATCCCGATTCATGATGCACGACCATAATAATATTGGTACTGGCAAAGGGACTCAGCCTTCTAGGATGAGTGTCATGCCCGGCAGTGATGGGAGTAAGGCCATCTCGGTCGTCATTCCACGAAACCCTTACACAAAAAAAGATGAGAGAAGATTGAAACGAGGGTGGGGACATGGATTGTTAGGACAGTGCTCAGAAAAGGGATGTTGGAAAATGTTAAGTTAGAAATGAAAAGGTCCAACATAAATGTACTAGGGTTATGGGAAGTGCGGTGGAAAGACGAGGGAGACTTTTGGATCGATGATGATAGAGTCATTTTCAGGGGGGGAAGTACTAGCCAGAAGGGAGTAGCTGTACTGTTGGAAAGGAAAGTGGGAGAATCCGTGATAGCCACCAAGCTAATAAGTGATTGCGTTATCTCAGTAGAAGTAAAGTCTGAACTCGTAAACACGGTTATTGTTCAAGTATGCTTGCCCACTAGTGATTACAGTGAAGATGATGTAGACATGGTTTATGAACAAATAGAAGAGGTTATAAGAAAGTTTAAAGACAATGAGAATCTTGTTGTTATGGGAGACTGGAACGCGGTAGTTGGGCAAGGTAAAGACGGGAAACAGGTGAGAGAATTCGGTTTAGGGAAAAGGAACGACAGAGGACAGAAACTGATAGACTTTTGCAAGATCTCTGCATCACAAACACACTCATTCAGCACTACAACAGACAGAGGTACACATGCATGTTGGTAAGAAAGAGGTTTAGAAATAGTGTTAAAAACTCGAAAAAATTTGGATCATAACCTAGTCATGATGAAAACCGAGCTTAAGTTTAAAAAGATCATTCGACCAAAACGTACACCAAAATGGAATTTAGAAGCTCTAAGGGGTGGGAAGTCTAAAGAATTTCAAGAGTCAGTCAGCAAGGCTCTTGATCGTAAGGGAAGGGAACTAACCACTGGAGAGGAATGGGATAAGTTTTAAATTTGTGTCAAGGATTGTGCTGAAACGGTTGGCGGGGTTAAACAAACTAAAATTAGAAAACCATGGGTAACTGTAGATATGTTAAATAAAATGAAGGAAAGAAGGAAATGGAAAAGAGTCAACACCGACCATTGGTGCAGAATTTACAGAGAACTTAACAGCGAACTAAGAAGGGAAAAAAATAAAGGCTAGGGAACATAGTAGTGGAAGGGACAGTGTAATGAAGTAGACAAGCTTATGGAAAGCGAAAGAGCTGACCTAATGTACAGTAAAGTAAAGCAAATGATGAGGAATAAAATTAGTATTGGAATGGTGACGGTTAAAGACAACAAGGGAAATCTATTAAGTGATCCAGTCACCGTAAGGGAACGATGGAAGGAATACGTTGAGGAATTGTATGGGAAAAACATGAAACCCACCAGCATAGAAATTGAAAGTGAGGAAAAAGTTGGAGAAGACGATGTTGGACCTGGGTTACTTGATAGTGAAATAGAATGGGCATTGAGGGATATGAAAGGGAATAAAGCAACAGGGGTTGACGAAATCCTAGTGGAGTTCCTTAAGAACCTGGGGGATAAGGCCAAGAAATGTTTTTATGATTTAATTAGGATCATTTATGATGAAGGTCAGTGGCCATAGGATTTTACCAAAACTATCTTGATTCCTTTGCAGAAAAAGAACAAGGCTACAGAATGTCAGGATTTTCGTACAATTCACCTAATCTCTCACATGGCAAAAGTACTTCTAAGGGTTTTGAATAGACGGGTATATTAATTAATTTTCAGTTTATAATTATATCCTGTATTTTCTATGCATTAATTTGTCATCAAATGATTTTTAAAAAGGCTTAATTAGTTCTGCCACTGAAAAACTATATGAAATCATGGAAAAGTTTAGCTCTGGTTTTTTAGTTGATAGTCATTCTTTATTATATAGAATAAAAATCTGACCCATATACCAAGGATGTTCAAGTTAATTTATCCTGAAAAATATAAGTTATTCTTCACTTAATACCAGTTATGTTGGCTATTTTGTATATATAAACTGTAAAATTATCTAAGGGGTCATAAAATAATTAATTCAGCCTTACTGTTCAAATTTGTTTTCTTACAATCCAATTTAGTAAATAGAGCTGCGCAATTAAACTTTGAAATGATTTATTTGTAACAGCTAGTACACTTGCTTCGTGATGTTAGTTGGCTTGAAGTAGGTTTAGAAATGTTCATTGATATAAAATAGCTTATAGTATAACTGAAATTAGATTTTTATTTTTCCGCAAAGGTTTTTATTCAGGAACTACCAGTTTCGGTACATTACCATCGTCAGGTTCACACACAACTGAATCATCAAACTTATGAGGCATGCATTGTAATTTGAGTGATGACAGATAAAATACAATGTAGAAGTTGGAAATAGACATACATACGAGTACAATGACAACCAATCAGGAGGTAGGAAGGGAAGTGGGAGGGAAAATTTAAAGATGACTAAAGGATTGGGGAGAGGGCAGAATCCAAGATGGGGGAGGGAGAATGAAAAAGATACTCTTTAAAAAGGGAACAATGGGGGTAGGAGAGGTAAAGGTTTAATTTCAAGCTGTTCTTGGGCATTGAGTCGAGGACTTTTACTTTGAAAGTGAAGGATTTCTGGAGAAAAATCACTTGAATGACTGTTTTCAAAAAGTTGTTTAGAAAAGTGGGAGGAGGGAGATTTGTGGAGGAAAGCTCTATGGTGTTCTTGTGTTCTGACATTAAAATTGCAGCTTGTCAACCCAATGTAAATTCCATCACAATCCTTACAATTTAGTTTATATACTCCTGGTCTGTCTAAAGCTTTGAATTTATCTTGCGAATTGGCTAGTAATTTCATTAGCGTGTTAATATTTTTATATCCTGGAATCACGTTATATATTTTAAAAACGTTTTGCTGATTATAAGATATGGAGCCTTTAAATGAGAGCGCTACACGTTGAGGGATTTCTATATCAGTTACAGAGGCAAGGGGAAAAATTCGTCTGGTAATGAGGTTCTTCTCTTTCCTTGAGAGCAATTTGTCAATTAAACAGGTAAGATATCGATTGGCACTGGCTATAGCTTTAATAGTTTTTAGTTCACAGGAAATAGTTAATGGGGGAAAGGGGTATCTGAAGCAATCTATCGATAAGGCTAAGGAAAGAGGCTAATTTATGAGAGTAATGATGATGTGATGATAATAAGTAGTGTGGTGTAATAAGTAATGGCGGTGATTAATTTATTCCCCAATCAGTGAATTGGGTGTTAACCATTATTCTTATAAATATGTTTTTAGTTTTATTACCATTATTCCAATACACAAAAAGCAAAGAGAAATATGCTCTCAGATGCCTTTTGACATGTTTACTAATTAAACTTGATTAGTTTAATTTTAGCCAAATAAATTTACTCTACTTGTTACTCCATGCTTTCCTGTCAGAAGCTGAATTTGATATATTCAGTTGGCCGAGGCCAGAAATAAAGAACTTGCATCTGGTTTCTTCTATCATAGGTTAACCAGGGTCTTAATCAAAAGGTATAGAAAAAAAAGGACACCTACAAATGCAGTGGAGTGGAGCATATGATTATTTTAAAACTTAGTGGAGTAGTAGCAACACTGTCCAGATGGAATGATTTGAAAATTTATAGGCAAATTAGAAAAGTATGGCTCCTTAAATCAAATTTTACTATTAAGAGTGACTGGTTATTTCACCAATTTATATGGGTCATAAGACATTCTAATAGCCTGCGAGATCAGATCATATTACACAATGTTAATCATGATAAAAATTAGTGAGTCTTGAAGCTGCATGGGATGATTTATGTCATCATCACAGACAGCATGACTTGAATATGAAGGCAAATCATAGATTTGCTGAGATAGTTTTTTTTCCACAATTTCAATGAAAATGCTGTAGGAATTTCATCGTAGAGAAAATTTCTTGGAAATCCTTAGATATTTGGAGTGTTATTATTTTATAAATTTAGGATTCAGTCTCACAACTTGGTCAGAATTAGAATATAATGAATTCTTGAATTAATTAACAAGTAAATAAAAATCTAACCTTCCAGTATTAACTAAAATAAATTAACAAATAAATATATTTTCAAACCTCTTTGTATATTCTCTTCCAATACCAATGCTTCTCAACTTTTTTTTAATGGTGACCCTTTTAAGATCTCTAAATAGTGATCATGGTCCCCCTTTCTCATCCTCCTTAATTGATTAGTAAAACAAAAAATGAATGGCTTGACTAAATATATTTTAGAACTTAAAAGTAATGATATTCTTCATTGAGTGTATATGATGATTGATCTTGCAACTGTTTAGCAAGTGTTCTGCAAGGGTACCGCCATAAAGCCAATGCGACTCTCTTGTGGGTCAGGAACCAGTGTCCTATAAAATGCAAACCTCATTAGTCATAAAAAGAAACCCTTTACTTTGATTTCTCAGTATGCAGCTAATCTGCTGAAAAATGTTTTGAATCTTTATTTTATCCCCTTTCCCAATGAGTTGTAGTCCATTGTTGTTGATTTAATAGTATAATATATCTATGTAAAATCTATAGAGTTTTGTTAAAGAAGAGGCCATTTTGTTCTAACTTTGTCTTCAAAGTGGAAAATTAGTAATAATTTTATTTCCTTCTCTTTATTTCTATATTCTACTTACACTCTATGTAATACAGTCCAAGTAATATCAGTGAAAAAATAGAAATGATAATAAAACATTTCTGATTAACTGAATCAGTTCAGGATTTAATTCCTGAAATTTCATATTTAGATAAATATTATTTTGATCCACATATAAAAATAAAATAAAAATATTTGCACTTTCACCAAATTTGGAGACAATAAATTGGCTTTGGCTTTTTCGGCCATCCTCAGCTGCTTATACAGGAAATGGAGCACATATTTATAGGCAGTAAAAGTAGGGGGAGGGGTTTAAAATTAGAGGGGGAGAGGGACATTATGGGTTGGGGCTGAGGAGAAATAGGGATGCTGTTGTCTGGAGATGCTGCTGTAGATTGTGACCCTTCTGAACAGACTGATCGACGAAACAGCAATGCAAGGAATCTCAAATTATGCTAAATTATTCCTAAAATGAAAAACACTGCTCAAACTGCGACATTCTCCTCCTTTCCAATGGAGCGTACTCACTTGTTTCAACTGAAACAGGCACTGAAATGGACCAGCAGGGACAGGCACAGACTTACACAGCTGTACCCACAATATGTGGTGCTATCTAATACCAGAATTTTTCATTCTTTTGCTCTGTGTTTTTAGAGGCTTAAATAAGATCGGGAGATTTTTTAGTGTACCTCATATGAGTTACACTTGACATTTAGATGTGATTAATCCAGAGTTTCCTAAACTTTTTCTGCCATGGAAAACTTTGCAAACCTGGGAAGTTAAATGGAACACTAAGCAAACCTGGAAGGTTAATGGAACACTAAGCTTATATTTAGGTTAGGTAATTCTACTTGTAAAATTAGAAAAACCATTTAATTATAACAAATTATTTATTCGCTAATTATTTTAAATTATAAAACTATAATATTGAAATAAAAACTTAAATTATTAATCAATAAAGCATTTTATGACTTTTATTCTCCAATTCTCCATTGATACTCCAAATTGTTGTGGAACACCAGTGTCCCGCGGAACATAGTTTGGGAAACTCTGTTCTAATCAATACCTTTAATAGTACAAATATAAATCTTTTTCCACTTAAATAATGAATGAGAATCCTCATCTTTTTACTAGAAGGGTGAAAAAAACCCTTTCTATTGATTAGAGTAATTGATTATTAGTTTCCCTGGATCTCCGTTCCCTTTGAGGTAGGGCAAAATATATTCATACTTTTCTTGGAGGCCAACCAAATAGATCTGACTAAGCCCTTATTGGGAAACATTATAGATGGAGATAAGTGAAAATGGTTGCAGAATGCAATATACACTACAACCATTTTCAGTGATGCCAGGTAATTGAGTAAAAGTACTGGATTACCGGTAACAATTACATTTTGGGTATTTTTTACTTGTAATCGTTCCTTTCAGAAAAAAGTAATTTTTACTTGCAATCTACTCCTCATTCACCTTGAGTAATCGTTAAATTTAAGTAATCATTACTTTTCAAAAACAATGCAATAGATCGAGCTATTGCTGATAAAACCGCATTTCCTGTGATTGTAGACATGTATTGGTGTTCTGTGGTAGACACTGTAGCTGGTTCGCCTGTAACGCAAGTACACGTTCCCTGCTGTATTATCCGTTGTCATCCGTCTTCATCCTGTTCATCTTGCTCTGATACCTCGTGGGAACTACCGAGAAGTAATTACGAGTTTAAACTACGAGTATAATTATAATTACGAGCATGGAAAACAAAGCTAGGGAATTCCCGTTTCCATACCTGATCAATTTTTTTTAATTAGACAGCAGTTGTTTGGTGATGAATATGTCTGTACGCTGCAAACAGTGCGTTGGTAAGAAAATTCTTAAGTCGGCGTGGAGCACTTTTTGTGGTCTTATTTTTTTATTTAACAAACTCCAATCCTTCCTTTCCTTAGTTCACCAATATTTGCATAAACTTTTACTTTAAATCATAGAAAGAGTAATGTAATAGGAACCATGTTTAATGATTCTTCAATATGCATAACAACTTACTCTTATTTTAATGCTTACATTCTCTTAAGGTTGTCCTTGTAATTCATTCAGATTTAATACCTTCTAAACAAAGTTTGTCTTATCTGATGATTTTAAAGGCAATGAATAGTTAACTTTTCTGCACATTGTCATTGAAATCAATGAGGCAAGGCTTGGTGAACAATGAGTTCCAGTGATCTATTAGTAGTTTATGTAATGGTTTAGTAATTAAATATTTTATAAAGAAAAAAATATTGGTCACCATTTCTAATCAATGCATAAGATTTTATTACAATTACATCTAGCGGCAAAAGGCAAAGCCTTAAAAAATTTGGGCATAATATACAATGAGGGTCATATTGTAGATTGATAAAAATACTATCAAATGGTAGGAAAAACTCGTTGCTAAAAATTTGATCAACAAATTCAAAGTTAAGTTGAAATTTAAAATTAAAGAACGGTTATTTATATAAAAATATGCTTATGCATATTTTCACATAACAGTTTGCTGTTCAGTTACTGGAGAGGGCTGACAGATATTCTAATAGTATTATTCAGAGACTTTATTCATGTAATATTTGCTTGAATGCAAAACAAATTGTTTTGAGTATGCATGGTCATGGAGTTTGATAAGGAATCTACAATATAACTTAATAGAATCTACAATATAATAAAGTATGGAACTTGATATATATATATATATATATATATATATATATATATATATTTGTCCTAAATTCATAATAACTAAGGAGACCAACCATCCTCCTTAAGGGAGGATAAATTCCGTCCTCCCGGGATAATTCTCCTCCTAGAAGCCTTCCTCTTTGATATGTAAAAACTAATTTGTTAATATTTAAATATTTAATAATAAATATTTCCCATTTTGACAAAAAACTGCTTATTGAATTTTATGTAGGCAGTAATTCTGTTGCTTCGCAGTGGAAATAATACTTCTCAAAAATGCAACATTTAGCAGCAGCTATAACCAAGCACTTGTCCACCAAAAAACAAAAGCAATCATTGGATGCATCTGCATCTAGTTGTAAAATAACAAGTTGTTTTTTAAACTACATGTTCATAATAATAATAATAATGCCATCTTATTTCGTGGGCATATTTTAAACTTTGAAGGCCACTCTAACAATTCATCCCTAATTAATTAATTGATAATTCGTTAATTAATGAATTATTAATTATTTTATACATTTTTTTAACTTTTTTCCTTTATTAAAAAACAGAAGACACTCACACAACATACACAGACAACTGTTAGAAGAACAACTTACATTTCTCTACTGTTGGTAATGTGTAAGTGTAAGCTTATTATGTTGGTGGTATGTGAGTAACCCCTAATTTTGTCTTACTCTCAACTTCCGGTTGTTGTTGACACATGTTCGAATGATTGTATCGCAGTATGTAAGTTCTTTATCCAATACAATCTTTAATATCCAAATCGTGCCTTTGGACTTTTATTTAAGAACCAAATAACCTTTCATCAGGTTATGGGCCCAGCATGTGTATTGGATAGATAAACGTAACGTTTCGGAAATTATCAGTTACTCGACTGAAAACTACGTGTGGGTGATAGCGGGTCGGAAGAAAGCACGCCGGCGTCACTTCTCGAAGATGGCTTCAGAAGAGGAAAGGTACAAGCTCCCATTGTTCAATGGCTCCAATTATTCGAGCTGGAAATTTCGAATGGAAATTCTATTGGAAGAGAAGGAACTTCTGATTTGTGTTCAGAAGGAACTTACGCTTGCGGAGGTTAGTGGTAATGAGGGACAACAGGCGGCCACCCGAAAGAGCAATGCTGAATTATTAAAGAAAGACCGGACCTGCAAAAGAGAAATAGTGCAGAAAATAGCTGACTCCCACCTTGAGTATGTGCAAGGTAAAGATACAGCATTTGAAATGTGGAGAGGCTTAGCCTTCAGCTTTGAACGGCAGTCATTAGCCACTCAAAGCCGTCTCAGAAGGCAGCTCTCAGAATGTAGATTCAATCCTCGGAGGGAATCGCTTGATGAATACTTTCTCCGGTTCGATAAGCTGTTGCGGGAATTAAGGAATGCCGGAGGTATCATAGAAGAGAGGGAGAAAGTATTGATTCTTTTGCAGTCTCTTCCTAATGAATTCAAGACGGTGGTAAGCAGTCTAGAGACTCTATCGATAGCAGATCCTAGGCTCATTACGATGGAGATCGTCAAAGGAAGGCTGTTAGACGAAGAATCGCTGCTGATGTCCAGGACGCAGCATTCAAGAGAGGTACAACCCAGCATGGCATTTGCAACTCGTGGAGGAAGGAATGTCGGGAATACGAATCATCCCAGGAGACCCAGCTTCAACAACCAGGGCTTCAGAGGTAACAGCTTTGGACGGCAGTCGACGGTTTCATTCCCGTTCCTGTGCCACAACTGTGGGAAACCAGGACACAAGAGAAGGGACTGCAGGAATCCTCCTGTAGCGTCGGACAACAGAAGGAGGTTTGGACGGGCCAATGCAGTAGGAGCTGAGGTAGAAGTGGAGTATTCTTTTTCAGCTGTGCATGGAGAGAGGCCTAATTGTCTAAGTTGGTTTTTAGATTCAGGAGCTAGTGAACATTTGATAAACAGTAAAGAATTTGTAAAGAACATTAAATCATTGCCTTCTCCTCTTCAAATTAAAGTAGCAAAGTCAGGCCAGTATTTAGTTGCAAAAGAATTTGGGGACGTTTCTGTAAAATCATTTGTTGATGGTAAGCCTGTGAAGGTAATTGTTCGTGATGTGATGATTGTACCTGATCTAGAGTTAAATTTATTATCTGTTAGGAAATTAGATCAAGCTGGTTTTGATGTTGTGTTTAGTGATGGAAAAGCAATAATAATGAAAGGCAAAGTTCCTGTGGCTGTTGGGGTAAGGAAGCATAAACTGTATGAACTTGAATTTGAGCTCTCCAAGGAAATAGGCGAAGCGAAATTAACAGAATCCGAATCCAAGATATGGCATGAAAGGTTTGGCCATATTGGAAAATCAAATTTAGAAAAACTTGAACAAATGGTAGATGGCCTAAGCATAGGAAAAGGTGCTGAAAAGGTTTTAAATGAAAAGGTATGTGAGACATGTATTGCAGGCAAACTTGTGAAATCACCCCATTCACAGGAGAGAGTTAGAGCAACAAGACCATTAGAACTTGTCCATAGTGATGTAATGGGTCCCATCAATCCTGTCTCATGGAATGGTAAGCGCTATGTTCTAAGCTTTATTGATGACTATACTCATTTTACTGCTGTTTATTTTCTTACCTCAAAATCTGAAGTGTTTCATTATTTTAAAATTTATGAGGCAATGGCTTCAGCCCATCATAATTCTAAGATGAGTAGATTTCGCTGTGACAATGGGGGTGAATTCATATCCAAGGAATTGAAAGATTTTTTTGAAATGAAGGGTATTCAATTTGAGTTCACAATAAGATACACTCCTCAACAGAATGGAGTGGCTGAACGAATGAACAGGACTATGGTAGAAAAGGCAAGATGCATGATAATTAATTCTGGGCTCTCTAAGACCCTTTGGAATGAAGCTGTCTTAACTGCTGTGTATCTCATTAATAGAAGTCCCACCAAAGCCCTTAAGAATAGTCTGCCTGCTCAGGAGTGGTTTGGAAAACGAGTTGATGTAAGCAAAATTAGGACCTTCGGTTGTGTTGCTTATCTTCGCCCTCCTGATGTCAAACTCGAAGGAAAATTTGGGTCCAGATCTTTAAAATGTTACTTAGTTGGGTACTGCCATAATGGATACAGGCTTTGGAGTCAATCTGACAGGAAAGTTATTTCAGGGAGGGATGTTAAATTTGATGAAAGTAAATTTACTAAGTCTTGTGAATTTGTAGACTGGGAAAGTGATTATGAAGCTGCAAAGGAGAACTTTCCATTGGAAAATGACCACTGTAATCTGGAGGCACTTGATTCTTCCTGGGAACCAATATCTGAGGCAGATGCAACAGGATCAGGCGGAGCACCAAACTCAGATGCAGAACCAACAAGAGAAGACAATATGGAGTTGGAGACTGAGGGTAATGACCTTCGCAGAAGTGGTAGGTTAAGACATCCCCCTGCCTATTTAAATGACTTTGTACTACATGACTCTGAAGAAGTTAATTTTGCTCTTTCTGCTGAGACCTTTGTTTCTGACTTGCCAGAAACATATGACGATATAACAGGTAGAGCTGACGAGAAATTATGGTATTGTGCTGTGAATGAGGAGGTAAAGGCTCTCAAAGAAAATAATACTTGGACATTGGTGGAATTGCCTCTTGATAAAAGAGCCATTGATAGTAGATGGGTATTTAGAATAAAAGCAGGGCAAAATGGTGAGGAAAAATATAAGGCTAGGCTTGTAATTAAGGGATGTAGTCAGAGGAAAGGATTTGACTATTTTGAGACATATGCCCCAGTTGCAAGGCTAACTACGTTTAGAACTCTTCTGGCTGTGGTCAAATATAAGGGTATGGTTGCTCAACAATTAGATGTAAAGAATGCCTTCCTTCATGGTGACCTTAAAGAAGAAATTTATATGAAGCAGCCCAAAGGGATGGATGATGGTACACAACTAGTGTGCAAGTTAAAGAAAGCCTTATATGGACTAAAGCAAGCCCCTCGAGCTTGGAATGAAAAGTTTAATAACTTCATGAAGAGGCTGAAATTTATTCAATCCAAACATGATTCCTGTTTATATACTCGTAAAGATGGTGCTTCATTAATATATGTACTACTTTATGTTGACGACATCATCTTGGCTGGGAGTGAAATGAGTAAGCTTGATGTAGTTAAAAATTCTTTGTTGTCTGAATTCAGAATTAAGGACTTGGGCACATTATCAAACTTCCTTGGTATAAAAGTGTCTTGGACAGATCAGGGAGTAATTCTAAGCCAAAACTCCTATTTGGTAAATCTTCTTAAAAGATTTGATATGAGTGATTGTAAGTCGGTGTCAACTCCCATGGAAGTTAGCCCTCCTAGGGATTTAGTTGGACCTTGTATTGTGCAAGAGAAACCCTATCGTGAGTTGGTTGGATGTTTAATGTATGTAATGACTACCACTAGACCTGATTTAAGTGCTGCTGTTAATTTCTTCAGCAGATATCAATCAAATGCCACAGAACCTCAATGGAAGGGTCTAAAAAGGATTCTCAGGTATATCAAAGGAACATTAAATCTTGGCCTGCTTCTCTCTCCTCAGACTTCAACAGCATTGGTTGGCTATGCAGACTCAGACTGGGCTGGTGATATTGATAGAAAATCAACCGCAGGGTATCTGTTTGAAGTATTTGGTGGGATTGTTTCCTGGGCCACCAGAAAACAGGCCACAGTGGCCTTATCTTCAACAGAAGCTGAATACATTGCTCTTTCTCTTGCAGGAGCAGAACTTGTTTGGTTAAGAAATTTACTCTTTGAATTAGATATAAGTTTTGAAGGTCCTGTTGTTGTTCATGAAGACAATCAGCCTTGTATTCACTTAGTTGGGAGACCAAATCATTGCAAACAGAAACATGTTGATGTAAAATTTCATTTTGTTAAAGATTTATGCAATGATGATATAATGTGTTTACAGTATATTGCATCTGAAGACCAAAAGGCTGACATTCTAACCAAAGGTTTATCTTCTAAGCAGTTCCTTAAACTGTGTTCAGAAATTGGAATGATTTCGCTGCATGTGTAAATATTATTTTGTATTTGTAATAATCATTGTTGTAGTGTATTGCTGTTTTTTTTTTGATTTTTTCTTTCGTGTAAAATATAAGTTGAGGCGGAGTGTTAGAAGAACAACTTACATTTCTCTACTGTTGGTAATGTGTAAGTGTAAGCTTATTATGTTGGTGGTATGTGAGTAACCGCTTTTTTTTTGTCTTACTCTCAACTTCCGGTTGTTGTTGACACATGTTCGAATGCTTGTATCGCAGTATGTAAGTTCTTTATCCAATACAATCTTTAATATCCAAATCGTGCCTTTGGACTTTTATTTAAGAACCAAATAACCTTTCATCAACAACCACTCCCTAACTGGAGAAATCCGATTAGCAGGTTGGAGCGTTAACATGCTAACAACTCCACAACCACGGCCAGTGAAAATGAAAAGGAGTTGGCTAAAGTGGAGAGAACATTTGCATATCAAGGCATAATATGAAAATAATTTCACAATCAAATTTTACTTAGTATGGATTTTTTGTGTACAACCGAAGAGAAGCAAAATACATTCGAATTGTATTTTAGATACAAAATACAAACAACTCTCAAAAATTGTATTTGAATACTGAGTTCAAAGTACTCTGAAAATTGTATTTTGGATAAAATATACGAAAGGAATTTCAAAATACATGTTTAAAATACAAAATACATTATGAAAAAGTAAAAATCTCTTCATTTCTATTGAAGGAAAATGCAAATTCAATTCTTTGATAAGTATTGAGCAGCTCCAGTGTTTTTACCACATATTTGCGTAAAATATAGCTTATGGCTGCAATATTATGTGCAGGAAAATATTTGAAAACCATGAATAATGCAGCACATTTAATTCATTTCGATGTTTTTATTTTACCTTGATTCTATTAATAATTCAGCTTCCTTTCATTTTAACAACAACAATTTCTCAAACTTTGTGTCAGAAAAATTATGCCTGTAGCAGTTATGATGGAAACCTGCATATGAAATAACCTCTCCACAGGAGCACTAAATGTGAGGCTTGTCTTGTACTGAATGAACAATGTTTTAACTTATAATTCAGTCTCAGGCATCGTCCTCATTTCCTCGAAATTTTTTAACTGTTGTAAATTTACTTTAGATTGACGAGCACTTTGATTTGTCATCAAAAACTCTCAAAATATCTATTTCATTCCTGTTTACTTCAAGGAATGAAGAATCACAATGATCACCTGCAAAATTCATATTTGGTATATTCATATATTCAAAATCATCATATCATTCATATATTCAAAAATCATAATCGGAAGAACCGATATCACTCATAGAGCAGAAGCCTTACCATAAACTTTTTTTGCTGCATTTACCAAAATCTTCTGCAAATGTGCTTGAAGTCCCTCTTGGTCATTAGGAAGTCACCTCAATTTAAACAAAGGATGAGTACTAGAAGCCAAAATGGCATCATTGACTTCAGAGCTAAGACTATAGTATTTCACAAACCTCTTCTCAAGGTAAAACTTGAGACCTGCCGCCGAAGGAACACAATTATGGAAAACCTATTTTTCCATCTCCTCTAACATTCCTTTGATTACAAACAAAGAAGGCAGAAGCAAAGAAAAGAAGCATTCTTCTCCTTGAGTTTGTCAAAGCACAAGGCAATAGAGTCATGACTATATAGTATTTGTACTTCAGTTCAGCTTCTTTAATTTGGACTTTGACCTCAAGGACATTAAAAACAGCTGGTAACATATCTTTTTGCTTCAATGGCTTGGAATTGATAGAATATGTTTTAGCAGTGTTGTGATTTGTTATTAACACTCTATATTATCATTATTTCTATAATAAATTTTCAATACCATTGTGTTTTTGTTTCTTAGCGCATTTTGATTTCTCTAGCCTGAGTAATGTCAATGAAATAAACTAGCAAAATAGTTAAACAGAGGCAAGAAGTTGACATGGCAGCTGAAAGAAGCAATTCTAGCATCTTATTACTGTAGTTTTTAATAATTAGTTAATATTAGCATCTTGGATACTGTAGTTTTTCCTCCCATAAAATAGAGCTGTGGAAGTTGTGTTTCCTTATTTCTTGAGTTGACTTAAACGCCGAACATAAGCTAAAAGCTGAAATTCACCTCAAAATTTTAATTCCACAAACATGTGCACTTCTCCAAGGATGTATGATGCATACGAGAAATTGATGGAGAAGCCATTATTATTTTGGTAGCATCATCATCAGCATACTTTTCACATGAAATGTCAGCCATGATTTTTGTGACATTATGAAACATCATATGTATTTTGTATTTTCAAAATACCGTATTTTCTGGTAAATAACACGCACCTACTAGATAACACGCATATTAAAAATCTCTTCACTGTGAGAAATGTATAGATAACACGCATTTCAAAAATTTCTTCTCTGTGATTTATGTATTGATAACGCGCATTTCAAATTTGTACTATTTTTCATAAAGGGCTTTAAAGATCGTTATGATGCTGTTTACGCCGCAGCAAAATCATTATAACTACCTTTCTATGCACAAATGAACTAGGAAATAAACAATTTTGAAAGTGGTATCGAAGGTATTTCAATAGTACCTAATTATATTTATTATTGTAAGGACATGGAAGAAAGAAAAGCAAATACACGCAAATCGTACACGGCTCAATTTAAGCTGGAAGTTAATCAGTTTGCAAAAGTTAATGGAAATCGTGCAGCAGGGAGAAAATTCAATGTAAATGAAACTAGTGTGAGAGAGTGGCAAAAGAATGAGGAGGTTTTTAAGAAACTACATCGTGGAAAACGAGTCATGCGCTACAGAAAGTGTTTCTGGCCAACACTCGAAAAAGAACTTTACGACTGAACTACTCATGAACGATCAAGAGGAATAAGACTATTAACAACTAGAATTTTACTTCAAGCAAAGCAAATTGCACAAGAGAAAAACATAATTGACTTCAAAGCATATCCCTCTTGGGGATTCCGGTTCATGATGAGAAATAATTTAAGTGTTCGTGCCTCGACAAGCATTGGTCAGAAACTACCTGTAGATTGGGGGACCAAGGTGATGGCATTTAGACAGTATTTGAAAGAGTGCATTTTCGAAGTGGAAGAAATGCATGTGGGTAATATGGATGAGATCCCAGTAAGTTTTGACCTTCCAACTGCAATGACTGTGAATCTTGAAGGTGCAAAGGAAGTGTCCATTACTACGACAGGACACGAAAAGTCAAATTTTACAATTGTATTGTGCATAACGTCAGATGGTTGCAAGCTATCTCCTATGGTGATATTTAAGAGGAAAATAATTCCAAAGAGGCGTTTTTCGAAAGACCTTATTGTTACCGCAAATGAAAAAGGATGGATAAATAAAGAAATGCTGAAGACCTGGTTAGATAATGTTTGGAAAAAATGTAAACATTCTTTCTTCAGCCCCAAATCTGTTTTAATTATGGATGCATGTCGAGCCCATTTAGTGCACGAAGTAAAGAAATTGTTCAACAAATACTCCAAGGTAGCAATTATACCTGGTAGACTGACGAAGAAACTTCAACCCCTTGATTTAACGGTGAATAAATCCTTCAAATCAAAACTTCGAGCTAGTTTTAATGCAATTCTTGAACTAATTACTTAAGTTTCGTTTTTTATGCTTTCCTCCTATGTGTTATGCAGACAATGTTTTTTCACCACTGTAATGTTTTGCTATAATTAAATTAACATTTACAATATGTTGGTTATAATAAAATTGCCCTAGTGAGTATTGTTTAGTCATTTGTTTCCGAGTTCAATATTCAATTAAACAAGATTTTCCATTGTATATCACACACTATTATTTTTATCATTATTCTATATTTTTTGTATAGATAACACACGGGTTATCTACCAGAAAATACGGTACTTCTTAATATTATTTTAGATACAAAGAAGAAATAATTCTTACAAAACGTATTTCAATACAAAAGTATCGAAAATATGTATTTCAAATACAGTTTTGAAAATACTAAATACTACACTACAACTAAATCATTGAAAAGAACCCACAATGGTAAATTCTCATGCACCAGGACCAAATATGAGACCCTTATTCCATGGTGAGACCAATATTTAAAAGTTACTGTGACAAAATACCCACAGAAGATTTAGAATTTGTTGCATTTGTAAAAACTTTATCAGATGTATTAAATCATAATGAAACTAAATTGTATCCAATACTATATAGTAATATATTTTATGTAACCAAGGGCATTCAAGCGCAAATTTCAAATTTAGAATCCATTGACATTTAAATGCTGAAATTTTGTCAAACTATCTATACAGAATAATAAGTGAAAACAATTTAAAATCTAAAGTTGTTGCATTAACAGCTGACTTGTTTTAACTGAGTTTATCCTACACTTTAAATCTAAGTTTGAAGAAAAATGTCCTCCTTTAACTCTAAAAGAAATTCATATACTCTGTGGAAATCTGTAATCTAAATCATATTAAATAAAAATTCAAAATTCCACAAAACAAATACTTTAATGTGCGACCAGTCTCGAGCTAACTGCTCATCATCTGGAACGAGATACAAATGCAACAAAATATTTAGCAGTTGGGCATAGGAGCTGTGATTGGGAGAAGGGGAGGCAGCAGGTTGACAAGAGATAATAAGGGAGAGTGATTGGTGAAAAGGTGAATGTTTGTGAGCTTATGGTCATATACATTGTGGTGCGTAATTTCAATAATTTTCAGATAGTTTAGTTTTCCGCCTTTGTGTTCACAATGTAGCAATGTGGGAGTAAAGTTGAAGTGATGCTTGTGTTCTAATAAATGTTTGGCAAAATGTGAAGTGTCTGACTGATTGTTCAATGAGCGTAAGTGTTTTTTTGTTCAGGGCTTTAAGTTGAGGAAAGTTTGGCTGGTGTATATAGCACCTAGGTTGTTGCAACCTAATTTGTATATTCCTGATTTGAGTATAAAATTAAGCATGTCTTTGTTATTAAGCAGAGAATTCCTTAAAGTGAGTGTTGTGTAATAAGCTGGTTTTATGTTGTATGTGGTGAGTATATTTCCTAATTTGTAACTTAAGGGACCAAGAAAAGGAAGTTTTCCCCAAAGAGTTTTTTCTTTATATTTGGAACAGATGGGGCAGAATTTAGCTAAGTTTATTTTTCTGTGTTTGCTGGCAAGGATATTATGTATAAGTTTTTTTGTGTAACCATTAGCAAGAACTATTTGTTCAATGATGTTTAGTTAAAGTATGAAATTTTCAGGTGTAAGGGGTATGCGTAGAAGTCTATGTATCAGACTGTGGTAAGTGGCATGTTTGTGTGATTCGGGGTGGCTCAAATCCGCATGAACATTGTGGTTTGTGTATGTAGGTTTCTTGTAAATAGCAAAATCAATAGTTTTTTATTTTAGAGAGGGTAAGATCAAGAAAATTATTTTGATTATTGTGTTCAATTTCAAGAAAAAATTTGAGTTTTGGATGTAATGTGTTTAAAAGAGTTAGAAGAATGTCTAAAAGTAGCATTCCAAAAGCAAAGTACATCATCCAGGTACCTACACCAAAAACCAACATATTTTACCAACAGAAAATAACTCTCAAATTATGCAGTTTCCAACTTATTTATAAAGAATTCAGACAAAAGGAGAGAAAGTGGAGAACCCATATCCAGACCATCTGGTTGATTAAAGAAACAATTATTACACAGGAAATAATCATGGGAAATAAAAATATCAATTACCAAAAGCAAATCATGTATCACAAATAATTCAAAATTATTTTAAGACAAAATATCTGTAACCAAATTTAGAACTTCACTTTTCGGAATACTAGTGAACAGGTTCTTAGTATCAAAAGATACTATACTTATTGCTACTA
The DNA here is from genome assembly GCA_947579665.1 of Sympetrum striolatum. Taxonomy (NCBI): domain Eukaryota; kingdom Metazoa; phylum Arthropoda; class Insecta; order Odonata; family Libellulidae; genus Sympetrum; species Sympetrum striolatum. Next base: position 7,417,497 of record OX388344.1, read on the forward strand.
ACTTACTTTTATATCACAAAGCTTATAAGATTTTAATATTTTGGTTAATTCCAAAGTGTTTCGCACACTATATGTTGGAATGAATTGGATAAAGGTCTGCAAGATGTTGAAAAAAAACGAAGCCAATTTTTGTGTAGGTGAAGAATCACTGTAACTAACAGGGCGCATAGACATTACGAGTTCATACGGACTTATAAAATGTTTTATAGAGTTTTTATTTAAGATGATCCCATTATAAAAAGAAAATTATGAGTTAGAGGAATCAAATCCATGCAATACAGAAAAAAATTGTCGAAAAAGCCCAGCATTCTTATCAAATATGTTTGAATACATGGAAGAATGGTCTGAGGCAAACATTACAAGAAGTAGTTTTCAATGGTGCTTTTTGACTTCATCTCATGTTCATTGGAAATATATTAAATCTTCTGTTCAGTTTTTTTTCCACAGAACTACCAGCCATTAAAATAGTTGACAGTGGACTATTTGAAGAAGTAACTTTACTAATTTAAATAAGGTGAGAGAAGTTTACATGATACACATGTTTAGGGTAATTGCAAGATGGAAGTGAAGGAGAAAAAGTCTGCCGTAGCCGGGGTTTTCCGGGGCTTTCCAGAGTGCTTTGATGGCTTGGTACATCTTGCGATGTCCGTTCGTGGCTGGTGGGCAATGCCATTTGTCTTTGATGGACCCTCCTCCGCTCCATCATAGCCCTCGGAAGTGAAGGGGAGATTGTGCTGCCGTGGTAGCTTAGTGGTTAGAGCAATCCCCGGCTACAGCAGACTTTTTCTCCTTCACTTCCATCTTGCAATTTACTAATTTAAAGAAACAGAATATTTCTTTAAATTCTGAAAAATTGGTGGGAAATGGAAAATGTTGAAGCTGAAAAAAGATGGGTGGAAGTATTCAACCATTTACACACACAATATGGAAATTTACTTCTTTTACAATTAACATTGAAAACCTGAAAATAAACATAGAATTTGAAAGAGTATATTCAATTGCTTTTTCTTTGAAAACTGAAAAATCAAGACTGAATTGATACTCTAGTACTTGCTGTAAAATTCAACGTGGCAAATATTTATTGTATGGATATTTCTAAATTTTGGTAATGAAGAAAAACACTGTAAATTTCATCTAGATTTTTTTCCTAAATTGTTGTTAGAAATGACACATAAAAAAATTCATTTAAATAATAATGAATCATAACACACCTATTTTATCTATTAATTATATAATAATAATGCTGTCTTTTTATTTTAAGTGTGAATTTTAGCCTTTGAAGGCCATTTCTCCAGTTTACCTCTTTTTTATTTTATTACTTTTATGTATTTTTCCTTTGTATTAATCACACAAACACAGAGCATACACAGACAACCATTTCCTAACCAGAAAAATTCGATTAGCCAGGATTCCAACCTGGTACCATGAGGTAGAAGCGTTAACACGCTAGCATGCTAACCGCTTTTTCATCATGGCCGATGGTTATGTACAACACATTATTTTTAATTATTTTTGTAAAGACTTTGGAATTTATATTGGAAAAAAGTTAGTCCCCTTATGATAACTAATGTAGTATGACTGCTAATAATCCCAGCTTTACTAGTTATACTTCATTCAGTCCTTTTGAGTAAACAGTTTCCAAAATATCAATGGGAAGGTGTGATGGAGGCAGCATGAGAGATACTCTTCCAAACGGTTGGATATATTTTAATTGTAATTTTAATAGGCTCACTATTTTAAAGAGCTGGTAACTCTGTCATTAAGTGGACATTGTTCTACTCATAGAGAATTCCCAGCTTTCAGAAAGGTTTGGGTTAAAATGAAGAAAGTACTTGATGGGGTGATGAAGTTATTAAAATTATCAAAGCCCAATCTCTAAATTCCGAAATTTCAATTCAGTTTGTGAGGAAATAGGCTGTGGTTACAAACCAGTTTTTATATATATACCTCTCTTTTTTCTCTTCTACTGAATATCTTCTCCTTAAACAAATATTTGTGATTCTCTTATGTATCTTGTATGTTCTATAGTTATTCTTGGTTAAATTGTCCTCAATGGATACTTCATTATGATGCTTTAAATTGATAAATGTATAGTTTGTGAAGTCATCAGGTACCATCTGGTTCCATCACTTCGTATTTCTAAATAATTCTAAAGCTACCAGATTGATTTAATCTATTTTATCTTGAATGACCTTAGTCACCCTCTTTATCTCCAAATTGCAAACTATGCATATTTATGACAATATTCTACGTTAAGCAAAATTGCTTGATTTGATTTCAATTGAATAATTCAATATCCGTTTTGTGTGAAAGTAAAGAACAAAGGTGGACTGATGAGGTGGTAAGGTACTCAATTTTAGAAAATACGATAAAAAATGTCCACCTACCTGAAGGAAATTGAGACCTTGAAAGTACAGAATAATTTCCAAATGGCTTATGTAATTATATAACAAATGTTACTTAATAAACTAACTTTTGTATTATATGATTGATTTCTGAATAATTTATTGTGTATACATTAAGGCAAAATTGATGAAATTCTTCCATTTGTTAATTTACAGGAGCACCTTAAAACTAACAATTCAACTGAGTTTCTATTTACTCTGTCCTTTTAAGACATAGACAAGAAGTCTAGATCTTGTAAGTGTTTGATGGATTTCTTTGATACTTAATTTCAAGCATTTAATGCTGGGGTTTATGCATAATTTAAAATAGCATGATGATTGTCATTGAAAAATATTTTTACTTCAAATATAGTGTATGTATGGAGATTACCAGCAGATGAAAGTAGCTTAATACTTCAGTTCATGGACTGTGATGATGACATGTTCTTTCAACAGCATCATCTAAAGAAAGAATTGAAAATAATAATAGAATTGTGTCCTCAATCATTGTCATCTGCCTAACATCTCTCAGTTGAATCGGTACTGGTAGTGGTAGTTGGGCTTATGATGGCCTGGTTAGTTTTAGGAATTCGTTAGATAGCTTCTTTATCAATATATGGCCGCAATTTCTTAAGGAATACTTCAGGAGATGGAATCAGTAAACCATTTCATGAGGACAAAGCTAGCATACACAACCTAAAATGTTATTATCTTGCTAACATTATGTGATAAAAAAACTCAAATATGAGATTAATAAATATTATTTGTCGGGATGAAAGATATCCAAAATAAAATACTTATATCTGGGCAAGTATTTGTTTTACATATTTACAACACAATTAGTTATACAATTCGCCCCAATGGGTTGGGTACTTTTCTGTGAAATATTGCTCAAGCCGAAGCATATTTTTACCTTTTTTCTCATAATAGTTTTGATGGTTTCAATGTTTGTATTGACATTGCACATAATTTCTTATAAATAAATGCATGGATATGTGAGAATGCCATTCGTTTTGAAAAATTCTTTATAATATTCTGTATATCTCAATTTATTCATAATCCGCAAAATTTTCTTTTGAGTTTTATTATTTTCCATCAACCTGGAACATCATTAAAAATCTATTATAAAAGTAAAGCTAATATAGTGTGGCAATATCAAATCATGAGATTGCTAAAACATCTTCCAAATAACTCCTACTCAAAGTCGAATCATAATGTTGATAAACATTATATAAAAAAAACAAACCATGATGTGCTTATTGATATTCATTTGTAAAAAGAAAACATCAAATTATATATTAAATTTTTGTAAAATATAACTACAGGTGAAAAAATCAATATAAGTTGCAATAAATAAATATATGTCAAATTCATTTTAAAGATATGAGAATGGTTGGTAAAGTTCTGGAATAGGTGTACAGTATGTCAAAAGCATATGCAAAAACATATGTTTCCTTATGTGTTTAGATGAGTAGAAGTTAATTAAGGTTGATTCCTCCATACCCATCATCATCCATCAGCTGTGAACCTTACCTTCAGTTTATCTAATCTTTGTGTTAGGTTATTTCCGAGACTGTTAAGAGCTTTTCCTTTTGTGATTGGCATGTGTTTAGCATGAGATTGTCTATTACAAGGAAGATGGTTTACATATATTAAATATAATCATGATCCCTGAGAAATTCCTGTCATTAAAGTTTTCCAGCCAGATGAGGAAATTTGTTTTTGATAGTTAATTACTGTTTTTCGTTCCTACCAGATGTATATGATATATGCCAAAGTATTATTAATGGTTATACCATAATGATTCAATTTTTGAACTAGAGTTTCATCAATGACACAATAATTAATACTTCTGAAACATCACACACAGTCCCAGAGTTGTGTAAGATTGATCTAAGGTATGTGAAATATATCTTTTATTACATTTGTTAAAGCAGTCAATATGGAATGTTCCTTTTGGCATATATGCCATTGTTATTTGGGATGAGTTGATTGGCTTCAATGTAATTATAGAGAGGCATTAATCAGCAGCAATTCAAATATTTTAGAGAAATTTGATATCAGTAGTTTTGGGTAGTAATTTTTAGTACAATGGTTGGCTCACTTTTGTGAAAAGGTTTTACAACAGCATAATTGAGGTTTTTTTGGAGAACCACCACTTTGAGATTATTGATTAACTAATGTAGACAGTGGATATTATAAGTAATCTGCAAAATCTCTGATTTAGAAGTGAAGGGATTTCATCCCATCCGCATGATCTTCTATTATTTAGTCTGGAAAATAAAATATGAAGCCTCAGCTTTTGTCTCAGGATATGATAAACACTCATACTACTGCAACATTTCCATGAATTGAGTTTAAGTTACCACTTTGCCAATGTTTGTAAGCTAGTTGCTGAAACATCCCATTAATGTTCTTTAATCATCTATTATACTTCCATTTAATAAGACCTATTTCACATAGTTTGCTGTAGGGGTTACTGATCTTTTGCTGCCAGCCTTTAGGCACAGCTTCTATTATTAGAATTTTGAATGTATTTTGACTTAAGCTATCTGTTTTGATTTTGTCATTGCTTTACTTTATATTTTCTTGCATTTCTTATAATGGTTAATCAGAAGGACATTTCCAAAGTGTTTTGATTCCTTATGTTAAAGTCTCATTATTTACTGTATGTGATTATACTAGGTTAAAAACGATTTCTGTGAAAAGATTTTTTAAAATTTTATTTTGGCCACAAAGAAATACAATAATTGCCTTATAATTTCCTGATGAAATATATTTATAATTTTCATCAACACATTAGGTATTGTCAAGTGGCCATTCTTCATTCATTACTAGGTCAACAAACTTCAAAATATTCTATAGGCTTAAATTATGTTACAGAATATTACTTCTCTTATTTATATTCTGTTGATGCAGATGTATTTGGAAGTTACATGAACATATGCTCTGATTGTTCTAGATCCACAAAGAAAGGCTCGATCCTTTGTTCCATATGACATGTTAGTTGATATATTGTCAATGTATGTTGTTGTTTTAGTAGTTAATGTTGTTGGTTCATTGAAATTTATGATTTAACCATGGGACTCAGCTAAACAACAGAAATTCCTTGAGATAGGTTTATTGACTTCATATTTTCAGCTAGCCTTTTCTTATAGTTCAAATTCAGTAGATCCTCACAGTTTAAGTTCAGTAAATACATTAATGTTACACTGATTGGCAATTAATATCTTCCACTATTTATTATGTATTTATTTTGATATCCAATGGCTCAATTTCTTTTAATAACATGATCTGCCTCTTGAAGGGTTTTCTCTTGAAAAATTGTCACCAACTTTGTAATTCTCTGTTCTACAAGATACTTTATTTGATCTGTGGTGACCCAGAGCTGATTTAGACCAATATCTGAAGGGTTTATATATTCAATGACATTCAATGTGATGGTCGATTAAAAGATGAATTAAAAACATGAAACCATCTAATTTTATAATAGAGCTATGAGAACTCACTTCTTCAATATCTGCAATCATTATCATTTACACCTTCATTAAAAAAAGCTCATGCCAAAAATATGTCTCATACAAAAGTTTTCATGATAATTTTAAGCAAGATATTTAAGTTTATTCTACAATTTTTTTTCGATACCAAAAATAATGTGAAAATTTCACTATAATTCCATTTCTGTCACTTTTTAATAGACCGTTTTGCCTTTTCCAAATTAGAGTTAGCGATATAGTCAATATTTTAAAATAACTGGATAATTTTGTAAAAAATTCTCAATTGAGATTTGCTTACAAGAACGTATCAACATACAATTTCTAATCCTTCTGGCAGACACTAACCATAAGGTTTTGTAAAAAATGCTTTTTATCCATGAGTGTATATAGCATCATTTAATGATTGAAATTTAAATGCAAATAGTATATCCTTCCATTTGTAAATTTACAAAATATCTGCTGTTGGCATGAAACATGAAACAGCTGTGTATGATCATTGAATAATTACATAATTAGGAGAATAGGATTCAATCCAAATAAAAATGAACAGATTAACTAAGCTGAGGTATATAGTTAGCATCACAATTTAATTTAGCTAGGATTAATTCTTAGATTATGAAGATATTCCAATTGGAATTAACAAAACACAGGAGTGGGTAGGAAATTGATACAATATACTGTCTCAATGAACAAAACTGAAGTTTCATCAATATAATTTATATTTCATAAAAAAACATCTTCATTACACAAAATCTCCTTAATGATAGGCAGAGTTGGGCAGTATCGAAAATACATGTATTTTAAATACGTATTTTCGATACATTTGTATTTTGTATCGAAAATACATTTCAAGCATAGTATTTTGTATTTGTATTGAAAATACATTCTATGAGTAATTTGTATTGTCAAAATACTCATACTCAAAATACTCCTGCGGAAATACATTTCATTTCTCGTATGAATACTGTCGGAGATCGGCTTTACGCTGTTTTATTGGTTTCATTTTTATTTCCTGGAGAAATTCTTGTCGTTTTTATAAAATATTGATCTAGCCGCCGGACAGAGAACGCTTACAAACGCGTTCGTTTCCAGTTGTGACCGTGTGCTGTCCGAAGTCTTAGGCCCGTTTCACATGGACGCGGACGGTCCGCGCTCCGCTCTACGCGCGCGGGGCGCGGAGAGCGGTCGCCGCTTTTCACATGGACGCGGACGAAAACCGTCCGCGGCATTCCCCTTGTATTTCTCCCGTAAGAAGGATGGCCCATGTTGCCATTTACAAATCGGTAGATAATAAATCATTTATGGTGTAAATATAAAGGATGAATACATGGTGTAAAAGGTTTTTTTCATATTAGTTAAAATAACATTAATAAAAAATATTTTCTTACATTTCCGCCTGGAAACGCTATTTTCCGACATTATCTTAATAACGCTGTTGTAATCATGGCGTTGCTTTAATTGACACCAAATTTACACAGGAAGTATTCCGGAGTTAACTTTCCATAATGGTAAACATTAATTTACGGTATACCAAATCTGAATACTTTTATAACATAAAAAGTACAGTTTGATCCTAAAATTCCGAATTTTGCATTCCAAAAAGCGATCAGCGGCGAAGTCTCGTACCGTAAGAGATACCCCAATACATGATGCGTATGAAATTTAAAGAAATGTATGAGGTAGTTTTTGGTGAAGGACGGAATACTTTGTCTTATTTCTAAAGGGAGTTATGAATTTTTTAATATGATGGTTTTTCCCGCGCGCCAGATTTCCGCTGTCTTACCCTTGATTGCGCTGGCTACGATGAGCGTATTGCAGAAGCAAATCGCTCCGCAAAGTATAGAATTATTGTGAAAGCACTGAACATTTACTTTTTACTGTTGAAATACGTTTGCAATAAAATTTGGATATCACGAATACTTATAGAAAATTTAACAGCACTTACACTAATTTAATCTCTTATCCACGAAGAAGCACTGTTTGGCCTCCGATTTCCTTCAAATGTTTCCCATCTTGCTGAGTGTTCCTCAGGACATGTTATTTTTCTGCTGCCTTTTTGATTGTTATTTTTCGACTAATGAATTCATCTAACGCTTTTTTAAAGCTATTTTCATCGTACCTTTGATATGATTTACGACGATTTCGTGCGGTCTGAAGTGAGAAGAAAAGTGCACTAGTTTTTTTTTCAGAAGGTTCCTCCAACTCTGAAAACAATATTAAATACTGTGAACATGGACAATGATTTGCCGAATTTTAAAAGAACTACTTTATATCGCTTGCTAACAGACATCGGTTTTTTATATGAATGAAAGGGCTGGTATAGCTTATTAAATGAGAGAGTTAATGACATCATCCGTTGTCGCCATAACTTTCTGACGCAATCACAAAAATATAGAAGGGAGCAAAGAACAATTGTTTATACTGACAAGACTTGGGTAAATGTTGGTCAAACCTTGAGTAAGGCTTGGCGTGATAAACAAATCAAAACGCCACTCGACGCTTTTCTCTCTGGGTTAAGCACTGGATTAAAGGCCCCCACATCTCGAGGAGGTCGTTTTGCCATCATACACGCTGGTACGGAAAATGGTTTCATCGAGGGTGCCTTAAATTTTTTTTTGCAAGAAAAATACCATGGACGAACATGAAGAAGTTGACGGGGATTGTTATGAAAACTGGTCCGAAAACTGCCTTCTCGCAAACATTCCTAGGGGCTCAGTAATTGTTTTGGACAATGCATCGTATCATTCCAGGAAATTAGAATATTTACCGACAGTCAGCTGGAAAAAAGATAATACAAAAGAGTGGCTGGCAAGTAAAAATATAAACTTTGACGCTGACAGTTTAAAAAGAGATTTACTATTTTCAGTCAATCGAATTCGGAAAGATTTTGAAAAGTTGAATGTAGATGAACCTGCGAAGTCGAAGGGATGCATTGCAATCAGCCTTATCATTGCGAGTTGAACCCGATTGAAAGAGTTTGGGCGCAGATCAAACATTACGTTGGGATGAAAAATACTTCATTCAAGAAGAAAGATGTGGAGCGGATCATTTCGGAGAGTTTCGGCAAGATCTCAGCTCAAAATTGGCAAAACCATGTAGAACATGTGATGAAATTAGAAGAAATATGGCACGCAGACAATTTGCAAGACGACGTAGATGAATTAATTGTTCGTCTCTGATCGTCGCGGTCAGCAATAGCATCGGAAGATGAGCCACAGCCAAGTACATCGGGTTTCATGGAAGGGTTTGAATTTTTTTTTCATGCCTAGCTACTGTTGCCCTTTACCGGTGAAGTCCGCCTAAGCTCTGATGAACTTTTCAGGAGGTGCTTCACCGAGGCAACAGCAACAACGAACACACTTTCACAACGAATCACTTTCAGATTCTTGACTGAAAAGGTTAGAAACACATCTCCCTTCAACATATTACTCTATAAAAGGATAGATAATTAGTTTTGATTTGATTCCTATTCTGATGTTAACCGAGTAAAATACGTCCAGAAAGAGAGAGCGCCAAATTTGCTTCATATTGTTTTTCACTCCAGAATCTAATGGTTTGTCTGATAGTATTGTAATACATTTCAAACTAAAAAATCAATGAAAGAACTAACTAACTCTAAGAGCGTCCAGATATCCGTATTTTAAACATCTTACGGTAGCCAATTCGAATTCGGCGCGTTAATCCGATTGGCAGGGAGAGGAGGGTCGACGAAGCGTACGCTTGGCAACATTGTTCTACTTTGACAAATCTGCTTGGTCCGCCGCGTTCATGTGCAAGCACAAACCTGTCTCTGTGGCCCGTACGCGCGCGGACGATCCGCGGGGCGTAGGGGCCACGCGGATGGCTCCTCCGCGTACGGACTGTCCGCACTCATGTGTAAGCTTCCATTAACGTCAATGGAACCTTATCCGCGCGCGTAGCGCGGAGCGCGGACCGTCCGCGTCCATGTGAAACGGGCCTTACAGTAAGATTTAGATTCATACCCCGCGAGACGCTAGAGGCGTATAGCAGAGTGTATATCAACACCAACATCCTCACCTAATCATTGGCGGCCCCTAGGGGGGGTCAGTAGGGGTAATTGCCCCCCCCCCCCCAAAAAAATCCCAGCGGGTGATTCCACGAAAAATCGAACAGAAATCGACGCCTATTTTTTAAAAGGATTTTCCATACTTGCGTACCTCTTTGTGAAACCCATACTGGCTAAGTTTCAGCTCAATGATTTTTTTGCGTTATTATTGGGTCATTCCATGCCAAGTGGTCTGATTTAAGAGAAGTGCCCCGCTCGACCATCACTGATTTCGATGAAATTTTGTATGAACATTTACACATATCTCTTATGAACATTTGTAAAGTTTTACTTTCGCCGATGGTATACTTGCTGAGATATAGCAGTTTATTTGACCCCGTGTCACCGCCTTCTACAATATGACTGTGCGTTTTCAGTAACTTTGAGGCATAGTATCTCAGAGAATTGTTTTATGAAGTAAACAATCTTTTGCTATCTTGAACAACTTTTTGCGCTCTATTAAACAAAATAATAGTAATAACTGTAAGAGCGACCTCCTTGCAGACAATTCTGTGCAAAACTGGCCCAAAAAATTGCGGATCGAAAAAAATTAAAACTTTGGCTTTTTATATTTCAAGAAGAAATGATATAATCAACGTGAAACTTTGCGCATGATAACATATCAATACATAGTTTATAAATATAAAATTTCATTATCCTAGTAATTTCCATTATTTTTTAAATTGAGCCAACATTTGACAGTTTTTGTAAAAAAGCCAAAAATATGCTATTTTTACCCCGCTTTTACAAAAAAAGACCCTCTGGAATTTCTTTTGAAAAATTTTTATTAAATAGAGAATGATTTCAACCCTCTAAAAAAGTATATCTAGTTTTTCATCTCGAGCATATAAGGCCCTAGAAACAGGGACAACTATGAGGATGACATTTGTAAAAACGAAAAAATAGGTTATTTTCTGTCCGCTCTTAGAAAAGAAAGACCTTTTCGATACTCTTGTAAATTATTTTCATTTGAAAGAGCATGTTTCAAACCTCTTAACAAAGTACACCTGGTTTTTCATCGGGAGCTCGTACAGCCCTAAAAAAATTAACAAAGTTGAGAACGTTGCTATGGTGGCGCCACATGTCTTCTGTTGTTTATCGTCCTGGTTATTTTATGTAGACATTTTTAGTATATTGCGTTGGTCCATGACTGGTACTGGTAGTGACATCGTCACTACCAGTTCAGGCATTTGAACCAGTAACCCCATCGCCCCAGGGTCACGCCCGATAGCCGTGCAAAACCAGCCGTGCTGCTTTCTCCGTACGTTCTAATACCACAAATGTTTTCGCTGTAAGTGCTATCGACCAACTCTTTGGTGCCAATGTCAATAGTTGAACTTTCATCGATCTATCGGATATTTTAATTTTTGTTTGAATTTCTTTTATTAGATCAGAATGACGAGCATTCCTCAACATCACACTGACTAGTTTGTCTTATATCTTCAGCTGGTATTCCAGCGGCTAACGTTATTTTGTTTGTGTTATTAACGGAGTAGATCCCAAATCAGTTAAACTTCGATTAACCGTATCCGAAATTTCCATATCGCAATTTTCCGAAGACGAAGAGTCAGTAGTTTTTTGGACCATAGAATGTTTGGCATGTATTTGGCTTTACACTTGGAACAAATTTTTTGACCAGGCTTCAGTGCTTGCAAATCATTAGACAAGGCTAGATTGACTTTCAGCAGCCCATGTTTAGCTGTATGTTATTTTTTTGTTAAATGGGTTGCAGCATGACTTTTGCTTAATTTAATACATTTCTAAATACTTTGATTTGTGATGAAAACAGATTTGATCGTACTCTGTGTTCCCAACCTCCGATCGCAGAAAAATGAGCACTTATTCGTGCAACGATCAATTGTGCACATATTGCAGCCCAATTTTATTGGAGTAAAATAAACCAGGATGGAAAATAGACGAAAGTTTTTCCCTATGAACGCAGATGGGCAAGGTGGGATTTTTATCTGACTCTTCGACATCCATTTAGAATTAGTAAAATCGCAATATTTAGTGCAATAATGCAAATTCTGGAGAAAGAAGTAATAAAGATATGATGGAATACGATAAATACAGCAGCTCAGTTCAAAACGTGGCCATGCGAGAGTGCTATGTCAATAAAATACTTACAGAATACTAAGCAGCTGTCAATTTTCTAGAGGAACCTAAAGTGGAGTATGGATTAAATTTGAAGGTTCCAAGAAATGAAAATATGACAAAACTCACAATTGAAAAAAACTCGAAGTAACACACAAAAGAATGGCCACATAGCCACGACTTAACCCAAGTCTCTACTAAAGATTCTTTACCCATGTTTCAACAGAAACTTTGTTATAATTTGTTACTTTGTTATAATTTGTTACTTTAGTGAATTAACTAACTTTGAAGTTAACTAACTTTACTAATTATTCTCCCATGTTGTCCATTGTTAACCTGCTTCCCCTTCCTCCTCCCACTAACACCGCTCCCCCTATCAACAGTAGCTAATCTGATTGGTGCCTTGGTTTTTTATTCTTTGTATATAAATATGCACTCCTGAATAACTCTTATGCTTGTTAATGGACTAACATCCGAAACCGGTCGCAGATATTAAAAACTATAAAAGTGAAATTTTGTTAAGTTATTCCCACCCATTTACTAGGATGTAGTTTCACTATGTTAAAGCTTACCAGATTGATTTAATTTATAACTTTGTTGCCCATGATGTCTCGCCGGCACAATATTTTGTCTTAGTACCACCAGAAGGATACCCACATAAGGATTTACAACCTCATCGAAGAATACAAATTGCAGGCTTGGGATCCTCAACCAAGAAACCCACCCGTGGCTGGTATTGCATGGCTATCGGGCATGACCCTGGGGCGATGGGGTTACTGGTTCAAATGCCTGAACTGGTAGTGACGATGTCACTACCAGTACCAGTCATTGACCAACGCAATATACTAAAAATGTCTACATAAAATAACCAGGACGATAAACAACAGAAGACATGTGGCGCCACCATAGCAACGTTCTCAACTTTGTTAATTTTTTTAGGGCTGTACGAGCTCCCGATGAAAAACCAGGTGTACTTTGTTAAGAGGTTTGAAACATGCTCTTTCAAATGAAAATAATTTACAAGAGTATCGAAAAGGTCTTTCTTTTCTAAGAGCGGACAGAAAATAACCTATTTTTTTCGTTTTTACAAATGTCATCCTCATAGTTGTCCCTGTTTCTAGGGCCTTATATGCTCGAGATGAAAAACTAGATATACTTTTTTAGAGGGTTGAAATCATTCTCTATTTAATAAAAATTTTTCAAAAGAAATTCCAGAGGGTCTTTTTTTGTAAAAGCGGGGTAAAAATAGCATATTTTTGGCTTTTTTACAAAAACTGTCAAATGTTGGCTCAATTTAAAAAATAATGGAAATTACTAGGATAATGAAATTTTATATTTATAAACTATGCATTGATATGTTATCATGCGCAAAGTTTCACGTTGATTATATCATTTCTTCTTGAAATATAAAAAGCCAAAGTTTTAATTTTTTTCGATCCGCAATTTTTTGGGCCAGTTTTGCACAGAATTTTCTGCAAGGAGGTCGCTCTTACAGTTATTACTATTATTTTGTTTAATAGAGCGCAAAAAGTTGTTCAAGATAGCAAAAGATTGTTTACTTCATAAAACAATTCTCTGAGATACTATGCCTCAAAGTTACTGAAAACGCACAGTCATATTGTAGAAGGCGGCGACACGGGGTCAAATAAACTGCTATATCTCAGCAAGTATACCATCGGCGAAAGTAAAACTTTACAAATGTTCATAAGAGATATGTGTAAATGTTCATACAAAATTTCATCGAAATCCGTGATGGTCGAGCGGGGACCACTAGACCACTTGGCATGGAATGGCCCTATTGTTGCGTTATTATTTTTGCGTTAAGTTATTACTGCTTAAAGTTTCCAAATTTTCGCAAAAAATCGACGAACATGGATCATTTTGGAGGCTCACAACTTTCGAATGAAAGAAGTTTCTTTTAATTTTAATATTACTTTTTAGCAACTTATTTCTTCGATAAAATATATAGAATCTAATTTAACGTATTTACAAGGAACAATTTATAAAGGCAGCAAATCGTTAAGAATTCAGGCCAATTTTGTAAACTTTTCCTCTACATCCTCTCCTTATAAAACGACCTTTCCTCAGACGCCGAAGGTAACCATAGATGTTGATAGAGTATCAGTATGTATCACACTATTATGGTCACTGAAAACCTTATCCCCGTAAGGGGTTAGCGAATGCTGCGTTCAATAGTTTCCAGATGTAAAGAACAATGTATGAGAAGGATACTAAGTGTGAGGTTTGTGGAAAACTTTGTAAACTCCAAGCACTTCCTGAAAAAAAGAAAACATTTTTGAGCGTAGTCTCATACGATATGTTTTCGCCTAAGCATTAATGGTTTTTCCGTAACGTGCTCTGGTGGAAGTTTCGAGTTGTCTGCGCCTTCTTCACATCTTTTTGACTTGGAAATCTACATCGTTCTATTCTCCTGGTTAAACCCCTGCACCGTTATTGAGTTCGATTTTGGATTGCAACAGTGTTTGACAGCATCGCGATTGATTATATTAAATTAAAAGATTCGGTTATCATTCTTTGAAGCCCGCCGCATCACGAACAAACACAGGAAACTGCAGAATGGACACTGGCGAGAGCTCTACTCGTAGTGAAGCAAGATCCGCGATTTTAGATGGGAAATATTTCATAGTTGTGGAAGAGATGGAGGGAAAAGTAAGAGCCGAATGTGTTCTTTGCAAGCCTGCAAGAAAAACAGTAATTAGTGGCTCCTTAAATGCCACTACAAATTTCAAGACTCACTTAAAGGTAAATGATCTCATTTTTCTATTCTACTATCAATATAAAAATTCTATATTGGACGCATGATTACTAAATAAAAAATGTTACTGGTGGTGCTATTAGCTAAATACATGAGTATCAAGTGTCTTTAGTCTTAGCGAAATCCTATGAAATTCAGTAACCTTGGCCTGTTGATGCTTGACAACAATGGTTTCATTAGCAGTACAGAAGTGAAATTCGAAGCCTGTGTTTCAGAGGGTTCACCCAAGTATTGTGAGTGAATACGAAAATTATAGAAGTGAGTGGGCCAAAGCAACACAATCACTGAAAACGAAGAGGGAGAAAAATTCTGAAGACATTGGTGCCAATAAAAAGAAAATGGTCCAGACTAGTATAGCTTTGGCTCTTGCGAACAGCACCACTGCTAGTAAAAGGAATCAAACAAAGTTTGATGGTCTTATCACTAAGTTTGTGGTTAATGGCATGAGACCATTATCAATAGTTGACGACCCACACTTTGTGAATATATTTGAAGGTAAATAAAATTATTTAAATTTTCTAGCAGAGTTTTAACTTTACAGTTAATGAATTAATATGTATAGTATTGTTATATTAGAACTAAAATGGATCTTTTAATCAACCTCAGCCAATATGTGTTTTTCTCAAAATGTTTTATGAATTTATTTCAGCCATGGATTTTGGAGTTAAGGTGATGTCTTGGCGGAGTCTTGGAAGGCATATTAGTGATATGGAAACCAAGGCGATAACAAGTATTAAGCAACAGCTGCTTGCAGTCCCTTATATATGCACTACAGCTGATATATGGGCAACCAAAACCCGCTGTTTTCTTGATGTCACGGCTCACTGGGTAAGATATATGATTGATTGAAGAAAAGAATAGTGCAAATGTTAGAAAATGCTTCAAAAGCCTCCTTATTGTTGATGAAGTAAAAGAAACAAAATTTATTTTTCAATGTTAGCTGTGCATATTTCTTACAAAAGTAACTCCATATTTATCCCTTTTTAAACAGATTAATGAAGTGACGTGTGAGCGGTGTTCAGCTGTACTATCTTGCAGGAGGTTTAGAGGAACACACTCATACGACAGGATTGCAGAGATGTTGGAGGATATTCACCATCATTTTGGTCTGACTTACAATAAGCTCACATAAACTATAACTGACAATGGAGCTAATTTTGTGAAAGCGTTTAAAGAATTTGGAGTTGCCTTTCAAGCAGCAACAGGTAAGATGAAGCGCAATAGACTAATTTTTATAATGAGTAGCATTAGAACCTTATTAAAAAGCATCACTGTTATATAGAATAACAACGATCAGTTGTATTTTATACTAGGATATGCTGATGTCCTTATTAGATCTGTGAGAATAAATGCATTTTTTGTTCATTCCTGTTTAAAGATAATGATGCCGATGAGCAAAATCATGGAGATTATGAAAATATGGTGGATGAAGTTGAATTCATTTGCTTCAGTGATCAAGTAGCTGCACTCACTAATTCAACTGATATAATACTTCCTCGTCACATACGTTGCTCATCTCATACTTTAAATTTGATTGCAACAAGTGATGTAAGCAAGTTTTTAGCTCAAACAGCCAATGTCTCTAGAGTTCATCACCCTGCAATGGCCAAATGCAATGCTTTGTGGAATGCATCAAGGAGGCCAAAGTCGGCGGAGGACATTTTTTCAATATTGGGCCACCATTTAACATACCCATGTGTTACACGCTGGAATTCCTTGTATGATTCCATTTCAAAAATTTTGAGTTTTGAAGATAAGCTGGAAGATGTTTGCTCCAAATTAAACTTAAAAAATTTTAAAGATATTGAAATTGAGTACCTCAAGGAATACATAGAAGTATTTGAACCACTGGCGATAACACTAGATCGCCTACAAGGAAGCAACTGCTTCTATGGTCAGCTGCAACCTACTCTCTTCAGACTAAAATCAAAATTTGAAGAATTGGAATCGAGAAATTTTCGTTACTGTAGGCCACTTCTACAATCAGTTGAGGAAAGTCTTTGCAGAAGATTCCAAGAGCACTTCTTTCTTGCATCTGAAGTTAGCGAGGCCATTCTTGCAACATGTACGCATCCTTTTTTTAAAATGAGGTGGCTGCCAGCTGATATTGGGGATCAGCAGAGGAAGAAGATCCAAGACCTCATAGTTAATTCAGCTAGAGGAATCATTCAAACATCCCCAAAGTTTGATGATGACTCATCCACTGATGATGAATGGTTTTCTTTCAAGGAAAGCAGCATAAAAATGGTTGAAAGCAACAACTGTGATTTAGAAATATTGAAGTTTTTAAATGATAAATCCAAGTGCCTGAGTATTTTGAACAAATATCCTTTGGTAAGGCAAATGTTCTTAAAATACAATACAAGCATTACATCAAGTGGCCCAGTAGAACAACTACAGTAGAACCCCGATCCATCGTTTCCGCATTTGTCGTTTTCCCGGATTTATCGTTTATTTTCTATAGTCCCGACTTAGGCCCATAAGGAGACATGTAAAGTAATACCACATTCATCATTCATCGAAATATTATTTTCCCGCATCCATCGTTCAGATTTTTGGTCCAATCGAGGAAGAAAGACAATGTATTAGGAATTGCGACAAAAATTTTCTTTGAGAGCTTGGCATGAACTCTTTTTAAGGCTGTCGTAGCACTTGCTCAAAACGGTTGATTTTTTAAACACATCCAGGGCTGTTTTAATACATTGTATCCTATTGCAGAGCTTTCACATGGGTGCGCGTACTAGCCCTGTTTGTCCATCTCAGTTTACTGGCATATTTCACCCTGTTTGTACCTTCTCTAGGAGTTAAGTACATTTTTTTTTCGAAATCTTTAGGGGTTTTCTTTGGATAAACTTTCATTATGTATTCATTTTAATAGTGTGAGCTGAGTCTTCATTTCCCGTTTTGATCGTTTTCCCGCATTCATCGTCTTTTTCTCTCGGTCCCTTCAAAAACGATAGATCGAGGTTCTACTGTATTTTCTTTTGCAGATTTAATAAATAGCCCCCAAAGGCGGAACTTAAGTGATGCTTCATTTGAAAAGCTGGTGTTTTTAAAAGGAAATGGTGGGATGTTAGCAAATTATTATGCATAGTTAGATTTCCTGTAACCTCTATGGAATAAATGTGTTGATATACATTGTGTATGTAATTTTTCTAGCTCATTTTTTGGAAGTATTTTGTATTTTTAAATGTACTTAAAATACTATTTTGTATTTTGTATTTTCAGAAATTTTTGAAGAGTATTTTGTATTTTGTATCTAAAATACATTTGAAGTAAGTATTTTGTATTTTGTATTTAAAATACATTTTTCATGTATTTTGCCCAACCCTGATGATAGGTACATGAATATTTAAAGCAAGCACATAAAAGATGCAATAATAATGAAAAGATATCACTTTAAAAGAAAACTGCTAAAGCTTTCTTCTCAATTGGTGCAAAACGCATTTTCATAAGTTGTAACCAGCAGGGTATAAACAAGACATCATCGAATGAATGCATTTAAAGCTTCCTATAAACCTGGAAAATACTGAAAACTTCTTTGAGCTACATAGGATGAAAGAACTTTTGAAAAATATAAATGCCAACTTTTTTTGAAACCTCTACAAATAATGCAAAATTTTGTACTACTGAAAATTTACGAAAGATTTAAAAAAAGGACTGTTATGATACAGTAATAAGCTAAGATATTGCAGGTTTTTAGAGGAATTTCATTCCAGTGTCGGAACCAAATGCCGTAATACAATTATTATCGAGATTAATGTAATACAGGCATCCCTCGTGAACCGCGGTCCTTGAGTATCCGCTGTTAATTTTTTGATACCCAGTCTTCTCAACCGCCCCTTGTCAACCGCTGTCTACGAGTCAACCAACTCGACATTCCGCAATGTAAATTCAGGTGTAGCGGGTGCCCAATATTTTATCAAGCTTCGCCGAGTGCGGAATCAGAATTAATTTTACTCGGTTTGCCTACGCAGTCATTTTTTGGATTTCTCGTCCAATCATAAAATCTATTACTTTACACTTTCTACCGAAACTCAAAATTTCACCGAACCGCGAAAACACCTCATTCTAAATTATTTTGTTTCTTACTTGAAGTAAGATTCATCGCGGATTTTTCCCAGATATTACAGAATTTCCTTTCATTCATAGTACTTCTTATAAAATACATTAGCTAGGGTGTTTTTCTTTCAATTTCGATTTCTATTGGGAACCAAAAGTTTCCGTAAACGGAACGAATATCTTCCTATACTGTTGAATCCTGTCGGTTGCATCTTAAAAGAGTGACATCATATACAGAGACACTTGTTCGAAGTGTCTTGGCTCTGTGTATATCCTCAGCTTTTTAGATAGGTTTATTCCTGAAAAGGGCTTCAAATGCGTCTATGAACTTGGGCATCTCATCGGTCATCATGCTAGGGTAATTAAAAAAAATCTCATCGGTGTTTGAGGGGTCTGATCAGGGCTGACTGTTCGCTTTAACGGTGTGGACAGCCGATTCTTTGGAAAATGATTACAATGTCATTTTTTCTCGTCTGAAGTAAGCAGAAAGCAAACCCTAACTCGGACTTAGCCAGATAGTTGAGTTGTCGGAGAAGTTTAGTTGTGTGTACTGAAGACAGTTGTCTCAATTTTTGGCGAATTTTCTTTTATATGAGCTGTGATGGATCCGAAGCGTAAATCAAGTTAGAAGAAATGTAGTGTCTCCAAACGTGCAAGACGAGTAATGACACTTCATAAGAAATTAGAATTTCTCGACAGACTTGCCCGTGGAGAGTCCTATGTATCAGTTTCCATAACGATGGGAGTGGATTAGTCCACTATTAGGAAAATTAAAAAAAGTGAGTCGTCAATCAGAACTAGTGCTCAGAGTGGAACTAGCGTAGGGGTTATAGAGTCCTACGTGCCACGAAACAGTAACGTCGAAAAAACAGAAAAGGCTCTGAATATATGGATTGAATCGCGAACACAAAACAGAGTTCCGTTAAGCACCTTAATTATTCGAGAAAATGCCTTGCAGTTATAAAAACATGTCGTTTCTTCAGGTGAAAGCAGTAGCGAAATAGAATTTACGGCAAGTAAGCTGGTTTGAGAATTTTAAGAAATGACATAACTTGCATAATGTGAAGATTTCCGGTGGAATTGCATCTGCGGACCACAAAGCTGCGAATGAGTACCCCAATTTGTTTATGAAGCTTATTAAAGAGAAGAGTTACTCAAATGAGCAAGTGTTTAATGTCGATGAAACCGGACTCTTCTGGTATAGAATGCCCTCCCGGACTTTTATCTCCAAATCTGAGAGAACTCTTCCGAGATTAATGGTTAGCAAAGACCGCGTCACGCTTCTTATATGCTCGAATGCAGCAGGCAATTTCAAAGTAAAGCCTATGCTAATTTACCGCTCGCAGGACCCTCGATCTCTGTCTGGGAAAATTAAAAATAATCTTCCAGTGTTTTGGTGGTCGAACCGAACGGCTTAAGTGAGTCGAAATATCTTTATGGACTGGTTTAACTATGGTTTTGATCCCGAAGTTGAGAAATATAAATCATCAAAAGAATTCCCTTTTAAAGTTCTTCTCGGTTTTGATAATGCGTAAGGCCATCCTCAGGAACTTAAATCTGCTCACCCAAGTGTAGAGGTATTATTCCTCCCACCTAACACCACATATCTCCTCCAGCCACTAGATCAGGGTATCATTTCTACCACAAGACTATTACTATTTCACTACAAGAGTTATTATATTCGGCGTACCTTCTCTTACTTGTTAGAAATTATAGAGAAAATCAACTCTCTCTCTCTCTCTGTAACTAATTGTTGGAAAAAAATCAATATTGCCGACAGCATAAATTTAATTAAAGAATCACTAGACGAGATTAAACCATCGACACTGAATTCATGTTGGCAGACGCTGGCCGGAGGCAGTCATTAATTTTAAAGAATTTCCTAAACTTGTCGATGAACTAAATCTTATCGTCTCACATGGAAGGCGACTGAAAGTGGAAAGGGTTAGATGACATGCAGCTATAAGATGTCGAAGAACTTTTAAATACCAGCAATGAAGAGTTGAGTGAGGAGGGTCTGGAGGAACTCATCAACAAGTAGGACGAGGCTGAGGAAGAGCACGAACAAGAGCAACCTTCAACAGAAATTACTTTGGCCAATATCAAAAAAATCATTCATATGACCTCAAATTTGTTAGAGTTTTTGATTGACGTGGACACAAAAATGGACCGTAGCTTGATTTTCAAAAGAGGATTGGAGGATTTGCTGTAACCTTACGAAGAACTGAGGAAGAATCTAAAGAAAAAACTGAGCCAGCCAACTATCATATCATTCTTTAATAAAACAGGAGATGCCGAATCTGAAAGTGCTGAGAGAGTGTAATTCGAGTACCGTAACTGACATAACAGACACAGATCATTGATTATTCAAGGCAGTCCAAGCAAGTGAAATGATATTTTCAATAAATTATTCTTTATTGATAAATGTTGACAATTGAAATATTATCTGTTAATAATTCAGCACATAAATGTATTTAAGCTGGGAAATTACTTCGTAAATTTAAAATTTATGTTGAAGACGGTCGCGATTCCGTCAGAGCCAAAATTTCCAATGCGGAGGGAGCTCATAATTTTTATCGGAAGTTATCGGCTCGTTTGGGATAGAAATGCAACCAAAAGAAAAGAGGAATAATATATTAGAAATATATACATATAATAAACAGGGAAAGCTATTTTGTACTAAATGTTTCTCCCTATATTGCGGCTCGCAAAACCATTGATTTGGGGTTTTCATTGGAAAATCGAAATATATTTTACTGCGTTCTGGGTTTGATTCGTCAGATACTATTTGTATGACGTAAACTACCAATGCTTTCTTATTCTTTCCCATTTTCAGCTCCTTCCAAGATATGTTATTGTTTTATTGGATTCAGTTGTGGATACATATACCACAATTACCCTATATTATTTGAAACATTTCCCTATCCAACGAAAACATGGTTTAGGGCGCTGCTAACTTCAATTCAATGGGTGTGGAGCAGAGATACGGTCGTGGAGTATTGGTCATAATTTGGAATGAGGAAAGGAAGGCCAGATCTGCCATAAAATAGTTCAGCATTAAAAGTCGCAACTCAATCGATTTTGAGGCATATGATCGCTTTCATTTACATTGTGCTAATGCAAAATAAGAAACTTCTTCCCGAGACTGAGATATTCTCTCTACTGAATCCGGTGGAGCCTCCCTTTTCGACGAGTGGATAAAAAAATCTCTGTACAGGTATCCCTCGCCAACCGCGGGGGTTAGGGAATCGAAAGAGCCCGCGGTTGGCAAAACCGCGGTTGGCGAAGCATTTCGAACATGGGAAATCAAGGGTTAGGTTTTGCGAGCAACAATATATGGAGAAAAAATTAGTACAAAATAGTTTTCCCTGTTAATTACATGTAAATATTTCTAAGATATTATTCCTCTTTAATTTTGGCCGCATTTTTATCCCAAACGCACTGATAACTTCCGATAAAAATGATCATCTCTCTCTGGATGGAAAAATTTTACTCTAACGGAATCGCGCTAGTCTGCAACATAAATTTTACATTTACGAAGTAATTTACCAGCTTAAATACGTTTATGTCCTGAATTATTAACAGATGATATTTCAATAGTCGACATTTATCAATAAAGAATAATTTATTGAAAATATCATTTCACTTTCCTAGACTGCCTTGAATAATAAATTATCTGTGTCTGTTATGTTAGTTACGGTACTCGAATTACACTCTCTCAGCACTTTCAGATTCGGCATCTCCTGTTTTATTAAAGAATGATATGATAGTTGGCTGGCTCAGTTTTTTCTTTAGATTCTTCCTCAGTTTTTCGTAAGGTTACAGCAAATCCTCCAATCCTCTTTTGAAAATCAAGCTACGGTCCATTTTTGGTCCACGTCGATCACAAAATCTAGCAAATTAGAGGCCGTATCAACGATTTTGTTGACATTGGCCAAAGTAATTTCTGTTGAAGGTTGCTCTTCTTCGTCCTCTTCCTCAGCCTCGTCCTGCTTGTCGATGAGCTGCTCCAGATCCTCCTCACTCAACTCTTCATTGCTTGAATTTAAAAGTTCTTCAACATATTTTAGCTGCATGTCTTCTAGCCCTTCCCATTTCAGTCGCCTTCCATGAGAAACGATAACATTTAGTTCATCGACAACTTTAAGAAATTCTTTAAAATCAATGACTGCCTACGGCCAGAGTTTCTGCCAACATGAATTCAGTGTCGATGGTTTAATCTCGTCTAGTGATTCTTTAATTACATTTATGCTGTCGGCAACATAGAATTTTTTCCAACAATCAGTTACACAGAGAGAGTTGAGAGCTATATCATTTCTAACATAAAAAAGAAGGTACGCCGAATATAATAACTCTTGAAGGTAGCAGTGTTAAGGTCTGGCCACAATTCACCGCACCGTCACCGTGCCGTGGCTCAGCCGGGTGTCGGCCGACATACGGGAACGAATACTACAATGTTATACAATGTGCTAGTCCACACCTCTCCGCACCGACACCGGATCGTCACCTCCGCGCCATCACCGCACCGTGCCCGACTAGTTTGGTTTAATTTTTGACGGGCACGGAACGGACACGGAAGAGAATTATCCCAGTTCTTTTCTTTGGAGTGAAACAATTTTGAGTGAAATTTTATTAACTTCAACAACACTTAGCATAATTATGTTAGATGCGGAGAAACTCATCGAGGAAGTGCGAAAGTTTCCTGTTATTTACGATCAATCGAGCGAGAGATATCGTAATCATGATTACAAAGACAAGATTTGGAAAATAATTGGGACGAACTTAGGAGTAGAAGGTAAGTACAAATTTTTTTATTCTTGAAAATATTTCAAATTTGATGAAGATATAAATGAAATATGTTGACTCACGAAACGTAGCCTCAAAACCGCAGTAATATTCTCTTAGGGGATTAAAAAAACAGATAACCGTAGTACTATTTTTTATTTTTAAAGAAATTTGTAGTTATACATTCAAACAGTCAATGCTGCACGTTCTTGCCAATCCACACTTCCTTCAGGAGAATTTAAGAAATGTTTCAGCTGCTCTCGCACAGCAAACGCTGCTTCTGTAGCCCTTCCGCAAAGGCGGGGTAGTGCTTGTAAACTGGATGATGTCTCTCTCGAAGTTTCACTGTGTTCCCTTTGGTTCCCAATTCTCTCCGGCAAGTTGTAACCCTCAGTTTTCCGAATAAAGTTATGTAATACACACGATGCTAGTACAGCCATTGTTACATTATCAGGTTTTCCTTGAAGCCTTCTCGTGAATATTCGAAAGTTTTGCTGTAAAATACCGAAAGCATTTTCGGATATTCTCCTTGCTCTACTCAACCGGTAGTTATAAATCGCCTTATCACTTGCCAAATCTCTCCCAGGATACGGTCTCATCATGTAGGTTTTGAGAGGGAATGCTTCGTCTGCAACAATCATCATTGGCAGTTCAGTATTTGTTCCAGGTAGGGCTCTCTTCTTGGGAATATTTAGTTTGTCATTTTTTAATGCTCTTCCAAAATTAGAGCTAGAGAATATTCCTCCATTAGAATTTTTTCCATAGCCTCCTACATCTACGATGATAAAGTTATAACAAGGATCAACCAGAGCCAAGAGCACAATAGAGTAGGCTTTTTTATAATTCCAGTACAGACTGCCCGATGATTTTGGAGCTTGTATTGTTATATGCTTTCCATCTAAAGCCCCAATACAGTTTGGAAACTGCCACTTTGCCCAAAATTCATCGGCTATAGTATTCCAATTACCTTCATTTGGTATTGGCATAACTTCGCTTAAAAGATTGTTAACTATTGCTCTGTATGTGTCATGAACAATAGCTGCAACCGTTGATTCGCCCATTCTGTAACTGAAAGAAATAGTCTGGAAGGAATCTCCCGTAGCAAGAAACCTGAAATAAAATAGTATTACGAACAGTTAAATGTAAATTATAGACACGTAAAAGTTAGGGATTGAAATAAGAATAAAATATAAAAATTATCGAGCATATTACTGACTAAGCGTGTAGTAAAATTAATTCTGATTTCCGTTTAATATTGTTCACTTCAGGCGGTGCTGAAGAATGTAAGAAAAAATGGAGTTCCATTAGAGATCAGTTACGTCGGACTATACAGAAAAGGAAAACAAGATCAGGACAGGCCGCTCATAAAATGCTAAAATACAAGTACGAGGATATTCTCTCTTTTTTGGTTCCTCATCTCGGAGAACGTGAAGGAATATCCAATGTGCCAAAATCACAAGATTATGAGGAAGAAAATGACAATGTACCTGAGGATGACGCGGATACCAATAAAGAAACTTATTTAGAACGGCCAGCAGACGAAAAGCCCACGAATGAAGATGAAAACTTTCCCACTGTTTCCGGTGATTATAATTTCAGAACAAGTCATGACTTTAGTAATAAAGATAAATTTGCCAAAGTAAAAGCGGTTAAGCGAAAACTTCCATGTCCTGAAGAGACATTGCTAGACTCCCCATCGCGACAGCTGATGGCTTTCATATTGGCAGAAAAAGAAGCAGAAAAGAAAACAACATATTCACAAGATCCAGTAG
This sequence comes from Sympetrum striolatum, assembly GCA_947579665.1. Classification (NCBI taxonomy): domain Eukaryota; kingdom Metazoa; phylum Arthropoda; class Insecta; order Odonata; family Libellulidae; genus Sympetrum; species Sympetrum striolatum. The sequence continues at coordinate 7,442,933 of OX388344.1, forward strand.
ATGCTTTTTTGGGAGGAATTGCGCCTTCGTTATAATCACTAAATCCCCACATTTTACATGAAGCAAAAGGAAAGATTTTTGCGGTGGTCCAAGAAATGGAGTTGAGACAGCTCCAAATGAACGCGAAAGGCCAAGGCGATTTGTCTAACTTCACAGCATGGTCATATCCATCATCAGAATCATCATCTTCAGCTCCACGCGATGAACCAAGACATTCCGGTGAATCAATATCTTGTAATGATCTTGAAAGTCTTTAGTATTGCTATCTCATAATTTTTTATTTCTTCAGAATGTTTTTATTGTATTAGTATTGTATCTGTATTCTCTGCATTATGTATGTATGATTATTATTCTAATACATTTAAAAAATGAAAAAGTCAAAAATAAAGTAAGAGTTCTAGAGATTATCCTTAGAATCATTACTTACCTCAAACACACAGCCAAACGTTCATTTGGCGTTATTGAAAGCCTCCAAAAAGTATCTTCTTTTTTAAGCGAGTTTCGAAGTTTACCCAAAAGTTGGTAGAATGTGTATCTTGTCATTCTGAAGTATTGATAAATTTTTGTTTCATCTTCGATCAGATGTGGCAGTAGCGAGCAAAACTCCCCTTCGATGGACCTTTTCTTCCAAGCGCTGTGAACCCACTTCCTTTTTCGACTGGTATTGTTTTTTATACTATTAATTTCTTCTTCCTCTAGTGCTAGCGCTATCATTCCTAATTCACTGTTACTGAAATTACGGAACAACACTTCTACTTAGTAGCCACGTCGAAGTCGAAAAGAATACTAAACTGCTCCCTCCGCAAGGTGGAGATCGAGCCAGAATACGGACAAAGTACGGGCGCGGCGCGGAAAAGTGTGGCTTCACATAGGACGAAACGTGACACGGCCGACTCGCGGCCTAGCTACGGCACGGTGACGGTGCGGTAAAGTGTGGCCAGACCTTTACCCTGATCTAGAGGCTGGAGGAGTGATGTGGTGTTAAGTAGGAGAAAGTGGGAGGTTGAGTGAGCAGATCTAAGTTCCTGAGGATGGCCTGGGGCAGTGGTCGGCAAACTTATTGGCCAAAGAGCCAAATATGAACATTATAACGATTCAAAAAAGTTTGAGAGCCAAATCTGTTTTTTAATTTAATAAACCTTTATTATAATTTTAGACCATTAAATTACGGGTACACTGAATAAAATTTGATTTCACACTTAATAAAGATTTATTCGTTGATACAAAATAATACGAAAATAAGGTATCCATAAATTTAAATCATGACAATGACTGACAAACAATGTGAACAATGTCCTTGCATCTCCTTGGAAAGTTTCGGTAAGTCAGTCAGTCAAGTCAGGTTTGTATGTTGTTGTTTTTAATTTTAGGCATGATTCTAGGTTCTCATCATAAGACAACTTCTCAGTTTACTCTTGATAAAGTTCATGCTTGAAAAAGATTGTTCGCATGAATATGTAGAACCAAAAAGGAAAAGAACGGCAAACGCGAGTTTTTTCAGCTGATCTTAAGAGTCAGGAATACTATTCCAGACGTTGAAAATGATCATGTCCTCCTTCTCCAGGTTTTTCAAAGCAGACCACTTGTGTTGTGAACTAAGATCACATTTGTTCTTCTCCAATATATCCAAATCAATACAAAGACGTTGATATTTAGAGCTCCATATCTCCTTGTTTTTTAAATCCAGCAATTGTATTTCAAAGTTACCAATTTCAATGCCAAAAGGAGAAAATTTCAACTCGGTTATCGTGGCATTAAGAGGATTTTTGACGAATGCTAAGGTCGCTCTTATGTTTTTAAACTACTGAAACCTGCTGAGAAATGCCTCCCTCATATTTAAAATTGATGTTTTGAAATGGTGTTTGTCAATAGAGGAATTATTTTCTTGGCGATGCTTCTGCAGGCTCAGAAAGTGAAACAATGTTTCCCTTTCAAAATCTTGAGCAAAAAGGGATAATTTGTTTTCGAATGAAATTACTTCTTCTAACATCGAAAAAATGTGTTTCCTTTCCCTTGTAGTTTATGGTTAAGCTGATTTTGATGAGACGTAACGTCTACCATGAAATGAAAGTTTTGGATCCACTGATTGTCTGTAAGTTCTGAATAGTGAAAACCCTTCTCAATGAGAAATGCTTCAATTTCTGGCATTAGGGACGCGGAACGTTTTAAAACGTTCCTTCTTGATAACCATCGAACCTTGTTATGAAGCAGAAGATTAGCATACTCACTCTCCATTTCAACTAAATATTATTTAAATTGACGATGATTAAGAGCTGTAGCTGCAATGGAGTTGATGATCGTAACCACTAATCCCATAACTTTATTAATTTCTTCCGGAAATGTCTGCGCAAAAAGCGCTTCTTGGTGAATAATGCAATGATAAGCCAATATCTCGTGATTAACTTTTTCTTTCAAAATGGAAACAAATCCTTTTATGACGCCGGTCATACTTATGGCCCCGTCTGTTGAAATCGACACAATTTTATTGAGAGGAATATGATATTTATCCATACACTCCAAAACAGCATTTACAATATCCTCTCCACGCGTCTGACCTTTGAGTGGCAATAATCCTAAAAGTTCTTCTTTAGGACCTGAATGAGATATAAATCTTACGAAAAGCAAAACTTGCGCTGTATCATTTATGTCGCAAGACTCGTCAACTGCTATTGATAAAGCCGAAACCAATTTCAGATCTACGATTTGCTGGATGGTTATATTGTAACCAGTGGCGGCGCGTGACTAAAAAAACAGGGGGTTCACTTCAAAATTCGTATTTTTTTAAGTGGCCGCGATAATGGTTAAATATTATGGCTCATACTAGAATATTGCCTCTGCTTACATGGACGCAGTATAATTCACAACAACCGCGGATAAAAGCAGTAGAAATATGAAAATTAATATTTCGGGTTGAATCAATATATGCCTTTGTTGTAAAAAATCCCTATATTCTCGAAAATTGAGTATTTATTTAAATTCTCGATTCATAATTCTCCGTATATATTTTTAAATACCAAAATACATATTAATATTTAACTTCCATTTCTTTGTTGAAATATAAAATATAATCATAAGAACATAAATCAATTACCTGATATTGTTTTATTTAGGGTTGAAGTATTTGGCAGGACTGTCACCGAATAATATTTTAAGATTAATGCCCTATATCAAATACACCTATTTTTTGCCCAGGTTGCATCCTTGTCTTTCGCACAAAGCAAACAAGGGAAATAGGGCTGCGACTCTTCCCATTAGAAGACTCGCAGCCACAAATCCAACTGTTTCTCTCATATATCTATGGCTTAAACACTCGGAAGTATTGCCTACCTTTGCTTCTCTGACTCTGAGATAGGTTCAGCAAAGGAATAGGACTTCCTACTTCTTTTATTGCACATTTTTTTAAAACAGAAATAGAGGGAAAATTAATCCCTTTCAGAAATTGGACATTATTAATCATGAAGAGCGAGAAAAACTGTTCACAAACAAGTAACGCAGTTGGTTTACTTACTGAATACGCCGCAAGCAACCACAACACTGGTAACTCAATGTGTACACTGGATACGAAAAAATTCCGTAAATTCACAATATTGCAGCGCATTATGGGTAGCCATTACATAGCTGCAGACGCCAGTGCATAAAATAACATACAAAGTAAGCGACACGAATAGCTAGTGCCAAGTTTTGTCGCCCAGAGACAGTATTAGGCGCCGGCAAAAAAGGAAAAAACTCAAGTTCTACGCGTGTTAAACTAAAGTCAGGAAGCTTTTCAGGAAATGTTTCTTTTCAGGAATAGAGTTCGGGAAAGTGGCGAGCCCTATGTTCCTCCTCCTCCAGCCATAACTTCGTCAATAGCTAGGCTTTACCATTACTGGAAGGTATCACAACATCCATCAACTTTCAGCAAATTAATTCTGGCAGATCTTACTTTAACTTCTCATAGCGCTTGCACGGAGAGAGATGTGTCAATCCGTACCAAACTTAAATCCAACAAACAGTCAAGCCTTTCTAGAGAAGCTATAAATTCTAGGATGTACACATCGCAATTAACAGTGTTGGAACTGCATATTATGACCAAAGACCTTCTGTTGCCCGTTTTTAGGGATTAAAGAAAGAGGAAGAAAGCTTACAGATGACAGAAACTTATGAAATGCATGAATTTGTTAAAAAGTATTTTGCCAAGTACAACGTAATTATTTCTTTCAAGAAACAATTACAAATGAAAAATGTTTGTAAATTCTTATTAAAAATTATTTATCCACATATATACGAGTAAAAGTTGCTTGCAAGAATATTGATGATACAAATTTCAAGTCGATATCACATTGGGAAGGTCCTCAAACGTAATTCTACAATCCACCTTTGAAATTTATGGTAAAATACAAATGGTGCCCCAGCGTCGAACCAATGATCATAAGGTAAAAGACAAATTGTTATTATGAAACGCTCATTTCTTCTGTTTAAATGACTAGCCATATAATTTTCAATTTCTCGGTAAATGAATCATAAAGAAAATTGAAATCCTCACCATACATTTCAAATAGTACAGCCGCTTGGTCTCGAGCACAAGACATTTCGGGAGTTATGAATACATATAACGACCTGGTAGTTATAAAAATGATTTAATCCAAAGTTTTATGTTGATATCATACTGGGATGATCTTAAAATACGACTCCATTATCCCCATTTGCAATGCACTGTGGAATGTAAATGGCGCTCTGGAATCGAACAAAGAATAATCATGGAAACTTTAAACAGCGTATATGAAATTTATTTATGATCTCTATTCACATGCCGGGTTTTAAGTTTCCATGTCATCGGGAAGACATTTTTAAAAAATCTGAAAAATCGACGCAATACATTTTAAAATGGAGAATATTTGCCCTGACCTAGCGTCGAACATGGGATAATATTCGAGGGTGTCTTTATAGTTTTAGATGCACATACACGGCTTCCAGCGATTCCTCGAATTTCAACTCTCTAATTTGCCGGAAAGTGCCTAAAACAAATTTCCGAAAATCCTTGGAAGCCATTCTCGTCGGCTGTCGCTGCAACATAGTGCAGCGATCGGCCCATGTTTAAAGGCCGTATGCCCCTCTTTCCCCTCACCGCTCTTCACCTATAACGCGACGTCTGAAGGGGTTCACTTCGGGGAGTGAACCTCGCGCGAAGTCAAGCTATTTGGAACCAAAAGCGACAGGAATCGCGACTCAACGAAGGAAAAGTTAGGCCAAATGATTGATGTCAAAGATATTTAGGTTATGGAAAGAACATTGGTATAAATAAAAATAGTGCAGTAGTTTTCTTAGGGGGTTCAGTGAACCAGTGAACCTAATGGACCCGCCGCCACTGATTGTAACACATTTTAATTGTTCTGTCTTTCATTGTTTTGGCAGACAGTAATTAATAATTAATTAATTTAATTTAAAGAAATCTCTTAAATTTTTTTAGAATATCTGCTTTGATCTTAAAATCTCGAAATAGCTCTTCGGATGCATTGATAAAACAACTTTTTATGTATTCGCCGTCTGTGTACAGTTTCCTCTCTTAGCAATCTCTTGACTAACAACAAAACTTGCCATATTAACATTGCTGGAAGATTGCATCCAGTTATTAAATACAGCAATTGATGAATTGTGACTCTTCTGCTTTCTTCCTTGCATCACCGGAAGGATATTTAGTGAAGTCCGAAGTGTACATGTGTGGGGTCTATTCCCTCGGCGCGATGCGCCTGCCCGTGGAAATTTGTGTCAGAGCCGCACTCAAGGAGCCAAAGAGCCGCATGCGGCTCCGGAGCAGCACTTTGCCGACCACTGGCCTGGGGCATTATCCAAAAGGAGAAGAACTTTAAAAGGCAATTCTTTTGATGATATATATTTCTCAACTTCGGGAACAAAATAATCGTTAAGCCAGTCCATGAAGATACTTCGACTCACCCAAGCCTTTCGGTTGGACCGCCAAAACACTGGAACTATTTTATATTTTTATGAACAGTATTTTTAATTTTCCCTGACAAAGCTCGCGGGTTCTGCGAGCGGTAAATTAGCATAGGCTTTACTTTGAAATCGCCTGCTGTATTGGAGCATAGAAGAAGCGTGACTCGGACTTTGCTAACCTTAAATCCCGGAGCATTTCTCTCAGACTTGGAGATAAAAGTCCGGGAAGGCATTCTCTCCCAGAAGGGTTTGGTTTCATTGGCATTAAACACTTCTCTTTAATAAGCTGCATAAACAAATTGGGAAACTCTTTCGCAGCTTGGTGGTCCGCAGATGCAATTTCACCGGAAATCTTCACAATATGTAGTTTATGTCTTTTTCTTAAAATTCGCAAACCGGCCCTTACTTGCGATGAATTGTTTTTCGCCACTGCTTTCACGTGAAGAAGCGAAATGTTTATATAATCGCAAGGCTTTTTCTCGGATAATTAAGGTGCTTAACGGCACTCTGTTTTGTGTCTGCGATTCAATCCATATATTCAGAGCCTTTTCTGTTTTTAGATGTTACTTTTTCGTGGCACGTAGGACACTTTAACACTTGCGCTAGTTCCACTCTGAGCACTAGATCTGATTGAAGACTCACTCTTTTTAATTTTCCTAATAGTGGACTCATTCACTTCCATCGATCAGCGGAGAATCCTGTGCAACTGACGCATAGGATTCTCCGCTGGCAAGCCTGTCGAGAACTTCTAAATTCTTATGGAGTGTCATTACTCGTCTTGCACGATTGGAGACACTACTTTTCTCCTACCTTGATTTACGCTTCGGATCCATCACAGCTCATACAAAAAGGAAAATTCGCCAAAAATTGAGACGTCTTCACACACAACTAAACTTCTCCGATAACTCAACTAATCTGGCTAAGTCCGAGTTAGAGGTTGCTCTCGGCTTACCCCAGACGGGAAAAAAATGTCAATTTAATAATTTTCCAAAGACGGCTGCCCACACCGTTGAAAATAACAGTCAGCCCTTATAAGGCCCCTCAAACCCCGATGAGATTTATTTTATTTACCCTCCCATGATGACCGATGAGATGCCAAAGTTCATAGACGCATATGAAGCCCTTTTCAGGAATAAACCTATCTAAAAAGTTGAGGATATACACAGAGCAAAGACATTTCAAAGAAGTGCCTCTGTATATGAAGTCACTCTCTCAAGATGCAAACGACGAGCTTCAGCTGTATAGGAAGATATTCGTTCCGTTTATGGAAACTTTTCGTTCCCAATAGAAACCTAATTGAAAGGAAAACACCTAAGATTATCAGAAAATACTATTAATGAAAGGAAATTCTGTAATATCTGGTAAAAATCCGCGATGAATCTTAATTCGAATAAGAAACAAAATAATTTGGAATGAGGTGTTTCCGCGGTACGGTAAAATTTTGAGTTGCGGTAGGAATTGTTAAGTAATAGTTTTTATTATTCGAAGAGAAATGCAAAAAATTGCCGCATAAGCATACCGAGTAAAATTAATTCTGATTCCGCACTCGGCGAAGCTTAGTAAAATATTGGGCACCAGCAATACTTGAATTTACATTGCGGACTGTCGAGTTGGTTGACTCGTAGACCGCGGTTGACAAGGGAAACACCCGCGGTTGAGAAGACTCGGTATCAAAAAATTAACCGCGGATACTCAAGGGCCGCGGTTGGCGAACCCGCGGTTGACGAGGGATGCCTGTATATAGTAGATATTTCAATATCTTAACCCAGTGGCGCAGCGAGGGGGGGGGTTTAGGGGTTCAACCCCCCCCCAAGACTCAAGTCCTATGACTAGCCCTGTACTTTTATCTGCTGAAGAGTAAAAAACCCCAATAATCACGCAAGTCTTACAGATACACTGCTAGTCTTGTGTTTGCTTGATAAATTCAGCGAAAGCTTCGCATACCCGTAAATATGGCTCCGATGTAAGCTAAGGTTGGCTAAGGTGATGTTTTCGTTAAGCCGGGTTTACACTGGATGTTGCAGACATTTGTATGCAACTTTTTTGTCGACGTCATTTGTCTACGACATTTTGTTGCAGAAAAAATACTAATGTGCTCTAGTTTTCTGCGAGTTTTCTTGACGACACAAAGAGATGGATAGCAATTCGGATGGCGAGTGTGGAGGATAATGTGCGGCAGCAGCCTGCGTAGTTTCGGCGGAACAACGTGGTGGGTAGGACCATCGTTAAAATCAAGATCTGTGTACGGTGGATGTGATTTGTACGGGAGAGTAAACCCAACGAATATTATTTCATCGCAGAAATTGATCGATTTATTATCAGCCTTCACACTCTAACAGATAAATACAGAAGCGATATAGATATTCTTGCCACTAGCCATCCGCACCTAGTGAACAGTATTGATGTAGATGAAGGTATGGATGGATGGAAGGTGAAGGGCCACAAAATAATAACCGCGGTGCTATTTATATTTACGACTTTGCTAGAAATAAACAGATTTGCAAAAAAGAACAAGATAGAAATATATACTAAGTATGTATAAACTAAAATTAGCACAAGTGAAACATAAATTTAAAATTTCTCGATGTAAAAATAACTTAGACCGACAAGGTTAAGGTAACATTGACAAAGTTACTTGCATGTTATTGAATGTTTTGCGATAAATTCAGCCGTGTTTGTGAAAATTGTCCACCACGTACAGTTTTCGAGAATTTTGCACATTAAATAAACGATTTCATTTTTATCTTTATAATTTTAGGCTAATAACAATCTTAATTCATATCTTAACAGTTTATCAGTTCATTAATTCACTATATTTGCATTTAATTGAAACTTCTAGACCGAATTCGAAGAGCAAGAAAATGGGGGGTTGACAAGGTCCCCATAAAAGCGTTGGTACCCGCAAGCTCACTATAACGCTCACTATAATAAGGGGGGTAGCGGGGAGTCGGAAACACCGAATGAGTGCTGTAACTTTTGTCGACGACAAATGCCGTAGAAAAATGTTGCACTCCTTTGATCTTTACCGACTCTTGGTGGAAAACAAAATTTCGATTGCAGATACGGAAAATCTGTCGTCGATACGATTTCTTGACGACAAAATAAGTGTCGTTTTGTGAAATGTCGTCGACATTTGTCGTCAACCGTGTCGTCAACTCCGGTGTAAACCCGGCTTTAGCAGAGTAGGTCTAGAGCCGACATCGATATCAATGGGGCACTATGATACGAGTGTTTCGGGCACCATGTTCAACGCGTGCACTTCTTACAGGTTCCGCTAAAGACAGGTTTCACGGTACTTGCCTCGGTGGCTTAAGAGATTTGACTGCTACTGCTTTCATCCCCACCATTATGGCACATATAACATTATCTCTGGAGTTAGCAATTGTAAAAATATTCATCAACATTTTTGTCTATCATGGGCCACTCTTGAGTTGGATGATGCAACGCTCAAGAGATTCTCTGCACCTCTGATCGAATGCAGGTACCCTGTGAAGGGTTAGATCCGCAGTTTAGGGAGAATACAGACAAACTCTTTTAATTCTAAACAATCAACAGTAATAGACGATTTTGATAATTAAAAATTTAACACTAATAAAAAAGTAAAAAAACTGATATTATTAATTACCCTAAGCACATTCATTCAAATTCATCCATTCCGTGGATTCCGCAGTCATTATTTTTTGTTAATCAGAAAAAATCATTGTGCTCTGCTTTTCTGAATTCACATAATTTTTGGCATATGATACCTAAAAATCACCGGGAGGAGGAGACTGTAATTCGAGTTCCACGTTTGTTTCCACACAAGTTTGAAACAGTTAAACAATTATTGACAATATCAAGATATCTACAAAGAGTTTGGTATCAAATTAATCAATAAACCACAAGGAGTTTACTGTGGACCGCTTATTCAATTAAAGCTACTTTTTAAAAACATAATACTTAATATTAACCATTATTTCCTAACAATAACCGCTGACCGGACCGTTAGAAGGAAGGTCGACCCGGATTGTAAGGGATACCTCCTGGAGTTTTGGCTCTCCATTAAATCTAAATAATTACAGTAATTGAAGAGTACAAAATACTCCACAAATCAGCAACCATAATTTCGTATGGCCTTCAGTGGTAATGTGAATTCATGTAGAACAAGGGTCGGGATCATCAGAGAAATATTTCATTGATGGATTTCATTAATATAATTTCTTTTGTTTTCAAATTTTTATAAATAATCTTCTGAAAGCGCGCAATAAATGTGCACCTGCCGAAAGTACAAGTGACTTGAATTCGGAGCCTGAACGCAGCTAAGGCAAAAGAAAGATATGCCATATTGAGTACAGCTCAGAGAGTGAGGAAGAAAACAGAAGCTGTGCTAATGTGATTGAAGGATTCCCTATGCCTCCAACTCTGGGGAAGACTGCATCTCAAAAAGTAGAAGGGAATTCTTGTCCCTCTTCAGCTGATGCTGTCAGGGAAGATGGGGAAAAATCACGTTTTTTTCAATATGTATATCAATGTGCCTGACCTATCACTTATTGCAGCTATAGTGAATGTACTTTCAAATTGCAGGGTTTGAAGAGGAGGTACTGAGGACACTTATGTTTCTAAAGCACACATTAGTGGATGTAATCAATAGGCTGAGTGCTCTAGAGGCACCAGTTTCTGCTTTGAGTGGTGATGCAGCAGCTGGGGAGGTAGCAACTATCACTATCTAACTATCACTATAACTATCACTCCTAGGATCTTACCCTATTGTGGCACAGATGCAGATTGCAGGATGCAGTTGGAGTAGGAGGAAAAGAAACTACAGGATAAGTTGTACAAGAAGCAATTGGTAAGAAATTAATTTTATATTTGTTGTGTTTTAGTAGTTTTCATTACTACAGGTGGCTGTAGTGTTTACAGTATGTCTTTTCTTTGTAGGTTTCAGAGTGTAGAATAATAGGTGGAAATTCACCAAAAGATTTAACAAGAAGGATATTGTAGGCAATGCTCACAGATACAGTAGCTGGCAAGGCTTCAAGAAGAAGGTCTTCTCAAAACTCCTGCTGAAGGATGTACTGTTTGGTATGTAGAAAAGGATCTTTTTACTCAATATATCACATCTTGAAGTTTAAAGTACATACAAATCAATACAGTAAATGTGAAAGTGTGCATGATGAAAAACTTATTTGAGTACTTCAATATATATTCAAGAACATAAATGTTTGATTTGGATAAATTACTGTTTAACATTACAGATGTAGTTAGGAAATCTAAATGAGGCTCAACGACTGACAAAGAGATAGAGACTTATGTCAAAGACTGGCTGCGGCATGCAAAATTCCGTTCTGGAGGGAGTGATGAACCTGTGTCGCAAAAGGAATATGTAATATGCAATGAATAAAAAATCAATTATTTATTATTAATCTATTATTATTTTTTGTTTTTGATCCTGGTTCAATATTAATTTATTGATAAAATGGTTGTTAGACTACTTAAAATGTTAGTGAATGAATAAGGATTTACTACAGTCAGTGAATTATAGTGGTTGATATTTCATTCAAAGTCAATGTTGTACCTTAAAGATACAAACATTTAAATTGCTGTTTTAAGTGTATCCTTGCTTATCATGAATGGTGAGTGTACATGAAGGGTGATAGTGCGGTAAAGGAATAAAAGGGTGACATTGAATAAAATAAAAGAAAAAGGATTTTTCCTCATCTATTATAAATATTCACCTGTAGGTAGGGGTGGATTTTTTTTCTTTTGGGGTGTCCTGGATATTGTATAGATATCCATCTTCCTGTGGTTAAATGTTGTATGGATGTTAGTCATGGATATTATGTGGATCTCAACAAGCAGGAACTTTGGATGTCTACTGGATATCTGTGCAAGGTTACATTGATATTATGAAAGTGATTTTCTAACATTTCCTGGATATTGTCTGGTTGTCATTTTGCTACTTGGGAACTAGGTTTGCAAAATGTGGAACAAGGTCTGAAGTATAAAGAGCTAACTTTTATACATAAAATAAAAATAGGGCTTATACCTGTATATCTAGATATGTACATAATATTTTAAAGTCAAACAGTGATGTACATGGGCATAACTCAAGAATAAGTGGTTTCCATATTCATGTTGTTGCTCCTTAGAAGTGCTGTGACAACTTTTCTCATACTGTCTCATACCAGGATTCTACCCCAGCTCCACCTTCACCCAAATCCTGAAAGTGTTCTCATTTTGGCTTATCCCTTTGTTTCAAAATAATCAATACACATCTCCTTATTTTTTTAAGGAATAATGCTGTAAAATTTGTTTCCATTGGAGGTAAAAGTTTTGCACAGCAAGGATAATAATTCAAAGAAAAAAATATCTTTTTGAAAATTTGATTTAAGTTACTCTCTAGACAATTCATGTACTTGTGATTATATCAGTATATTTTTTTCCTTTCCTTTGCCTTTTTACATTTACAACTTTTGTTTTTCATTTAATTGTTAATTCCTATTATTTTTGCTACATTGTCATATTTTACAACTTTTGTTTGCATTTAAGTAATTGACTATTTTTCATATCCTATGACTGTTTTCATATCCAGTACGGAATAATATTTCCTTCTTTACTTTTATTCATTGACTAGCTTTATTCTTAATAAAACTCAAATAATTTTTATCTTCATGTATTAATTCTAAACTTAAATCTTTTTTGATGGTCAGTGCTTTTCACTCTATGTACTCCATCGAAAAATATAAATAGAGAGAAAGTTCCCACTTCCTACTAAAAATAGATCAACAAATGAAAAATGCATTATATATTATGTTTGGTTTCTATGGGGTTTTGTTTTAAAATAAATAAATAACCATTGTTGCAACATGGTTACACTCCAACTAACCATGGTTTCACTTCATCTTTAAAAAATTCGTCATTTCAATTTGCTATAATATTAATAAGAAATACTACAAAGAGGGATAGGTTGACTTATTCCACCAAGTATAATTATAGAAATTTAATTATGAATGACATTTATTTGAGGAATTAGCACAACCATGAAGGTATGCAGATACAAGCTGGTGGTTGGTAATCTACCCATGTTGCACAGAAACATTGAGGAAACGTTATATGAATGTTCCCCAATTGGTTGCAAGTATGTTTCAGGAATGTTCAGAAAATGGTTCCGTGAACGTTCAAAATGTCGCTACTTGAGTACTACTTGATGCTCCTGCAACGTTCAAAATGAACCTTCAATGAATGTTCATGCAACCATTCTAGAATGTTCTTCCAACCATTCTAGAATGTTCATGCAACCATTCTAGAATGTTCTTGCAACCATTCTAGAATGTTCATGCAACCATTTTAGAATGTTCTTCCAACCATTCTAGAATGTTCATGCAACCATTTTAGAATGTTCATTTATGTCCCTTAAACTATTACTTCAGGTCAGGCAATTTTCATTGGATAATACTATTCTTGCTCTGAATCGGTTAAGAGGTATTCAGCATGACTGCTCATGTATTGCACTACCATAGATACTTCAAGAATAACAATGAATGTTGAAAAAGTCATATATTTTTGCAAAAAAAGAAAACAAATACATTTTCAAAAATGACCCAATGCATGACAATCAGGATCATTCTTCATCGCTTGATCTCTCATCAGGGTTGTTCCTCAAAGCAGCTTGAGGCTTCTTGAACGTGGACGTCAATCGAAAAGTAAATATCAGCCATTTCTTAATCTCTTTTTCTACTGTACCATAGGTATATCTGTCAAGAATTGGTTCTTCTTAACCGCTCCTAAATAACAGAGATATTAACAGTATTATTATAAATATATATTACTATATATATAGTACACTGTAAATACGTCTACACAATACTCAGAAACTCTTCCACCACCTCTAGCAAATGGCTATGTGAAATTCCAGTTTTCAGACCTCTTCCTGCAGAGTTTAAATTCCTTGCAAACTCTGGGTCTATTACCTTAATCATTATCACTTTAAGATAATTAAGTTATTAATTAAATCACTTTAACCTTACCTTCCAAGATGATGGAGATCTGTTTCGTCCAACGTTATCGACGCGTCCTGACACTAGCATAGTTCTAACTGTCCTGAAAACAGGATCAAACAGAACGAAATCACGTAAAGAAAGCATTAAATATTATGTATAAATATGAAGACTGATACAAACCTTCGATAGGAAATAGCTAGTTCCGAACTGCTGCCTCGTGTTGACAAAGTCCTCGACCTTCTCAATAATGCAAAGGGAAGACCTGGAAAACTTTACAAAGGAGAACGAAATCACATAGAGGAAAGTATTAAATATGAATGATATATAAAGGTGAAGTATTATACAAACCTGCGATGCAAAATCGTTAGCTCTAACCCGCAAACTAGAAGCTCTAGGTGCTCTAGGTACTACAACGTCCAAGATGAAAACAAGAATCACATTTTCATTACGCACAGCGCCGCTATGCGAAGGATGCGGAGAGTTAGATAACTTAAGCATAAACATTAACTTAGGTATATTCTACCGAAATTATATTTGGATTTTTGATGTTTTAGCATTTAATTTCATGCTATATATTAACGGAAATTTTACCATTAAATGTTATAGGGCAATTATTTACATACTTTAAGAAAAACATTGCTTGTATGTTTCAAATGCGTTGCATTCTCTACATTCCATAGGTATTGCATATGTAACCAATTTGCAATGAATGAATATTAATACACACCATAGAGCGTTGCAAGAGCATTGCAGAACCATTCTGAACGTTCCTGCAATTAAGGTGAACCATTCCGTGCAACATGGGTACTTAATTAGAAATTCTTTTCTTAAATTTTATAGGTTAATTTCAGCTGCAAAGCAGCTTCCTTAACTTCGGTCTCAATATACTCGATAGGAAAACGCATAGAATAGGGAAATAATTTAAAGATCAAAACTGTAAACAAAGGGCTCTGATATTGTGCCAAAATGTTTTAAATTTGAACAGGGAAATTATACTTCAGCAAGGAAACCAGAAAATGCTATAGAAATCGACTGATTATTTTATTCGTAGAAACTCAGCATTCGATCCTATTACCATACATTTTTGATAGATCTTATTCAGAGGTGGGAACCCTCTCTCTTTTCGTGTATTCTGAATCACCTATCGAAAACTTTATTTAAGAAATCCACTTATTAAGCTAGCTTTGATTTTCGTATATAAAAAAATACTTCCCAGATCGGTAGAGAATCAAAACTCAAGGAGCCTATATATATATGCCATGATCTATCGAAAACATATATGTCGTTTACAGAAAATATCCTGGGTTCGATGCTAGGACGATGCAAAAATCTGCCCTTTAAAATACATTGAGGTGGTTTTTCATTAAATTTTTTGATGCACTTATCGAAATGATAGGTAGCTCTCGCTTTGGTAGAAGAAGTATATTAAGACTTTGTTTAAGAAAAGAAATTAGATACTACCATACTGCTCCTGGGTTCGATGCCAGAGCACATTATAAATTCTCACATAAGGAATATATGGGAAAAGTAGGACGTCGTTTGAGACAGTTGCAGCCAATATTACTGCTTGAGTTTTCACTCATAGTTAGAGACGGTTATCTTCTGTTGTGCTGCATAGTAAGCATCACCAGAAAGACCCGAGTTCGATTCCGCGCGGAGAAATTTCAGCGAATTTTAAGAATATTTTCAATCCTTTTTTTTCTTTTGAGGACCCTCTCGATATGATGTCGACTTGAAATTTGTGTTATCAACATGCTTGCAGAAAGCAAGCAACATTTTACTGATAATGTATAATAGTGCACATGAAAATTATATCATACGGTTTTTAGATAAGCGGTATTGCGCAGCACACTCGTCAACTTAGTTTGTTACGTTTGTTAGAATGAGTAGTTCATGAACTTACCGCTGGGCGCTTTCAAGGGCCGTAGAGCTCCTTACGGAAAAACAAGCTCAATCCAGTACGCTGCTTGTTAGTTATTAAGATATCAGTGCTGTGGTGCAGTTTCTTTTCAGATTCATGCAGCGGATGAAAAGGATCTAGAAACATAGTGATAAATATGAAGATATTGCAGTGATTTTTATTTTGTAGCAGATACAGTCGTGATATTTTCTGCCATGGGGATGCATTGGCGACTTCACACTGTGGCTTCATCGCTATGTTTTATATTGGGAATCGCCGGCTTAACATCTAGCGGAGATGATAGTCAAAACCATGGTAAGCTAAAATGTAGTTGTATCTCTAATTTTAGTGGATAAGTACTTAGTTTATTTTCTAGTTCTAGCGATAAGAGGTTTCGGTAGCTATTCTTCGGTTAAATTATTTTTACAAATTAATGGATACCTTCATAAATATTTTATGTGAGGTTTTTATAAGTAAGGACGGTGACATGTGCTGAAACTTCCGCTCGAAGCAGTTAATTTGCCTTCGGGTAAATAATATTTCGCGCCAAATTTAGAATGGTCAGAGCGATATTGACAAGAGATACTTCAAAAGAGGTAATTATGTTCGTATGTATGTCAACACTATGCTTAGCGTATTTCATTCAGATTGTCATACGTTATTATTCTGGTATCACTTAGGAAAACATTCGGGAGAGAGCGGGGGTTTAGGAACTGGTTTTGTAGTAAGACCGATCTCTCCTCTGGAAGTAGGTGGGATTTTGACATCCAAAAGAATTCGGAATAGGTGCTGAACACTTCCTTGTATTTTATTGATGAGGCAACATTATCGATCTTCGTGGTTCATCAACAGTCTTCCTTGCCATTGAACAGCTGTGAAAAAATCAGCTCTGTGAAGTTAGTTATAGTTGCCGAGACAATATAACTTTTGAATTTGTCACTTAGTGAATTTCCTTTGTTTCGATGTAGTTCATTAGTATGGGCAGATCCTGAAGATTCGAATTCAGGTGGAAATCATGTTCTGTTGTAATGTTGACGTTCAATCAATCCCGCTGTTGATGTTAGAGAAGCGTTTTAGCTGGAGCACTGGTATGTGCGGAATATATTGGTTGAAGAGGTTGATTGCAACTCGTCCCCTTATTTGCATAATTTGAGACTTTTCTGAAAATTCTTTTGTTCGCTTCTACATGCATTTGCATTCACTGTTTGCAAATCTATGTTGTTTTCTTGAATACCTTCGTTGAGAATATCATTTTATTATTTCTTAGTCTTCAATTACTTCTAATCAATTCCTAATCTGAAATTCCTCTATTTAGTAAGCATAATGACATAATATTTTATTACGCATCTAAGTATAATAATCACTGAGGTTCAGTGTGTGCCATTTTCGTATTACTTTGTAATAGGATAGGTTTTCACCGTCTCTGTAGCTGACTGCTGCTAAGTGTAATTGAGAAATTGTTTAATACTTTGCCCTCGCTATGCGAAATGAACGAATGCTATTCCTAGTTGGGAAACTTTTCCATTTTTAATCTGCTTTAAGTATCTTAAGTACTGCGTTGTAAGAAATGCGAAAGTCAAATATAAATAAATAAATTTAATGGAATAATAAGTGTCCTTGAAAAACCTTTCGCTGAATTATTTATATTCTTTATTTAAGGATCTCTTTTGAAGCGTTTGAGGCCGTTTTCTTATCCGCCACTATCATTTTTTTTTCAGAAAAATGCCAGTTTTTGATTTTTATTTATTTTCTTTCATGTCATGCCTTATAAATCGTGACTGCCGACGTTCAATGGCCTAAAGTTGGATTTACACTAAACGAATTATCGTAAGATTAGTGTTAAATTTTCGAAAATCTTTAAAACATATAATCTTATGGGTTTGTTTTGTTTGCAATGTTTTGTCTGATGTATTTTCAAATTATATTCAGAGTTAAGGGAAAAGTGGTTTTCGCGTGAACCACGATTTCAAGATGCCAAGGTTAGATATTTAGTTTTATACCCTGCGAGCTAATAACTACATCAACAAAACCTTGGTTACAACCCAAGTGTTGTAGATGTTAATGGCAGTTCCTAATTTGGGCATGGGTCAAAAGGTTTACTCACTCTTCGGAATGTTAATTGATATTACGAAGTTTACGTAATGAGTAAAAGTTTCTGACATTACAGCAAATAAGATATCCAATCCACGGAAAGTGAAGTTCTTTTTTCACAATAACGAAGAAAATTTTCATTTTGGCAGTATTATAAGTCTTAATACCCAGTCTGCTGACTGAGTATTTCATTTTACTCATTCTGAAAATAGATAATTCACATTTTCTCAATAGCTGATTGTGTAAAAAAAATGCGTAAATCTCTCCAAGTTGGACAGTAACTTGCATCTGTGAGGGTTTCACTTAATTGCGCAAGTACGGTTCAGCTCCCTCATGAACTGGAACATACCCTGAAAAATGAATCCTTGTTTCGCTCACCTGATGTTTTATATTTACTTTTCTACCCCGCCAGCCTCCACAAGACGTTTGGGTGGGTATTAGAAGCGCCGAACTACTTCAATGATATTTATTTAAGCGCAACTTAAACTATCCAAAATAAGAGACAAATACAGGCCATCTGTTCTCGCTATAATCTCGTGAAATTTTTTTATCGTCTTGTTGCGAAAATCGCGTTCGCTTTGGAGTCACGATGTCGCGTATAATTCTCAGATTAAACATTTCTCGAGTATTTTTCTCTATAATCAGTTCTTCCATTCTTAAGAGATTCCCAGCAGAGGGCTTCGATCCTTTCCAACACACTGCTCTGCGAACCCAGGGCGTTATTGGGGAAGCCTCTCGAGTCCTCAAGATCCGCAGTCAGAGTGATAATACGTCACGACCGAGGGGATATGCTTTTAGTGCGACTGGGGCTGCCGAGGTTGCCTCCATCTGCGGCAGGTGGAGCGCCTCTGAGTTGTAGATTTCCCAGTTTCGTTACCGAAATGGCTTTGTTTTGGTTGCATGGCTTTAAAGCGCAAAACCGAATCAGAGGGACTATAGTGCCAATTCGGTTAGAGGAACTTGGCTAGCGGAACGCGGCAGCGTAAGTGAAGGTGCGTTCTTAAGCTACTGGAGAAGCTTCCTCGACTCATCACAGATGGACTCGATCGTGACGTCGCAGCTCTCGGCAGAAGACGTCTCCAGCCAATGAAAAATCATCTCAAAGAGCGATACCGCCACGTTACATACGTGAGGCAATCTGATTCAGCCTTTGCCCTATCATGCCACAGAATAAGATGGTTTCAAATGCGAAATTCCATCACAAAAAAGTGGTTATTCTATCAAGATTGAGGTATTAATGGAATAAATACATCTCCTTTAACAACATGAATGCATGTACATTACGTTTTGAAATCAAAATATCTATGGAAGTTCAAGGCATGGCGATTCCAGCCATAAATCACCATGAGACTTTGATCTGACAATTATTCTAGAACTCTGACTCAGATTGTTCAATGTCATCACCATCTACATTTAGTTAATAACGGAATGTTTTCATAGTAATACTTAATTGTTGGTTATAATTACAGTTAGTCATAATACTTACTAATTATACTTAGTTAATAATAAATCAATACACATAAAAGTTGCTAAGAGCAGTTCTTACTTAAGTAGTTGGGTATGAAGGCGGATATTGACACACAAGTATCAGAGAAAATAAAATTCTACGTCAATATTTAGAACAAATAACGATTCTTATGAACATTTTGATATTACGCATACTTCTTCTCTACAACGCACTCACTTGTCCGCGCTCTAGCTCCAAGATCAAACCCCTTATTGTATTTTTTTAATTTTCCGCGGCAGGGGTATCATTATATGGCATTATTAACTAAATTTTCATAAGATCAGAAGATCCAACTACATCTTGAATGTCCATTTTAGACTAAGGAGTAATACGGAAAAGGTCACCTAAGTATCGTGTCACGTGGAAGGCCAAGGTTTGCGTTAAGTCACGGTTTTAGAACTGCAAAAAACAGCAAAATTTCTGTCAACCTAAAATTTGAATTCAAAACTCCCGCGCAATTTACCTGGGAAAATTGGCAGCTCTGACCCGAGCGAGTGTCGGACGGAAGTTGTCTGAGTGCGAGTGTAGTGTGGTCAGCTATTCCCCTGTCTATGTTTTGTCCTAATTATCAACAGGCATCGAATCTAGGTGAAATGTATGAATGGCCTTTAAAATCGAATTTTTTTATAAAATAGTGAATTATTATTGGGAATTAACATTCTTACTATCTTGAATATAAGCCCGAAATTTTTCAAAAAGCAATCGTTACGTAACGGAGTGGGGGGTCCTGTCTGGCGTTACGGTCCTGTTACATGGGGGGTGGGGGGTCGAAAATTGGGGAATTTTGCATTATGTAATTTGTGTACGACCCCTAGGAAGTTTGACTCAGGGTAGAAACACAGCGGAGAATGGTAGGTCGCTGGTAGCTTACGATTTATTTCACATTTGGTTTTGCGTTTTTTTCATTTCTCGTTTATTTTCAAGTAAGGCGCATGGCTTGATGTTGCCAAATGCAGGTTATTGCAATCTCTTGTATCCTCTCATTTCTAATTCAAGCCCCCTCCTCATCAAGGATAAATTACGTCTCATCAATACCACCATTATTCCGATCATTCTGTATGCTTCGCCCATCACTTTTAATACGTCCAAAAATATAATTTACTAATACGAAGTATTTTACAGGAAAATCATCAGATTAGCTACCAAAGCAAGCAATTTAGTCCCCACGAGAGAAACTCTAAATACCACAATCTTCGTCCTCTTCTAGAAAAAACTCATATGTTAGCGAAAAAATGTAAAATGAAAATGTCCCTCCTGAATAATCCCCTTCTTTCTCATGTTTGGTCACCAAAAAAATTAGGGCTAAATAGATGTAGGAAAATCCCAAATTGCCTTTTCATAATCGAATATTAAATCATTTTCTGGATTTATTTTTATTTTTTTGTAAACACTATCCTCTTTTTTAATATTTAGTTAACTCAACCAAGCACTGTTCGAGCCCTTCTTGTAAAAAACCAACTAATATCACTTAACCTGTGAGTCACAACTATTGTTAAGACGAGTCACAACCGGGTGACCCGGGCCCCGGCCCAGCTCACCAAAACAACGAAGACAAGACAAAAGGTTATTTAGTCGATAGAAGAATTAATTCCTGATGTAAAAATGAACGATACACCTAATGCTTGCACTTTATATATTCATACGTTTTAAATTAAAATTTAGTTATGATTTTCTTGCATTTCATAGTGGGGAGACCATTTTCCGATTATATCTTTATCACGCTATTATGATCAAGACGTTTATATATATTCCACATAAAATTTACAGCGTTTCCCATATAATTGTTAGCTATCTACCCTGTTCTCGTACGACTCATTCTTGCCAGTTTCAGCTGGCGTTACAAGTCCACGATGTTGTGAAATCTATTGAAAAATATAGGCTAGTCAATGCGATATTTTTAGATTTTCGGATGGCTTTAAATAAGGTGCATACATCATAATCTTGTACATATTAAAAGTTGTGGGTATCAATGCAGAAATAATTAATTGGTTAAAAGATTTTCTTACAGACAGAAAACAGGGAGTAGTACTCGATGGTATTAGTTCCAACTTGGTTAAGGTGGCATCGGGCGTCAGGCAACAAGGTAGCGTAATCCGTTGCTATTTTACATTTTTACATACAACAAGGACCTTAGCAAACACATTACTAGTAAAGTTAGGATGTTCGCGAACCCCACGGTCATTTACAGGGAAATAGAGAGTTTAGGGGCTAGATTAACCCTTTGGAACGACTTAGATAGAATTATGAACTGGTGCGATGATTGGCAATTAGAGCTTAATGTAGAAAAGTGCTCGGTAGTTAACTTCTTCGAAAGAAAATTGTAATATATGGTTATTCGTACAGCCTTCATGGGGTAAACCTAATGACAGTTGAATCGGTGAAGTATCTTGGAGTAACTCTCACGAATACCTTATCATGGAGTGCCCACATCCGAAATATATGTGGAAAAGCACTTAAGAAACTCGGCCTCGTTAAAAGAATAGTCGGTAGGAGCGAAGAAAATGTTCGCGAGCGATGTTACTTAGCGTTAGTTAGACCTCACCTTGAGTTTGCATGTAGTGTATGGGACATCGCCGAGAAATGTCATATTCGGGATTTAGAAAAAGTACAACGAAAGGCGATACGAATTGTAAAGAATTGCTACGATGAAACAGCGAGTGTTACTCAGGTGTTACAGGACGCGGGATGGGAATCATTAGAAGATAGAAGACTAACTGAAAGAATACATTTATTAAATAAGTTCAGAGAAATTACGTTCTCAGATGATGTAACCGATATAATGCGACCCCCTGTATATTATGCGACCCCCCTCGTATATTTGCCGTTCTGATACTTCCAGGAAGATTAGGGATATAGATGCTAAAACGAATCGTTTCAAAAATTTTTCCGCGAACAATACTCGAAAGCAACCATTTAGGGAAATAGAGTCAAGGTGCCTGCACCCCACACGCCGAAAGGCGGCTTGCGGTGTTCTTACGTAGACGTAAAGGTCGAATTAGGGAAAAGTACGCTATTTCTTTTACTCTCGATGAACATCCCCTCAGAATTCTGCTGGCTAACCTTTGCATCCCATCTGCCTTCCCTACTACCATACGAATATGCTCTTTGAAGGAAAAATTACTACTGAGCGTAAATCCTAGGCATTTTTGATGTCTCACGTAATCCAACGGAATTCCGGAAATACTATAAGATACGCAGGTGACGTTGGTGAACATAAAGGCACTTTTTCAGATTCATCTCGAGCTGCCAATCATTACACCAGCACGAAATAATATTCAGATCGTTCTGCAAACAACCAGTGTCATCTTGACTTACCATATCTCTGAACAGATCATTATCAACTGTGAATATACTAACCTTGCATTTATCGTTATCCACAACATCGTTAATATGAATTAGGAACGAAATGGGAACATCTCGTCCTGAAGATCGCTCCTAGGATACCATTGAGGATGTGCCGGAAACCGGTGAAACCTTCACATATACACCGGAAAAATACTTTCCTAATTAAAACCGATGTTGGGGAGCGCAGGTACAATACCGCCATAAATCTATGGCGTCCTACCGGAGCTACCTAAAATGCATGGTCTACTAATATCATGCTTATAACCTATTCAGAAGCATTTGAAACGCTTAAAGATGATAGAATCAACTGCTTGAGCCGTGACTTGGTGGTATACTAAATTGGTTTATTAATGGAATGTGGTTTGAGGAAATCCTCAACCCTAACGCATTTTAAAATATGGCGTAGTCTTTTAACTAATAGTATTTTAACTAAAGCGACGAACGATGTTTTAAAAATGAGGGTTTCCTACAAAATTAACCTTTCTAACTTTTTTAAATTCTGACTAATTCAACGTAATGTAAACTTTAATTTAACAATTAATTTTATGATATACATATATATGTGTTGTAGTCGTCAATATTCAAGGGAGCCGGAAATCATTTGAAGGTTTAAAATGTTGGGTGTCCTCGTAACTAATAGAGAGGAATCTGTTTCCAACTTACAGCCACTGCCCTTTTTAAAATATAATACCTTACTATTTAACGAAAAAGTTCTAGAAATCGCTGGTATAACATTCCCTGGGACCTCATGATAAGAGCCAACCTTTTCTCTCGGCCATACGGTGTTGACGAATCCCACTCACTCCTTCCTCCCCCTTCTTCCCCTCTTTAGCTTAGTATATAACCCTTTGTTCAGCTTCATTCTTTGCTCTGATGATGGCATAATCTGTTGCCAAAACAACCTCTCTAACAATTTATTTTTTGTGGACTTGTACAAGTGTTGCAATAAATTATTCTTCGGTATGAAGTTCCACCAGATCTCCTTGGACACTATTCATTCTATCATGTGCTGTTCATCAGCCTATTCCCTGATAGTATGAGACATGAGTCGTAAGATATTGTTATATACCATCATTGTCTCCATCTTATTTCGAAGCGAACATATTATACACTATGGTTCTCTATACAATTTTTTTTCAGTGTTTTAAAGTATGTCAAATTTTTACTTGAATTATCAGGGTGACACCTTTTTAGATGATTCTCCAGCTTGAATGATTTCATAGAGTCATTGCTTAAAACTCACGTAAGGCACAGACAGAGATGGAATGAAGCCGATCTTCATGAAACGCTGTACATTTTTTTAGTTTGTGACATGTTAGTTAATAATCATCTGCCGATAAAAATGGAGGTTTTTAGTATACATGGTAAAATAAAGCAAATCGAAACCAATTTCAAAACTGCTTTATGGAATTAAATAGAAAACACACTTATACGCTGTACCTCTTAGTTTTTTATTTAACAACCATGGTTTCCGTTTGGTCATCATCAAGTGAAGACACTTGTCGAAACAGAGCATATATGTAAGATGGTTGGAGGAGTGGGTGAATGGGAAAAGGGGTAGGGAGTGCGAGGGCTTTAAGGAGAGGATCGGGGAAGTGGATATGAAGGTCATTTATGGTAAAGACGTTGGGGCATAAAAGGGTTTTAAGGATTTCCAATTGTTCGTATGCGTTTAATAGCCTATCTTTTGGGAGTGGAGAAATTCCATTTCCAGGAGTAATGATGGTTTTGTTCGATAAGGTGATTAGTCATTTGGGACACTTCCGGGTGATTATTGAGGAAGGCCACTTCGTATTCCTTCTTTTGGTGAAACAGCGCCCGTCCTGTTTACACCCCCGGGCAGTCATCGCAGCTTAAAACGGCGTTCCTCTGGGCCGAGTCCACCTTCTCCTTTCTATTTATCAACAGGTCGCCTAGCTTTATGGGGGGTCTGTAGGTAACCCTTAGCCTTTCCTTGGGAAATTGCCACTCTACCTGATTAGATCCCGAGGAACCTGATGGTCGCAGCATTTACTCGTACTCTTGCTATGTCCTTAATAACCTCTCTTATAAAATTCTCTGAAGACAGTGGTATTTGGAAAAATCTATGCACGAGGGAGTGGAAGGGGGCTAGTTTGCGGGATATGTGATGGCGCGAATCGGCAGGAATACCATGGTTTGTATAGGTTTCTTTTCCGATAAATAGTGGCGATTTTCTTCAACACTGTGACTTAGATCTAGAAAATTTGTTGGGTTGGAGGGAGGAGTTGGGTTCATCACAGTCTGTAGATTTCAGAATGAGAGAATAGTGGTGAATTCTGAAGGGATCTCTTCACTTCCTGAAGAATACTGTCCGTTGGATCACGTTTGAGCACTTTCACGTTAGCACTGTCGATAAAATCTAAGCACCTCCTATCATAATCGGCTTTACTCATTACTGTGCAGTTACCCTTATCCTCTTTTTGGAAAATTATATCTTCTCTTTTACCTGCTTCTGTGATGCTCTAGATGGGACACATTATACGAAGTTGGAACTCTTCTCGGATCTGATAATTCGCAAGAAAAACAATTTTTAAGAGACAGGGCCACTTCACACGATTATCCTCCCTGCCAAGAGCGATGTCAACCGCAAGTCGTTTTGGGTAATAGGGAGGCTGGGGGCGAATTTGAAGCATTTCTCTTGTACAGCCGTTTCTTCCTCACTGAAGGAATAGTGGGATAGACTTAGTAATCTGGGGTGGAAGGCTTCCTTCCTTGGTTCACGTGCCAGCAAAGAATTCACTTTTTCGGCTAAGTCGTCCAGTTTTTTCCGCAGCGTTTTGTAAAACACATTTCACTCACCCGTTGTCGCACTAAGTCGTCCAAAAGATTAAATTTGATGATATGAAAATCGCTCAATAGTTCTACGTATAAAAGGCAGTGGGAAATGCTGTCCCTCACTAAATACCATTTCTTCAGTTCTTTTCTTATCCAAGGCTTTCTTCCAGGCGTCCTTCGCTGAGGGGCTTTTACTCCTCCGGAGATTGACGTAATTAGGGGTCTCTCTTGATACATTCTGAATTGGACATTGTGTTCAATGAAGCAATGCGAAACTTAATAAAAAGTTTCCGATATATTCCGTGTGGTATTCGTGGTATAGCGTACCGTGGAGTGGATTCCGTGTGGTATAGCGTATAAGTGCGTTTTCTATTTATTTTCGTAATGGAAGACTACCACCGAGGCCGAGTTATTGGATTCTGCTTTATTGAAAATGACGAAACGTCCGCAAAAATGGTTAACGAACAGGCCCGGCTCTAGGTAATTAACGATCGAATGGCTATTTAAATTATTCTTCCAATGATGATATGTATGATAAAATGTGACAAGGACATTGCTGTATTAACTCAGGGGCTCCCAACCCTATGCCAGCGGGCAGGATGGCGCCAGTCAACTAATTTGAGCGCGCCCGTCACAGTCCGACAACGAAAGGAAAGCCTCAACTGTTGCGCGAAGCTGATTGCAGCAAAGATTGACGAACTAGGGCTAGTAAATTTGGATATTTTGAAATAACGCTATGCTAAAGTGGTACATATCAGATTAGAACTCTAAAGAATCTAGTGGACTAGACTATTCTAGAAATAAGGATCAATTCTGAAAAAGAACCATGTACGAAATAAATTCGTTTCTTCGGTACCACATATCTTTGCGTATCATTGCTTTCAAACATGAATATCAGAAAATCAGACTGTAGATCTTGACTCAATAATAAACAATTAGATTATAGTTTACAAAAGGAATCGACGGAAGCTTTTTGATAAATTTATCACTACCGATTTCGGGGAGGACATAACTGATATTGTTATCCCAGTTATATACTTCAGCGATCTTCGACAGAAATAAAAAAAGCGATACAGGGAGGTAGTTGCCAGGGCAGTTACTTTTGGTCGTTTCGTAACAATACAAGGTAAAGCAACCAATAGCTTGCCCCAGTATGATACTTCGTGACCACGAGTTAAATAAGGTAATCAATTTACGATTAGCAATAGCATAAGTAACATGAAGAACTTTGGAATCAACAGTTTAACGTCCTTAAGTGCCACAATCGAAATACAAGGCAATAATTAAAGCAATAAGATAGAACGATAATAATGATGGTATTCCCTCCAAGCAATGCTTCACTTGATACGAAATATTATCGCAGTAAACTTACAATATGCGAGAAACTGATTGATATATCTGAAAAGTCAGAATGCGATAAAAATACCGGTCTTAGAATGTTCACCTTTACAGGTTAAATCGCCGAACACAAAACACTAATGAGCACTCGACTGCTGTCCTTCAAGACGTCTAGCGAGAGAGAGACCGCCAGTTGTCTTTTAAAAACATGACACTAACGCCATCTGTTGACTTGAGGAAGAGGAAAGAGAGGCGCTTACTTTGAATAAGGTCGTTTAGTCCAATCACAAAGTTTGTCCTTTCTGCACAATGGAGTTTCGCTGGAAGTGCGGTCCTCGTGACCTATGGTATCACTGCACCATCAGAGTATTTAAGGGAAACACGCTGCGTAGTCACGTAGGTTTCGCGGCTTTGAGAAAAGGGCGGCGGCGGAGAAAAGAATTTTCGGAGTTTTGTTGAAGTGGAGTAAAAAGGGGTTTTCACTAAAAAATCTGTTACAGTTTTCCCGCGAAATATTAGAGAAGCTAATATCACTCCAAGTTAGATAGGGATGTCGGTGTTTTACACCCAATTCTACGCACCGCTGGCGGATTGCAGTGTTTGAATGTAAAAGAATCGTCAGCATACTCTCCTCGCTATGAGTCCCTGGTCAATGAAATGCAATACTGAAGATCACTTATCCTTAAGTTAGATATTTTTATGAATGTTTTCGTTTAAGTTTGTAAAATTATTATTCATTTAACATAAGACTTCATCAGCCCTCATTTTTATCTTAACTGTTGAAATCAAGTACGAGGCGTGTCCGGAAAGAAAGTACCATTTCGTTCTACCGCTACGTATTTTACTTGGTCTGTCCACTGATGCCATTGCAGCAGTGTTGTGTCTACTGCTGATTGTGTTTATGACAATGACAATTTTATGTTTATGACAAATGTTTAAGACAATTGCTAACCGCGCCGACTGTGAAGTGCGTTCCATAATTCGGTTTTTGAACTCAAGAATTGTTAAACGAAAGTCGACGTTAACTTGTAGAGACTCACCGTAAAAATGTGATGACAGGTTGAATGGTGAGAAAGTGGGTTAGGCAATTCAATGATGTACGATCCAATTTCCAAACGGGTACTTACTTTCCGGACACATAAATTAGCTTAGAAATAGTAGATGGTGCCCGCCGCCCCGCCAGTGTTTCAGGCTTTACTCTAGGGTACAATAAGGTCGAAAACCTCTGCCATTAGACTGTATTTTCGTTACGGAAGTGAAATAATAGAAAAGAAAGCAATTCGTCGTTCTCCGGTCAGCGCATTCGTACGATGAATCTTCGAATCAAAAGAAGACTTTTAATAATCGTACTTAAACAACGAAACATTTTTTCACTGTCAAAAGCATTGAAATCCGTGTTAAGAAATAGCACAGAAAAACGGGAAGTTATGAAATTTCGGCAGAAATCCTCAGAAGAATTATTAAAAAGATAAGGCAACTCGTCAACAGGATATGGGAGCAAGTGATCCAAAGTTTGTGTCGTTTTCTTCTGGACGAAGAACAAACGGTAGCATGACGATATATCTCAAGTTGGAAATTTAAAAGAGAAGCTGTAGATGCATTAAAGGAAATAGGGATCGCTGCAGTAAGAAATTTTTTTAGAAGAGTGATCAGCTTTCAACAAAGAGTTGGGAAGAAAGCCTTTGCTCTGGAAAATAAATGAGAATCATTAGCTAGCTGAATGGACATGAACGTAATAGTATTCTATGACAAAGACAGAGGGTAAACTTATAAATATTAATTTATATTAAACTACAAGAGCAACTAACAGTTTGTATGCATGATTAAGTATTTTAATCTCTTGATCACTCTCCTCTCTTTTAAGCGCAGAACTTCTGTATTCATTGTAATTTTCATTCGCTAATTAATATTTTTTTCTGAAAGAACTCAGAGTAGTTCTGAATAATCATTCGAAATCATTAGGGATGATAGTAATTTATGATTATTTTCTGAGGATTACCAAATTCTTTTAAAGGTAACCAGCGTAAAAGATTGCTCCGATTTACGAGTTTCCATTAACGCGAATGCTGAATGGTCTTCTTCTTTAAAATTAATTAATGTTGAAAAGAAAACAAATTTATAAAGACTACCTCATTAATGGCAAATGTATTCCCAGAGTGACCTCTCTTGTGTGTGATCATTGATGGGAAACTAAAGTTTTAGGAACATAAATTATGTAAAAACAGCGATGTCTCGACTTGGAATGCTCTATGGTATTACTGCATCAGGGATCCTGATTCTCTCCGCATCTATTTTTCAGGTCCTTCCACTTCTTACTTATTATCCTCCTATATGTCTTCCAAATCTAACGTTTCCGCTTTTATTCGAGTCTTAAATTGTTAGAAATAGCATGTTTTGGAGGGCCGTATTATAGGAATAGGGAAAGGTATCGGACAGCTTTTTCAAATTATAAAATTATTTCATGGCTCTATTTAAATATTCTCTACTCTGTTGAAAACCTAAACATGTTTTTTCAGTACGTTACCAAGTTCTTTACCCTTCAAGTGCCCTTTATTGGTTTTCCTTTGATTTTTTATAAACTTCAAATAGTGACTTTTCTGATCTCTGCAGGGCTATGTCAAACATGGTATTGTGCTAGGAAAGGTCGATTTTGGCTTCACAAACCATCTTTTTCTTCTGTATATAGACGTTTGTTGGTGTGAACAAACGTCACGCCAGTTTCGTCGGCATTAAAAATAGTGGAAGGACAAAAATTAAACTGCTGGAATAAGGTATTATATAAAGTTAAGTTATAAAGGTTCTTTTTGTAGAAAACGATTATTTATAAACCGTCGTTTGTAGCAATTAAAAGTCTATAAACTCTAATTACTGAATACCTATGTAAAAATTCGATTCTCAGCGGGATTTGCGAAGTGGCACTCACAGTGTCAAACGGCCCGTCGAAGAAGCAAGCCGTGGTTGAAGTTATCTTAGATGATTCTAGTAAAGATGACTATATGAATATATTAAGTAATTGCTTGCTAGTATATATTCATAATAAGAAAAAGAAAGGGAACAATCCGAGATTATGGATGAGCAACCATATGAGAGAGAGACCTGTCAAAGGCAATTTACTACGGATCTTCTTCGATTTATAAGAAGAATATTTTAAAAATTATTTCCGATTTAATAGAGAGCAGTTTTAAAAGTCACTGTCAGTGGTAAAAGAAGATATAAAGAAACAAGACACGAACTTCAGGAAAGCGTAGGAAAGATCTCGTATTTTCCTGGCGTATATGATACAGGAAGGTTTCACGGGTTTCCTGCCGGGTGTGCCCTTATGACATACGAGTAAAATGTTGCTTGCATACTGCAAGCATATATCGATAACACTCATTTCAAGTCGGCGTCATATCGAGAGGGTCCTCAAAAGAAAAAAAAAGATTGAAAATATTCTTAAAATTCGCTGCAATTTATTCGTGCAGCATCGAACCCGGGTCTTTCTGGTGATACCTCATATTCAGCACAACAGAAAATCACTATCTCCAACTATGTGTGGAAATTCGAGCAGAAATATTGGGTCAATAAAACGAAATCCTACTTTTCACATATATTCCTTATGAGAGAAATTTTAATGTGCTCTCGCATTGAACCCAGAAATAGTACGGTCTTATGAAAAATTTTTTATTAAACTAATTCTTACCATACATCTTCTAGCTAAGCGAGAACTTCCTATCATTTCGATAAGTGTATCAAAGAAAATAATGAAAAACTACCTCAATGTATTTTAAATGGCAGATTTTGGAATCGTCCTAGTATCGAACCCAGAATGTTTTCTGTAAAAGTCATTTATGTTTTCGATATATCATTATAATATCTTTAGGCTCCTTGAGTTGGGGCCCTCTGGAATCGAACCCATGACACTGAGGTTCAAAATCGCATTTTTTCTGGCGGTTACGCGTTATGGCCAATACGCGGTAAAATTTTCAAGTCAATGACGCTTGCGGTTTAGCCTGTGAATTAGTATCCTAGGGATCGACCATTAATCACGTGAGGCTCGAAACGGGGGGGGGGGGTTGGAAAATATCACAAGGGGGAGTGGGACATCACGTGTATTTATTTTTTCGTTGAGCGCGCGAATTCTAAACATGCGTAAATCGTTGCCGTGTATATTTTCCCTTAAAACAATGCAACAATGTCTAAACTATGAGATGTGTATAAAGACCTATTTGCAGAGTATAAGAAGGGAGAAAAACATAGTGTGGCTCAGAAAGAATTTAATGATCCGCATCCTCACACGACGATCGAGAGAGATTCTCTGCGTGGTGCGTGAAAATGATGACGCCGAGTGGCCAACCGTCGTTGATCTTCAAGAAAGCACAGTGCCAACACCTGACTTGCAAGATCCACTTGTTAGTGTTGAAGAAAGTCTCACTAATCCGTGGTCCGAGGACAATTAAATATATTCATGTACCAGTAACATTATATATTATTCACATGATTACACCTTTCATTTATTATTTTATGCCAGTCAGAAACAACCTGCAACCTTAATGTCGGTGTGGACATTTTTAAACGGTGCTTAATTTCCAGAATTAAATAGATTATACCTGTATTTAAAGATAATCTTCTGAAAATTTTAAGATACTCTGTACCAAAAAATACTTGTGATTTTGGGTAGGGGGGGTTAATCTAAAACCTCACCACGTATCACCGTGGGGGAGGGGGGGGTTAAAAATTTGCAAAAAAACATCACGTGATTAATGGACTCTATGTGGATATCTATATACGGGAATGAATCCGGAGGAGGAATTATATGCAATAGATAAACAATTTCAACTCGATCGGATTATGTTCTGAGGCTGCGAATTTTAGTCATAATTTTTAAATTTTTATGAAAAATGTAAAATATATTTTGTTTTTTCCGGATGGTTTCTCAATGTTTCCGAAGTGATTTAATGGCAGAGAAGTACATATATTGCTTGGTTGTTGCTTAATAATAAATATTAAGTACGTTTGAATCAAGTGTAATGGTTTCTCAGTTCGCCAAAATTCGTCAAAATACGCAAAATTATATAGAAATGTTACAGATGTTGGTTAGATAGTAGGGTGGGTCGTTTTGTCTTTTTTTCTGACGGAAATATAATACGCGGCAATAATGGCGCACCCTCATTACTGATATAATTTCCTTTCCAAATCAAATACTATCTTTTGTGAGAATTTTTACCTCGAAGTTTCGAAAATTCTTCTATTGTGGCTCCATAGGGGAGGCATCTCTGCCCCATGCAGAAGCATATAAGTGGCCTATTGAGGCTTGAGGAACAGTTTTCGCCGCAAAGGACATATCTTAATCCATAACTATGTTCGTTTGAACCGAGCTAGAATGTTTTACAATTTTTACGTTTCTTGCAGAATATTCGATACTTCGAGGTAAAAATTCTCACAAAAGATAGTATTTGATTTGGAATAGAAAATTATATCGGTGATGTGGGTGTGCCATTATCGCCGGTTACTATATTTCTATCCGAAAAAAAGACAACGACCCACCCTACTGTCTAACCAACATCCGTAACATTTCTATATGTTTTGCGTATTTTGACGAATTTTGGCAAACTGAGAAACCATTTTCCTTGATTCAAACGTAGTTAATCTTTAATATTAAGCAACAACCAAGCAATATATTTACTTCTTTGCCATTAAATCACTTCGGAAACATTGAGAAACCATCCGGAAAAAACGAAAAAATTTGACATTTTCACAAAAATTTAAAAATTTGACTAAAATTCGCAGCCTCAGGACATAATCCGATCGAGTGTAAATTTTTTATATGTTATAAAGACCACTAACCACAAACTTTAATCATTAGCCGTTGACAGATTTCGAAAAAAAGTTTTTCGATCCGCCCTAGCCATCATGGCTCGGTGAGTTGTCGCATGGTGAGTTGTCTGGTCCGATGAGTTGTCTCACTTTGAGTTCTCGGGTCACGGAAGGACTTATCAGGGAACGAGGGGAAGACGATAATCCTTATTATTACTAATTGATAATGATCATGATTATGTATAATTTATCCTCTCCATTCTCAACAGCAGGGACGTATGGAGAGGCGGTAGTGCCAGCGGAGTCCGTTTAAAACTAGCGCTCGGCACCACGACACAGCGGACTCCTTCGCTCGGTCCTTTCGCTCCGCTCACTCGTTTTCAGTAGAAGCCCTTGCATGAAATTTTGTGTTGCTAGTCGAGCAGAGTTCGTACGAAGTCCGTTGGAAATCCGCTCAACTCTGCGACCACTTTTGTGACTCTTTTAGTCCGCTCCGCTCATTTTCTTACAGTTGAAGCACTTCTACTACGTTTACCGTTGCGAGTTGAACGGAGTCCGTACGGAGCCCGCTCCGCTGGAAGGCGGGCATAAGTTAAGATAACTGATGACATCTGTAAATCGATGGGTAATAGTAAATTAACAGCCTTGATCTTACTGGACTTTGATATAGCCTTCGATTCGGCTGACGCGGATATAATGCTTGAAAAGTTGCGAAGAATGGGTTTCTCAGAAATGTCCACGGTTTGGTTTCCTTCTTATCTACATGATCGCAAACAAAAACTTCTTTCCAATGATTGCTCTTCTGCTTGGTTAAACATTGATCGCGGTCTTCCACAGGGATCGACCCTGGGCCCATTGCTGTTTTCCCTATATATCAATGACTGTCCTCAAGCTATTAACCCGGTAACGCCTGGAAAAAAAATTTTCTTCGAATTTAATTATAATCAAGTATGTTAATACGTATTACTATCTAAGTCAATTTGTCCAATCCTTTTTCTTTTAACATCATTAGTTACAGAGATATAGCCTGGTACCATATGGTACCGCTAGGCGCTTGGGGGTATAAAATTGAAGGTTTAAGGAATTTTCGGAAATTTACAGATAGCTGAACAAATTATTTATTATTTTGTATTTTTCCGCTCATTTTTACATTTTTAACATGAAATATCATTAAAATGATAAGAATATGTTTAAACAAATTATTGCCCTAAGATTTAAAAAAATATTAAAATTTTACAGAAATCCTCAAAGTCAAAAATAGTGAAAGTAAATAAACAGTTTGCCATTGTGGCTTCATTGTATTACTGCAGAATGTGGAATTTTGTGAAACAGTCAATGCATAGCCCTACATTACATCTTCCGTATTCCGTTCGTGTTCTGCTTGTACAATTTTCATGGGCACACCTTCGCCTCTGGGTGGCGGATTGCACGAGGTGGTTATACCCATCGTACCTTATTTCATCAAAAACACTGGAAAGAAAACCCGCTGTTAGTAATCATATGCAGTCTGTTGTATGTCAAAATATTATCTCATGATGAGTTTATATACATCATTCCAGTTTCACTGCTTATGGACGCAGGTCCATAAGTCTGTCCTACAGATTTCGGCGTATTCTTGAATCTCTCCAGGTAAGTCTGCACAACTGCCCGTCGGAACTCTAACTGGATTGTACTTTTCCCTGTTTTCCTCGTCAACAACCATGCATTGTGCATCACGGCATCAAGCATCCACGTAAAAATGGGCCAAAACCATTTCTTTCCTCTGACACCCACACGATAAAGAGAAATATTCCAGTCCATTCGATCTGTGCCCCCATAAATTTATTGTATTTGCCTATAACATCGCGGGCCGTGGCACAAGGAGTCTTTTTTTCTCACTTTTGGAGAATCTCCCAACCCCAGATATCGGATTAATTCCGTGACATCAGGACATTACCGAAACGACAGCATTGTCCACCCACTTCACCACGAGAATGTTGTCTTTCACGGATCTTTTGGCCTCAAAAGATCCTCGCTTTAACTTTGCATATTCCTTAGAGGACTTCAGATGACATTCTTTAGGTATTTTCCCTCACTGTTCCTGTTGCACCATAATTCCTTCCGCGAAGATATTTCACCAATTCGTAGCTCGTGAAATTATTATCAATATAGAAACGGAAAGGTAGCTCTTTCTGTTTCAGTTCATCTTTCATTCCAACTAAAGGTGCTGCGGCCTTTCCAAATTCTTTCTCGTAGCTTTCCACTTTCCTGGGACTATTTCCCTAATAAATGTCAAAATTTACAAGGTATTGAGGCACCAAACCTTATAACCAAATCTTATGGGCTTCCCTCGAATGAATTATTTGCATCCATGCCTCCCAAAATATAAAACCATGGACTCATCGAAACTTAAGCACTACTCTTCTTTGAAATATTGATTAATTTTTTCTTTAACATATTCATAAGAGGGCGGAATTTTCACCTTCTATCGGAGGTATCAACAGCAGTACTTTCACAGCAATGAATAAATCGGTTAATTTGAAAAAATCTATCTCGCCTCAATGACTTATAAACAAGTTCATTCCTATGTCGTAAGCCAATAGTGCCTTTTACTAGGAACCGTATTGTACCCACTGAGGAAGAGAATTGGAACATACAATTTTATTTCCTCAGCTGTTACATTCGGATTTCCACAATTGCAGAACAGGGCATACTTATTCGATTCCATCGCCAGATGTGAAACGACTTCTTCGTCAAAAAACGCTCAAAAGCCTGGGTGGGGGACACTTCACGAAAGGAGGAGTAATCAGGATTAGGAAAAATCGCGTCATGGAAGGTGATGTCTTCATCATCCCAAAGGATCACCTGTTCGCGTGTGTGAGGTCTCTTAGGTACTTCAGCTATCCAAACGCTCCTTGGAAGTGTAACTTAGAATAAGGAGTAAAAGGCGCAAATATTGCTCGGTTGTTCGCGATGGAGAAACGGAAGGCCAAAACAATACAAAATCTTTCCGAATTGTCTCAGGTCGCGTGTTCCTCGCTTTTTGCGAGTTTACGGTGGTATTCCCTTCCCCCACTCCTCATCTATTAGCTTCTTTCGCTCCTTTAGAGAAATGGTTCATTTTTACAACCGGACCCAACATCTGTATCTTCCTAATCCGGTCAAGGGTGTACGTCAAGAGCCCGAAAAGGGTAAATCCATACCTCCGAAATCAGCCTAAATCATCAAAAACGACTGAACTAGATATATTTTTGGGGTGCACATAAATGAAATGCAACTATATTCAAATATTTATTTGCAATAATATCGCAAGTGCAAAAGAAATCCGATAGAGATGTCGTAGCAGAAGAAATTTCCGCTTCCCGCATAAAAGTATAACGGGAACCGCCTAGCGGTACCATATGGTACCAGCAAAATGTAACTCATTGTAACTTACTTATAAATAAACTAGTAGCCTAAAATTCTAATTACATCTATAGCTTGATATATTGACATTTGATACCACTTGAAAAAATCTCGTAGATAGCCACGAAACTGGAAATATTAAAAAAAATCGGAAGGTCTGCACGAAAAAAGCGTGTTTTTTGGGATTCATGAAAATTCACCTTTTTCAAACATCGGTATTGGCGTAAAATAAGGACAAACAAAAGCAAATTTTTTGTAATCGTAAGCCTCAAACTATGCAAATAGATGTATAACTGAAAAAAATCTAGCAAAATATTCGGAGGTATCAGAAAATTCTATCTTCTTAATACCCTACCGGGTGGTACCAAACGGTACCGCTAGGCGTTACCGGGTTAAACACTGTAAGCATCGTTTATACGCCGATGACCTGCAGATATATCTGTATTCTACAATTGCCTTCTTTCCGGAATGTATTCAGTATGTGAACCATGACCTCGAACAAATTAATAAACGTAGCTAAGACAATTTTATAAAAATAAATCCATTAAAATCGCAAGATATTGTCATCGGATATTCCACGTTATTAAAACGATTTACTGGAGATATTAATTCAAAGCTCATCTTGGACAATGCTGAGATCCCATTCTGTCTCTCTGTTAATAATCTCGGTGTTTGCATTAGCAATAACCTTACGTGGTTGGAGAACGTCGTGAAAATTTGTAAAAATGTTTATTCTTCAATACATTCCCTCAGATGTTTAGGAAGTTACCTAACGCTCCACAGTGGGCTAGAATCGAAAAAACCTGGACAAGGGGCTAGAAATGGTTTTTTTGAGTGCGGTTATAGAAACTTGGCATACTTATTGCGAAATGATTGAATTTGATGTTCCCGCTCGTCGTATTTTAAAATTTTCAGGCGTCAAATAGATACAGGGCGTCAAACTTGAGAAATTTTCACAAAAACGGGAAGTTTCGTGATAAGCCTTGGTACACAATGTCTCCGTAATCAAAGTGAGGCATGATTAATACATTTACCAGTTGAATTTTAATAGAGAGCGCGCTCTCTATTAAAATTCAACCGGTAAATTTATTAATCATGCCTCACTTTGATTACGGAGACATTGTGTACCAAGCCTTATCGCAAGAATTAGCTACTAAGTTGCAACATGCCCAAAATGCGCCTGTCTGTTCACACTATATTAAACTTAAAATAAGTATAACCGTATTTCCGATGCGTTCAAGAAAATATGTTGGATTAAACTCGAACCTCGTCGAAGACTTCATGTTCTAACATCAATTTTCAGCTTCTTGCGAACGCAAACTCCGGAGTACCTCTTTTTTGAATTTGTCAGCTTAGAATATATACACAATACTCCCACCGGGAATCGAACCTGAGACCGCTTTCACCAAAGGCAAACGCTCTGTCCACATGACTATCCGGGAACCCATACGGAGATGTTTCACAAATTATTTATAGTAACTGCCATTACGTTTCGGAACGCTCTTCCACCTCATATAAAACCAGACTCTCGGTTTTTTAATACCTTCAACACTGAGAGTGGTCACAGAATCGTAAGATGAAGAATAACGTTTAATCCCCGAATGGAACGGAACAAGTTGATGGGGTGTTGGCGAAGTATATGAAAGCCGGTGAAACAGATATTGCTAATGTTTTAGCACAATTATTCACTAATTATTGTCTAAAGAAGGGAAAATCCCCAAGGAAGGATTGCCCTTCTGCACAAACGTTATTCCAGCGCAGTACCAAAGTTCGGGACATCCCCTAGAGTTAGAATACAAATACCTAAGAGTCACGTTTAGCAGTAGTTTATCTTTTGTAGAACATATTCGAGATAGGATGAGCGAGTAGAATGCATCGATTGACTGGTAGAAAGTTGAGAAAAGTTAGATTATAGGCTCATCGAGAGTCAAAGGAATAGCTGGTTTTTCTCATTCGATCAAGTCTAGAATACTGCTGCGTGGTTTGGGATCCGGATGAAGTAGGGTTACGTAAGATTTAGAGTTGGCCCAATGTAGAGCAGCTCTAGCTTACGTGTGCTCGTCACGTAGCCATCAGATTCGTTGTAGCTGAAGGTTATGAGTGACATCCGTTGCACAAGGGAAATTCAGGCGCCGGTCACCAAACCAGAGGGCTACTCTCTGTCCCGATCACTTTCTCATACATTCGTTCCGTAAAAATTAGGCTCTTGGGCTGTTTCGTCTTTCACTTGTTTAAAAAGTAGGCGGGTGGTAGGGGGTTGCTTGAATCGTTTGGAGACACACGTTGGCCACGTTTACTACAAATTATTATAAATGTCTGCTAAATTTACACTTACATGGAGATGATCTTAATATAATAATCACTGTCGTTCAAATATGCCCATCCGATGTGAGTAGCATACCATAAGAAATGCATTGATGCAAATGTTGAAAATTACTTTAACTCACTCCCCGATGAGATAAAAATATGAAATTTGGGGGTTCATTAATATATCAATATCACTTCAAGTTCGAACCCAAGGGACTGCAATCGCTTCCATAAGGATTACATGCGAGGTTCATTTTTATGTTATAACGAATGAAGAAAATTAAGTATTGTTATTCTTATCATCAGTTGTTTTCGGATCGAAATCATGAGAATTTTGAGCACAGTGACGCAATAGTTGTTTCAGTAAAGGTATTGCCTATTTTAAGTATTATGTTTCTGTTCTATGATGCAATTAACTTATTTCATCATTCTGCTTGTCAATTAGTTCATCGTATTGTAGACGAAACCACGAAAAAGCCGTATTCGCGCCACAGTGAGAAATGCACCGGACGTTGGCGTATATTCCACTTCTTCGAAATAGCGTTCATCATTTCAAATGACATTTCGTCGTGGGAATTGCTCACTCTTTGAGCATTACTGTATAACAAGTTACGTCATCCATCTTGTGTGTTGACTTAAACGTAGTGCGTCATGTAAAATTCCCATTCGCATTCCCTCGGACGCCGTCTACCTGTAACTCGAAAACCGTTTTTAAGATATCTATTTAATTTTGCCTTTACATGCGAATTTGATCTATTCTTTATATTTCATTCGCTTAATGTACACATGATTTCTCTACGATGCGTGATTTACCCGGAGATTGATATTTTCTTGTTCAATCATGGTGCCCTCTCAGTCTTCTTATTATTTACATTTGTATGTGAAATTGGATCGAATGATAGCACCGCTATTAGCTATTGGCATAAGTTACTTCGCTGTGGAAGAATCATGGTGCTTGTGTATGATTATTAAACCGAACAACATAAAGTCGAGGACACAATCGACGCGCACGCAAGACTTGAGACGTGACACTTGTACGCCAAACTTGGAACTTGGCACTAGCGGACACAGTCAGAACGTGAACCTCAGCCAATCAGAGACATCAGAAAATCCGAGGGAACGATGTGCACTCGTTCATGTTTCCATTGGATTTTCTGATGTCTCTGATTGGCTGAGGTTCACGTTCTGACTGTGTCCGCTAGTGCCAAGTTCCAAGTTTGGCGTACAAGTGTCACGTCTCAAGTCTTGCGTACGCGTCGATTGTGTCCTCGACTTAACCGTATTGAGTATTCCAACGTATTCCTCCCACAAGAAGAATGGCCCATGTTGCCAATTTTAAAATTTTACAAATTGGTGGATAATAAAATAATTTATGGTGTAAAAATAAACGATGAATACATGGTTTAAATGGTTTATTCATATTAGTTAAAATAACATTAATAAAAATTATTTTCTTATATTTCCGAGTGGAAACGCCATTTTTCGACATCTTTATAACGCTGTTTTAAACATGGCGTTGCTTTAATTGGCACCAAAGTTACACAGAAAGTGTTCCAGAGTTAACTATCCATAAAGGTAAATTTTAATTTACGGTATACATAATCTGAATACTTTTATAACATAAAGAGTACAGTTTGATTCTAAAATTTCGAATTAAGCATTCCAAAAAGCGATCAACGGCAAAGTCTCGTACAATAAGAGATACCCCCAAACATGATGCGTATTAAATTTAAAGAAGTTATAAAGTAGTTTTTGGTTAAGGACAAAATACTTTATCTTATTTCTAAAGGAAGTTAGGAATTTTTTAATATGATGGGTTTTCCTGTTCGCCAAAGTTCCGCTGTCTTGCCCATGAATACGTCTGGCTGCGATGAGCGTGTTGCAGAAGCGAGTCGCTCTGTAAAATATCGAAAGGAAATTATCTCATTCTCTTCTAAAACTTTTATAAAAGTTGCGCTTACATGCATCAAGAATCCCTTTTTATCTTCAAACTGTTCTTTTTACTGAATCATTAATTTTCCAACTTAAATTTTCGTGGGACATAGATCTTAGTGAAGGGTCATTATTTCTGAAGTGAGGAAGTTAAACATCTGATCAATTCCGATTTTTAAAAAGATTGAGGATATTTTAGGTTAACTTATAAACCCTGCAAATATTATTTGAATAATTTTAAAGATTACTTGTTGCTGTTAATAAATTGAAATAACTGTGCAAAATTCCACTTAAAGTGGAATTTTGCACAGTTATTTCCACCCATTTATTAGGATGGAGTTCCACAAAGTAAAAGCTTCCTTGATTGATTTCATTCTTGCTGTTAAACATCAAAGCCCGTTGCGTTCTCCGTCACGCTCAATGTGAACTTCGAAAACAAATGTAGTTCTCGTCGAACGATAGCTATTTCGAGGGAATATATTGTTATATCCAATTATCTCTCAATATTTCCTTCGTAGAGAAACTTCCAGAAGACTGTGATTCATGTCAGGGAAGAAGCCTCTGTTTAAGTCATCTCCATTGAAGTGTTCCTTTTTTGGGGCAACTTTGGGTTGCGCTGAGGGTCTATGGGTTGAGAAGGATCTTAGCAAACATCATTATTATTATTATTGTTATTATTATTACAATTAAACTACAAGTAGGTTAAAAATCTGGTGGTAATGGTTCAACATTAAAGCATAAATTCATACAGTCGTGCATGGTAAAGCAATAGATACAGTTTAAATTG
Source organism: Sympetrum striolatum (assembly GCA_947579665.1). Classification (NCBI taxonomy): domain Eukaryota; kingdom Metazoa; phylum Arthropoda; class Insecta; order Odonata; family Libellulidae; genus Sympetrum; species Sympetrum striolatum. The sequence goes on from OX388344.1 coordinate 7,484,029, forward strand.
AGGCCCACGGAGGGAGGGAAACTCCTCGGAAAACCTCCCTCTGACAGAAGTCAAGACATATACATAATACAAAATTACATATACTATCCCATCCCATTTAAAAAAAACATTAAAAGAACTTAGCTAACAGCTGTTACAATATATTTAACTTCGCCTTTAAGGTACGCGCTTGGGAAGGAAATGGCTCAAATATACCTGCAGGGAGAGCGTTCCATTGATCTATTGTTCTATTAAGGAGTGAGAATTTAGCAATATTAGTCCTTCGAGAGGGAGGTTCAATTTTATAACTATAGTCTTTCCTGCTTAAATAAGTGGGGTTTATAGTTCTTCTCTTAATATGTGCCCACGCTGTCTTGCCTGTATAAGCGTTGTATAAGCTTCCTAACCTGTAAACCTTCCTTCTGATTTCTTAAGTTTCCCAACCTATCTTTTCTAACATTTCTGTCACACTTTCAGTTCTTTTGAAGTTATTCTTAACATATCGTGCGGCGTGTCGTGTGAAGGAAGCCTAATTTACTCATCTACTAACACTTGGAAGAAGATGTGAGCTTTTATTCGGCTAAATAGTTGACGGAGATGTTTTACTTTACAGATATGAAAATGGATTTTACTTAAATTTCCTGTGGATGTACTGCGTTCGTATGAGACCACTTTAAAGGCCTTCTCACAATCCGTCTTGCGAAATCAATGCGGCGGAGGAATGGACTTGATATGCTGTACAGGAAAAGAACTACGGAAGCTAAAACAATTATAGGTTGGAGAATTATGAAGATGGAAAGGAAGAAGGGAAATGCAAGAATGAGGGAAAGAAACCAGTGATCCACACTACAACTGATGGAAAGAAGAAGAATTTCAAAGGGAAGAAATACTGAGCAATATAGACATTTGAAGAAATTAATGAGAAATAAGTGTAGAAAAGATATAAAAAAATGGCATACTAAAAAAATGCAAAGAAATTGAAGAACTAGATAAGAAACATGAAACTATAAAATTACATCAATCAATTAAAGGAATTAGTAGGGCAGGAAGAGTCATACCAAAAGGAATAAAATACAAAAATGGGAAAACATTAATGAGAAGGGAGGAAACACAAGAAATATGGAAAGAGTATGGAAGAGAATTGTATGCAGAATGTGAAGTAGCATAGCATAACAGAGAATGAAGAAGATAGATGGGAAAAAGAAGGAAATAACCACAATGAAAAGTCATCAAACATACTACAAGAAGAAACAATGTTTGCAATAAATAAAAGCAGGCTAAGCAACAGGAATCGATAAAATTCCTATTGAAATTTTTTAATGTATGGACTAAGATTCAATAAGAACGTGAACAACGTTTTTAAATGATATATTCTATGCAGGAATTTTACCAGATGACTTCAGAAGAATAGTTATGATTCCTATTCCAAAAAATGCAATAGTGTGTGCAAAATATAGAACAATTAGTTTGGATTCACATGCATGTAAAATATTACTAATGATAATTCTAAAGAGAATTAAGAAGCAAATCGAATATAAAATATCAGATTATGGTTTTATTAAAAAATAAAGGAACACGGGATGCTATAATGGAGTTATGGAGATAATGGAGGCTAATTTTGGAAAAGAATCTAAAAGATAATAAAAAGACCTACAGTAGAACCCCGGTAATCCGGACGAATTCAGGCACATAGGCGTCCGGATTAGCGGGGTTTCCGGATTAGCGAGGTTTTAAAAATATAACTCAAAAAACATTTTTTCTCAAAAATTATATTGTACAGATAGTGCATGTATACATTACATAAGATATTACAACATATAAAATGAATGAATATTATCAGCGAGCAAAAAAGTCAGTTATTTTCTTTTGCGCGACCGTTATTATTTTTAAATCCAGCCCATGCATGATCATCTTCATTGGACGTCTATCAAAGGGAAGGATTGTTTTTTACGCCTCTTCTCTCATAGCTTTTTAATCAAAGTGATGTTTTGAGAAGTGATACCCTGCTGCAACTGAAAATTTATTGTCTTTCGAAATTGTTTAGTCTCGCACATATTAAGCATTTCTCTAATGGAAAAATGCTGTCTCAGAAAACTATCACAACTTAGATGTATTATCACAATAAACGAAATACTTCACTCTCCATCACATCATTGCAGTCATTGGAGAAATTTTTCAAATAGTCTGTCCACCTCTCGTTTCTTGTTACTATGTAATTTGCGTGTTTATATGTTCACAAGAAGAAGTTGCGGGTTTGCATAACTCCCAATGGACCGTCCGGATTACCGTGGGTTCCGGATTAGCGAGTGTCCGGATTACCGGGGTTCTACTGTATTTAGGTTTTATATATTTCGAAAAGGCGTTTGAAAAAGTTAACCAGAAAGTTTTAATACAAATTAATACATAAAATTGGAATAGATAAAAACTGCCTAAAAAGTAATTCAAATAATGTATAGTATCCAGGAAGCTGCTTTCAGAATGAATTCATAACTGACAGAATGGTTCGAAGTAAAATGTGGAGTAAGACGGGAGAGTATGATGTCACCATTGCTGTTTAATCTGTACAGTGAAGAAGTTGTAGTGGAAGCATTTTAGGAGTATATGTATAGGAGGAAGGAATTCCAACAATATAAATATTATCGTTTTAACCGAAAAAAATATGAAAATTTTGATTTTTTTGTCGAAATTTCGAAACTTCGAGGAAAAAATTCTCACAAGATATTTTTCACAAAGTAAATTCTCACAAGATATTTTTTGATTTCGAAAAAAAAATATTATATTTGTAATGTCCATTTGAGTGGAGCTCTTTTGCCGGATACTACATTTCCATCAGAAAAAAAGTGGCAAAACCTCCATCCTAGTGCTTACTAAACAATACGTCATCTTTTGATCGTGCATAAAATACATTCGACCGTGGATTTAAATTTGAATTTAAATTTAAATGTAGATTAAAAGCGTTTTCTTGAATAAAGCTTTAATCAGTATCACCTTAAAGTTAAATTGATACTAATAGGGCACATATGCCTAAAGATAGCACTGGGGCATCTATCCCGAGAAGAGATGGGGTGTCTGTCCTTTCATTACGGGAGAGATGCCCTTGCATCCAGTGGGGCTACGCTTTGTCCAAGATGGCCAGTCACTGCACATGGATATTAAATGAATCTATAGCTACAAGTTTTCGTCCTTTAATTCAAAATATTCAAACATGTAAACTGATGCCAACCAGAAACATTATACTCTATCTTATAACAGGGCGGGAAAAAACAGTACCTACTTGAAATGATGTTATAAAACTGCGTAAAAAAGATTTAATCTCCGTGAAACTCTTACAAATAGACAGGTCAATTTCAACTAACTGACGAGCACCGTCAGAAGATCAATCTTGTGGTTTTCCTTAAAATTACTACGACTGGGGCATATCTCCCGGTGGGGTATCTCACCTGGAATTACCTTAAATGTCATTCAACTGCCTAGAGCCCAGTAGAATTGAGTAGAAATGTAAATATGATCAAATGGGAATAAAATACGATAGCATCTAACGCTCCCTAGGATTACTGCAGCGCGGGGGCGCTAATGCGCGCTTTGGGAAACACTGCCATTCAATGCCGGCCATTCAAAGTTTTCATGTCCGTTCTTTCTTTAGTATTTTCCTAGGTGCACGACCATTTCGTGCAAAGTCACCATTCACCTTTCCTTGTAATTAGATTTCATTGAGGAAGCCATCACGTGATGGAGGTCAATTATTGTACTAAGTTTGACTTAGTTAATTCTACCGTTATTAGTTAGTTATTCTGCATATATAAGAATACTGAAAATACTCATTTTTTTAAGTAAATAATAGCATTGATTTTTAGAAATTGCTAAGACTGATTAATATATACTTGTAAAACGTACAGTGCTTTCACTTTTCATTTTTAAAGTACCATCAAAGCCAGGAATTCCAAAGCGGGCTGAAATATCTTTAATAACGTCGGTTTTATTCCAGGAAATACTTCGACGAAAGTCACTCGAAAGCAGTATGATTTTTTAAGGGTTAAATGCATTTCCTTCGTTTTCTATCCATCGTCCGTAACGTCGCATTAGTTTATTTTAGATGCTTTCACAAGAAGAGGTGTGTGGCATTTGTGTCGTAATTCCAGTCTGCCGTTATTTCCTCGTTGACGTTGCCGAAGCTTAAATTGGCCTATAAACGGCATCGCTTATTTCTATTTTCCGTCTCTCCGCGTATATTAGTTTCTTTTTTTAATAGTAAATTTCGCTTCGCATCGAACGCTCGCGATCACTCCGTAAAAGGCGTTGTAGCGTATGTTTATATGTTTAAATGTCTAGCTGGAAAGCGCCTAAATTATGCGTCGCTCATTTGTCAGCGGTTCCGTGATTACAGTTTCGTGACGTTAGTCCGAATCGCCGTTCTTCTTTAGCTGATCGGAGTCCCTCCACTTATGCCTTTGCTTATAATAGTCAATTGTGTTTGATGACTCACATGCTCCACCACAGCCTCCCTTTCTTCCTGCGCGCTGTTGCCGCATCCGCGGTCGATAGCACGCTTTCCTTTTATTCGCCTTTATTTCGAATTCGAGCGAATAATTGTTATTGCTTTTGAAAGTGTTACGACGGTCATTGCGCAAGGGAATCGATTTCATCAATGAAACTATATATCTTCTAAAATATTAGTTGTGTGACCAGTTTTGCTAGTGATCATCTAATTTTGGTTGGGTATTCATCTCCTTTTAGCTATATCTTACGTAGGTTGCAAAAAATCTTGTTTTCAATGTTTCAAAAGTACCGTTATCTTTTAAGGTTTCAAAAAATAAAGAACTCCTTTGTTTAATGCCAAAATTTATAATCCTAGAGACTCAGCAACAGTTTGTAACTAGATTTATTCTTTTGTTTTTATTCTTTTAAGTTCTTACGTTTTGCAGTTATTCAAGGTGTTAATTCAGTAAAAACATTGCCTTTGCAATAATAAATATTAATTTAGTTATCTTTGAGCATATTTTTTACTTATCACTAAGAGTTTGGTAGCTTCAGAAGGCGAAGGTAAGGAAAACCCCTTCCATAACCTAAAGTATCTTCAAGAAAAAAAAAGTTGCTTGGTAAACAATGTCTAAATGCAGTGAATAAGTTAATGAATTAAGTTTAGGTGATTGCAGAAGAATGTAAAAAGATTCTGTAAATATTTTTATTTTCGTTTTCGCAGTTTCGTGAACATCCTAAAAATATGAACTATATAATTGAGCTGTAGTTAATTAATTCCGAAATCCGAAAACTGAAAATATATAAATATTTATTTGATTTGGTGAAAATTCTACTTGCTATTAGTAGTAGTATTGTTTAAAGTGCTTCGACAGCTTAGGTCATTTCGCACATGGGCTCCCACCGGGAATCGAACCCGGGACTACTTTCACCGAAGCTGAACGCGCTGCCCGCATGAATTCTTAATCATTGCACTGCATAATTTACATCTACATAATGGAAATACTTGGAAGAGAAACCTTGGAGAGAGAGAGAATGGTGTAGTACTAAATGAACTTGAAACTTCATGGGAATAAATGGTAGAAATATTATCATGGACAGTTGTTTTAAGTTTATTTATGCTACTCTCATGATTTTTTTCAAATGCAGGTAACTTTGAGAGGCATAGATTTTGAATTTTGATTCTGATAGCTTTGAATAAATTAAGAAAGGAATTTTTCAGTCTCGTTGGATCTCACAAAAATCAAGAGTGATCCATGATATAAGAATCAATAAAACGGTCTTTACGATTTTATCTCTACATTCTGAGGTACCTGTAAATGATTATATTCAGCAGAAACTATCCATATTATAATATCTATAAACCAGGCATTGACATTAGAAACAAGATTATCTACAAGACATTCTTGATCTTGCTGTCGGAGGAGTCTGACCGAAGACTGAAACCCTCAACCGTCATGTTTTAAGCCTTTTCTGTGTTCTCTTCAGCTTTCTTTTTCAGTACATAGTAATTATTTTTTAAAGTATTGTTTCGCTTATAGGTTGGGAATCTTTCGTTGTATTTTCTATCAGAAGCGTTTACATTGCAGATTCTAAGCCGCGACCGCGTTCAATACATCCAATACTTAAACCGAAAGGTCTAAAGCGATGTCAGAGAAGACGGGATCATTAAATCATTGCGGAAGATTAAACCGAATAAAGCTCCTGATTCTGAAGACTCGAATGGAGTTGCGGATAGCACCTTCTTTTGTTTCTCAAGAGCGAATGATCGGAAAATTGCATATGTCGCGCCAATATTTCAAAGCGGAGCACAGTGGGACGAAAGCCCGAAATCGTGGCCGTAAATCGGAAATGCGTTCAATTTGGTGAAAGTTTGTTCTCGGGGGTTTTTGGGGTCGCTGATTACGAATCCGAAGTCAAAAATCTCAAAAACAAAATGGCGGGTCAAAAACGATGGACATATGTGGTAGAATGATATCAGATTCCTTAGGTAATAGGTATGGCAGGGTTCTCGAGGATATTGATTACGCATATGAGGTCAAAATTCACCAGAATTTTATTTGTTCGGAAAATGGCCTATTATTTATTCGGAAATACCTGAGAATAATTGATACATACAAAAGAAAAAATATTAAATTGTTGGCGGGAGTGACAATTCTTCCGTAATTAAACAACGCAATTTTTTCTGCGGCAACTCATGAATATTGGAAATTTACGAATCAGATGTTACTATGAGCCGATTCCAAACATTCTACTGCTTTGGATCTCGGAATCTTTCGTGATAAGTTTTATCGGATGTGTTTGAAGTCCTTGTTCATCAAATGATGAAACTTGCACAAACTTCTCATCAAGGATGATGAGAAGTTTGTGCACCGAGGTAGGCATATAACACCTCGGGTAAAGTTTGACAAATAGTCGTCTAGTTTCTATCGCATTTTCTTGAAAATTTTCGGGATTAATCTTATTACCGCTCAAAACAGCAGAATAACGTAAAAGTGTGTGATTAAGTTTTCGTTGACTCCGGTCGTCATAGCGGACTTACTCGAATTTTGGGAAAAGCGCCGAGCTGTGTTCCCATCATTAGTGCTGCCGAATCCAGGCTTCGGAAAGTCGACGATTAGTCCTAATTGCGTACGAAAACCCTTTTGAACAACCCTCTTGCTCTCTTGTACAACTCGCTTTTCTTTCTTAGTACGTACTCACCATTTGTTTGATTTTCAATTTGTAGGACAATTGTAAATAGCAATCGAAAAAACGTATCCAACCATACTATGTAAAGTCGTTTGCATAAGTCTGTGGGTATGTTCTGTCGCTGCTCTAGCGGCCAAAGAGAGCACTTAAAATTTCTGTTGGTACTACGTAATTTGCAGGAAGGAAGGAAAACAGAGGTGGGGGTAAATGTTTTGGAACTTACGGCGAGTAAGGGGAAATTACGGGTGGCTTTGGAATTTCTGGGAACCGCACTCGAATAGAGACAGCGCCTCGCACCATTGGAAAGAACGGGAAAATCTGATTCTTTTGATCTGCGACTGAGAAAATTCGCCGAAAAGAAAGGTTTTTCTGTTTTAGCTAGACGAGCAACATTGCAACGTTGAGACAAGTGCGAGGGACTTCAGCCATCTAGCATCTTAAATGTGAGCGTTAATGCTGATATATTCGCTTCTTAAGCTGCTTTCAGGTTGAATATGCATCTAAAATGTAGCAGAATAATATCTTTGTGTTACTTTGATTTAAGCTTTATCTTTTTATCATACAAATGATTTTCTATTAAATATTACCCTGCTTAAATAGAAATATAAATATCTCAACTACGAAAATATTTTTTCATTTCCCACTCCAATTTAATCGTTATCTTTTCCGGAGAAATTTGATAGTCTTCTTTTGGATATATACATTTCATTGAAGTCATACGCTCTGTTATTAAAATGAATTTCTATTGAATTGGTTGATTCTTAAAAGATACTAATTTTATAAGTTATTTACTAATTCAGCGTTGTAACTGGCAAATATCCCCATTGTATTATTATATCCTCAATGAGTTCGAATGTGGAATCATAAGAATAAGGAATCTATCATTCCCGATGAATATCGGAATGAATGAAATACCGAGGATCTCTTTGAATAATTTAATATTCAGTAATATCTCCTTCAACCTTTTTTTCAACAATTTTACCCCCTGTCTCTGGCGGGTCGCGGGGTACATATCTAAATCTAAAACCCTCTACTGCGCTCTGCAGTCGCTGTCCCATGGAATCTACCAGGTTTTTGAATAAACCTGGACGCCGCGCAACAGAGGTCCAGATATCGCTGATGTGCTGCTCCAGAGACGCAGGAGTGCGCTGGCTATCTGCCGTCCACTCTTGAGTGATAATTCCCCATAAATTTCCAATGGGATTGAAATCTGGGGAACGTGCAGACCAAGAAAAGACTTTTATATTAGGATGATTATTTAAAAAATCTTTGGTAGCGCGTGCCGTATGCACAGGACTATTGTCTTGGGCAGAAAACCCTTCTTCGCCTTCTGGGACGATTTTGTTAGCGTATGGCAGAGGATTATTTTCCAATAATCCCTCGCCGTCATTCTCTGAGGTGTTTTCACAAGAGGCCCTGGTCCAGCTGCAGTCATTGCGCCCCAAAAGCTAAGGCTAATATGCCCTGACCTGTTCTAATCATCTGCTGCTGGTGGTATCTATAAAAATACAAAATATTTAGGGAAGAATTCTCAACAGTTGCCGAAAACATACACAGAAGTGCAGCAATCGTAAAAAAATGAAAAATTAATAAAATTAAAATAGAAATAGTTTCATACGTTGTCCCTCGAGGTCGCCATAATTTTATCCGGCCTTCTTCATCACTTCTAAACGTTTTTTCGTCAGAAAATATCGTGAGGTCTCAGAAGGCTTCGTTTATTTCGGCATATTCTCCCGCAAATGAGGGACGTGATATTTTATGCTCCCTGGTGAGCCGTGGCTTCTGGTAAGGTATGTGGTGGCGCAGACCAGCCTCAACCACCCTTCTTCTGTAGGTCCAGTAACTGCAACCCAAACGCAATTCTCTCTGAACTGAAGCCGATCCGCCTTGTCCCGCCCCGCTCAAATGATTATTGTAATGAAAGAACAATTCTTAGTCCATTGTTTCCTCCTCTTTGCTGAATCCTCCAACCTGCCGTTCCTGTGATTTGATTGTTTTCATTTCCCCCAACAAAGCGCATCTTGTCGTGTGCACATTGGGTGGAATTTTACTAATTATCAGAAGGAAATGCAACACACAGTCAATGTCAAGTATTTTAAAGTCATTCATAGTATTTTTTCTGGAACGAGAAACTACGTCCAAGTAGTTCCAATATTCTATAACTAGTCTTGAACTAAAGGAAAGGGTTAATTGCGCATGGAAAAACGGACTTGAAAAAAGTGCCGGGAATCGAACCCGGGATCTTCCTCTATCCGGGAGGCTGCCTTAACCACTAGGCTACCGAGACAGCATTTCTACAGGCCGTTTTTTAAGCAAATTTGTGTGCAAGGGAAAGTGGTATGTGCTTTTCAAGTCCGTTTTTCCTTAGTCTTGAACTTGTTATTAAAGATTAAATATCCCAAATCCAATAGAATATTTTAATTTTAAGATCGAATGGTTTCATCGCCAAGAAATCTCGATTAAGTGTTGAAGTCTAATCAAGAACTTAGAGCAATATTTAGTTATTTATAAGTATTCGTCAACAATAATTGTTGTGCTTATCGTGAGAACCTTGGCGTTGTAATATTTTATTTTTCTATTCCACTTCCTTGCTCTTCAATATTACGTTTCCTGTTCCCCATTTCTATTCCAAATGGTCAAGAAGTTTTGCTCTTCTTCTTCTACTCTTTAACTTGTATTCGCCTCTGCTTTTACTGCAGTTTAAATACTTTTTCATACGTTAAGAAGTGACACTATTCCTTTGCCCCTTTTAAAATTTGTTTTCGACGCCCTTTTTCCAAATGCTGAAAAATCTCCTTTCATCTTACTTTACAACTCTATCACATCTCAAACGTCTCCATCTCTTTCTGTCAGTTTTCCTTCTCGTCTACACTTCCGATCTATGTAGAAACATACTTAACAGAAATTTGTATCAATTTCTTCCTTATTCTCACTTCTATATTGCTTTTCAACAAAATTTTCATTCTTCTGAATAATTTCTTCGCCATCCCCATTCTTTCTTAACTGTTTATCTCACAATCCAAATTACTATTGTGCACACTGCTAAGATATTTGTTCCCTCTCTACCCAGCGTTACTTTTATCTTTATTCTTCTCCTTCTTTTCCAATTAATCCAATTTTAGCGATATTTATTAATGTTATCCAATAACCATTTTTACGTTTCAGAATCTTCGGTAAACAGAAGAAAACCACCTACAAGCTTAACACACTTTATCAGCTTGTCTCTTCTTTCTCCTTTTAAATTTTTCTCTATCATTTCTGTCAAGAAAATTAAAAATAAATCATGTGAGTGAACACACTTTGGCCTCACTTATTTCATGACTCTGCATCATTCGATGCAAAGCATCCAATCTCACCGTCACTTGCTTGTTAATGTTGTTTTCTTCAAACTATCTGTCTCCTCATTTCTCTATCCTGTGAACAGGATTCTTGATAAATAACCTTTATTGTCCATTATACGTAACTTGGCGGCATATAGCACTCGGGCAAGGCAATGCAATTGAAGGCAATGGAGACCATTTAGGCCGCTAAAAATGCTTTTCAGGAGACCGAATGATAGCCACTATATAAGCGGGATATGAATACCTCAATCTTGCAACGTTGGGAAAAAAAAGGGAAAGGTTTCATTGGCTATGATGTTTAAATAAGTACTCTAAACCTCAAACCGAAAAGAGTCACTCTATATTTTGTTTATTTTTCACAGGTTACTGGTTGTCTTATTGTCATATTATTAACATTGGTCTTCATTTTTAACAAAGAGTGCGCCTTCCTTTGTTACTTCAATCTAGCCTTTCACTCTACAATGAACAAATGTTTATTTGATAGACAATTAGGGAATAAGCAGGAATATTTTAGCTGCAATGCTATCGCAACTATCGTGAGAAACCGTCACAAACCAAGATTTCTCCGAGACTATACATAACAACACAAAACAATGCAATGCAGTGCCACTCCGATTTGTTTAAAACAAGGGATTGGGACGAAAGGAAACCCCGCGAAGCAACTGTTCCGGTTTGAGACGAGAATGATGATGTCACGGAGATTCACGATTGAGATGAAAATTGCTCTTTTTTCCACATCTTAATTTTCTTTTCGCAAAATTAGTAATCACAAACAAGAGCAAAGATAAGTAACATAGAACAGGTAAAATAAGTAAAATAGAATAGAACAGGTATTCTATTACTATAAGGAAGAGGCACGAGAGGAGTGCGGTGGATGGCGATACAGATAAATTAAACAATATGCTATCAAAGGTTATGGAAGATGGGCTTGGCAGAAAGTGGTGAATTTGGGAGAAATACATCTTATAAGCAATTAGCATCTTACGCAATTTTTTATCGTGTGATTCGTGTGATAGAGACCGGAATGTAAAGAGAGATAGATTGAGTGTTTCAAACGGATTTGACTGTATATTATATTGCCGTAGGCACCGCATACACGCATTGTTGACGAATTTAATAATTTTTAGAATGAAAAATTACTACCATTGTCCATGTAGAATTTTATCCTTGTTTTGTGGAGCGCTCAGCCCGCTTATCTCACCAAGAAAGTGGAGGGAAGGGGGTGGAAAAAAGCGTGCGCGGTTGCCCCTTCGTCCACCAGGTAATCGTTTTCCCAAAAATTGTCTTCTAATTTTTTTACATGATTTATAAACTTTGCCCAAAGGTCGGCAGTTACTGAACCAAGAACTTCTACGCAAAGTTGTCGTGTCACATTTGTATGATGCAATATTGCATCATACAAATAGATCGCCGCGGGCCGAGACTGCCGATCGCCACGACAGATGGCGCTCTGCGCGCCTGACCCTTAAAGGAAAAGTACTTCCAAGGTGTTCACGATGTGCAGAGCCCGTTTATCTGAATCCGAGATTCGCATGGTGCTGTTAGCAATTAGCTTTTTCCGTGGAGAATGAGAGAAGAAGAATGGCAAACGGTACCCCGTTTACAGAGTAACATCCTGACCAAGCAAGCGGTCGAAGAGGCAACCGCGCACTCTTTTTCCACCCCCTTCCCTCCGCTTTCTTGGTGAGATAGGCGAGCTGAGCCAACACCTACTACTACAGAAGGCCTCACAGCCAGAGTGTGACGTCATCACTAGTAGGCTTAATAGAAATGCTTTCACTTAAGGCATACGCAGTCAAATCGAAAGAAATCCGTTTCAAGGAAGGGTTTAAGTTTTGTTGAATATTTATAAAATCGAAATAAACTAAAAACGAATTAGAATTTAAACTAATTATTCCTATAATAGAAATGAAATGCAATTTACTCCAAAGTAATACTTGATAAACTTCTAATGAAAAATTCTTTCAACACTTTATTATCTTCTACAGTGAAACTGGGTAAGGTAGAACGTAAATAAATATAGAAAGATATCGTTTAAACATTTTCTTTTTATTGCAAAAAATATTTATAGTAACATAATAATCTTATGAATTTTTTAAGGCATTTAATTTTCTCTTCCTTTTTGTGACATGATTGTCTTCATTCCTCCTTTTAACATAATTATTTAAAAATATATTTGTAGCTGTTTTCAGCAAATGAAGAACAACATCCTCAAAATTATGGGTACTACAACTGAAATTGCAGGAAATGGAATCATTCTGTTCCACCTCCTTTCTAGCTAATTGTATAACTAATTGTCTCTGGGAAGGATACCTTAAGAACTTTTCTTCATAGACTTTCCCAACCAATTTTTGAATGGTTATAAAATTGATAACAACAACATTCACTACATTAAAATGTGGGTATGACAAACCACCCCTATCCATATCGCGAATAAAATTATAGTTTTCTGTACATGGCAATTCCCTATCAAGCAACAAATCACTACGACACATATCGCATCCATACCTTCTTACAATAGATGCAGCACAATAACCAGATATATAAACTAAAACAGGTAAATACTGTTCATATTCTGCATAGTCCTCTTCTGTCAACTGAAATAAAAAACATGAAATGTCTTCAGAAGTATCTGCAGAACTTTGATTGACTTCAACGTCATCAATCTGATTCACTGGAATTTGACCAAATGAGTTGGAGTTGATGGTCAAAGGTAGTAGATTCTGTAGCCTCAGCTTAGTTTCAATTTCAAATAGCTGCCTGATTGATACCAAGTATTGTGATCCTGCCATGGTTCTATATTTTCCGAAGCGTGCTTCAAGAGCATCAGTCTGGATTCTGCCGGGCAAAATGTAACTCATCCCTAATTCTAAACAGCAATATTTAGTAATTTCTATCACTCCATGGGTTGTGTGAGTCAAAGCAAGATGGGTCTCCCTTGTGAATCTTGGCCTCTTCAGAGAATCCCAGGTATCTAACCAACTCAGAAATTTCTGCAGAAATACATAATTATCTTCATTTTCTGACAATGGCTTCTGGAATGAATCATGAAATCTGACATCTTTTTTGATTGTTTTAACATTCATTACTCTCCACCACTTATTAATGATGTCTATAAAATTAGCCGTAGAACCTGCATTTTGTAGACCACATTCTAGTTCCAGTTTCTTTAACCCAGCTATTGTAAATTCATTAAAAATATTCAAAACATATTTGACATTCTGTCTTTCCATATTTGATGGGTACAATGATTTTAAGTTAAGTTTACAAGCATATCTAACCATGCTATTGGATTCAAAATTGTACATTTTCTTTAAATTAGAAAAAACAGCCTCCTTAATGTTCTCTGCACAATCGAAATCAGGATAGAATATTGTCTGGTTGGCATCCTTCTGATTAATCCAATTATTTCTAACACTTTTGAGTAAATGCACAGAATCTAATACATAAAATAATGGTTTACCATTTCCACATGGGTGGGGATATACTATACTTAATTTGTTTGGAGTTGTAAAATATGTCATAGCTTTTCTATTGATGGAGTTGTTGTCAGATACTACACATAAGACATTGAATCCTACATTTTCCAAGCCAATCACACATTTCTTGATTAAATTAAATAATTGAATGGCATTAATGGTTTTGACAGGAGCTATCAAAGCAACCTCTTCGTAAGAACTTTGTAAGCTTTTTATCATAAAAACATAAGCAGATGTGGCAGCAACATCTGCATTGTATGCAGCACCCACAATATTTCCACCTTTAAAATCGAAATATGGCTTCAATGAAATTTCATCTATCATTAATGAGATGACCTTGTCTTTTTCCGTCAAAAGGCTGAATTTTTTTTTAATAAAACTCAGAAAATTTTCGTTCTGTAACTCTTTCTGAGGATTTGCATCATACTTACAGCAAATGTTATGCACTGTATTCGGGCTTGGTAAAATGATGAAACCAGAGCTTCTAACAAACTTATATGCATGTGGAGAAATTGAATGAAAAAGAGCAAAAAATACACTTGAGTGAGCAGAATATCTGTACTGATTCTTTGAAGTATTCAAAAGTTGAATCTGTTCAATCAAAAATGAGATATTACTACTACGATCATCAGTGGTTAAATCTTTCAACATAGTTAAAAATTCACATACCATATTAATGTAGTCTACAGCATGAACAGTACCCTTAGTTTTCATACCTTTCAAATCCGCCAATGTTTCATACAACTGATGTGAACTACTTATAGACATAGGATATTTATTCTTACCTAAAGATTTTAATTCTACTTTCTCACAATATACTTTCAAATTGAGATTTCTATCCACAACGGCTGATAAAGAGATCACTGGTGATGGATCACTATCAATTTGAGCAAAAATCACCTCATTGTCTTTCTCAATTTTGATGAAGTCACTGTCAAACTTCGAACGTTCACAGCACCTCAAAAAGCTCTCAAAATCTGAAAACAACTGCATTTGGTCGTATTCCTTTTTGGAGACGATGCTGTTCTTCAAGGCGATTTCCAATTGTTTGTTCTCGATCCTCAACTTCTTTTCTTCCACTGATTCCCGAGAAGATTCTCCACTGGTCAGATACGACGGGCAATTGGGAAACTTCTGAGGGACAGCATCCTTCTTCAAAGTAGGCCTTCGCAATGCGACACTTATTTTTTCTCCCGTCTTCTCATTGTAACATTCCGAGACTCTTATAATGTCACTTTCTAAAAAATGTTGCTCACAGATCTGTTGAAGTAACATATTACTACATTACACTTTTTATAATTTGAAATGGATTAATAATTACAGAAAATTTGAAGTTATTCCATTTTATTAAAAACATTGAGTATAATTTAAAATAGTTCGTACCTTGGAATGATCACTTGGAACGAAATTCAACCGATGAATAGCTCGAATCCACTTGTTTCTCAAGATGGCGTCTTTTGGGAAAGAAAACACAGAAACCTTTGGCCCGTTTTCATAGTTCCCTCTGCAATTAGGTGCACAGCATTTGAAAACCATGATGAATGTCACTAGCTCAGTCTTTCACAACAAGTAATGGTACAAATTTAGAAGGAAATACCAAAACCTAAGCTTTAAATTGCTGCTTGATAAATCACAACTAACGCACTTCAAACTGCTAAATAACAATGAAAAACAATGTGAGGTCAATAAGGATTGATAGTGGCGCCAGAGTTGCACTTTTTTCACACGGCCTACTGTTGATGACGTAGGCCTTCTCACGATAGCTCGCTGGTAGGCCTTCTATAGTAGTAGGTGTTGGCTGAGCGCTCCACAAAACAAGGATAAAAAAATTCTACATGGACAATGGTTGTAATTTTTCATTCTAAAAATTATCAAATTCGTCAACAGTGCGTATATTCGGTGCCTACGGCACTTTAAAATGTCTCGTAGGTCGTTAAATAACGAAAATAGCTTAGTTTTCTTTATCAAAACTTTTTGGATAGAAAATAATTAGTAAAGAGGTGCTGCTTCAGCATGTGCATTTATAAAAGATTGATCTTGCACCTTATGAAGTCTCATGTTGATAACTTGAAAAGGTTTTGAAAAATTAGCGTTCAAAGTGGAGCTACCGTTTTCTGAGCGCCAAAAACCGTGCTTTTTTCATACAATGCCAAATAAAAAATTGTTGATACGGTACAAAATCGCTAATGGTATTCACAAAACGTAGAAATAAATTTTCTTTCATTTTCAGTTTATTTCATTGCTATCGATGAATAGGTTACTGAGATACAACACTTCAAACTCCTGTATCTAGACTTTTTGCATGAACTAGTAGGGTTCGATGTCTGTGCGCATTAAATATTCTTCCATACTGTGAGCTCGGGACCTTTTTTGAGGAATTTACCGATATGATGACGATCAATGGGGAGATAGGAATTTGCGAACAGAGTGGCGTGGAGTTTCACTGGCTATTTTTGAAGGTTAATGGTAGATATCTGGGGGTTTCACCATTCATTTTTTCAGGTAGAAATTTGGAGGGTCTCCATGGTAATCTTTCTTGTCGATTGAAAGATTCGAGAGGTGCTTTCTTAAATGTAAATCAAGTTTGCTTTTCGGTAATTTTAAAATTTAAAAGTAGCTGAAATGCTATCAGTTTCCTGCATTGTTCTTGGCACAGAAAATGCTTATGTTTCGATTGCTTTTATTTTAAGTACCACCCAAAATATTGTGAGAAATAAATGTTTTATGAAATATATTTGTATTGCATAAATGCATTGCTATCCTTCATCCTAATTTACGCTACATCAATCCGAATATCGTTTATGTAGTGGTGCTATAAAAAGTATTTACTATTTGAGTAAATTATGATAATTATCGATCTGCCAAAAATGTAATTCAATTTTTCAAATCTAGTTCAAATTCGTCATAAAAGTTTTTCCTAATATTCTGAAAGGAATAAAAATTATAGAAGCAAATTATCAAAAATTGATATTGAAAATAAATGTACGAGAATTTTGAGAACTGCCGAATAATTTCAGCGTGTCAGGGAAGGACTATAAACACTCCCTCTGATAGGGAAAACCCTGCCTTTGTTCTCCGATAGGAGTACCGTTAGTCACGGCAGTTAAAACATGGGGAAGTGATTTTATGCAGGAACGTCATGAATAATTTCCCCCAAGTCGATGTGCTTCATTCGATAATGTTCGAAGGTAGCGAAAATAATCAAAAAAAGTTGTTCTTGAATGTGGCATGAAAATTGATAAATTAAAAACGAAAGAGAAAGACTTATACGAGAAAAAATCTGACCTCAAACGGTATCGAACCCGTGAATGTCAAGTCCGCTGCCGGGCGCGGTACCACTACACCACGACTGTCTTGTACGTTTCTGTCTTACGCATAGTTACTTTCCGCCAACGGTGAACGGTGAAATCCGACGTTGATTTTTAAACGCTTATTTTTTAGAAATTAGCGAAAGTTAGTCGATGCGGTTTCACAGTTTTTATTATTATTTACACGAGAGCCTTCCCTAAAAGTATGAAGAAGGACCCTTTTACACACGGAGTAATGTTCCTTGTCAGATTTAGAGATGGTCCAGCGTAGAGCAGCCCGATTCGTTTGTGGGGATTTCAGGTTTGATAGCAGCGTTATTACAATGATAGATTCCCTCGGTTGGAATTCACTATGAATGAGAAGATATGAATATCGTCTTGAAACGTTTCGAAAAGTTCGTTCTTTCAGAATTTATAGACGAAGTAAGTGAAATGTTAGTGCCAGTAAGGAGCTAACGCGATCTCCGAGAGGCATCGACGAAGCGTTATAGGGAAGTAATCGCAAGGACGGATAATTACTTTTGGTCGTTTTTTCCCCAGGCTATTAGAGATGCTAATAGGGATGAATGAATAATGGTGGTGTATTACACCCCCTGCCATACGCCTCTGGCGGCTCGCGGGTTACATATATATCTAAATCTAAACGCTCTTAATGACGGTACAAACTCTATTGCTTCCGGATTAAGGGTATACCTCCTGGTGTCCAAGGGGTCAAAAGAAAGTGCGTTTGGGCCTAGCTGCATAGCGGAAACACACGTAGAGGCAGGCAATTTGAAACGTATTGAAAACTCCTAAAATTCTTAACGTTTGGGAGTAAGGATATTATTCACATAGTTTTCGAAATTTTCTTCTACAGGAGGAAAGAAATAAAAATGTATAGACAAAGAGATTTAGAGGCAATAAAGGAGCTTTAAAGATACGTGGGATAGGGGAAAGCTAAAAAAATTATCCTCTGCGGCGTATCAAAGAATTAACTTAAAATTCAAACTCAAACACTCACTCACACAGATGCTTAATCTCCAGATTTAATTAATGAATATTTAAACAAAAAATAACGACTCTGCAAATAATTTACAGGGCTGCGAATACAAACAAATAACTTTAGCTCTGATAGGAAATCAAGATATACTGAATTAATTAATAATTTAAATGTATGCACTGAAAGTTTAAAGTTAATGAACAATTTCTTTAAGTTATCCTTTGTTAAGGAAAGAAGACGAGTACTAAGAGCGAGCAAAGTTTATTAATTTAGAATGAAATGAATTGTTCCTGTATACTTTCCTAATTTTGGTCAATTTTACAAAAAACAGAGATATTCCGAGTTATTACTCGGTCCACTTATCTTTAAGTCTTGGTTTCGCCGTGTACTCCGCTCCTATTTCGGTGAAGTCCAATGTATCCTTTCGGCATTAACTTCCTTCATATTCGTCGAATTGACCCTCCTCCCTTCCGGACGCAGAAAAATTATTTTTCCGTCTTGAGTCCACGAATTGCGTGGGCCTTCCAGGTCTTTTGCAGCTTGCAGGACTGACTTTCTGGCTGAAGTTACGGATTCGGTTATTAGGAACCTCGATCCTTTTATATTTTTCTTTTTCCCATCCATATCCATCTTGATAAGAAATGAATTTGACGATCACCGACCTTGGCATCTCGTCAACTTTTAACCTGGGGGCTCCAACGCGATGCGCCCGATCGAGCCGATTTACCTCCATCGACTTTTAAATTGATGTGATTAGGCTCTTCTCATCAGGTTTCTCCGGTTGTCCGTAAATGAGCAGGCAGTTTCTGCGGGAGTACCGAAAATGTTTCTTCGAACGCAGTGAATCTCTCCTCAATGGACAGGACCGCCTTGTTGTTCGGAGATTCTTGAACTGCATGTCTTAATTCTCCTTTGAATGTGTAAAGCTTCTTCTCCATACCCTTAAGGGCCCTTAGCAGCTCGGCGCTCTCGGACTCGAGGTCTCTCTTGAGGGCAACGGGAGGGGTCATCGCGGTCAATGGATGTTTGTCGAAGGTGAAAGTTGAGGGAGCAACACGTCAGTCACCCACGGGCATCAAGCTAAGACTAAATATATCGGGAAGGTCCTCAAACGAAATTCCTCATTCCCATTTCATTGAATGGTAGATTGCAAATGTTGCCCGGGCGTATAACCGAGGACCATCAGCAAAACTGTAAACTACGTTTGTGAAACAAGTTCATGTTCACATGCCTGGTTATGGATTTCTATCTTCCCGGGAAATGCTTCATAGAAAGATATGATCACCTATAAGGTAGGTGTGGCGTAAAATAACCACAAAATTCAACAAAATAATTTTAATTACAAAAATGCAATGCCAATACACAATCAAAGTGGCATTAATGCAAAAAATACAAAAACCTGAAGGACCAGGAGCTTGTAGGCGCCTGATGGCTGTTCCAGCCGAGAGAGAGAGAGCCAAATGGTCTGTCCCGTGTGGTGTCGAGAGAGTGAGAGAGAGAGTCGTTTGTCCGTCCAGCACTGCGTCGAGAAAGAGAGAGCCTCAAGGGATAACAGCCGACTTGCAGAAAAACGGACTCAGCGCCTCCTGTCCCCAACAAACAAAACTCCATAATAACAAAAGAAAAAACTCATCAATAACAAACATCCTCGCCGGCATTGAACATAAATAAAAAATTGTACAATAATTAAGATGAGTAAGAGGAATAAAAGGGATGAATAGTAGTTTGAGGATCGGAATAAGGAACTTATGGGACAGGACCTTGACGGCAGGCCTAGTAAGGGTTCCCTTGGCAGTGCGGAGGTGAACTGCTCTCACGACTCCATCCTCTCCTGGGTACGTTGCAGTAATTCTTGCCAAGCACCACATGAGTGGTGGAGTATTGGGTTCCTGCACCAACACCAGGCCTCCTTCCCTCAGTCCTCCTTTGGATACGATCCATTTGCTTTTTTGCTGCAGTGTGTGGAGGATTTCCTGGTGCCAACATTTCCACATTTGTTGAGCCAATGCTTGAACCAACTTCCATCGGTTGAGTGGGACATCAGAAAAGTTATCCTCGGATAATGCCCGAGGATAATAATGCTCATCGTCCCTAATAAATAGGGACGAAGAGTCGGAGCCACCCAAAGTCACTTCTGTCACGTCATAGTCGGCACGAGATTATCGAAAAATCGGCGCAAGCCATAGGTTCGATTGTCCTTCTTTCCTTGCAATCCTCATAACCTTTATTTTCTCTCTCTTTATTTTCATTCCATAGTTTTCACTCTTCATCCAAATTCTTTCCATTATCTTCTGAATTTCTCTTGACTTTCTACTATTATATCCTGGTCATCAACTATGTGATAGATTATACTGTCTCACCTCCCACTTTTATCCCACTGATTTTCAATATGGAATTTAACATTTTTGTTTTCATTGCGTTTCTCATTTTTCCTTTAATACAGTTCGAATGTTCATTGCAATAATTAATAATTGCACAAAAAATCTAAAGTTCATTGAATACAAGAAATTTGGTATCAGAAAGCTCCGGCCCAGCGATAACTTTGCTGCATTTGCTCGGCTCATTGCGAGGCGCCGTAATGAAAGTCGAGAGGCGTATTTTCCTTCAGCTGTGACCCCCGATTTAAACAGCAAGTTCGTTATTTCTTGGGAAACTTGGTTGTGGAAATTAATCAAAATGAACGGTGGCAAAAGACTACGTTCATTCAGTATTCGCGAAAAACTGAATATTAGCATATTGCTCCATCGTAATAAGTAAATGCTGTTATTTTTCCATTTTACCATACACATTTTTCGAATTTTTCGAAATTTTTTTTTACCAAAACTCATTGCCCGAAAACGAGGTGCGCATCTTACACGGGGGCGCGTGATACATGTGAATATGCGGTAATTCCTAGAAATTCCCAAATATTTGTCTACTGTGGAATTTACTTCTCCATCTGGAAGCTATTTAACGCATTGCCGAAAATTTGTGTCCGCCAGTGTGTTAAGATCTTTCGGTCCTCTTCACCCTTTTAAAGGAAAGAAAATTTCTGACGTAAACCTCTTCTAAATGAATAAGGGTTCACTCCCGTCTCTTCACCGGGTGTGGTATTCCGGTAATCCCCACACGGAGTTGTCGAAGTGCGCAATGACACTTGAAACTCAAATTCCGCTAGAAAAAGTCAAAATTTGCGACTTCCTCGCCCAATTTACCGCTATCCGCTAAATGATGTTTCTTTCCGCTAAGCGACAACAAATTCCGCCCGATCTAGCGGGAAAAAACAGATCAGGCAGCACTGGATACAGCAGCCTAGTCCGACTCCTCTTATGATGGTTTCTTTTGTTTCTTCTTCCCCAATTCTTACTGCTACCTTCTGGTCTGTCTTTCCAATCTATGTATCTCTCTCAAAATATTAAGTAAAATATCCCATTTGACTCGATCAAATGCCTTTTCATAGTCAATAATTCACTAATCTCATGGTTCAACTCTAAAATTCCTTCTATCAAAATTCTCATACATCCAGTAGCATCTCTCGTTCCCCTGCCCTTGCAGAAACAGAAGTGGTTCCCTTTAAGGGGGTGTTCTCATGTAACGGCCGTTTTTCAAAGCGTTTGATATGAAATATTTTTCGATGCGGTTTTTTTCTTAAGTTTTATTGATCTTTGAACTACAAAAAAGGAGTATTTGGTGAAAAACCTTTCATTGTTTGGCCACTGCACCCTTGCAAAGTTAATCCTTCCAAAAAAAGTTGATCGATGGTTCGCACGATAGCGCAAATACGGTTGGTCTGAAACGAGCATAATTTTTTTTTATCAATTAACAACGTTGTGATTATCGTTTGACGGGGACTTTTTTGATTACGATAAAAATTTTCAAAATGACGGGACTTAGAAGAAAAAAATAATTTTTCTCCCTTTTTTCATCTAAAAAAAATCGTCAAACATTTGTTATTAATAATTGGGGGATAAATCGCCGTCAAACGATAGCGAAAACATTACCACGCATTTAAAAAGAAAACGCATCTAAATCCGTGTATTAGTTTTCTAGAAATCGTGCGAACCAGTTTGAAAAACGTGGTTTTGAGAAAAACGCGTTCAAAGTTTCAAGTTAGCTTTTTTTCGGGATTGCGTCACTTACAATCAATCGGCGATTCCGGGGCCGTAAAACACACCTTCCTCGACCTCTGCGAACTCGTGTTTGGCAGAATCGCTTTCTCTCCGATAGATCCTGGCCCTTTTAGCGAGATCGCTCATGCGCCCCTCCGAACGGATGATCCGACTCTCGTCCCGTATTAGGCCACAAAAAAAATTCAGTCCTTGATAACCAATTCCCAGAAGACGCATATTAAGCGCAATACGACGCTTGGTTTCGTAGGCATTTCTTATCAGCGGGCACGAAGTTATCAAAACATCACTACCACGCTTCTTGCATTCCATGCACACTGTAAAGCCCAAGCCACGTTCACTTTTCCGCTCAAATGCTACTTCCCCATGGCAGTCCTTGCAAACTACAAGTCTAGCATGTGTCGAGAAGACAGAGAAAAAATCGATGAAATTGTAGCTTAGATGTTCGTTGACGACGAAGTCAGCGGTACTTGCGCTCCCAATTTTACGTGACGACGTGTTGGCGTACTCGGTAGATTTCTCGGGCTTGCCGACGTCCCTTCGCAAACTTTAATTTTTGTTCGATAAGCAAAGGTTCTTTTGCTTCCGGAACCCTTCCTATCCATGGTTGAACAGGCAAATTACTCACGAATCCAAAAGAATAAGGAGAAGAATATTTCGGTACGAGTGGACGCAACCGCGACGAAAACGAAACTAACTACATCTAAACGATGCCGTAAGAGTGTGTTAGTGACAGACTTTTTTCCTCCAACTCTAGCTCTATTTTCCCTTCCTCGGATATCGGAAATAATTCAGGTATAAATACCTGAAATACAAATTCAGGTATAAATACCTGAAATACAAATGGTTTCCGGCGCGCCATGTGCGAGCTCGGCACGCCGCGAGAGCGCCCCTTAACTTGCCTCAAAACTTGGTTTAGATTTCGAATCCGGCAAAATCCTTTCGGTATCTTATTTTTAGATACCTAAACTTGAAAAAAATAAAAACAAACAATTTTTTCGATTTTCAAAGTGTTACATGAGAACACCCCCTTAAGTTTTTTCTGTTATTCTCCTCATTCTTTCTATAGTCCGTTCACTGATTGTTTGCGGGTTAGAGAGAGAGCGACAATCGCTTTTCTCTCTCTCTCTTTTCGTAGGAGCCAATAGGAATAGAGTCTCGCCTCCCGAATCAAATCTTATAGGAAACTTTTGCTATGTAGCAACATTCGCATGAAAATACGAAGTTTGTCAAAATCGTTTAAAACTTTGTCAGCATAGAGTGGAAGTAATGCTGGACATGGCGGTTCGATTTTTTTAAGGGTTAATTACTACCATCATCGCAGAAAAAACAAAAATGTATCATTTCAGAGAAATTCTTGAATTTTTTCTGGTTTCGTTTGAACGAGTTCCTTCAGTTTTCTTATTGAAGAAACATGGATTTTTTTACATTAAATTCTGCTTCAATTCATTCTCTTCACGCTCGTGTTTTCAATTTGGCAGAAAAACGTTTTCGAGGTTAATATTTAATAGAAATTAATGAGGAGGTCGAGAATTTTTGGTAAAATGCAGTGAAGAAAGTAGTCGCCAGCTATTTTTCGTCTTATTCGCTCTAGGGAAAACTTCCAGCGAGAAAGTTTCTAAGAAAATTGCGAATTTAATATATGTGCAAATACGACATATCCAAGTTCATTATTAACATAAGATAAACGAAATTAATTACTCGGCGTGGCCCGCTATTCTTTCCTTGCAGGTAGGATGCTTCGGTAAGATGCTCCATTATGCCTATTGATTGAATTTTGCCATATTTTCGGACAAAAAGAGTGGCTTTCTTTTTTACTTCATTGGTAATTTTAGCTCTGTTAGTCTGTCCATCCCATTCTTTCCGAAGCCCCTTAGAATCCCAACTGGAATTTTATCTTTGCCTATTGCCTTCTTATACTTCATGCTCTTTATAGCCATCTCTATCTACCGTTTCATTAATTTTGGCCCTTCATCTTTCCCTCCTCTTTCGTTCTCCCATTCTCTCCCCCACTCTTTTGTACAAAGTTATTTTATGTATTATCTCCTTCATGTCCTCATCCACTGTTTCTATTCTTCCATCTCTCATACATTTCTTGGATCACATTTTCTCTAATTTTCCATCTTTTTTCAGCTTTTCAATTATTTGTCTGTGTTCCTTCATCCACTTTTCTCTAGCATTGCCTGTAATTTTCCTTAGTTAGTTGTTATTATTTTCATGTTGTCTCTTTCCTTGTTCTGAGTTTTCTCCTTTCCATTTCCTTCTTTCTTCCTTTTTTACTTCCTCCATATACGAAGTATAGAGAAAGTATTGTTTTCATGAAAAAAATCAACTTAGAGATTTCAATGGAAATACGTGTTTTGGGGTCCCTAGAACACGTTCTGACCATTTTCAGAATTATGTCTGTGTGTATGTGTGTGTGCATAATGTCTTTTGATTTAAAAGACCAATTTGTGGGCGATCTAACGTAAAAACTATTTGTCGTATCAATACCAAATATATTCATATATAGCATTGTGGTGGGTGCTGGCAGAGTTAATTAGTTTTTGGAGTAAATCAGTTAACTAGAAGTCGAGCTTTATTCTTCGAAGCGAATTTCCGTTTTTGCAAAATATCTCCATAAATATGATATTTAGGTATATTTTAATATTAGTAAACTTTTTAGAAAATTTAATTTACTATAAATTTTGTATGAAGCATATATTTGTATCACTGATTGTTTAGGAGTTATTCATGAAATACTGATAAACCGGAAGTTGCTGATTATGTACTTAGTAGGCGCTCTGGGCAATGTGGGCGAAAGGCCAATTTCACCGTTTTTCATTGAACATGTCCCGAAAAACATTATTGTATAATATAATATATAATTGTAATATTGTACATGATGTTTGTGACGTAAAAGATAATATTATATAAATTAATCACTTATCTTCCAAGTTTAGATTGAATATAGAGTTCGAAAATACTGTCATAGATAAATATTTACACCTTATACATACACACATTATTTATGGAGAAAGTCATGTGCTGGCCACATCAGATTTTTCCAACATGAGTTTATCCAACTTTTGTAGCTTTTTTTTGTTTACCCTTCCAATGTCTTGCTCAAGAATCATTATTAAGTTCTTCTTCATATCCTTACTCTCTTCCAGAATGATTTTATTTTTTTCCATTCTTTCAACTTCACTTTAAGAATCTTAGTATTTTTCTCCTCATCTTCCAACTTCATCCATATCCAAGTTCCATATCTTTGTTGTATTCTTTTATCTTGTTATATCCGTAAACCTAGTGAGCATATCAATTATCAATAGATTATGGTCTGTTTGAATCCGCTCCAGGTAGCGACAAAAATGCTTCTTGATAATATTTTTAAATCTTTAATTTATCAAAATAAAATCTATTTAATAACTCATGTTATCACCTGGGCTTTTTACGTTGAGTTTCCTCTTGTGATTCTGGAACCAAGTATTTGCTATTCAGAACTGTTGTTGTTCACAGAATTCGTCTCTCTCCTCTCTCATTCCTTATGTTCCCACAAGTTTTCCTTTTTATCCTTCTCCTATTCCAATCTCCTGTAATCCTGTACTTGAACTTTGCCATTCTCTTCATAAACTTGCAGGATTTGTTAATATACCTCCTCCACATCTGCTGTTGTCATGGGCACGTACACTTGAATTGTATCTACTGGTTCACTCCTTAATTTTAAAGCAAAAACATTTTCACTGCATCATATTACCTTGCTTATCCTTTCCACAATTTTCTTATTCCTGAAAAATCCAAATCCACTGTTCTTGCTGTCACCTCCCTTGTGAATCATTGCGTACAAGTGACTTCCCCTTCTCATTAAACTTAATTAAGTCCCGTTAGGTCTACACCATTCTTCTCCATTTCTATTTTTAAATTTTCCATTTTTTTCCGTTCATGGTTCGTGTTCCTGCAGGAACCTTTACCACAATAAAAATTTTAATCAGTGGCAGATTTAGGAAAATAATGAATAGGATGTGATTCTTAATGAGAAAGTGTGAAGAAATACAGTAGAAGTCCATTATAACGAGCATAGCATTTAACGAGAGTTGTGTTGTAGCAAGTGATTTTTTGGCTGTTGTCCGTCTCACAGCAAAAGGGATAGGGAATTTCTTCCATCATAACAATATTTCTGAAGTATGTATCGGTATAACGAGTTCCAGGTTTCTATATTTGTCTTGCAGGAGGCATATCTCGGAATCATCAATTAATGTGAGAGACAAAGTCTGACAAGCGAACGGTAATCAGAGGTGGGTTATCTCTTGAAAGACCAGAAAAAATGCATGATTATCATTACCAAATACATGCATTTCACAACAACTCGTCTCACTCGACAAAGATGCTTCAGAGAGCCTTGATTAGAGACATCTTGAGAGTTTCACTCTCCCTTAGTCCCTCCGTACATCTTATCCCCTCATCTCTTGTTTCTTTTCGGCAATGATCCGCCTAGTCATGGAGTACCTTATCAAAAGCCTTCCAAAAATCTAAAAATATCACATGGATATCGTGGACTAATAAAGCCAGCTGAGACTTGCAAGAACGAGTCTTACGAATACCATGTTGTTTCCTAATTATAAAATTGGACGTTTCAAGAAAACCCATTAAAGAGCTAGCTAGCTATTATATGTTCCATAATTTTACCGCTCAGTGATGTTAAAGAGATAAGGCTGTAATTAGCTGGATCAACCTTAGAGCTGCTTTTAAATATTGGCATGACATTCGCAATTTTCCAATCATTCGGGACCTTACCTTCGCTCATACTCTAATCAAATATAACTTTATGATAAGAAAAGGTGCTACGCTCTACACTACTTCCTTGAACACTCGAGCCGGTATGTCTTCAGGACTCGGAGCTTTATTCAGTTTAATCTGTCGCTATAGTTTAATGATGCCGTCTTCTCTGAAGGTGATTTTCGAAACGATTTTACGCTCATCAACTTTTGGGAGAGTATTTGATGTATTGTCAGACGTGAAAACACCTTGAAAAAAAATCATTCGAGATATTAGCTTTGCCTTTAGCATTGTTAACTACATTACCCCTAGTATCCTCTAAGGAACCGACAGTTTTCTCTTTACCTTGGACCTCATGAACGTCAAGAGGACCAAAACGCTTTTGGGTCCTCTTCCAAGTGTTCGCATAAAATCTTATTTTTATATTGACAGAGGGCATTTCGCATAATTCGTTTAGTTTATGACTTTGCCTCCTTATGTTTGCTCTTTACTTGATATTTAATCTTTTAATTTGGAATGCAAACGCCTCTGTTTCTTTAGTACTCTCCTAGTCTCCTTATTATACCATCTAGGTACATTAATTTGATTTGAAAGTTTGGAGGGTACAAATTTATCTATTAGGTCATGCATTGTTCTTACAAAGAAATTCCTCGTGTCCTTGGTATTTAAACATATCGCACGCATTTCATACTCAGGAAATTCGGACTTGAGTTTACTGCGATATACTTCAAAATTGGCTCGCTGGTAAAGATAAACTCTGCGTTTAGGTTTTCTGTGCCTTACCAAGTTAAGGTCGAAATCTATAATTATGGCTTTGTGATCAGATAGTCCATCACTAACTGATATGCTAGATACTCGCTCGGGAGTATTCTTATTATATTTGATTCTATCTCCTCCTTGAAATTGGTTGTGATAAATTTATCAAAAAGCTACCATCTATACTCAAGTCTTCTATCACTAAGAGAATTCCATCCGAGGGATTCTACCATAACCAAAACACTGCTGTTAAATCTGAAATCTCACTTGACGAACCTTGCTGCTCTACATTGAGCCATCTCAAGATTGGAAATTAATCCTACTTCGTGAGGATCCCAAATCGCACAGCAATACTCAAGTAGAGGTCAAATCAAAGAAAAGTATGCTATTTCTTGTACTCTCGATGAAAATCCCCTCGTAATTCTACTTGCTAACTTGTCTAAACCTGTTCTAAATCCCATTTGCCTTTCCTATTACACTTTGATTATGCTCTTCGAAGGAAAAATTACTACTGAGCATTCATTGTGAATTCCAGGAAAGTGTGGATTTTGGCACTCGCACACTCTGAAAAGCACTAATTTCTCGTTTTGAATATACAGTGCATCACAAACATTCACTTAAGGGACAACACCACTGTGACCCCCTGTTTTTTCACATTTTTTCAAGAATTGTTTTTGTGGGATATAATAGAGATACTCGAATCATTTTTTTGGGTTTTGTTTCTTGTTTATTAATGTATCAAAAAACATTTTTTTCACATTTTTCACGCAGCATGGTAGCGCTGGGAAAGCTCTCGCGTCAGGTGCTGTCATCTCCGCAGTGGTTCGCGGCACGCAGCAGAACTCTCTTCAATGTCGATCTGAAAAAAAATACCGAGTGTTTTCGTTAATAATATGGTATTTTGAAGAGAAGTACATAGGGATTTGGAAAAATATTGATTTGAAAAAAATAGGCACGCCTTTGAAATTAAAGAATGACTTTTGAGCAAAATTTCTAGTCGAAATTAGGCTATAACTTTTATAATTATTGAGATATCAAAAAAATCCTATGTACTTCTCTAGATAATTTATTTTTTTTGATACAGTAAAAATTTGAAGTCGATCGGATAAAAATTGCTCGAGTTCTGCTGCGTGCCGCACTCAAAAAAGTGGTTTTGAGAAAAACGCGTTCAAAGTTTTAGGTTTGTTAATTTATGTGATAAATTGAAACAAAAAATATTTACCTTCAGTCAGCGATGCCGGCACCATATAGCTGGCCTTTAAGAAGCAAATCGTTGTCTCCTGATTCTTTCCTCGAACTTGTTAAGGCTTTTCTCGCTTCTTTTGCAGCATCTGTGAGCGAGCGCTCCGCGAGCTGGATCCGCGCTGCGTCGGTCTCAACGTAAAAGTTGAAACATTTTGGGCCGATGGTTATCCCCAACGTTTCCAGTACTTTCATGAGACTTCTCAGGCCATCATAGAACGCTAATACCGCGATATCAGTTGCAATATCAATGATTTTTTTGGTTCCGGACTGGCACTTGGGGGCTATTGCCCAAACTGATTTATTGTAGCTTTCGTTATAGTTTTGCGTATAGCCGCCCAAACAACGCTGCAGCAAATCGTCCCTGCTCAAATTTTCGAAGATCGGCTGAATTGCCTCCAATATTTACTGAGGAAGAGGCGGTCGCGGACCGCTGCACCGCTCCGCAAAATATTCAATATCTACGAAAATAATTATTTTTTCGACCTGGGCCCAACGGCATTTCAATCTTCAAAGTATTTCAGATTATTTAAAATGGTTTTCAAAAAATCGAATTTTTGAAGCCGTCACAGTGGTGTTGTCCCTTAATAGCTCTTAAACAGAGCTTATTCTAGTATAGGATTTGATTCCATTCAAATTAGTCTTTGACTATTTTTAGACAGAGTATGTATATTTGCTTCTGAAAGAAGTGATCTAATGTCAGCCCTTGTTTCTGTCAATGGATTCCCACTTCAAGCTTTAAACATTCTTCCAAACTTTTCCAAGTTTATTTCTGGAATTAGCCACCCAAAATTAGTTAAGAACAGCTATTACCATCTATATTACAAAAAATTGTTAAAATTTAAGTCGCAAGTGTTATTATTCTGTTACAAGAGTGATAATTTTGTAAGCATGCTAAACAAGTCATCTTTTCTTTAGTAGCCTTATGCAAGTTTTATAAATGGAGAAATAGAATTAACCAAGTTGACATACTTAAGTAGCTGTTCGTATTCCTTCAACATGCACATACTTTTATATTTTATACTTGATGTTTTTGTGACCTGACACTAATCTCTATTTCATTTTGTTTGCTTCAGCCATGACATGTGCGGCTGACCAATTCCGTTGTGATGATGGGCAGTGCATTCCCCTGAGATGGAAGTGTGACTCGAGGCCAGACTGCCGTGATGGATCTGATGAATCACCTGACTGTGGTAATGACTAGTGCATATTGATATTGATAAAACATTATGTGCATAATTTTGACAACAGTGGTAATGTACTCGCTATTTTACCTTAATCTGCAAACATAGAATCACAGGTGTTGGAAACCTTTATTCAGCAAAATAATACAAACACCAATCTGAAACTGATGTGGTAATATCATCACTGGGAGTTGGATTACTTTAATATATTTATAATAGGCATCATTTTGGACCTTTGAAGATGTTTTGCTTGGAAATAGTTATACTCTTAGAGCCATTGCATTCTAGTCTCAGTTGTTGGTTTTCATATGGTTTATCTCCTTACTTGTGGCAAGTATTTGGTACAATTATTCTATGAGTCCCCTCTTCATTAAAATGCTGATTACCCACTTTATTAGATAGATTACTTAAAAAATATGTATTAATTGATGAAGAGTTGTGAAACTTTGGTTAATTGGTTAATTGAAACTTTCCAAAGCTTCCATCTTACTAGATGACACCTCGGCTCTTGAAGAAAATCAAAACTACCATTTATCCATAAATGTAAGAATATAAAGATAGAGAGTGGAATTGTGAGTGGAATCTATATGCAAGGGCATTAGATGTGGGTGTGTCGTATTCCAAGGGCCTTGGGTATTTTGGAGTCTCTCTACCCTTTGTCTATGTCTCCGGCTCTTTCCTTCGCTCCACATATGCGAAATATGAGCGTTGCAGGGCCTATGGGAGGGAATGACCAAATGTGACCTATGGCCAGGGCGGCCTGAAAAGTGTCCCTTTTCGGGGAGCAGGGCAGCGGACATGAAAGATGTAGGACGATCTTCAGAAACGAAAGAGTTCCTCATGCTCATTACTGAGGACAATAAACCTATTAAAATCTACACCTTTCTCACCATTTAACCCAACTATTCCCTTACGAGGATTGCCAATATTAGGTTTCAGTTTCATAGACATAATGAAAGAAGAGCCCGTTTCCCCTATGATTTTGTATTTCCATCATCCGGGATGTAGCTTAAAATATTTTGAAACCGAATCATAGATAATTTGAAATTCCCGCCATACGTTTCAAATATAAGAGATGCCTGGTGTCGAACCCAGGATCTTCTGGAAGATGAGAATACATATAACTCCCTGATAGAAATATAACTTATTTGATTGAAATTTAGAAGTCGATATCATACTGTGAAGGTCCAATATTAAGACTCCGGTCTCCACATCTGAAATGCATAAGGTAATGTAAATGGCTCTCGAACCAAGGAAAATCAGGGATACCTAAATCACAGTCTATGAAATTTATTTATGAGCTCTATTCACATGCTGAGTTTTAAGTTTCTATGTTATTGGGAGGAGTTAAAAAAAATTAAAAAATCGTTGCAATGTATTTTAAATGGGAGAATATTTGCCCTGACCAAGCGTCGAACCAAGAATAATCTTCGAAGATGTCTTTATGGTTTCCATCGGATGTGCACGGCTTCTAGTGATCCCTCAAATTTTAAATCTCTGCTTTGCAGAAAAGTGCCTCAAAAAGTTTTCAAAAATCTCCTCAATGTATCCTTATGGAAGAAATTGGGATTTCAGGGCCTTCTGGCATCAAACCCATGACACTTAAGGTCAAAAATCACTGTTTTTCTGTTGGTTGCAAGTTATGGCCAGTAGGTTGTAAAAATTTCAAGTCAGTGACACTTGTGGAACATAGTCAGAATTTTGATCCCCTATGAATGAGTGTGTATATAGGTAAATCTGGAGAAATGTATATAAATAATAGATGTGAGGAACCCTTTCCTTAGGTCGTTGAAAGAACAACTCGAAGCTCCTCTAAAAAAAAACTTAATTCACCAAATCTTACAGGAGCCCTACCTTGAAAGCACCCAGTCGCGATGCCACACTTCTTGTTGCTCTCCCTTCAACTGATTCCCTTGTTAAATCTTGGCGGCAGCACCTCCCTCTTGACCCTTCTTTCACACAGTCGGCCCTTCCTGACCCTGGGCTGATTTCAGCGTTGTCCACCACCTTCTTTCTGCTCCTCTCTCGAAGTCACCCCTTGGCCAACCCTATCCTTGTCCACTACCAGGTCGATGCCCTCCTGGTTCGCTGCCTCCGCTACCCTGAGGTCATCTACTTCTTCAGCTTCAGTGTCCTTTTGGTCTGCAGCATCCACTTCGCAGTCTTATGGAGCCTTACACCATGGTTTCATTTGGTCTGCACTGTTTATTTCTACCATCATATTTCTCCTTTTGTTCCCTCTGTGCCTTATCTATTCTAGATATAGCTATTTCCTTATCTTCCTCAAGCGTATCTGCAACCTTAGGCGAATAAGAGTTTGTGAGCACTGCTCATGAACTCATTGAGCACTCTTCCCTGTCATTTTATTTGTCATCGAATGCATTGAGAACTCAATATTTTTGAGCGATACATCCCAATCACTCCCATCTTCTTGAGTGTACATAGTCAAAATCACAGTTCCAATTACAGTGTTGGACCTCTCTACCAGCCCATTTGCTCTTGGTGTGGAGGTAGCAATCTTGACATGCTTAATCTGATGATTTTCGCAAAGGTCCTTACCTTACCGTACTTCAATCCAAAATCAGATGTTGCAGACAGCTGAAAATACTGAATATTTCACTTAATGCCTCACATACTGGCTTGGTCTTTGTGTTCTTCATGGCCTTCAGTATAATAAATTTCATAAAGTTTTCTTGGTATGCCAATACATACTCATTTCCCTTCTAACTCTTAGGCCCAACTGATCAATGTGAGCAGTATGAAATGGAGTGGATACTCTTTCCATCATATGCGATACGCCTTCTCTTTTACCTCCAGGTCTCTTATGGTAGGTATACTCAATACAAGCAACAGTACTTCCTGACCCTTTTCCTCATCCTCGGAAACCAAAAATATCTCTTCAAATGCTCCTGTCTTCTCTTCTCCGAAATATCCCATGTCGTCGTGACTTCCATTTACGATTTTGTAAATGACATCTCTTGGAACAACCCAAATATTTTCTCCACTAACTCTTCGGCATATTCGGTTGTCCTTTATGGTGTAATAAATGTGTATCTGACATTCCTTGTTTGTTGTTGCTGGCCTTTGCAGCACCCTTCGTAGATCCTCCAGCACCAAATCTTGCAGTTACATGATAAGCAGACAATCTTCCTGATTGATACTCAGTGAGAATACACTTAAATCAGCTTTCTCTGGTTCCTTTGGCTCTTCCCTAGATGATCATGGCATCTTCTTGCACGTAATTGGGGACTCAGCAGCTCTACTTAGATGCTGACGTCATCTATCCGGAGAGCCATCTGTTTTGAGCCAATTTCCTTGCATGCATTCCCTCCGAAACCCACTAACCATGGCCGGCAAGTCTGGAATTGTAATCCGATCTCTCTTGCCACGTCTTCTCTCAGAGTTACCATGTCGCTTCCTAGGTCAATGAACCCGACCACATGATTCCCATTTATTTCTACCCATTTGTGGTATTCATCCTCTTTTGCTTATTGGCAGCAGCAATTCTGTTGACGTTTCCTTCTTTTGATGTCGCTCTTTCATGCAGCTGAAACATTTTATATCACGCATCTGTTTGGAGCAATCCTTGGCCCTTGCTCACCACAATTAAAGCTCTTTTCAGTAGCTAATCTCTTTTCTCCTACCCTTTTGGGTCTCTCTCTTAAGATGGGCTGGACCTCTGCCCTCTCCCCCATCCTCGCTCTTTCTGTAATGTTCTCGTATCTTTTGATCTTTGCAAGCAGGCCTTCTACATTTTCAAATTCACTCATAGCCAACGATCTAACCAATTCTCTATCTGCTATCCTGTTCAAAATGTATTTGATCATGGATGCGTCGTCCATTTCTTCACGTCTTGTGATGGCTTTCATCGAATACACATAATCCTCATAAGTTTCATTGGCTTTCTTCTTTCTAATTGTTAGGCACAGATAAGTGGCCCTCTTTGGAAGGATTCCCATGAGTAGACTCTTCCATTACACTGTTTAACCAAGGTCTCGCCACACCACATAATTTAGTAACAGCATGGAATAGTCCCACCCGTAGGCCAACGTCAACCCTTACACTCACCGCAACCATTGTTGCGACGTGAAACCTGAAGGCACTGACGGCTCAAATTCTGAAGAAACCTTTCTGGGATTGAAATATAAGCTCTTGGGGAACTTCCCTACATTGTGCATTGCCTCGCACCTAATAACTCTTTTTCTCTTTCCAAAACTTTCCACTCTCTATCCACCAATTCTCTCTCGCGCTGGTGGAATTCTCTATCCCTAGTTACTTTGTACAATGCACCCCTCACCCCACTATCCTCTTGCATTTGACCATTTCGTCCCTCCTGATCTCGAAATTCGTTAATACCCATAGCCTCAGCCATGTTGCAGGAGTAGAAGCGGCTGCAGGGAAAGTATAATGTGTGAAATATGTGATAAGTAGGACGTCATTTGAGGCAGTTGCAGCAAATATTTCTGCTTGAATTTTCACACATAGTTAGAGATGGTGATCTTCTGTTGTGATGCATAGTAAGTATGACCAGGAAGACCCATGTTCAATGCCGGACAGATAAATTGAACCGATTTTTAAGAATATTTTCAATACTTTTTCTACTTTTGAGGACCCTCTCGATATGATGTCGACTTGAAATTTGTGTTATCACATGCTTGTAGAATGCAAGCAACTTTTTACTCGTATATATGAATTCATCTGTAGAAGGGATTATATATAATAGATATATATTAATATATGCAAATGATGTAAATGAAGAATGACTTAGCACAGGAAAGCGTGCGACTTATTCCAAGGTTTTACAAGAAGAGAAAAATAGTGACTTGGCTGGGACTCAAACCCAGGTTTCCGGGCAGGTGTTCTAACCATTAAACCAGCGACCCACGTTCTTGTCCTTTATTAATATATGAATGAATCCGGAGAAGGAATTATATATAATAGATATATTCCTATGCCTAGCTACTGTTACCCTAATTGTGGTTTTAAATTTTCTTTTTTGTTTAATAACAAAGTGCGAATAATAAATTACGATGGCTGCAAAAGCATCCATATGTTAATAATTCACTATATATATAAGAAAAATTAATTGACAATGGTTGGTTATAGGAAGAAAGTAACTGTAAAGGTTAATAAGAGGATAATTGGGAAAATTGCTTACAGGAACCTTTCAAAGCTTAGGTCTATGTATTTTAAATTCAGCTGTGATAATATTTTGTGAAAATTTCCTCCTGTCTTCTAAGATTCTAAGCCTGTAGGATATCCCTTTGTAGATAGTGAAGGTTGCCTTGCTATATTGGTCTCTCCCTTGCTGAAACCTGTATTCATGACAGAAAGGTCATTCGATTCTTCAGAAACAATGCTGATGGTGCTAAATGCGCAGAAACCTCCTAGGTCA
This sequence comes from Sympetrum striolatum, assembly GCA_947579665.1. NCBI lineage: Eukaryota > Metazoa > Arthropoda > Insecta > Odonata > Libellulidae > Sympetrum > Sympetrum striolatum. The sequence goes on from OX388344.1 coordinate 7,519,720, forward strand.
TTATCACCACCCAAAATTATAAATGAACCACATTTTAGTGTTGGGTGCATAAGTTAGTCCATATTAATTTTTTTATTCAACAGGATGTACCCTTTTGTTACAAAAAATGTCACAGCACCAATATCACATAGCAGAATTTAAAAGTATAGAATACAATAAACAGTAGGATTTCGTAAGTATAGAATATCAAAAATATGGAAATTAATATTGCAAATTATTGAATTTTAAGCATAAATATCACTATCATCATTATAAGTAATAAAATTTACGTATAAGATGTTACAAGTAATAATCTTAAACAGCATTTGCAAAGAGAATAATTATTAAAAGCTTTATGAAAAATAATAGATACAGAATGCCAAATAAATTTTAACACATATGATATAAAAATACATATGATTGATACAATAACATATTTTATGTATTATTTACAGTGAGTGATTTATAATTCTTTTTAAAATTATATTTAGTATTCAATGGGGCTTAAATTTTTAATTGTATGTAAATTAATGTGGAATATGTCTATATTTTTAAGGTGAGTATTTGCCTATCGATGTAGCCTATTGAGGGGTGCATTATAAGATTAATTAGTTTTTGAAACAGGTATGGCGAATAGGTCTTGACCTCTAGTAACATGGGATGGCACACGGAGTTTAATATGTTCCAAAATTGATGGACAGTCTATTTTATTGTGGAGTAGGTTGTGTACAAATTTTAAGTCAGATAATATATGATATGGATATGGTGATTATGGAATCTGATAAAAACAAATGAATTTTTTTTATTTATTTTTGTTTATCACTTTTTCCAATCTGAGCACCTTTTCAAAACCTGGTATCAGAGATAGTTTAATGAGATTTGAGTGTTAACTATAATTATCGATTTAAACTAGCCAAGATGATATGATGGAGTAACTATTAAAAAAATGGAAAATTAATTTTTCCAAAAAGAATTAACAGATCTCTATGTGTAATTAATTGAAACCTTGGCAAAAAATGTATTTGTTTGGTGTATTGTATAGTAACAGAGAACTCCCAAGCTTTACTATTATTTTTGCATTAATTTTGTGTCTTTTCCCTCAGCAGTTCCATTAGTTTGTAAGCCTGGGCAGTTCCAATGCTTGACAAGCAAGAAGTGTATCCCCTTGGGATGGATTTGCGATGGAGAACCTGACTGTGGAGTTTGGCCGAATCAGGTTGCAGACACTTCTGATGAGGATTTGGAAAGATGTAAGTTTTCAGTCATCTCCAATTGTAAAGAAAATAAGTATTTTATTTAATGTTTTATAAATACATTAATAAAATATTGTTTGCTAACTGGGAAAAAGTAACTGCCCAGACATTTCACCCCTAAGGTATTCAAATGTTACCATACCATACAAATGTCCCTGACTTATGACCATCTGAAGTTATGACCAAGATATTTTGAAAAGGAATGACATGAATAAAAAATTTTCATTTGGAATGGCTCTTACTAGAAGTTTTGATCAACTATGAAATACTTTCTGACGAGACTCTATACAGTAGAACCCCGGTAATCCGGACGAATTCAGGCACATAGGCGTCCGGATTAGCAGTGTTTCCGGATTAGCGAGGTTTTAAAAAAATAGCGTAAAAACATTTTTTCTCAAAAATTACATTGTACAGATAATGCATGTATATATTACTTAAGGTATTACAACATATAAAGTGAATGAATATTATCAGCCAGCAAAAAAAGTCAGTTATTTTATTTTGCGCGACCGTTCTTATTTTTAAATCAAGTGCGCAGTTTCTAAATCGTCTAACGAGCATAATTTCATGGGCTTCAAAATATTGCTCCTCGGCCAACTTTAATGATGTTCTGAGTTCCGCCAAAGCCTCAGAATGAGAAATTTTGACGGAGTCTACAGGATTGTCGTCGTCGTCGTCGTCATCATCATCATCATCATCATCATCATCTTCTGCCGTTACTGTTCTGATAATTTCGTCATCTGTTAAAGCTTCGTTTCAAGCCAAACTGTCGTCAGCCTCAGTAGCCCACCGGAGAGCTTCAGGGTTAGATATTGGGTTCGAATTTTGTAACTGATTAATGAGTGGCACAAGCGGAATTTCCTCAGTTCGCACATTTTCTAAAACTTCCGAACCGATAAAATTTGGGAGTAAATTTTTCCACGACTTGCTGATCAATAATTTAGACACAGATGCCCATGAGTTAGCTAGATTGAACACAACATCTTTTAAATTTACCTTTTTCAGTGCAGTTTCCAAATTTTCATTCTGCGCAGGATCATTAAGAATATTTGTAAGAAGCAACTTACGATATCCTAACTTAATGCTTTGAATAACATTTTGATCCATGGGTTGGATCAGCGCTGTCGTTTTAGGGGGTAAAAAAATTGCGGAAATTTCACCGTCATCAGTGCACAATTCTTCTGCAGAAGGATGGCCAGGACAATTATCAAGCAACAATAAAGCACGTTGTGGTAAATTGACGGATTTCATATGTTGTCGAACTGATGGAACGAATTCTGTTTTAAACCAATCCAAAAATAATTCTCTTGTGACCCAAGTGTTTTTTTGCCCTCGATCTCTATAGCCCATGCATGGTCATCCTCATTGGACGTCTATCAAAGGGAAGGATTGTTTTTTACGCCCCTTCTCTCATAGCTTTTTAATGAATGTGATACCCTGCTGCAACTGAAAATTTATTGTCTTTCGAAATTGTTTAGTCTCGCACATATTATGCATTCCTCTAATGGAAAAATGCTGTCTCAGAAAAGTATCACAACTTAGATGTATTATCACAATAAACGAAATACTTCGCTCTCCATCACATCATTGCAGCCAATGGAGAAATTTTTCAAATAGTCTGTCCACCTCTCGTTTCTTTTTACTATGCTTATATGTTCACAAGAAGAAGTTGCGGGTTTGCATAACTCCCATTGGACCGTCCGGATTACCGAGGGTTCCGGATTAGCGAGTGTCCGGATTACCGGGGTTCTACTGTAATTTGATATGTGTATATCCAGAGATGGGCAGTGTCGAAAATACATGAATTTGAAATATGTATTTTCGATACTTTTGTATTTTGTATCGAAAATATTTTTTGTAAGAGTATTTTGTACTTTGTATCTAAAGTAATATTAGGAAGTATTTTGTATTATGAAAATACATTAAAATACAAAATACATACGACGCTTCATAGATGTCACAAAAATCTTGGCTGACTTTTCACATGAAAAGTAAGTGTTGCCAATGAGAGGGCAGGGATCGGTATGACAAATAAATTTGCTTTTTATTCCACTTCAGTGAAGCCAGCCACACACGGGCATCTTTTTATAAAGGTGTTTCATTAGTTGGCTGATTTATAATTTGCAGTAGTCCTTTCTGCTTAATGCGCACAAGTGATAAATAAGTTACCAGTGCAAAATGGATTTCGTGGAATGTGCGTGTGTTTTTGCCCTTGTTCTTAGAAAGCGAAGGAGGAAGCAAAAAATCAAACAATTTGAGTCCATGCAATAGTAAGCAAGAGACTTTTCAGTGGACAATTTTACAAGTTGTATGGAAGGTTAAGAGAGCATCCAGGCAAATTTTTCTGATTATTTTCGAATGAGTATGAAAAGTTTTGATAACTAATTAGACCTAGGATATCTTACCAAAAGACACCATTGCGATTGTCTATGCCACCTCAGGAAAGATTGGCAGTGACTTTAAGGTAAAGAAACAATTTTTAAAACATTTATTATTTAAGAAAGTATATAAATGGTTTATTCCAAAAAGACGTTAAGTATCACCTCCAATATAAATTAGATTATATAAAAACATTGGAAAATCAGATCAAAGACATAACCTAAGAGACATCCAATGTGCTTTCCCAAGCTTCTTGTAAGCCGAGTGACACTACCATTGGCACACAAACTGAATTTTGCGAACACTGTTGTCCTGCAAAAGTAGAGTAGTGATGTACAGTATTCTCTTGTTGTAGTCCTACGTGATTACCTCCTGATAGTCTGATTCGTCTTATAATGTCCATTATCTCTGTTTTTGCGACGAACTTCTGATCCTCATTGAATTTCTTGAATGACGGAAGCAGAGATAGAAAAAATATCAATCTTCGTCTATCTCCCTGTCTTCATCTTTTTTCTCTGTAATTAATTGCAGGAGAGACTCCTCAAATGACCAAATCTGGGCCTTTCCTACATTTCGTTGTTTACGGTCTAGTCATAGTTTGGGGCGGATCTTCCTCTTTGCCCACCATTTCTTCCATATTTTTATTGTTTACAATTGTGTCTTAATTGTTCGATTTCTGTTTGGCCTCAACTGAATTGCTTATAAACAGCAACTTATCATGATATAAATATTTACGCCACTTTGTAGCGCCAGATCCTGAGGGCTTATGCTTTAGTGCATCTTACTCCTTTTTTAAAGCATGTTCTTAAATTTTTCCATTTCCTCTGCAGTTCTTCACCTGTAAAAAATATCAATTAATCAAAAATATCTTTTAAGTTGTTAAGAGATATTTAGCAATTAGCAACAGTTTTGTTTCTCTGCATTATGAATTTTTACTGGGAGAAACAACGATCAGGGTAATTTTCAGAGATACCTGTAATGCAATATGAGAAAATTTAGTGTCTGTTTATATGCCAAGGTTTTGATGCTTGGCTAAAAATTGCCAACGATTTCTACAAGAGGACGAATTTCCCAAACTGTATCGGAGCAGTGGATGGAAACCATTTAGATTGAAAAAACCTCACTCCGGTGGCTCTGAATTTTATAATTACAAATCTTTCTTTTCCACTGTACTTATAAAAAAGGAAATGCACATTTCTGTGAAATGCATTTGGGCGGCTACATTCTGCTGAAAAGATATTTTCTGTTCTGGGGCAGAAACTGGTGTTACAAGATGGAACACTTTGTATGATGCTACTGGTCTGCTATTGAAGCACAATGATAATTTACCAGATGTTTTAATGAGACCAAGGTCCAAAATTAAAGAAGCTGAGCTGGAGTACCTACACGAATTCTATGAAGTCATGACTCCTATTGTCTTGTGCTTCGACAAACTTCAAGGAGGTGAATGCTTTGCTGGTTAGCTGCTGCCCTCTTTGTTTGTAATCAAAGGAATGTTGGAGGTGATGGAGAAAAAGGTTTTCCACTATTGCGCACTTTAGGTGACAGGTCTCAAGTTGAACCTCAAGAAGATTTTTGTGAAATGCTTCATTTTCTGCTCTGAAGTTAATAATGCCATTTTGGCATCTCATACTCATCCTTTGTTTAAATCGAGGTGGCTTCCTAATGGCCAAGAGGGACTTCGAGCATATACGCAGCAGATTTTGGTAAACGTAGCAAAAAAAGTGAATGGTGCAGCCTTCTGCTCTACGAGTGATATCGGTTCTTCTGATGAGGATTTGTTTTTGTTTTCCAGGTGAGTCTTCATTCCTTAAAGTAAACAGGCATGAAATAGAAATTTTGAGACTTTTTGACAAATGACAATGACTTTGTGACAAATCTAATTGGTTTTCAATGTTGAGTAAATATCCAACAGTTAAAATATTGTTCAGTACAACACAGGCCCTACGTCTAATGCTCCTGTGAAGAGGTTTTTTCATATTCAGGTTTCATTCATAACTGCAAAAGGCATAATTTGTTTGACACAATGTTTGAGACCTTGTTGTCATTAAAAGGAAATTAACCTTTTTTATAAATGGAAAGTTAAACTAATAACATCTAAATGAATTAAATGTGCTGTTTTATTCATGGTTTTCATATTTCATATTCATGGTTTCCCTGCATATAATCTTCCAGCTGTAAGCCATATTTTATGCAAATATGTGGTAAACATACTTGAGCTGCTCATTACCCATCAAAGAATTGAATTTTCAACAATTTTTATTCGATAGTAATCAAGGGATTTTTACTTTTTCATTATGTATTTTGTATTTAAAAAATGTATTTTGAAATTACTGAATCTGAGCTCTTTCTTTCATTGATCAAATTGGGCTCTGTTTCATTTCTTTGTTTTCAAGACAAGTGTTTGTCACTCAGTCTGTGTGTCAGAGAAACTAGTCTGAGGAAGACTGTATTGCTTGCTTCTTGCGATGTTTGACTTATAGCTAGGACCAAAAAAAAATACCACCTAAAATGCAAAAGACAAGGATCTCTAAAAGAGTGAGTCTTTGAGCTTCTCTGTTTTAAATGTGCTGTTTGTCTTCCCTCTTATGTCTCGCATGTTTTTAAGGCTTTTGTGACGTTGCTATTTTTATAAATACTTGCTTTAAGTCATTGCTTTTGATGCGATGGAAACAGTATAGTATTGTGATAGAACTAAATAGGTATTGCCTAAAATCGGCTCAAATCTCATGCATAATTCATTCTTCTTCAAAAATATTAGACAGGTATTACTTTGGTTGCTTAAATTTTCTCCTAAGATAAAATTTCCATCAATGCAGATTTAGAAGGAACTTGGTTACTTCGGTTAATGCTCCACATGCCTGCAGGATTATATTTTTCGTAAAATAATAAATGATACAGTTTAATTATGATATGTTAATTAAGAAAAAATGAAATACTGTGAATAAAATAATGCAAATGAAAGAAGGTAAATGGGAGAATGCGTTCAATTATAAATAACAATGTATGATTGTGGGTTTCAAAGAGGAAACAGTGTGCTTGATTTAAAATAAACTTGTGAAATTGGCCATGTTGTTTGTGCACCATTTATATTTGCAGAGAATGATTTTTTTATGTCTGATTTGCGGTTTTTTTACTCAAATTGATTTTCTGAGATGTAATTTTTCACTATGTTAACTCTGTATTAACAGGTTCGATGCTGTGGCAGACACCGGTGTCTGCCCTCGGACTTACGCAAGATGCTCGGCGGACACCGGTGTCTGCCAACACTTTCCTAGGTGCAAGGGCCAGTTGTCCTCCATTTCCATTGAGAAGCATATTGTATGTGTCCGCCACGGCACCTCCAACGGGGCGGCTATAATGGTTTCCAAAAATTTTGTATTTATCGATGATTTTGAGTTTTCTATTTGCAAACTGGCGTTTGATCCTTGTATCCCTTAGCCCTTGGAGGCGACTCAATATTTTTGATTGAATATACTTACTTGTTAATTCCGCTAATAAATCAGAAACACAATGAGATAAGACACAATTTGAACAACTTTACGCCATGTTTGTGCCTCTTCTGAGGAACGTATTGTTTCATAACTAGCCAGCCTTTAAATGGAACCAAACTTTCATCTATGCAAATATTTTCACCAGGGTTATACATTTGCTGAAATTTTATCTCAGTTTTATCTAAAACAGGTTGAATTTTATGGAGGTGATCATTTTCTGGAGCTTATTCGTTGTTAGAAAAGTGCAGCATCGGTAAAAGCAACTGGAATCTATTACTGCTCATGGCCTTAGGAGCAATGTCGTTTTAGTACACAGACAAGAATGTTTTTGTCATGACAAAGAAACAAAATTTTATTCTGGTTCAACCGTAAATTCCGGTTAAGCGATAATTATCAAAAACTTATCAACTCTTGGCATTGTTAGGAAAATACTAATTATGAATTTTGGAAATGATCGGATAATTACTTTTTAAGATAGAGCGCACACAAACTTTTTAACCACAGACAGACAGACACACAGACAGACATGTTCGGGAAAATAGCCAAAACGAGCTCTATGGGCCCCAAAACATCTATTTCCGTCAAAATCTGGAGGTCGAATTTTTTGTGAATACAATACTTTCTCTATACTATGTATAGGGAGAAAGTAAAAATGGTAATGAGCTTAGTATTTTTCATAGTTATTAGAGTGGGAAATACTCAGTTAATTATTTATTTAACAGTGTTGCATGAAGTATGGAGTCATCAAATCAATAACACTAGCTTTTGTTTGATTTTCCTTAAGCCTGTGATGTTAACTTTCAGAGGTTTCAATGACAGCCTTGGGTTAGCAACCTAAGACTCATTTTTTCACATTATTAAAATTAATTAAAAAACAATTAACATTAAAGAACTATTAACATTAAAGAACTATTAACATTAAAGAATTATTAACAAAAAACATCTCAAGAAATTTAAGGCTATTTCTGCTTTATCTCATCCTTTTCTTTTTTGCATAATGGTATAATTTATAATAAAGTTAATTCAGTTTTTTAAATTTATGAAAGGCAATTATTTTGCTTAATTTAGAATGAGTTTGTTACAAAGTCAGTCTATGGCAGTCTTAAGCTATAAATATTTACCTATGAAGACATTTGGCGTGAATTTGTAACATAGACACTGATTCTTATCCTTCCATCCCCTCCGCATAGTGCTCTCATTGCTCCTTTTGTTTGAATTCTTAAATTTCTAAGAGCTATCTCCATTTCAATAATGCAATTGAATATTTGGTATTTGTTTACAATTCATAACTTGTCTACTTGTTGTGCCTGCTGTTTCTATCTTTATGTTTTTCTTTCTCCCTTAGGCTCAAAAGGACATTCATGCCCTTCAAATTATTTCCGGTGCAACGGAAGTAGTTTCTTATGCAAACCCATAGTTGGTCTCTGTGATGGAAAATCAGATTGCCCCAATAGCTCCGATGAAGGAGATTTTTGCTGTAAGTACATTTATTCATCTTCTTGATTATTAAAAATAAATTGTCACAGTTTTTTACTTTTAAAAATCATTTTTGTTGAAGTAGCTAAAAACATATTTGAATTCACTTTTAGCAAATTCAACACTTTGTGAAGAGGTGCAGTGTTCTCATGGATGCAGGCCTTCACCGAAAGGACCTCTCTGCTATTGTCCCGAAGGGGGGCAACCCAATGGCACTCTTTGTGTTGGTAATTTTTTAATTTTACATACTTTCAATCAAAAGAAAGTAAATATGTTTCATATCTGTCTTAATGGCAAGCTCTTATCAATTTTTCTTGATTATAAAATTTGCTATCCATTTAGATATCTTAAAAACTGATAATGAATTAATCTGATGGTTCGTTGAGAATTTTTACAAAGTTATTAAATTAGTAAAATTAATGTGTTGTTTTTGGATGGCCATTTGCAATGTTAAATTATTTTTTAATCGACATGAAAAATTAATTAATTATTAACTTTGAAAGTATGAAATTTGTTTCTGTAAATTTTGTTTACAATATGGTTTACTAATTACCTAAATTTGAAAGATCAGTTAGGAATGTCAATATTAGCTCTATGAAATGTGAGCTTTATGAGTAAAGGAAGGTTGGTGTCATTAAGGAAGAGCTCATAAAGCTCTAATTTGGCAGAAGTGGGATTGACCTGGGATGGTAAGGCAGCCTCCAGGATAGAGGAAGGTCCCGGGTTAGATTCTTGGCCCTGTCACACTTTTTTTAAGTCTGTTTTTCCTTGGTTTTTTTCCCGGGTGCACACCCTTATGTGCCAAGAACTGTTTAGCCCCTTCCTTCATAAGACAAAGGTTTTTTTTTCTGAGGCAGTTGAAAGTTTCTGAGTCTGGGTGAATAGTTGTGTCTGGGTGAATTGTTGTGTCTGGGTGAGTTGTTGTACTTCGAATTATCGCACTCCGAGTTGTCATGATTCATTTCTTAATAGAGGTATAGTAGAAAGGAATAATTAACCTGGAGACTTTTTTTACCCTTTTTTTGAAATTTATTTATGAATGGAATTAATAGGGTTTTGTTATTTTAAATACAGAAAATTAATAATTAGCTTGTGAGTCCAACTTGCTTTATTCTGTGAATAATTTAAGATTTATGACAATTATGAAATATATTTATGTAATTTCGCAAATTTTGTATGCAGTAGAAGTCTGTTATAATGAGAACTGACAAAAATTGGAGAAGTACTTTATAGCCAATTTCTAATTCTAAATGTCCGAGGAAGTGAATCCAAGGTCAGCAAGTGCAGCAGAATGGAGCTGTTTGATTTTTAATTCTCACGAAAATGTTTCAGGATGTGTAAAATAGTATGTTTGCATCAAAAATATTATTTCAATGATTCAAAAACTATAGCCAAAGTCCTGCTTTCACCAAAACATGAATTTCGTTGACGGTAAACAGTTACTGGCCTTTTAAAACATGACAAGAACATTCTCTTCACTGAAAATCACTTTCTTCCAAAAATCAGCCCCCTTGTTCACATTTTTCTCTATGAATGCTAACCTGGCATGTTTATGTGTAAGGGTTAAAATATTTTCAATAGCTGTGCCTGGCTTCGAGTTCACAGAATTTGCTGCACAGCTTCTGAACTTCTTAGAAGTCCAACTGCTCGTCTCTGGTGCAGTACAAAATGGATTTTCTCGAATGTGGTCAACATTATGCTTATCCTTGGTAGTAACTCCGGGCATTCCAGGCCCCGGTTGATGCAATTCCTCCCATATTTTCTTTAATTTTGAAGTTGTGGAGTCGGTGACATTATACTCCCATGCTATTTCACAAACTCCTGCCTCTTGGTTTTGACGCCTGAGTATTAGCTGAGGCATTGCTAAAACATACTAACTTATGCACACACACGATCAACTAGAACTAACATAACTAGTTCTAATATTCCTATTCTTCCAATAGAAATTGTAGTCTCTCACATACAATAGTAACCATCTTATCAAGCCATAACCCTGAGGGAGAAGGGGAATCAGAATTAGCTCTCCTTTTATCTCCTCCACTCATCAGACGGCCCTAAGTTTCATCCCATCCCACCAGTGGATGTCAATATTATGGAAACTCAATTTTATATTCCTGTGCTAGGGGTCACTGCCAAAAAGAAGCAAGAAACAAGGGGATATATGGATGGTCGAAGGGGAGGTTGAAACTCATTAGAAGTCTGTAATCTGTAATCTAAGCATTCTGAAGCATTTTTGCTGAGGAAGGATGATGCGAGTTGTGATCAGCAAATGCATGAGTTAGGAGACATTAAATTTTTCATTTAATTTTGCGGATAAACCGTAACTTCCGGTCAAGCGATATTCATCAAAAACTAATCAACTCTTAGCATTGTTGGGAAAATACTAATTATGAATTTTGGAAATGATCGGATAATTACTTTTTAAGATAGAGCACCCACAAACTTTTATACCACAGACAAACACACACACAGACAGCCATGTTCGGGAAAATAGCAAAAACGAGCTCTATGGGCCCCAAAACATATATTTCCATCAAAATTTGTTGGTCGAATTTTTTTGCGAATACAATACTTTCTCTATACTACGTATAGGGAGAAAGTAAAAATCGCTTGCTATAACGCAACTCTCGTAATACGCCATTCTCGTTATAATGGACTTCTACAGTATTGTAAAAATTGTAATATCATTGATTTGTAATTTATAATTTTTTAATTGTGTTATATGACCTACTGCCTTTGGAAGCTTTTGGGGGTTTTCCTCCTGACTTGGGTGAAAACTAGGCAGTGTAATTCATGTTTCCCTCCCCTCACGAGAATGACTACTACTGGCCCTATGCCCATTTTTAGTGTTTAAGTGTTAATATATGAATAATTATTAGGATTAATTCAGCCTAATAATCATCATAATAATGCAGAAATTTTCTTTTGTTTCAATTGGAGATTTTGATGAGTGCCAGCTCGATGGGATTTGTGACCAAATTTGCACCAACTTCCCTGGCTCCTATAATTGCTCCTGTGTCAGTGGTTATGTTCAAATGAATAACACTTGCACTGCTGTAAACGGTAAGTTATATCACCATAATATTGTATCCTCACTTGCTTATTCTTTCCTATTTTGCTTTTGAATTTGCTTCCTATTTATAGTGGTTATGTTAAACTGAACTAACTTGAAAATCAAGAAACTTATCTAACATTTTGGCTGTATTCATTGTCTTGCAGATACTAAGTTGTATTTTATCTGTAATCTTGAAGTCTGAATACTTAGTTATTTAGAGTGATTTTTTAAATAATTACTAAAAAAATTATGACATTATTTATTACCAAATCTAAAATTTTGGTTCATATTTTAACCCTTTGGCTTAAGGAGCCGGCGATTTGCCTGCAAACCGTCTTGTGCCTTTGATTAAAGAGCCACCAATTTGCCATTTCTTTGCACTTCCTTAGTCCATCTCCTCTCTTTACGACATGAATTGAATATTTCATATTCTTCTTTTTCAAGTAATAACAAATGAATCATTCTCCATTATAAATATACTAATTAATTTTTACCATATAAAAATACCAGTCTTTGTGACTACAGCTTTTGTGTTGTTTTTATTCGTCTTGGTTGATCCATAGTGCAAACATGCAACATCAGTTATTTTTTCTCTATTTTCTCTCTGAAAGGATCTAATTGTGACTAATCCAATCCAGAATGAATCTGATTTTATTCATTTTGACTCTGAGACTTTTGAGAGTGAAATGTTTACAAAGTGGATGATGAACAGTCGTGTCACCATAATAAGGCATTTCTTATCTTCTAGATAATAAAACGATATGCATCAAGTTTGAATGATCATGTTTGGTCACTGCTGGCTGTGACAACTAATATAAATAGTAAACAAAACAAATCGCTTGAATAATCTAAGAGTGGCAGTGACAATATGTAATCAATCCTCTGAAGAAAACCCAAAATTACTAATTCCCAAAAATTGCTACTTCTATGGCATATCATAGCATCAACCCAGCAAAAACCTTCGTAATTGATATAATCCTTATTACAATACACTACTTTGTATAGAGATTCTTTCATGAGTTCAGATCCTTATTTACCAAGCTACACTACTTATCTCAAATATGTTTGACATTTCAGTTTTACCTAATTGTCGCGAGGAACCGTGGTCGTGATAACTTAGTTTAGCCTTTACGGTCCTCCCGCTGGCCTTAGGTATGGGGAGAGCAAGGGCCCCTCACCAATAATATTCTGGAAAACCACGGTGACATTTGGTCTGTCACTGATTGACCTCCACTTGAGAACTTTCCTTAAAAATTGTCATGACACCACTCAGGCAATTGCATCACAACTCTTTCTCAGTAACAAAATAAATAAAATTCCACAGTAAACAAAAACTAAACTTCCGTTAAAATGGTATTGGAAAAGATTGTTACATGTGCTCCTCACCCCTTTATAAAAAATTAATTAATTGATTAATTCAATCATTGGTAATATCAACAAGGTTAAATCCTTTTGTTTTCAATTTTTAAAAACACAATTGTGAATGCCAATTTCTTCCCTGGAATCATCGGCTAAATAACAAGAAAGGCCAGCTATCCTTGCAATGGGGTCTGATGAAAAGATGAAAACAATTATGGAAAAGCGCAACCTTGCAACGGAGGATTGTGGTTACCTTAACAAAACCATGTCTTCAATTTGGACTAATACTTTTTTCTAATTTTTTGGATTACAGGAAAGGATTCTAATATGGGAATGGTGGAATTTATTTTTGTTATTTAAGGCCATTTATTGCTTACAATGTAATAATTTTCTGGTAAATTGTAAATTAAATTTATTTTTCAATTATGTTCCATCAGTTTAAGTTATGGCATTAATATGTATTTGTTTTGGGGGTGTTGTGTTCTGATGGTGATCAGATGGGGGTTGCATGAATATTCTAACTAAAGTGGAGAACTTCAAGTTCGGAGTGATAATTTACGGGCCATAGTGGCTGAGTGCTTTGCATCCTCGTACGTTATCATTCCAACCCCATGGTCCTGTGTTCGAATTCCAGCCAGTTGGATTTTTCTGATTAGGGAATGGTCGTGTGTGATTGTTCATTGTTATTGTTAATTACCTTCCACTGTAAGGATCCAGAAAATGGATGTTTGAGGGGTATATGGAATAAATAAATAAAATTTCCAATTTTGTGTTAGGAAACTTGTCAATTTTTTTGTGGCGACAATGCGACAACTCGTTGTAACCATCGTCTAAGAAGAAAATTAAAGACTAAATTATTGAGAGGGAAAAAGAAGAGAAGGAGAAGCTGAGAGGAAGTTGAAGATGGGTACTGGAGAGAAGCACATTGGTCACTTGAAGCAGTAGAGGTGACGTTGACTGTTCAAAGTTTCGGGGCATCGCACAGAAGAGAATGCTCTTTTGGCAAAAAGCAGTCACCACGAGGTCCCTCCTGGAATTTAATTGAAGAGAATTTCCTGAGTGAGGAAAAAGGAGTTATCTGTTCCTTGGCAGTGTCTCGTGGGAAACCTCACTTTCTTGGCGTTTTTTGGCATTTAGTTTGGGTGGACAGTATCCATGTAACCTTTCATTGGGCCGCTGTCACAGTGTAGTATTTCCTGAGTAACCGTATTGTTTATGCATCTTAGTTTGTTTCACTTTCTTTCCACCTCCAATAATTCCAGTATCGACTGGAACATAATTGTTTATTTTTTGTGTTTGTATTATTTATCATGTGCTTAAAGGGTAATAAAGATCAAATTTATTCTTCGTGTTATACTTACCCTTGACTCCCTTGACTTCCTCTCGATAAGACAACCTATTTCACAACCCTTATCAGCTGCGCTAGCCTGGCCTAGTTAACCGTAGGTTTGGCGTCCGTATGGTTTATACTCGTGTGTGTATCCCTTGAGGTAACTGATTTTGACTAAATTTGGCAAATCGCTTTGATTTGATAAAAAATGAAAACCCCTGAACCATTTTGTAATTTATGCAATTGTTTACGAAATATTGCAATATTTAAAAATTAAAATTTTACAAAAGTGCCTTTGCGTATGAGGCTATATCTCCGGTAATATAGAAGCTAAAAATACCTAATATGGCTTGATTTAAAGGTCTTTTAGATAAGATAATTATAGAAAACTTTTAAAAAAGTTTATAACAATTTTGAATTTTCAAATCGATTTTTGATGGTGTAACCACCCTTTTGATTTTTTCTCATTTTTTTATATGGTGTACATACAACCCTCCTCTACAAATAAAAAACATTTGGTGAGGGTAATATTTCATTAAAGAAAGAAAGAAATTTTTTAGTATAGGCGTGACGCTTGCCGCGACACCACGCCATCCTGCTTGCACGCCAAAGGTTATGTATTCCGTTTCCTCAGATCTCAGCACGCTTATTCTTCCATCTGCTTTTTACCTATTTTTACTCTTTACTGACCCTTTAATTCTCTTTACCCTTACCGTTCGCCATTTTTTTCCCACTGAAGTAATCACCGCTTTGGTATCCAGGGTAAAGGACACCATTTTTAACAGCTGAGGTGACAATAGGCCCACCAGCGCAATGGCCAAGCTCGGGGGCCTCCAATGCTACTCTCCTCTGGTCCCCAATCCCATTTTCCTTGCTTATTATTAGGGGTCTTTATTATAGGCAAGATTGAGACTAAAAAGTCTTCCATCCAACCTGTTGTTAAGTTGTTACATTATTATAAGTATATTACATCTATCAATGAAACTTAGAGGAAAATGTAAAAGGGGATTGCACATGTAAAAAAAACCTAAGAAAGGCTTAGGAAAAATGTTTACTGCAGGAAAACACCCACAAAGAAAGGGGATGAAAAACCTGCGCACACCTACCGATAGCAAAAACTAAAAGACATTAAAGAAAACAATGCACATATAACCTATAGAATATATTTTATTATATTCTCAGAAACCTTCAAGCAAAGCGCTCAGTGGATATCTTGCACCTGCAAGCATTCACATATTACTCATATAAGAGATTAAAGTGTATGGTTTATAAGGATCTGAACTCTGGTCTTAGAATGTGATCAATGCATGAAATGAAAACATATGAAATTGAAATTGTAAAAGTCAAAGTAAAGCGAGAAGTGAAAAAGTCATGCTGCTGTTTTTCACTTCTCGTTTAACTTTGGGTTTATGGTGCACACTTCGTCAATGAGAGATAAATTTCATTTCGATGATCTTTTAATGAGGAATTGATTTGTTCCAGTATGCAGTATATTTGGGACTTAAAGGATGGAGATGAAATATTTATGTGCTATTACGGTCGTGTAAAGTCAGTAGTGGAGAATGATTTCAATCAATGTAATTTCGTGAAAACTTTTTCAATATGAGGTGGTGATAACCAAAACATAGTAAATGTGGTACTTGGAAACAATTCCTACAATATGTAATTAAGGCAATAGTTATAGTAACTATTTTGCATTGGAATAAATTTTCTCATACTTCATTGATAATATGATAATATTACACATAATTATCTCCTGATGCTCATTTACTTTTGTTGGCATTTATTATAATCCATTCTTAATTGTTAACTTTAAATCAACCTTCAGTTAAAATATCTCTCTATAGTTTGAAAAACTTAGCTAAATGTACAATTTGGAATGATGAAATTAATACATAACTCTATCTTACACTATAGCCAGTATTACATTAAATTATTCATGTTATTAATTCCTTTCGTTAATTAATATTATTATATTTTATTTTTGATGTTCCTCTTTTATTTTGATAGTGATTTTCTTTCAGTAGCAGAAGTGTTTGAAAGGGCTTTTTCTCATAAAATGTCTTCTAATTCAAAAATATTTTTCTTTTGTTTACCTTCAGTTCCACCAAATGATCCTCCTGCTCTCATATTTGCAACCAGCCAGGATATACATTGTATAAGGTTTGATGGAAGTACATGTTGGCCTGGTAAGGAAGAAGAATCTAATAAGGCTCACAGGAAAACAAGTGGAACTGAGCAGACTTTAGCTCTTGACTTTTACCATAGAAACCAGTCTCTTTGCTTCATTCATCACAATGGAACACGTGTTTTGATTCGATGTGCTCTTGTCCATGATCTCTCTGTGTTTTGGGACCCGCCACTACCTGCCATGTTCTCTCTTGAATGTGAGTTTCATATCACAAATCAGTTTGTTTTTATTTTCTGTAATTGTGTTTTATTCATTCATTTAAATAATTGGCTTTTACAGCTATGACTCATTTAGCCTTGGATTGGGTCAGTCTGAACTGGTACTTCCTGGATGACACCCGGGAGATGATTTTCTTATGTAATGCTACTATGAAGGCCTGCATTATACTAATTGATGTTGACCTGAGCAAACCAAGAGGCATAGCCTTGGATCCAGCGAAAGGGTATTGTTCATATATGGGTTATTAATATAATGAATCTATCAATGTGTCTATGAAAATCAAAGGCCCATTTCCAGCAACTGAAAATTTTCATGTATTGTTGTTTAGTCTTCAAATGTAAACTTCTCTTTTCCAAAAGATTTCTATGAATCCCTCTTTGTTTCATGATCCTCTGTTAGTGGGCTGTACAATTTATGTATAGAATTTTAAATCTATCTGTGAAAATTATATTTTCTTAGAAAAATAGATTTAGGGAAGACTTCTTTTTGGTAGAAGTTCATGCATGTTTATTTAATTTTGCTGTTATGGGTTATTTTCATTCTTGAACCAAAAAACTTTCCTTTAATATTATTTCTTGGTATATATTTTCTGGATAGTTCATTTATGAATTTATTTATCAGTTTATTTTTTACTTACATGTAAATGTATAACTATTTGTTCTTTCTCTTTATATTATGATATTACTGGTTTGTCTTGTTTCAGATACATATCATTTAATCTCAATTTACCACTAGTTTCCTATCTATAGATTTCACAGGTATTTCATACTCCCCTATCTTGAAGAGCGCATTCCTGCTGTAGAATTTTTTTCCTAAGCTCTTACCTTATCTTTTTCAAATCCACATAGTGGTCTTCTTCTGTGTACTTTTCCAATATCTCTCTCTTCCATAATGACAATGGGTTAGATGTCAAAAATAACTTCATAGTCTCAATCTCACATTGTATAAAGTTCTTAATTATTATTATTACATTCAATGTTAGTGTTTTATATTTGGATTTTTTTTTAATTGCTTTTTTGAACTTATTGCAGACTCATGTTCTTTACAAAATGGGGAGCATCCACGCCAATGCTTGAGAGAGCCAATCTCGATGGGACAGAACGAACTCCTCTCGTAGAGCATAAAATTGTATATCCTTATGGAGTAGCCTTAGATTTCCCCAACAAACATGTATATTGGGTCGATGGATATTTGGATTTTGTGGAGCGTGTTTCATATGATGGGACCAATCGCAGAACAGTTAAGAAAGGATTTCATGTATGTTGTTTGTATCCATTTATATTATATCAAATATATTTTAAATCTTGCTTGACTTTTGTCTCTCCTTTGATTGGGAAAATGATGTGCATGAAAAATATATAGATGGTATATCAGTAATCTATTTAATTATATCATTTTCAAGTTAGGTTCTTAAGTTTTATTATTTTTGTTTCTCTTTTTTAAAACTTAAGAGTAATTGATTATTTCCCTATTTTATTAAATTTATTTAGAGGGATGGAGCTGAATAAGTTTATAATATAAGAAGTGTCTATCCTCTTTTTAATAATGGTTGAAAAGTTATTGCATAATTGAGGATGATTTCGATCCATCTGAAGAAATTAATTTCAGTTTCTGCAATAAAAATTTTAAAAAAATACATAATTGATCGCTCTTTTGGCATCAAGGACGATTAATTCAATTCTTAATGTGATGAGTTTAGATAAGTATAACCTTAAATTTCCTAGAACACTGTATTAATTATTTCAACTCATTAATATGGTGCCAAGCTATTTCAAAAATCATGAAAACGCTACTACTTTGGCTGCACCAACTGCGACGCTCCATTAAAAAAAAAATCTGATGAGTTGCTGGGCCATATGCATAAAAGGAAGCCAAACCTTTCAATACGCAATAATAATAATACGTAATAGCAACACGCAATAGGTATTACGCTAAGCATTTGGTAGAATATAACTTTTTAAATGGATTTATATTCATATTAAAAAGTCATCTTCAAAAAATAACTTGTTTTCAACCCCCCCTTTTTGTATGTTTTTATCTTATACCATACATTCATAATTCATTCTATGCTATTGAGCATTTATGATTCCTTACTGATCTATTCTAAGAAAGACCAGCTTTGTATTAATAAGAAAAATATTTCTCCCTTTTTATCACATCCTCGCATCAAGGAGGTGGAATAGGTATAAGCCCTTATTACTTGAACGCAATTAATCACAAACTAAGTTTTCCCAATTATCTTGGATAAAATGCACCGCCATGTTTCTTATAGACCATTCCCCCAAACATAAGAAAGGGTACCTCTTCACATGGGAGTTACCTATCACTTTCACACGATTATAATGATTTTATTAATAACAAAATTAATGAAAACTCATTTACAAGCGACAGTTACCAATTTACATTTCAATTGAACTAGTCAATGCTCTCCGAGTGGCGGCTAGAGCTGATTCCTTCATTTCTATGGAAACAAGTCGACCTTTTACTCGTCATTTAAAGCAATTGCTTGCAAGTAAAAGCAAATTAAGAGAAGGTTTTGCTTTTACTTCTACCTTTTGCTCAGAGCAATTGCTTTTACTTCTACCTTTTGCTTTTGAGCAAATGTTTCTTTTTATGCATATAGCCCACTATTTGTGTGTTTTCTTTCTGGACTATTTCGACTAGATTCTATTAAAATCATTTGGAAGCAAAATGAATGCCGTCATATGACTTCAAACTTCATCCATCTGTGTCAGACGTAATAAATCGGTGGAAATATATACTCAAGTAAAAGTAATCTTACAAGAAATATGCACTTCTTTTCTGTTTGTTATAGTGAACCAATTCAGAGATACATTTTCATTTTTATTCATCAATATCTAGCATTAAAAAATCAACAACATATCGCAAATAGGAAAAACAAACAACCCATAAACCACTCTGCACAAGAACCATCGCTAAATTACACTTTCCACATATAAGCAGGTTTTCTTTGAGTATTGCGGCGAGGGACGAGTAAGGACGGAGGAACCGAATCAAGGTGGGTCAATTGATTCATTTTGAGTTTCCTCGTCCCGTTCTGACCCATTTGGGTGTTTGAGTATTTGTATTTCCTTCGAGTAAAGGCCGACCCATGTACCATTTACCATTACCCTTTGCCTATGTCATCACATAGACCCAGGCGCTCTGAGAATACAGGTCGAGACGGTTAACCACTTCCACCTACCACAGTTCCATAGTTTTTTTACCATTTATAGAAGATATTACAGAAACATATTACCTGTAAGTTTTCAAAAGTGTGGTTTTTCTGTAGCAACATTTTTCTTTGATAAGGCCGGGTTCCCGGCCCTGTCAGACTTTTTTCAGACTTTTTTCAAGTCCGTTTTTCCTTGGGAATTTTCCTGGGTGCACGCCCTTATGTGCAAAGTCACCTAAACCCTTTCCTTAGTAATGGTTTTATTGTATTCCATTGATAGATAAGTTTCATAATAAACTTGTTTTAGTTTAGCTTTCTTGTTTAGTTAATTACTGGTAGTTTAAACCTCAGAGCCCAACCATCCTAAAAAGGGTGCATTTGGAAGTTATGAGTGTAAAATTATTTAATTGTTTATTTTGCTTAGTTGTTATGATTCCAAGGTATGAATTAGTAACTAAATTACCTAATTGAAAATATATTTCTACTTTTCCGCAAAGGTTTTTATACAAGAACTACCGGTTTCGGTATATTACCATCGTCAGGTTCAAACAAAACTGAATCCTCAAACTGCTGAGGCTTACATTGTGATTTGGGTGATGACAGATAAAAATACAATGTAGAAGAGTTGGAAATAGACATAAATGCTATGACAACCAATCAGGAGGAGGATTGGGAGGGGAAAGTTTACAGGTGACTAAAGGATGGGGGAGAGGGTGGATTCCAAGATGGGGGAGGGAGAATGTAAAAGATACTCGTTAATAAGGGAACAATGGGGGTAGGAGAGGTGACGTTTAATTTCAAGCTGTTCTAGGGCATTGAGTCGAGGACTTTTACTTTGAAAGTGAAGGATTTCTGGGGAAAAATCACTTGAATGACCGTTTTCGAAAAGGTGTTTACTAAAGTGGGAGGAGGGAGATTTATGGAGGAAAGCTCTATGGCGTTCTTGTGTTCTGACATTAAAATTGCGGGTTGTCATCCCAATGTAAATTCCATCACATTCCTTACAATTTAGTTTATATACTCCCGGTCTGTCTAAAGCTTTGAATTTATCTTTCGAATTGGCTAGTAATTTCATTAGCGTGTTATTATTTTTATATCGTGGAATCACGTTATATTTCCATAGCCTTATCGATAGATTGCTTCAGATACCCCTTTCCCCCATTAACTATTCCTGTGAACTAAATACTATGAAAGCTATAGCCAGTGCCAATGGATATCCTACCAGTTTAATTGACAAATTGCTTTCACGGAAAGAGAAGAACCTCATTAACAGACGAATTTTTCCCCTTGCCTCTGTAACTGATATAGAAACCTCGTGGGGAACACGAGATTCAACGGTAAATGCAAAAAATTAAAGATTTGATTGAGGGAGGCAATATTAGTATTGGCTGACATGGACCAGATAGGGGAGCAATATGTAATGACCGGGATTACGATGATAGTGAAGTACAATCTAAGAACGTTTGGGTGCTTCAATTCGGTAAATTGATATCAAATCCCAAATAGCAAATGTGCCTTTCTTCTGTCAGCCTGGATATGGTCAATGAAGTTTAACTTAGAATCAACTAAAATTCCCAAGTCTTTTGGGAGCTGACTCTTTTCAGAGGAGTAAAGTTTAAGGTATAAACAAAATCTAGAGGGGACTTGCGTAAGGAAATAGACATTACAGAGCATTTCTGGGAATTTAGATGTAGTCTCCACTTTTCACACCATTTATTATCTATTATGTATAGACGTTTCTCTGGATATCTATTATATATAGATGCTTGTCCGAATTCATTCATGGATATACCTATATAGATAGATAGATAGATAGGATACTAATTCACAGGCTAAACCACAAACGTCATTGACTTAAAATTTTTACGACGTATTGGCCATTATGTGTAACCGCCAGAAAAATTGCGATTTTGAATCTCAGTGTCATGGGTTGATTCCAGAGGGTCCCAAAGTCCCGATTTTCCCCCTTTAAAAGCATTGTTTTGATTTTCGGGATTAAAAAATAATATTTCCCGGATAGGTAGAGAATTAAAACTCAAGGAGCCAATAGATATGGTCAGGATCTATCGATAACATTAATGACTTTTACAAAAAATATCCTGGGTTCGATGCTAGGACAATGCAAAAATCTGCCCTTTAAAATACATAGAGGTTATTTTTCATTATCTGTTTTGATGCACTTATCGAAATGATAGGAAGTTCATGTTTAGCTAGAAGATGTATGTTAAGAATTGGTTTCAGAAAAAAATTTAGATAAGACAGTACTGTTCCTGGGTTTGATGCCAGAGCACATTAAAATTTCTCTCATAAGGAATATATGGGAAAAGTAGGACGTCGTTTGAGGCATTTGTAGCCAATATTTCTGCCTGAATTTTCACTTATAGTTAGAGATGGTGATATTCTATTGTGCTGCATAGAAAATATCACCAGAAAGACCTGGGTTCGATGCCAGGCGGTAAATATATCCCCCATATATAATACATTAGGGTAGTTTTTCATTATATTTTTGATGCACTTATCGATATGATTGGAAGTTCTTTCTTTGATAGAAGATGTGTATTAAGACTCCGTTTTAGAAAATAATTTAGATAAGGCCTATTTGCATTTGCTGATAGGTCCTGGGTTCAACACCAGGCATCTCAAAATTAGAAATTGCAAATTTTTTAAAGATTTTTTTTGAACCCCTTCCAGATAACTTTGAAAGTTAAAACTTGGTACTTGAATAAAGATTATTAACACATTTCATATGCTTGCAGTGTGCAAGCAACTTTTACTCATATTTATATAAGAGTGTAGATAGATCATCTATGTATAGCATAAAAAGATATGGACCGAGCACACTGTCTTGAGGAACTCCCGAAGATATTACTGACCATTCAGATTTAATCCTGTCAAGTGCAACTGATTGAGTGCAATGTGTAAGATAGTTGTTTATCAGAGTCAGAAAGTTACAATTAATTCCAAAGCGGTGTTCTAGTTTACAAAGAAGGAGGGTGTGATCTACAGAATCGAATGCTTTTGAGAAGTCTAAGAATGTGGAGTCTAACTGGGATTTATTTATAATAGAGCTAACAGTGTGACTTTGGAAAATATCGAGGTTAGCTAATGACGACGGATGTGGTAAGAATCCATGCTGATTAGCTGAGAGATAGGAAGAAGTAAAGTAAAATAAACGATTAAGTATTATTTTTTCGCAGACCAAGGATAATATAGGTAGAAGAGAGATGGAACGATAGTTTGAGACATTTCATCTAGAACCTGATTTGTGTATCGGCGTAACGTTAGCAGATTTCCATTGTATTGGATATTGACCTAGGGCAAAGCAACGGTTAAAAATTAGTGATAGTGGGATACTGAGGGAGCTCACAATGTTTTATGAATATAGGATGGATCCCATCAGGACCAGGTGATTGGTGTGGTGAAATCTTCTCCAGGAAATTCAGCACTTCTTCAGGAGTTGTTTGAAGAGAGGATATTGAATGACTGTAAACAGGGGAAAGATCGTAACCACCAGCTGGACCCAATGATTGCACAGTAGAGCCAGAGAAAAAGTTAAGGAAAGCACTAGATCTTTTGCTTTCACTCACTTCATTGCCATTGTATGTCAGAGCACTTGAAATATGAGTATATTTCCGACAGGTGTTAACCATAGCCCAGAATTTGCGTGGATTTGTTGTTAATGAAGAGGACATTGATTGAACGTAATTTGAATAATCATGACGAATCAATGATTTAGCTAGACGCCTTAGATTGCAGAAGGAAGTTTTTGTTTCTGGATTTGGGTGAGGATCCCACAAATACCAGGCACGTTTTTTATTAGCTAGAGTGAGAATCGTATCTGACATGTACCACATTGGAAACTTCTTCGATTTGGGTGTCTTCAAAGGTACAAACTGTCTGTTGCAGGAGATGGTAATGTTGTAAAAAAAATCGACAGCGTCATCAATCAGGAGGGAACTTAACATACACCAAGGAATCAGCTGTAGGGCATGGTTGACCTCCTTCCATCGAACTTTCGACCAGATGAGGAAGGGTCTTGGTGGGGGTGGACTCTTGAGGTTACTTTTACTGCTTGGCAAACGGAAAGACACATCGAGGGACTGATGGTTGGAGTCAAAAATGTTCCTGTTCCTGGCGTAATATTTTCAGGGGTGAAAGAAGAAATACAATAATCCAGAGTTGCCAAGTTTCGTGTTGGATGAGAGTTGAACTGGGCTAGACCCAGAAGAGACAAGTGGTTGAGGAAAAAGCTATCCAATGAGCTTTGTGGTGCACCGGTGGTGGGGGAATCCCAGGATATAGACAAATTGAAGTCCCCCACCAGATTTAAGGGACCAATTGATAAAACCTTAAGAATAAAAGGTAAACATTCCTCCAGGACACACACATTGGATGATGGAGGGCGATAATAGCACCATACGTAAACGGAGTTCCTTTTTTTTCAAATACCACAAGTCACTTCACACCATAACAATTCACAACAAGTCTCTAGGTCTAGTGTCTGTTTTGCGCAGAGAGATGACTCGATTGCCAACAGCACGCCGCCAGCCCTCATAGCACGGTCTTTTACGGAAAACATTGTGTGTTCTCGTGAAGAATAACTCAGAATCATTTACCGTCGAGTTCAGCCATGTTTCCGCCAAAGCAATGATGTCAAAAGCTGACAGTTCATCGGCAAACCTTTCATATGTATCAATTTTGCACTTTAAACTCCTGATATTCTGACAGTATAAGTTTAGCACCTCTCCACACTTGGGACCAGGACTAGAAATTTGGTCACCAGATGGGCTAACCAATTGTGGACCAGGATTTGATTCGATATCACCACATAAACAGAGACACAGCATGAGGGCATAAGATAGAGAAAACAGCACAGAGAGAGAGAGGGTAAGAGAGGACCTGAGTGGTTGAAGGGCGAACAGGGGTCGGCAGTGAGGGTGGCATATATGGACGCTTAAGTCCTGACGCACAAATGGAAAAACAGAAATTCTGCAATTATTCAACACCATTCCACATTCAACAGGCGTAATTTTGCCCAGAATGTGGAAAACACATTGTGAACTGCAATGTCTCAAATGCTGCACATAAACAGAAAAAATTACCATTGAAACACAAATAAACACAGGGAGGACTCGTGAAGGGGTATTAACCCTCGCCACCTTCTTGGACACACTATTAGTTAGTTTAGTTAGACTTAGTGTTAGAAATTGGCTATAACCAGTATGCATTATAATGATTACTTTTCTGATTTTTGTCAGCTCTCCTTATAATAGACTTCTAATGTTCCTTTATTGTGTATGGTTTTAATGCAATATCTTTAATGGCTTTGGTTTTAATAAAAAGAAAATAACTTTATTTTTATCCTCAGGTTCAAAACCTGTATGGAGTTACAGTGTTTGAAAATAATTTATTTGTAACAAGTTGGAGGAACTATAGCGTTATTCGATTGGACAAATTCAAATCAGATGACCACCAAACTTTGGGTAATTTCAGCAAGCCTTTCGCTATCCATGTTTTCCATCGGCAGAGACAACCAGACGGTAAGCTTAACATTCCATTTACAGTGTCATTACATTACAATCTTAAATCCATTGCATGTCAGACTGTCTAGTGAAAAATGGAAATCTTACGAAGAATTAAAATTTACTCTTAAACATAATTATGTACATTTGATAATCCTCAATTAAGAATGGCAATAAATAGAACTGAATGAGGAAGATAGTCTTCCTTGTAACAGAATTGGTCAATTTATTTCTAGAAAATAAGCATATCTGTTATTGTTCTTGATTATCTATCTTCTATATATATAGTCAGTTTAATCCATTCCAAAACTTCATCAATCCTCATTTTGTCTTTCACTCTCATCATCTTTCTCCACAGCCACATCTCTAAACTCTCAAGGTACTTAACTTCTTGTTTCCTGTGTGTACAAGTTCTATTAAGGACCGCACTCCATATGAAGCAAATCTCTTCCTTAATTTGTACTTTTTTGGCAGTTAATAGAGCTTATGATTTAGGCTTTCTTTCCCATGGCTATTCTTAATATTTCCCTTAATATTATTCCCACATCCCTATTAGTGATATTCTCATGCTAATCTTTATATACCAAGTACAGTTGTTATGATTTACTTTTATTCCTCCAAAATTTACCCCTCTTGCCTTCTTTAGTGCTACTTAGCTTTTCTACATAAAGGTTTAATAAGGCATGTGATGCGCATCATCCTTGCCTGACTCCCTTACCAATCTTCATTTCTTCTGTTTCTTCATCTTCCAATTTCATTAACACTCTGTCTTGTGTATAGCTCCTTTATGAACTATCTAACTTTTCAATCCCCTTTGATGCTGTTCAATAATATGTTCCGTTTAAAATTATGAAAAGCTTTTTCCCAGTCTATGAAACATGTACAGTGACCTATTAATTTTCAGAAATCTTTCTGCTAACATTTAGGCATCCAATTGCATCTCTTCCCTTTCTTAAAACCAAGTTGGTTATTTTCTCTCTTTTATCTTCTTCTCAATCCTCCTTAATACTACACTTAACATTGTTTTGGTAATATGGCATTTTAGACTGATGGTTCTATAGCCTTTACATTCTTTGGCATAATTTTTCTTTGGTATCAGGAATCGTATTGTTTTCAGTAATTCTTCAGGCCAAGTTCCTGTTTTATATATTTTGTTTATTATTCTGGTCAAGTGCAGCTCCACCTAAGTTTTTCAATGCTTCCGATGGAATCTTATCATAGCCAAGAGTTTGGAGTTAGATCTTCTGCGTTGGCTGCAAAGAGTCAAGAATATCATTGAAAAACGGAGGTGACTGATGTACTCCCCATTTACTCTTAAGCCCTTCTCTACCCAATAAAGGGTTTAAAAACTTCTTCTATAATGGCTGTGAACAAGATGGGAGATAAACAGCCTCCTTGTTGAATTAAATTCATTAGTCTCCTCATGTAGTATTACAGATGCTGTGGCATTCTTATAGATACTGTGTAAGAGACAATATCACTCAGCATCCCTTGATACTTCAGAGCTTTCAGAGTCAAGGATGTACTTACCGAGTTGAAGGCTTGCTTCTAGTCCATGGAGAGCTCAAGTGGCATCTCATTCGTTCTATTGACTGCAGTGTGTGGATGCTGTCCATTGTGCTGAAGACAGAGTCTCACTTGTTCTCTTAATTTGGCTAAGTTTGTCTTCAGATGTTCAGTTATCATCCTATTGAATGTTTTTTACTGACCTGGGAGGAGGATAATGGGGAGTAGATCTTCAAATCTTCCTTGATTTCTTTTTAATCGAGAAGTGCATTCCTTGCGTGGTTCCAGTCATTGGGGATTCTCCCTTGGCAATTAGTGAATAATTGCTCTAAAACATTAGCAATCCCTGTTCCACGAGCTTTCAGATACTATGCCATCACCCCATCTGCTCCTTCTGCTTTTCCATTCTTCATCTGATTAATCACAGCCATTACTTAATCTGGAAGAATTGAGATCTTGTGAGTTATAGCCACGTTATATAATGAGTAGAGCCACAGAGTTATGATCTATGCAGTACTTTTTCGGTGCTAGTGGTGGGGGAAGTGGTGTTGCTAAATTTGACTTTTTCAGATAATCGAACGTTGACTAAAATAATAAATATGACAATAAAAAGAGAATATCTTCCCTGAATTGTATTATTGTAGTGCTGATAGTTAATCTTCAAAAAATGCTTCATTCAAATTTCCTGAAATCTGCACCTTATTTTTTTAGTTTCATTCCTAAAGCCATTTTAGAAAAATGGTTCATCTAAATAAATTGAAAAAATTAAATTATATTCTTCGTTTTTATAGCTTTCAAATATAATTTATTAACTATGCATACTTTGGTATGTTAAAGAGGTACAAAATGTTTTTCTTAGTAGACCACAAATTATCTGGTTGATGTAGTGAATAAAGTAGTCTACAGCTAAATAATGTTCTAAAAGTTAAAAGCAATAGGTTAAAAGGAGGAGGTGCAGAGAAAACGCCAATAGGGGTGGGGGAGTGCAAGCAATAGGGGGGAACAATGGAATAAACAAAGGGAAGGGGTGAAAAAGGAAATGACAGATGGAGAGGGAAATGATGGCTTGCATGGGAAGGAAAGAGAAATTCGTTTACAATATATTTGGATGAGTATTTAACAATTTATTCCAAGAGCATCCAATATTGCACTACACTGGTGAATAATAAACAAATTACTGTTTCCAATAAATGCTTACTAAAATGGGAAACACAAGGTCTATTGTTGAGGTAAGCATGTAAGTGTTCTTTTCTGATCTTGGTGAAACTTCTTCTTGTCTGGCCGAAAGCATCACAGTCTATACACACCACTTGTGTTCAAGGGTTGTACAGGCTCCTTGCAAAACACAAGGAGCCAGTCTTGAAGGTGTATGGGGAAATGGTCAATCACTGAATAAACGTCACTGCCAATATATTTTAGGAAACACCATTTTTCGTCAATGGACCGATGTAATGGCCTGCTGAAGGTATAAGGGATTGATTTTTTTCTCTTCAATATGTCTTCCTTTGAAAAGTTCATCAAGAATTGCTTTTGTTACAGTGGACCACCCTTGCAAAGTGAGCAATGGAGGATGTCAGCATATATGCATTCCAGCATGGAAAAAAAATTCGCCAGTCAATCATTGTATATGTCAACCAGGCTATCGTTTAGTCAAGGATGGCCGATGTGTGGGTGGGTACTTCTACATGAATAAAAAAATCAATCCTTCGTTCTGAAAATTTTACCAAGTTAACTGTATTTAAATAATCTTTGTTTTTAATGATTTAATTGTTATTAAACATTTGTTGGCCAATATGCTAAATTTACCATTCTCTGATTAAAATCTTATGAATTGAAACTACAAAAATTCTAATAATATTACATTTTAATTTCATTAATGTGTGTTCAATTAGCATTTCTTCTACTATTTGATAAATTGTGGTAATATTTTGCCATAGGAATTTTTATTTTGTCTTTAAATCCTCAATGTTAAATTATCTTAAATAATTAAATATGACACAACATTGTAAAGTTTTTATATGTACACAGATTTTCATATTTCTGTTTTATTTTGCTAATTACAGTGGCTAGACAGTCAATATTTTTGCTTTATGGGAAAGGCAGGCCTGCAATGATTAAGGGAATAAGTTTGAGTGGTGGTCATCAAGAGGTCATGATTCCTATTACTGATCTGACACGACCTGCAGCTCTGGATTATGATGTTAAAACACAATATATATATTACTCTGATGTTCAAAGGTAAGAACCTAATATTTTTGCATAGACGATACATTCATTATATATTGCAATTGTCTTATTATAAATACCTGTACCTTTTCTTTAGAAATTAGATTTTTTTGTTTTCAAAATTCAATTTTTATTGTTAGAGTACTGCAACAGGGTACAAATTATTTTCTCTAAATGAGAACTGTTTTCTGTTATTTACTTTTTGTTTTTAATGAAAATCTAAAAGCTTTATATCATGGTTTCAATTGGAAACCTTAATCTTATCTTATCTTATATGTATATCGATAAATTTGCCTGTATGTATGTGTGTATGTTTATTCCAGATAATCTCGAAAACTGGATGTCGCACAATGTTCAAACTTTTAACATAATTAAACGTCTTCCCGGGGATGATCAAGTGGTACTTTAAATTTGCCTTAAGTCCACGGTTCAAACCCAGACGAGTAAAACAGTTTGCATAAGAAATACACGTAAAGTTCATTTTTTTAGTTGCATGGTTCATTTCTTTTGCAAAACTTAATAAAAAATAATTGTCGTACGAAGTCGTTTCAAGCACCAAAAGATGAAAAATAGAATAAAGATTCTTATTTTGGTTGTGTAATATTGTTTGCGATTCAAAATTGCAATTATTTTGATTAGATACTTGAATATTTGATTGAAATTTTGAGGTTATAAACAACCCATTCCCTTGACGATCAAGGCGATTGTTGATTCCGAGCTCAAGCATAAATCCATAAGAAGACATGGAAAATTAATGCCCAGATAAGATTAATGCTGTAAATAAGATATAGACTATATGAGTATGAGATTTAAACATTATCATCTATGATATTTAATTATAATTATATTTCGTTACCATTCCAAGGTATGTGATAGAGCGGCAGAAGCTTGACGGATCTTCCCGTGAAACACTGCTGGACCAGGGGATAAATAACTGTGAGGGTCTTGCAATTGACTGGATGGGCAGAAATATCTACTGGACAGATGAAGGATTGATGGCTATTAGTGTAGCTCACTTGGATGATGTCTCGAAAAGGAAAATGATCATTTATGGAAATATGTTGCATCCTCGTGCTATTGTTGTGGACCCTAAGAGAGGGTGAGTTGAAATTAATTGTTAAGACCGTAACTAATAAAAATGGCTGGATGAAATTCATGTTTTCAGTATCTAAAAAACATAACATTAACCAAAGAGTAAATTACTTAATCATCAGTAATCAAAGTTAGAAGTAGATTAGTTATGTTAATTAGATTGTGTAACTGATTTTTTTGTACACTTTCAAAAAAAAACTATTAGAGATATCCAAATTGATGAAAATATTTAGTCAGAATTCTTGATAGAAAAAGTATAATAATCAGTCGATGAAAGTGATCCTTGTTGATGTTAGAATATCTTTTCTTTCCTTTTGGTTGCAGATGTTCTTTGCTGAAATTAACTGTATTCTTGTGAATTATTTTGGAACTAGTTGTTATTGTTACAGTATGCTCTTTATATTTATAGAACAATGAGAAATAATTAATACTAATTCTAAATTAAATAATATTATTTATTTGCTAGGGGCCATGGTAACCGTGCAAGTAGTACCTTCAGTGGAAATTTATTTGCTTTCACCCAGTATCATGATGAATATTGGTAGCTATTTTAATCAAGAAGTATCTGGTCTAATCTAGATTAACTAATATGGTGGACAAGTCAATGTGCTGACAGTGTGTCACCCTCGGTGAATACTGTCTGGCTTGGCCATGCCCCTCAAACAGATAATATGCCATGGATTTAACTTGTTTTCTGGGGAAAGTGTTACAGATTATTCGTAATTATGGACCATGGTTCAAATATGCAGCTGTAAATAATGTACAAAGAAGCAATTGCTCTAGTGTGGAGACAAGGAAAAATAATTGTATGCCATACTAGAGGCTGGTCCTCTCAGGTATAATGATTTGCATTAATGGCCAATTGGACTGTGCTAATTTTTGCCTATGCAGCAGATGATTTGCTATTTGATAACGAGAGAATTAAATTATTTATTTTTGTTTCAGGTACATGTATTGGTCAGATTGGGCTAGTGGAGGTAACTTGAAAGGTAAAATAGAGCGCTCATGGATGGATGGAAGGCAAAGGACTGTCTTTGTTAACGACCAACTCCAGTGGCCCAATGGATTGAGCTTGGACTACGTTGCTCAGAAATTATATTGGTGTGATGCTTATCTTGACAAAATTGAACGCATTGGCCTGGATGGAAGAGGAAGAGAGGTAATTGAGAAAAACCATGTTTATAACAACCATTCTGTTCAGAGTCTTTTGTAGTTTAGCTATAATTTGCTTGAAAAAATATTTTGAAGTAGTGCTTGAGTAAATATTAATAATGAGTTATTGACTAGCATTGTCATTTCCATCGGCATTTACACAAATGGAAAGGTATACAAGATAAGAAATAAATATAATTCAAAAACTCCCTTTGAATGCCAGTATGAAGGTTGCTATAGAACTTCGGTCTTACTTGGAGGTAATTTTCATAACTTATCAATAGGGAAACAAGAGCTCTTTTTCTGCAAGATTTTGGTAACTTACTCACTCTTAACTTATTTGGTGACGTACTTACTCTTGGGGTCTTTGTAGAGAGAGGCTTCTTGTTTCTTATTGGTTTTCTTGTAGAGATTGTCAACATAAGCAATACAAATAGGCTGACTCCATGTGTACCTTCCATGTGTTTCTAGACTTGCAGACAACGATCACTCTGTGACAATGTTGTTAACAGGAAGTCCTTCTGCTACTCCTTTTCCACTTTAACAATTCTATCTTCATTTTTTGTAAAATGAGATATAAATACATGAATTGTATTAATGAGAATGGTATATTTAATAGACATAAAACCTAAGCTTCATGTCACATTTGTCCATCTAACCTTAAGGATGAACTTGCACAATTATGCTATTTTTACTTTCTCCATATACGAAGTATAGAGAAAGTATCGTTTCATGAAAAAAATCAACTTCGAGATTTCAACGGAAATACATGTTTTGGGGTCCCTAGAACACGTTTTGACCATTTTTTGGAATGATGGCTGTGTGTGTGTGTGTGTGTGCTTGTGGGCGTTCTAATGTAAAAACTATTAATCATATCAATACCAAACCTCTTATATAGCACTGTAGTGTGTACTGCCAGAGTTGATTAGTTTTTGGAGTAAATCGGTTGACCGAAAATCGAGCTTTATTCTTTGAAGAAAATTTCAGTTTTTGCAAAATATCTTCATAAATATGATATTTAGGTATATACTATTTTTAATAAAAGTTTTAGAAAATGTAATTTACTATAACTTTTGTATGTAACATATTTTTTTATCACTGATTGTTTAGGAGTTATTAGTGAAATACTGATAAACCGGAAGTAGCTGATTATGTACTTTGTGGGTGCTCTAACATGAAAACTATTTGTTGTATCAACACCAATTTCATATATAGTACTTTGGTTGGTGTCGTTAGAGTTAATTAGTTTTTGGAGTAAATCGGTTAATCGGTTATGGATTCATTTGATTGGAAATGTTGTTTGTAGAACAATTTTAACTTGTCTTTTAGGTGGTGTTTCATGGTAAACAACTTGATCATCCATATGGACTTGCATACCATGATAACTTCCTCTTCTGGGCTGAATTCCAAAATGGAACGGTGCAACGACTGAACCTACGCAATATGACTTTAGAAACACTAAGCATAGAAAATCCTCCACTTTTTGAAATACGTGTGTTTGACAATTCCTCCCAAACCGGTAGGTACCTCTGTTAACATTTATTTTATGTATTATTCATTTCTACACAGTTACTTATAAAATGATTTCAATTATTTTCATTTAGAAAAAAATTTCTTTGTTTTAATCTTAAAGGCTGAACTGAATTATAACAAATTGTGAGGAATCAAGGTAAAATATCAAAATTTATTGAAGATGATCATGTGAGAAAGGATTGGCCAGCATTGAAATAGCAAGAGATAATTTTGTTATTGAATTGGTAAATGTATTGCATGATGCATCTGAAGTATGGTTTTGCCTTTGTTAATAATCTTGTTTTTAGATAGTTTAGAAAAAATAATAAGAGTGTAACTTCCATATGACTGTTTTAACATTGCCAGCTAATAAAAGTTTAGCTGTTCTAAATATCCAATACAATATCGGAGCAGTTTTAAATCATGCGTAAATGACGATAGACTTTCATATTTATTTCATGTGTAGATGAGGGGAAATTATGATGGTAGAAAGATGTATTCTATGGTGCTTATAGTTGAGATGGGTGGGGATGAACTATTAGGAGATGGCATTGAATCTTTGAATTTTGATGAACCTACTGAAAGGTAGAATGTAAGCTTGTGCATAGTTAAGATAAAAGCTTATGTAGACTACAGACTAAAATGTTGGCTAATAGTTTTTAATTGATAGGGAATTGGCTATCTCATAAAAAATTTTAATGACTATATTATTAATGATAAATCGATTAATATCTACTCTTACGTAGGACTATAGGCATGGACAACTATATGTATTTTGTATAAAGTATCTTATATGTTTATGATTATACATTTATAGCTCCATATATAAACTTGTATATAGTACTGCAAATTACGTGATTGTATGCACAAAGGTGGGCATTACATCTGCAGGCAAATGATTTTTCTATTTTTGAGTAAATGTGGTACAGTAAAAGTCCGTTATAATGAGAGCTGTCAAAAATCGGAAAAGTACTCGTTATAACACGTACTTGTTATAGCCAATTTCTAACACCAAGTCTAACAAACTCCATACTGTTGATTCCAAGAGCAATGAGTGAATCAGAATGGAATTGTAGGGGTTTTAATCGTTACGCTAATGCTTCATAATGCGTTAAAAAAATTATGTTTGCGTCAAAAATATCGTATTTACTCGAAAATTATGCTTTTGGGTCTTTTATTTAGCCTCAAAAAGCTGGGTGCGCATTAGAATCGACAGAAAACTAGATTTGGGTACAATACTACTCGTTCGCATGTCTTGTAGTGCAGGGCCAGTTACATCCTCGGCTCACCCTGGTTCCATATAACTCAAGCGTTCCACCAATCTGCTATCAATGTTTGGACTGTACACTTGTGTATTTAATTGTATCGATCTTTGCAATACATACAAAACTGTAAACCAATAGTTTTTTAACTGTAAGGGAATTGGCTACCCCTAAGAGATTTTAAATGAAGGATTTTGAATTGGCACTTACGTAAGACTTACGGTGTAGACAACTACTGTAATTTTGTATACAGTGTATATGTGTATAAATATACGCATATATTAGCGTATGCCTGTATAGTTCAGACATACAAGGTGCAGCAACTGGCGTGACCGCATATCTTAAGGGGCGCATTACATTCGCAGGCAAATTATTTTTCAATGTCCAACGCTCGAATTGGGGTGTTCATTACCTACGATGGGATGTTAGTTTCGAGTAAACACATAATTTTATTGATTAATACATCATACAGAAACTGCAGCATATAATGAGAGTTGCAATACAGCAAGTGATTTTCTGGCCATTGTCCGTCTTACAGCGAAAAGGATAGGGAGCTAAGTCCATTATAACAAGTGGTTAAGAGAGTATCAGTAAAACAAGTGCCATGTTTCTATATATCTCTTGCAGGTATATCTCAGAATTGTCAATTGATGTGAGAGACGAAGTCTGACAAGTTATCAGTAATCTGAGATGCGTTATCTCTTCAAATGGCAGAAAAACATTAATGCAAAAATTATCGTCTCCTAATTCATGCATTTGTTTCCCACTACTCGCCTTACCCTTCCTCAGTAAAAATGCTTTGCTTCGCTTTGAAACATCTCACTCTCTCCTTAGTCCCTCCACACATCCCCTCATCTCTTATTTCTTTTTTGCAACGACCTCTCTAGTCAGTGCCGGAATTTTTAGTTGAGTTCCCATCTCATGTTTTTGATTTATCTATTATATATAGATGCTTCTCCAGATTCATTCATGTATATAGATAGAGAGGATACTAATTCACAGGCTAAACCACAAGCGTCATTGACTTGACATTTTTACGACGTGTTGGCCATAACATGTAACCGCCAGAAAAATTGCGATTTTGAACCTCAGTGTCATGGGTTCGATTCCAGAGGGTCTCAAAGTCCCGATTTTTTCCATTTAAATGTATTGCTTTGATTTTCTGGAATTTTTAAAAAATACTTCCCGGATAGGTAGAGATTCAAAACTCAAGTAGCCTATATGTATGGTCATGTTCTATCGAAAACATAAATGACTTTCACGGAAAAAATTCTGGGTTCGATGCTAGGTCGATGCAAAAATCTGCCTTTTAAAATACATTGAGGTAGTTTTTCATTATTTATTTTCATGCACTTATTGAAATGATAGGAAGTACTTGCTTATATAGAAGATGTATATTAAGCCTGGGGTTTTTAAAAAAATTTAGATAAGACCGTACTGTTGCTGGGTTCGATGCCGTGGCTTATTAAATTTCTTTCATGAGGAATATATGGTAAAAGTAGGACGTCATTTGAGGTAGTTGCAGCCAATATTTCTGCCTGAATTTTCACACATAGTTAAAGATGGTGATCTTCTGTTGTGCTGCATAGGAAGTATCACCAGAAAGACCAGGGTTTGATGCCGGGTGGTAAATATTTCTGCCATATAAAACACACTGGAATAGTTTTTCATTATTTCTTTCATGCACTTATCGAAATAATAGAGATTTCTTTCTTAGATAGAAGATGTATATTAAGACTCGGTTTAAGAAAAAATTAGATAAGACCATGCTGTTCCTGGGTTCGATGCCAGAGCACATTAACATTTCTCGCTTAAGAAATATAAGGGAATAGTAGGACGTCTTTTGAGGCGGTTGCACCCAATATTTCTGCTTGAATTTTCACACATAGTTAGAGATAGTGTTCTTCTGTATTACTGCATAGTATGTATAACCAGGAAGAACCAGGTTCGATGCCGTACGGATAAATTTCTGCAAATTTTAAGAATATTTTCAATACTTTTTTTTTCTTTTGAGGACCCTCTCGATATGATGCCGATTTGTAATTAGTGTTATCAATATGCTTGCAATATGCAAGCAATATTTTACTCGTATTTAATTACAAATAAGTTTGATATTTTTTTCAATCAAGGTTCCAATGGCTGCTCAGTAAATAACAATGGCTGTCCAGAACTATGCCTCACAACACCAGATGGACCAGTTTGTGGATGCAGAGATGGATATACACGCTCAGGTGCTTTAGAAACTGCACCTTGTGAAGTAGAGAAGAACTATACAAGACCATCCAGATGTTCTCATGGCTTCTTTCAGTGTACCAAGAATCTACACTGCATTGATGCGCGTTTTGTATGTGACGGGGATGATGACTGTTCTGATGGCTCTGATGAAGATTCTGCTATTTGTGGTTAGTTTATTTTCTTTTCTAATTGCTCACGAGATTATTTCAATTTACCAGAAATCTTTCAGTTATTTTGAGAAAACATTTAAAGTTAATATTTGTGTTTAAAGGATTGTTAACTTATCACAAATTTTAAAAATTTTCTGATCACATATGGTGTCTAGCTTTTGCTTACTTGAAATTAGAATGATTAAAGGTTTAGGAGGGAATTTCGGACAAGAAAATAAGAATTTGTTTGGTCTAGTGACCAGATAGATGGAGTACCATTGGCTTTCAAGTTAATTATAAGCAGAGAAACTAAGTCCTCTATCTTATTCACTGCAAGAGTAAATAAATTGCATTCTGAAAGTTTGCTGTAGATACAACTTTTGCTGTAGCATATCTGTCTCATTTGAGAATTTCTAAACATAATCTGAAGATCTGGAGGTCAATAATTTTATCTTACATCAAATGTACCCTCAAATCAGAAGTA
This sequence comes from Sympetrum striolatum, assembly GCA_947579665.1. Classification (NCBI taxonomy): domain Eukaryota; kingdom Metazoa; phylum Arthropoda; class Insecta; order Odonata; family Libellulidae; genus Sympetrum; species Sympetrum striolatum. The sequence continues at coordinate 7,556,770 of OX388344.1, forward strand.
ACTATTTTTATATGAATCCTCCTCTTTTTTATATAGAGGGCCATTGAACTGTTATTTTCCTTTTCACAGTTGCAAACCTAATCAAAAGTAAATTTTTTTAGCATTCTATGTAATATATATTAAAGAAAAAAGTAAACTATATACAGTAGAAGTCCGTTATAATGAGTACGGCATATAACGAGAGTTGCGTTATAGCGAGTGATTTTTTGGCTGTTGGCTGTCTCACGGAGGAAGGATAGGGATTAAGGCCATCATAACAAGTGGTTATTTTTGAAATATCGTTATAACGAGTGCCATGTTTCTATGATTGTCTTGCAGGAGGCATATCTCAGAATTGCAATTGACGTGAGAGACAAAGCCCGACAAGCCAATGGTTCAATAAATTATTTTTATATGTTTTATTTGGATAATATTTATCGTTTATTGATGTATTTCAGTCAAAATATTATTATATTATTAAGGAAACTAGAGTAATTTTATGTTAGTGCATTAAAAATTTTTCACTAGGGTACCAACAGGGAAGTGTGTGTGAGATAAATGCCAAAGGAAAGGAAATTAAATAAAAATTCTTATTTTGGTCTTAGAATGTAGTATTCGAGTTGAAATTGAGAGAATTCAGACAAAACTGACAAAATTTTTGTTATTTTGTGGGCATAACAATTCCCTGATGACAAAGGTGAAGCTCTATTCTAATATATGAGAAAGATAAGAAATGTAAAGGGAAGAAGAGCCGCAATTTTCTGGCAATAATTCAGCTATATATTTCTACAAATAATATCACCTTTGGTTGGTTATTTGGCTATAAGTAGGTTTATAAAATAAAATTACATATAAGATTAAAATCATGAAAAAATATTGTAAATTTGCAACACATAGTAAAAGAAAATAATTCAATAATCAAATCGTTAAATATTAGCTAACCAGAAAATAACTTAAGTATAATTGTAATTGAAATAGAGTAGAATTTCTTCAGGAAATTTTGGTTCTTTTTTATTATTTTTAAGCACTTATATTCATGTACTATGTTAATTAAACATTACTTATTTTTTCAGTCTATAAATACTTTTTTTAGAAATTTTGTAGCTATCTAGTAATCCTTTCTAACATTATTTGTATTTTTGGTAACTAAATTTTATTTTAAATCCATCATTTTAGATGTGGGAATTCACTAGATGATTGACTCACTGCCTTTGATTTTTCTTATGGGTCTTCCCTAAAAACATGTTCCCAATTCTATTGCTGTCCATCTAAAGCCAGAAGTTTAGCCATTCTAGAATGCCGTGGGGTATAGCGTCTATTTTTCTGTGCAAATAGCTTTGATACCAAATTTTGTGTTAATAATGAGAAGAACATTCTGTTGACACTTTCTAGAAAGTGTATCCTGCAATCAAAACCAGTTTCGCTGTGATGGAGGCCGCTGTATTTCAAATCAATGGGTTTGCGATGGAGACATTGACTGCCCTGATGGATCTGATGAGGCCCCGAGTTATTGCCTTAGTAATGGCTCATCTGTGACACCCACTTGCTTTTCAACACAGTTCCGCTGTGAAATTTCAGGACGTTGCATTCCACGTTCATGGACATGTGACTCTGATTTAGACTGTGGTCAGGGGGACAATTCTGATGAGCATTCTGATTGTGGTAAGTAGAATGATTTAATTCCCTTTTTTTCTAATTTAATTCCTTAAGTTTCTAGTTGTTTCTTCTGGGTTATGTTTGTATGCATACAGAAACATGTGGTCTTTTACTTTCATGAACCACCTCACATATATGTACAGTGCTGGTCAAAATTATTGCAACACTTGATGGAGTATAAGAACTATAATAAGAACTTGATAAATTCTCCCAATCAATGTGGGGAAGGTTAAAATCCCCTCCTACAAATATGATAGGATCCTTCACTTTCTTCCGAATATTCTCTAACGAATCAGCTAGTTCCTCTATACATCCGATGTCGCCATCCGGAGGCCGATAAAATGAACAGAAGAATACCTTCTTTCCATTCCATCCAAGAACCGAGCACCATACCATTTCACATGTACCATTCTCTAAGAAGTCAATGCCCTGAATCTTTAAAGGTTCCTTCACAGCAATAAACACCCCACCACCTATTCTACAGATTCGATCTTTACTATAAAAAATAATAACCAATCATGAAACATTAAAAATTACGATATAATTTAATTTTTCATTAAGTTAGTGTCGCATTCTAACCTAAAAAAACACCCGACCCGCTACCTTCTATGCTGCCTCGGGCATACAATGAACCCCGGAGCGGTTAAGGGGTACCCTACGTCAAAAACGTGGCACAGATCGACAAAGCCAACTCCTGTGCCCCAACAGAAATCCCTCAGCTGATGGTTCAGAGCCTCCACCATACTCCAAACCATACGGCCTCGATCAATCCGAGAGACAATACTGCATACAGGCAACGCAATGTCCACTCCAGAAAATCCCCTGACTGGAGTAACCTCAGAGATCAGGTCCTCAAAAGAGTCCAAGACACAAAACAAAGCATGAAAAAACAAACAAATCAAATACAAGCATATGGATCATGCTTATATACATCTCGTAATTAATCAAGAGTGTATTAACAAAAATATGGCCATTGTGCAGTCAAACATTTTCTAACCTAAACCTAAGAAACAAAGTTATACTGACAAATCACATCCAGCTTTTCTGCACACTATGTACACATGTTGTATTATGGTAATTGAGATAATATCAAAGAAGCAGTCAAGTTTCAATCCTGAAATGGTTTTTTCATTTTCCACAATCTTAATTTCAAATTTTTTACAAAAATAACTTATTTATAATGTCATTTGTGGAAGTTAGGATGCCGTTATGTAATTAAATCTAAAATTTGCAATTACAGGGTTTGGCAAGTTTGCATAACAGCAGATGCAACAGGGAAGGATAACGTTACTTTTACAATGTGCCACATAAATTCAGGGCTTTTGAATAATTGTCTTGATTCACCTCGTTTTGGTTTTCAGCTTAGAAATCAACTAATTAGTTGTCAATGAAGGTAATCATGTAAAAAAACAAATATTGTTGAAATCATCAATATTAATTAGAGGTTTAAAATCTTCAAAAGCCATCTTTGTCAGCATTCCTCCTCTTACTTCCCGATAGTCAGAGAAAAGAATGCTGCACTATTGACTACAATAATAGTGGGACATTCTTTCTTGCTTTCTCTGACTACCGGGAAGTAAGAGGAGGAACGCCAGCAAATATGACTTTTGGAGATTTTAAACCTCTAATTCATTATGAGCAATGTTCTAATATTTCTTTCTTTACATCAATATTCATAACAACTAATAAAGTGAATGATTATAATACATAAATAGTTTCTATGATATATGCTACACATTAAAACACTAACAATCAACCTATATTGTTCTTTTGTTGTCTTATACTTTTGGTTACTGTAAGAATATTGAGAATATCTTGTTTACCTGAAATCCTGAAATCAATTGAGGCATCCTATCATGAAATTAATAAAAATCTAGTAAATTTGTTGAATAAATAAAAATTTAGTCTGATATTTATTGAATTTAAAATTATTTATAAAAATTGCTTCTAATATTACATTTATGTAAGATGCAGGTTCGTTGCACCTGATATTGGCGATCCTCATTGGGGAATAGTTGGGTTAAATGGTGAGAAAGGTGTAGATTTTAGTAGGTTTATTGTCCTCGGTAATGAACATGAGGAACTCTTTCATTTCTGACGGTTGTCCTTCATCTTTCACGTCCGCTGCCCTCCTCCCCGAAAAAGGACACTTTTCAGACCACCCTGGCCATAGGTCACATTTGGTCATCCCCTCCCATAGACCACCAGCCCTGCGACGCTCATTATGTTGGGCGTAGGAAAGAGCCAGAGACAAAGAAAGGGTCGAGGGCTTCCAAATAACCGAGTTTCTTGAAATGCGACACACCCACATCTTTGACCCTTACATTTACCTGTTTTTTTAAATAATGTCCTTTCAGTTTCGTTCTTAGATATCTAGATATTTTACAGGATCTGAGGTATTTCAAAGAAAAATATGTTAACATGCTGATCATAGTTTCATTCACAACTATTCAAGATATTGTATATTATAATAAAGGGTTGAATTTGATAATAATGATTTATTTTTCGTAAAACTGTACAAAATATTTTCTCTCAATTAACAGTCTATCCTGAGTGTAAGCCTACAGAATTCACATGCGATAATAAATTATGCATTCCTACCGATTACTTCTGTGACGGAGATGATGATTGTAGAGACAACAGTGACGAAAAGGATTGCCAAGTGATCTGTGAGCAGTCATCTCAGGTAATGCTGTAGCTTTTGATTTTTGAGTTTTATATTTCACTTATCATTTATGTATGAAATGTTGTATTTCAACTTTTTAGCATTTCTCCGTTTTATACCTCCATTATTATATCAGTACATTTTTTATCAACTGTTGCTATAAAAATTTGTTTTGTACAGCTTCAATTAAAATTACTCTTCTAATCCATAAAAGTTATCATAATGTAGAAAACATGTTTATGATGACAGCATACACTTTCATGTTGCAGTTCTTTTGCGACCTTGACTTGTGCTTGCCACTGAGTGATCGCTGTGATGGTGTGGCTGATTGCTTGGACGAGAGTGACGAAGTCAACTGCACCTCTAGCAATGCAACTCGCAGTAGAGATAATGATTCCACTAAGGAAGGTCCTCGGAGATCACATAAACCAGCACGTCAGCGACCTTGTGAAGAGCATGAGTGGCGCTGTAAAGATGGAGCTTGCATACGTAAAGATTTTTGGTGTGATGGACGTGAGGATTGCCTGGATGGATCTGATGAGGCTGCTTGTGGAGGTAAATTATATTTGTCTGCCACTTTCTATAATATCAAATATGTTTATAATGGTGTTCCAAAAATCAGTTATTTTTTTTTCGAACGTTTATCCTCTTATTATTTATACTATGTCTAAGCAATGGTAAATGAAATTTCATAAATGAAGGACCTCGGAAACCCATGCTGATATGTATTGAAATATGTCAGTACTTGCTAAGTAAGGCGACACTGAAACCCTTCAATTCTTAATGCAAATTTAATGAAAAATTGTGCAAATTATATTTTACAATATGTACTTTGTATGTAAATATTGTAATAAGACTGACAGCTTAGTGTTGGCAACATCATTGACACTTTGAAGAGGAGCAAGGTGAGCATGTGATAGCTGCTGGAACGCTCTACGTAGAACAAAATTAGTAACCCATAGTGATTGTTTCATGAAACATAAATATCATGGGTTTAAAGCTAGGCTGTGGCAAAATTTTCTCCATAAATTATGATAAGAAATGTAATAGATAGAAATGTGCAGTGGAATTTTCAGAATTATTTCTGGCTGCCTCTAGATTAGACAAATAATTCAAGCTTGGGATTATGAGTCCAGATTTTATTTCATATAAAATGTTCCCCACAAGGATGAATGGTAAACTATGAATGGATTTTATAAATTGAACAAAAACTTTGTAAAATTTCCTCATAGTAAATAAACAGTTCCTCTGGCGAGAACTCCGAACTAGTGAAGATTACACAATATTATTCATGAATTAAGTGATATGGTCCAGTTTACAGAAATTTCACAAATAATAATTATATAAACTTAGCCTTCAGAAAGAATCCAACGTGATTTCACGACAAATTCAGAACATGTCACTCGTCATCAAAAGAAAAACAGTCGCCTTATCGGGGTGACCATCGGATGATGTCGACGATGTCTTCAGCAGGGTGCGCTCTCGTGAAAAATTACGTTCTTTAGGCAAAACTCTGCTTCTCCCAAAAAGGATGGGTAAAACAATGAAGCACAGAAATTCATAACGAAAAGGGGTAAGGCGAATCAGCTTATCACACTCGTAGAAACTGTCACAATTCTATGCAGTGTTAATTAGTCCAATCGGTGATGGTATCCTTGCACTCACCAGTATAAAAGTAGCGTTACCCTTCGGTCCTTGAGCCGTGAGGCCCTTCTGACTGAGCCATTCTGAAGCAACTTGAAAACAGGCAACTTAAAAATAGGCAGCTTATTATGGGGAAATTTCACTAGAAATTCGTCACACTTGTCATTCCGACCCAGTGAAAACATGCCATGGGTTCAATTGCTTGATTTTATTTCTCTCTTCTTTCCTTCTCAAACGAAGTATCTTCATTAAAAGTGTTTACCGACCACTCTTCATGGTCTAACTTCAGATGCAAGGGCATTCAAAAACATATAGGTTATTTCTCTCCATTGCTCTTAGCTGCATCTTATTGCTCAAGGTCTTAACGAAGAAATTTGATCCTTTGACTGCTCAGATAAACATGCAAGATGTATGCACGAACAAGACTTCAAAACCTTATATGTGTATAACAATTCTCAATTTTAGTGAAAAGGTATTAAACTTAAAATACAGTAGAAGTCCGTTATAACGAGTACGGCATATACCAAGAGTTGCGTTAAACCAAGTGATTCATTGGACATTGTCCATCTCACAGTGAAAAGGATAGGGAGTAACTTCCATTATAAGGAGTGATCCAAATCTGAGGTATTGTTATAACTAGTGCCACAGTTCTATATTCGTCTTGCAGGTAGTATATCTCGTAATCGAAGACGTCTCACGAGTTTCAGTATCACCTTTCTCCTTCATGTCTCCTATATCTTATTGCCTTATATTTTGTTTCTCTTCGGTGATGATCCCTCTAGTCAGCAGTTTGTATCGAGTTTCCATTTTATTGGCATCCACCTGTGGGATTTGTTTTCATTCGAAACTTGGCACCTAATCGTTTACTGGGAGGGGATGTATGAGATTAAAGCAGCGCTGTTTCGGATTTCCATAGTAACCTCTCCCTCGCATCAAAGTCATTAGTTATGAAGCGTGTGAATGAAAAATATCTTGAATAATATCATTATTTTAAATTTTCCACATGATGGTCTTCGCTCTTCCATCAGTCGATCACTAGACGCAAGTCCGTTCAGGAGAGCTTTCTAATAACTAAGTTTCTAGTGTGACAGTTCTGTGATGAAGAGTAAAAGAAAGGCATTAGATTTAGCAAAAAAATTTGAAATTGTGCAGTTGTGCGATAGAGAAACCGCGAGTTAATCCGAAATCGGCAGATGGTATGGCCTGTCATCGTCAACTCTATTTATGATTTTGAAGAACAAAGAAAAAATAAAGTTTGCATTCATGATGCAAAACACTCCAGGAAGGTGCAAAAAACTACGAACAGTGGATAATACGGAATTGGAGTACATTCTATTTGAACGGTTCACCCAGCAGCAATCTCTAGGAATTCTAATCAGCGGAACAATGATAAAAGCGAAAGCTGAAGAGCTTGCCCTTCGCATGAAACTGGACAATTTCTGTAGAATGGATGGTTGGCTGAATTGATTTAAAGGAAGGAGAGGAATATCACTCCACATAATTAGCAGTGAATTCAGCGAAGCAAAGGAGCAAGCGGTACATGATTGGCTTCCAATTCTCAAGTCGATCCTCGAAAAATATGAAGAAAAGGTAAGTAATGCAAAAAGCAAATTATCGTTTAAATACTAAAAATTTTAAGATAGGCCTTGTATTTCGTGTGACAAACTGTTTTTAATCTCCACATAATTAGAACATATACAATGCAGATGAGACAGCACTATTTTACAATTTACAGCTGGAAAAAAGTTTGGTTGTTAAGGGCAACTGCTGCAGAGGTGGAAAAAGGAGAGGCTTACAGTTCTCCTCTGTGCGAATGACTGGATTTGATAAACTAAAACTGATATTTTTTGGCTAAAAGTAAACTAAAGGATGCAAGTATGTACCTGCAAGTGGCCATCAATTGTAATATTTCTTTTTTACGATGTTTCAAATAAAATTCTTTTCGTTCTTTCATAGTTTATCCGATTCTTTCTTCCTAAAAATTAGCACCATTTCAAGAAAAATATATTTTCTTGTTTCCCTCGATTAACACATCGGAAGTGAGAGGTGACATGGCTTTGAAGGGTGGGAGTTGAATGGGGAGGTTTCTGTTTGTGCCTGGAGGACAAGAGAGGAAAGATGAGAGCTGCCGTGGGGGAAGACGATGTATGAGAGTAGAGGAGAAGGAATATTGCTCTCAGCAGCTGCGTTGTAGAATTGCCAGTACCAGAGAAAAACTCGTGTCTAACGAGCATGACTCTCGTAACTACTTAAACTACTGGAAAGCCAAGTTTAATTATCTTGAGTTAAGGTTGCTGTTAATAATTAAACAGAATGAGTGACGATGAAGTCAACTACGCTGAAAATAGTGGAAGTAACAAAAGTGAGGAAACTCTGTTTAACGTCACGTGTGCCGGCAACAACTACGGTCACGTTGGCGTCGAATCATCTTCCAACCATCGAGGAATTCGAAGGGGAAAGTAACTGGGTGAACTGAAAATATTTAATGGAAATGTATTTTGGGTTAGATGACTTGTATGATTGTGTCCTTCAAGAACCACCTGAACATGTGACGCAAAATATGCACTTTCCAGAGATGAAGAGGGATTTAAGAGCCCGATCTAAGATCTCTCTTATGATATAGTAGCATCTGATAATTCACGTTAGAACAGCAAAAACTGTATCCGAAGTGTGGAAACATCTTTGTGACATATTTGAGTTTTAAATCAAGTATGTTGCCATAAATAGATTGATGATATTTTTATGGTATATTGCTCATGAATTGATCTTAAGGTAGTCACCAAAGCAAATTTATCAAATAAAAATGCCACTGTACTTCCATCCTGATCTAGACAAACACTTTTGCAAAGTTTGACACCAATCGGAAAACAGTCTGGACTCCAATTCAAGAAAAACACACGTACAAAACTCACCCACAAACACACCCACACGTTGTATTTATAGCAGTGGCGGTGGGTCCATTGGGTTCACTGGTTCACTGAACCCCCTAAGAAAACTACTGCAGTATTTTTATATATACCAATGTTCTTACCATAACCTAAATAACCATAACACCAATTACTGGACCAAAATTTTCCTTTGTTGAGTCGTGATTCCTGCCGCTTTTGGTTCTAACCAGCTGACTTTGCATGGGGGCTCATTTTCCAAAGTGAACACCTTCAGATGATGCGTTATAGGTGAAGAGCGGTGAGGGGAAAGAGGGGTGGTGTCCATGGTTGTTGTGAATTATACTGCGTCCATGTAAGCAGAGGCAATATTCTAGTATGAGCCAGAATATTTAACCATAATCGCGGCCACTTAAAAAAATACAAATTTTGAAGTGAACTGTTTTTTTAGTCACGTGCCGCCACTGATTTATAGATATATTATTTTTGCAGACACAAAACGTAAGAACTGCTCAGGAGAGGGTTGCCGCAAGACAGGTGGCGCAGATTGCAAAGGAAGAGAGTGCGGTCAGCCAAAAGGCACTGTGATTCAAACACCGGAGTGTGAATACCCTTCCCGTCTCTGTGATAACAACACACTGTGTATTCCGGTGATGGCACTTTGTGATGATAAGGAAGACTGCAAGGATGGATCTGATGAAGGCCTACGCTGTGGTGAGTTCATTTCTCTAAATATTTACATGAGATGAGTAATGTTTTCTTCACAGTTTTTGTTGCTTTTTAAGTAATAGTCTAGTTATAAGTACTGCCCAAATAATTATGCTAAATTGGTATTTATTTTGTGTCATGATTTTGTTATTTAAAAGGATTATTTATAATGGTCTGAATACTATTGGCTATATTATTCTCTTAATGCTGTTGAGAATTTTTAAGGTTATAATATTAATTTGAATTTTTGAAAATGCTATTCATTTATACAAGAGATGGAACATATTAACCATGTATAAAAATGTGTAACCTATGTCCAAGTTGGAAGGTTAAACTACTCTAATCAAAAGTTGCTCTTGAAAACATAGAATAGCAACAAAAAAATTACTTCTACAATAGAATACAGCAAAATAACAAGGAAGCAGTTAGTGTGGAGAGTTACTAATAAATTTTGAAAAATCTTCAGTCCTTAAAAATATTTTTTATCTTATGAGAGCAAAATAACCTGTTCTTTTGTAAATAAAAGATGTTTATGTTGATATTTTCAAGCCCTGCATCGTGGTTTAGTGTAACAAAAACTACTACTTATTGATAAATTCTATATTACATATCAAAGTCATAAAAATATTTTCACTAACTTTAGTTTGCTATTGAAGGTATTACCTTGATTTCTGGAAGGCTATAAAAATATTTTGGGATACCAAAAAGCTTCAGAAATTTGAATTAAGTAAATCTGTGTTATATAATACAATTATTTATAAGCACAGCTACAAAATGACAACATATTGAGAGATACGCTATGCAGATTGGTTACCCTGCTTATTGTCCCTTGAATGGTCTCAGATGGTTCAAGAAAGAAAGACTGACTCAGAAAATCTGCTCTAGATTGATTTATCTGAAAAATAATTAAAACAAAATTTGAATAATAATATAATCCCTTTCTAAGCGTTTCATGCTTCTGGGAGTTAGCAGGTTAAGGCTTAGCCTAACAGTATGAAATGAAGGTAGTTTGGCCGGCACTAAGCTTCTACTGCCTACTATAACCCAGAGTTTTACCTCCGGTACTCATTTTTTCACATTTACCGGCTGGTAATTTGCTGTGGCTGAGTATTGAACCCCAGCTCTCTTGCAAGGGAAGGCGAGCGCCTTAACCGCAAAGGCACAACAAAATGTTAATAATTATCAAAATGAATGAGATGAAACCCTGCTAATTTTCTAATATATCAGTTGGACGTGATTGAAAACATCCAGGTGAAAAGTTCAAATTTCAAAAAATATTTTCACCATCATTTTGAGTTTTTAATAATAAAGGAGTGGTTTCATTTATAATTTATTTAAGGTATCCCAAAGCTGGTTAAAAATAACTAGCTTTTATCAACATTATGGACCATCCGCTATATATTCCAAACTTTTTGGTTCGTAGGTTCAGCTTAAATAGGAAACAATTGTTAATTATAAGTAGGACTGCAAATTTTAGAACATTTCGTCTTAGAAGCATCTTGTTTTAAAAATTTAATAATTAGCAAAATTAAATTGTAAAAACTAATTAATATTTTTGTAAAAGCCTATCCTTAATTTTGGATAGGCTAAACCAGTTGTACTACTTTAAGGTCATCAATTTAAAAGATACTTGTGGTTTCCTTTTGTATCTCCATACTTCTAGTAGTAATATAGCTGTAATGTAGATGTTAGGTTATAAAATTATTATATTCTCAAGGAATAACGGACTTGAAAAAAGTCTGACAGGGCTGGGAATCAAACCCGGGATCTTTCTCCAACCAGGAAGCTGCCTTAACCATCTAGGCTACCCGACCAGAACGTTTTAACTAGCCGTTTTGGGGTTGCACTTGCCCTTGTCCACAAAGTCCCCAAAACGGCTTGTTAAAATGTTCTGGTCCGGTAGCCTAGATGGTTAAGGCAGCCTCCCGGTTAGAGGAAGATCCCGGGTTTGATTCCCGGCCCTGTCAGACTTTTTTCAAGTCCGTTTCTCCTTGGGAATTTTCTTGGGCGCACGCCCTTATGTGCTAAGTCATCTTAAACCTTTCCTTAATTATATTCTCATGTTAGTAGTGGAGGAATGCTCCCCACAGTTGTAATTTATTTTATATTTCTCCTCTTCATTATTTTCTTTTGCCATTAAATGCTGTATATCCTCATTGAATTCCATCTTTGGTCCCCACATCTTTGTATCTCATCATCTTTGGCATTCTTTAATTTTGTCATCACACCATATAATCTTACAATTATTTGTTTCCAGTGAGTAACTCCACTAATATTTTTGACTTAACATTTAATACTGTTTAGAGTTTAGTTACTTAGATCTTTATCTTGATATTTGTAGGTGAAAGCTTATGCCAGCGCTCAAAAGATTGCAGCCATTTTTGCAACAATGCTCCAGAAGGTTTTGTCTGTCACTGCCCAAAGGGATTAAATTTGAAAAATGACAAATTAACCTGCAGTGATGCCCATCCATGCTCGCAATGGGGTACCTGCTCCCAGGACTGTATCCAAATTAAGAACCGCCACAAATGTGCTTGTTTTGCCAACTACACATTGCAGGATGACCATTTCACCTGCCGCAGTAATGGTATGTACTTGTACTGTTGTTATATCAAATTGGAAATATAAACACTTAAACACAGAGATATTAATTACTTCTGTTAATGCATGCAGCAATTTCTTCATGTCTTGCGCTTCTTCAAATGTAGGAAATTGAATATTATCATTTGAAACCTGTAATTATGCATTTGAGCAAAGTTGAATGACTGTTCTATCTTCATTATTAAGGTATTTTTTCAATTTAATTGTATACTGTAATTATTTAATTGTATACCTTATTGATGCCTTGTTTGGTTCTTTCAATTAGGTAAACAATTCCGATTGAAGTTGACAAATATTTCTATATTTTTATCATACTTTTGATACATTGATGGCATTTATCTAAGTGAAAGTAATTTGAAATGAATTGTATCTTATCAACAGATTATGTTCGTAAAAACTCTAATAGATCTAAGATATAGTTAAATGAACAATCATTAAACTAAAATATTATATATTATAAATCTTTGAATTAATGTTGCATTATTATGATAATTTTATGAATGAGTTTTAAATTTTACCTTCTTTCACTTATGCATGTCTTTACTCAAATGTGTGTCTTTCTCTTTTTCAGATCCCAGCGTTCCATTGGTTATATTTAGCAATCGCCATGAATTGAGAAGTGTTGACCTCCGCACAATACAGGTTAAGGCTCTCATATCTAGTTTGAAAAATACTATAGCCCTTGACTTTTACCACACTCCTACTGCCAATATCATCTATTGGACTGATGTTATAGATGATAAAATATATCAAGGAAGCCTTATAGGTGGATGTAAGTCTAATAATATCCTTTTATGTTAATCTTAATATATCTAATTATTCTTATTACTCTATTTTCTTTCTGATTTTGTTATTTGATGTTCCACTTCTCTGATATTCTAATTAAAAAAATGGTGAAGATCTTTTCTACTCTTTCTCCTGTGTTCATTGTAAGTAAAATTATTGACTTAAGCTTTCTTGAGCAATTTTATGAGTATTTATTTAGAATACATGTAAATATTGTGAGAAGCCCTTATGTAATTATGCATCTTTATTTCAGAAGATATTTAATATTTCAATTTTAGCAAATAGGGAACTTTTCTGATATCACTGTGGTAATATAATAGTGAATTCCAGTTGCCATAAGTGTTATTATAATCATTAGTTAGGCCTTACTGTTTTTACTCATTGCTTCATTGAGTAGAAAGAAATACAACCGCAACTTCAAATTTAGGAAATATTTTTAAGTAAGAAGTTTGTTAGAAAAGTATTTGACGTTCTTTTGCAAAATCCTGATGGATTTGAATCAAGCATGCATGCGTGAGCCGACCTTGAACCTTCATTCATATGTGTGAATTTTTTCCGGCCTATCAATCGAGTCTGTTGCTGGCAAGCAGCATTTGAGTGAGGTATTGTGTAGTGCTTTCATCGGTTTTTCATTGCAAGGAAAATAATAGATCAACTGGAATACCACCATACACTCAAAACTTTTTGATATTGTAAAAGATATTTCGAAACGAAATCTGTGGTATTTAAAGTGGAATTGATAATTTTCAAACAAAGGTTTACCCTCATTTTTGCACATTCCATCAGTATGATTAATGTTTCCTATTTTATGTATATTTCTTTTATTTTAGTGACATTCATCCTAATTCATTTACAGGTGAAATCTATTCCTTGTTTTATGAGTCTTTGTAAGTGGACGAGACACTTTTTACATGGAAAAGTGTTCCTTCCAAAATACAACAAAAGTTGAATTTAATTATGATTTCAGCCCTAATAAACATAGAAGTGGTGGTGCAAACTGGATTGGCAACTGCTGAAGGACTGGCAGTGGATTGGATAGGAGAGAACCTCTATTGGGTTGAGAGTAACCTTGATCAGATTGAGGTTGCCCGTCTCAATGGCAGTTTCAGGCGCACTCTCGTGGCTGGAGACATGGAATCCCCTCGTGCTATTGCTTTGGACCCTCGATTTGGGTGAGAATTTTCCTCACATTTACTGCATGTCATTTGGTGAAAAAATATTTAAAAAATTTATTATATCAACATTAAGAATTAATCCAAATAGCAATTTGTTTGAGAACAACCCATCTTGCGGAAGTACCTTAACCATGGGGGTTAAGGTAAATCGTGTCTGAGGTATTGTAAGGGTCGTTATTCTCAATACAGTGGTATCTTGGTTAACGATGCTAATCTGTTCCAGGATTATCATCATTAAGCAAAACTGTCGTTATTCAAGATGTGATTTCCCACAGGTATAATAATGGTAATGGATTACCGTATTTCCCGGCATCGAGGACACATCCCAGTTTTTGGAAGCAACATTTCGGAAAAAAGTTTTGTTTGGATTAAAAAGCAAGATTGTTATGTAGGTGATTGATGTTGGTAACATTAGTGCCAGGAATCCATTAAGGTTTTTCTATGCATTTCATTTTAATGCGATGAATTACAGTAAAGATTAAGTAAATGTGTAGTGCAGATAACCTACCTTTAGTATTAGCATTGACTTAAGAAAAACGTAACCTTCGGTGTTAAATACGCACTGCAATTTCAAGAGACTTATTTCAGGTAAAAAACAGCATCTTTGACACCGGGAAATATGGTAATTCTTTCCAGCTCCTGCCCACAACCATGGTGCATGTCAAATATGCAGATACAATTCATTTAAGTGTCATAAAAATGTGGTACACATCATTTATTCATTTACATTTGCTACAAAAATGTATCATTGATAAAATGAGTAGTTCATGACTACTGTTTTTAATTATCAATATTCATCAGATGGAAAATTCGGCTCACCCTGGAGTTTTTTGATTGATGGATCTGTAAAAAACATGTCTAGGGTGGTTTGCCTTTTCCTCTTTTTTATAATGTTTCTGAATAAACTGCATGGGTTTTTCATTAAATAGATCTGCAGTTCAGACAACCTCAGATTTGTTTGGATTCCATTTCATAGCAACATGTTGAACTTCCTCTCACTTTTCCAAAACATTTTTGATTTCAGCAGATGAAATTTTTTCTTTCTCTACGTCCTCATCTTCAGATGGAAGATTGCTCATTGCTGCTTGTAAAGTTCTTTCAGCTTGACAGTTGTCAGTTCTCGGTCATGCTCCAGTAATTCTTCAACATCTTCCTCGTCTACTTCCAAGTTGAGATCAATCATAATTGAAATTAGAAGTTTAGAGATATTATTGGTATGATATAATTATAATAATATACTCTCAGATATTCGAGTTATTTGCCTTTTTTCTGCCATATACGAAAGAAATTTTACACACCGCCGCCGACGATTAAGCAGTCAGCGTTCACGCTGTTACGCCGCCATCACCGACTTCATTTTCCCCCTATGCCACCGCTGACAAAAATCATAATGGCACCCATGTCTAGTGGTGACCTTTGCTGCCCCACACTGCATAGCAGGCACAATCATGCTAGTACATATTATATAACATGAAATTGATAGCTCTAGGTCCCTTACACAGAAGTTGTTTTTCTATATTTCTGGCAGGTCCAACTTCAAACCTATTAATGGGTTTCATACTATTAACTAAAAATAGAATTTTGTCTTTATTTTACTTTCCATGGAATGAGTTTTCTTGACTATTTGCACTAATATCTAAAGGATAGACCAGTTCAATTATTATTGTAGATTTGCCACATTGCTGATTATATATTTACATGTTTATGATGTATTCACATTTGACAAAATAGTTTATTGATAAATTTAATGTGCATATATTAATAGTTCTAATAATGTTTTTTCATTTATTGGATTTGTAGTTATTTGTTTTGGACTGATTGGGATGCTAGCAGCCCACGAATAGAGCGTTGCAGCATGGCTGGAGAGGGCAGGGTGATCGTAGTGCGTGTTGACCTCATCACGGATGGTGCATGGCCAAATGGACTCACTCTGGATTATGACTTAAAACGGATATACTGGATAGATGCTCGGTAAAGTTTTTTAACTGGCAGTTTTCGTAACCAAATTAACATTTATTTTTCTGATGAGTATTATGGCACTAAGATATCTGAATCATATCTTCTATCAATCGATGCAATAATTTTGAAATAAACAGAATTGTAACCCTTTTGTTATAATTAATGTCTTTAGGTTAGGAACATTTTCAGATATGTGGTCATGTTTAACTTATTGCTTGTACATTTGGATTATATACTATTTGCAGAAGTTGTTTTCTTCGTTGAATTCTAATGTTTGATTTACATATTTCAGATCAGATTCTATTCACACAGCAACATATGATGGAGAGGACCACAAAGAGGTGATGAGAGGTCACGAAACTCTTTCTCATCCATTTGCCATAGCCCTATTTGAGAATTACGTGTACTGGACAGACTGGCGCACAAACTCAGTCATCCGAGCAAGTAAATGGAATGGTTCTGACGTCACTGTCATTCAGCGCACTCTTACGCAACCATTTGATATCCAAATTCTTCATCCAAGTAGGCAGCCAAGAGGTGAGGAGAAATTTTTTAGTATATAGTGATTTTCCTTATTGCAGTATATCTTTTTGCAAGATAATCATGGAATTTTTATCAATAATTACTAACCTCATATTCAGCAATTAATTCCATTTTGAAATTAAGTATCAACATTTCCAGTTTAATGCCTCTGCATCATACTTGAGTATTAAAAAAAGAAATATACCACAGAGATGTAAATAGAGAGTAGAGAGTCTTAAAAACCATCTGCAAGGGTTGAACATCCTCCACATAGTAATTTTATTATTAAATTATTTACTTATAATATTAATAAAATAATTTATTCTGTGATAGATTAAGTAAAAAAATTAATGGGAGAACATTTCAGAAAATGAGGTAAAACTCGTAGCTGACAGATGTCAGTTTTAATAAGCAAAACCTGTTTTATTGCTGCTGCTGCAATTCTGCAATTAATGTTAGTTTTAGGAATCTTTCTTGATTACCATATTTGCATGAATCTAAGCTATGAATCACTCCATTTTTGGAACTCTTCATGGGAAAAAATTTTGAATAATAATTACTGATAGTTTTGACCGGATATAACAACCTGTCATCACTGTTGTAAGCACTGCCACTAGGGTCCGCCACCATTCATCATGTACCGTATTTGACGGCATATAAGACGCACCTTTTTTCCTAAATTATGTCTCGAAAAATTTCCCTGCGTCTTATATGTGAAGGTTCAACCTCCACAGGTTAACTTTCAATACTGAATGCTAATTTTAGCCCAGATGGTCTATACTACCTATTTCATAATTGCATTCAATGATTGTGTTAATATTTGGCTTTTACGAAACGTGACAACTAAAAGAATCTACATTATACATTATAGTGGTACCGCTCTTTCGCACGGACTATTAAAACTTATTTTCCTTGTGAGTGGCCAACTTGATGAGGGTGCATCTTATATGCCGTCAAATACGGTATATACATTGTGTGGACAACTGTTTGTTAAGCTGATGACCGATTATGTATACACACATACATACTCAGTCATCAGCTTAATCATATTATGCCGCCAAGGTCATTGTGAGAGATTACACGACACTAATATTTGCTACATTGTAATCAGGGATAAATAAATATTATACCCCTAAATACTTCTTTAGCTGCAGAATAGGATTTTTTCTACAAAAGCTGTAACTTCTTTTAAAAGTTGTAGTGTAATGAGTTTTTTCCTTCCCATTGCAATACTCTGAGGGGTGTGATTGAAGCTGAAGTTATATCCTTAATGGGCAGAATACTAAGATGTTTTCATAACATTGCTCTAAATCAAATTGCCTACATTGTAGCAGTTAATACCCCAAGGGCATTGACAATTTTTACAATCCAGATTGAGAAAATTGTAACTTGTCTAAGGAAATATTTTGTGAGTTGAGAAGATTTTGATAAACTTTTAACTCACATAGAATGGAACTAGCTACACTGGTTAAAATATTATGCAATCCAATTGAAGTCAAGAGTTTTGCTTCTGATTGTAAGATAAACACACTTTCCCTACAGGAGTCTGGAAGGGAAAAAAGCATCATCTTATATTCGTGCAGATACGGTATCTATTATATTTACCAATTTCACTTGAAAATAACATGCACCTTTTTGGATCCTCTTTTGGCTCAAAAATAAAGGTGCTCATTAGAATAGAACATCTGTAGATTGAAACACAATTTATCTATTCCACTCATTCCACCCATGTGCTCTCAATGTTTAGACTAAAAAGGACCACTACAGTGATATATCAAATGGCTGAGGTTTTTGTCTATCGTGAGAATTCATAGATTATCTCAAATTACCTCTATGAGATTATTTTCTGAGTTTTAATAAAGGAGCACCTGAAAGTTGGTAAAATAAGAAAATATTAAGACATTTAAATTCTTATTTTAAAATATAAATATTAATAATATATTTGCAAATAATTTGTTTTCAACAAAAAATATTAACTTTTAAACTTAAGAAAAAAGATCATATTGTTACACATTGCAAATAGGTATTAATTTATTATAATTGTTAAACTACTCTGTTGCTTACACATGGTGAAATTTTCATTAAGTTTAAACTAAATCCATCCTGTTTATGGTGTCCTCAAAGGTAGACAAATGAAATTGTAGAGAATTTCCAGCCACATGGGAATCATGTGTCTTTCTTGCATTTGAGACAGACCACATTGACATATCACATAGTGATATTATAAACATAAATACTTGGTATACTTATTATGTACAATTATTACAGTTTAAAATTATTTGTTTGGCAACATCCTGTTTTGTATTTTAGATTTACTGTTTTATAGGAGTTTTCTCTCAGAAATGTACGAGCTGGCCATCTTGAATTATAAACCTTCAAATCCATGTCTTGATTGAATTCTTGTTATTTGATACGTTAATGTAATCTCTCTGAAACGTAATCTGCAAGTTCTCACGAAGATAAAACCTTATCGGCGGTGCGATATATTGCTGTAGTGTAAACAGGCCTTAAGACAGGCAATGGTCTAAACTGTCAGATGATAGCTTTTAATAGAAAGGGACGTGGGTAGCCCATGAAATGTTTTAGTTAGCTGATTTTAATTTGGTTAATGTGCACTCTTAGGTATGACTTATCAACAAGAATGACAATCAGTATTTTGTATTCAGGGGCAGGAATAGAGTGAACTTAAGTGTCTTAAGGTGTGCATTTGATTTGCATTTGCAGGAAAATGATTTTTTTATTTGCGATGCTCACATTTTGGGGTGTGCATTACATTCAATGACTCATTATATTTTAATAAATAAGGTGATTTACTAAAGATCCTGAAGAGATAAACCATACCACATACATAATGAGTACTTTATTAACTGGATTCATTAAGTATCATCAGGATATTATCTACCTTGTTATATTTCTAGTTTTTGGATTTTTAAAAATGAAAATTTGAGTAAATATAAAAATTACAGACAAATTATTATATTTCAGGGGTTGATAATCCCTGTGGTACAAACAATGGCAACTGTTCCCACCTTTGCCTGATTAATGTCAACCAAACTTACAAGTGTGACTGCCCTCATGTGATGCGGCTCTCTGCAGATGGGAAGACCTGTGTTGGTAAGTTGCAGTCCTCTGAGCCAGCCTTCTTTTCAGTGCAAAAATTCAGTTGAATTCATATAAGAAGGTAGTAAAAAGTTGCTTCTTTTTGATTAACTCGTTTTTGCATCTCAGGTATCTTTTTGTTTTTCTACTTATAATCTGTATGTTGTTTATTCATATTGCTATTTGTTGGCAAGATAGACTCAACCTAATCCAGCAAAAATAATGTTTGGGGTTTTCTGAATCCTGGTTATTGCCTAATTACAGTCAGATTTTTATGAAAATTTTAAGTGATGCAATGCACAAAATGCATTACACTTATGCTTGTAGGATCAAAAGTAAAATGAAATAACAGAGAAAACGGATTCTAGAATATCAGAATAAAAAAATGAAACAATTTGTGCCGGAGGAATTCTCATAGAAATGCATCCAGGTTCCAATGCTTTGTGCGGAAAATCTTCCCCTATTATTAGCACTTTAGAAGTATTGCAGGTGCTTGGTATAATGTTTTACCCTTTTGATTCTGTCTCTAGACCCTGCCCTCTGCAACCAGGCTGGTAACATTTTTCCTCTGGATGATCTGCTATCCCTTTCTCAACATTCGGCCAAGGAAACCTACTTGTATGTTATAGCCCTTGTTTTGCTAAGGAATTGCAGTCATTATCAATATTACCTTGGAAGTCTTCTGTTTTGCTGGCTCTGTGCAACTTTAGAGCAAAACTCTGCTGTTAAACTGGATTGGAAAATGATTTCATATTACTAGAGAAAATTTGAGATAGTAACTAATCAACATTACATAAAAAAATGTAATGTTGCTTTTTTATGTTTCATTTAAAAGTTAAATGTTATCACCAAAACAGTCGATTTTCATTTCCAAGGTTATATTGACAATGATTGCAACAAATAATTCCTTAGAAAAATGATTGCTATGATATTTAGTATACTATAGCTCCATGTTGCAAATTAGCCAAAGTGACATGCTTTCCCCCTGATAGCTGGTGAGGGATTGGTTATAATCCTACGTTTATGGGCTGGAAAGGGTAAAATGGTATACCAAGAAGCCTGGCTTTGACTTCCACCAACCATTATACTTGTGTAATCTGTCATTCTTTTGCATAGGAAAATCTTCACCTGTTAACGACATTTGTCAGTTTTTGTAGAATTTTTTCTGTCATACAACAGGTACCAGGTACCTCAGGATTGCAACAGATACCTCAGGGTTAACATGGTGGTGACAACAGCGAATTTCTAGAATATTCGTTTTAGTATTTGTAAATTTTCTGAGGTTTTAAAGTTTAATTTTTAAGTTTTATCGAAGTTTTGGATGCCCTTACCTCAAATACCATTGTTTTTGTATTTTTGGTAGATTGGGACTATTGCTATACTAGTGATAGATTTACAGGTTTCTCTCGATAGTACGCAACAGTGCTCTTCTATCCAGTGCTACAGGTCCTTGGCCTCCTCCGTAATCAGACTCAATATCTCTCTGTTTTGCTCCCTCCACTTTCATTGACTTCAGATCCTCCATAACATTATCCATTCATCTCAATATGGGTTTTGTGGTATGTTTACATCTTTACCTTAAGCTTCATTTGCTATATTCCATCTTGCAGACTGATCACCACTACTGTGTGATTCTGTTTACGCAATAAATTATGTTCCTCTGTCCTGTCTTCTGGTAATGAATGATTTAAAGTTAATCTGATGAATTCATAACCATATATCTCTCGGATATTATCTTTGTTTCCTATTTTCCCTGTTTCTTTCTTCAACACTATGTACGTACAGTATTTTTAGAATGCATGAGTACTACTTCATCAGTAGTTCTTGCAATGAGTATTATTTCATCAGTGTATCGACAGATTTTTCTTGACTTGTGAAATATTGTTCTTCTTTGGTATATTTTTGCTATTGCTAGATGTTGTTCTAAAATAAATATTTTGGTCAATGTGCCATCTCCTTGCTTAAACTTCTATTCTGAATTCAAATTCATTAGGTACTTTATTGTGTGTTTTAAATTTTTAAGCCATCGTCTTTTTTTTAACGACTTTTTAATCAATAAAAGTTACTCATGTAGAATTTCTATGTCTTCCTTGGCTTCTAATAATTTGACTCTGTATGTACTCTCGATTGTTTGTTTAAAGTTTACAGATAACATTTGTGAACATCTTCAAAGCAGTCCTTCTTCACTTATTTACTGTCATGGTTACTTCCTCAGTTTCATTTATTGCTTTTTTACAGTTTCAATTCTTTCCTATTTTTATTTCATCAGTTCCTTCTTGTTTGTTTATATTTACCTTCTTATGCTTCTTGGTATGCCTGACTTCTTTGTCTCTATTTAACTTATTTGTGTCCAATCTTCACTTTCTAATCTTTAGGTCTTTCTGTGTTATTTCATCACCCTTATCCGTACTTGAATTAGGTAATGATTAGAATCTCAGTTTGGTCCTCTGCAGCTTCTTAAATCTATAACTGATGTAGTATCTCTGAGGGACAATTTCCATGATTCTATGTTCCTAATGGGTCTTTTTGTATGGAAATATGATGTTGTGCTTCTAATATAATGACATACTGGCAATAACATGTAACCGCCAGAAAAAAAGGTGATTTTGAACCTCAGTGTTATGGGTTCGATGCAAGAAGGCCCTAAAGTCCCGATTTTCTACATAAAGATACATTGCGGGGATTTTCAAAAGTTTTTTGAGGCACTTTCTGGCAAAGTAGACTGTTGAAATTTGAAGGATCGCTGAAAGCTGTTAATATTCAACAAAAACCACAAAAACATCTTCGATGATTATCCTTGGTTCAACACTAGGTCAGGGAAAATATTTCCCATTAAAAATGACTGGTGGCGATTTTTAACACACTTTTTGAATCACTTCCCATTAAGAAGGATACTTAAACCTCAGCATGTAGATAGACATCATAAATATATTCTAGGTATGCTTTTTACCGATTTGCTGATGGTCCTTGGTTCAATCCCAGTGAGTTATTTACATTCATCAATGCATTTATTATGGAGATAACGGAAACCAATTTTAGGTACTTCCTGGCATGATATCAACTTCAAACTTTGCAGTAAATAAGATCATGTCCAAAAAAATGATTACGTGTATTCAGATCTGCCAATAGGTCCTGGGTTCGACACCAGGAAACAAATTTTAGGTATTTCCCAGCATGATATCGACTTCAAACTTTGCATGAAATTAGATCAAGTCCTAGCAAGTCATACTGTTCATTCACAGCTGCCAAAATGTCCTGGGTTTGACACCAGGCATCTCTACAATCAGTAACTGATCTGATTTTTAAGAATAATTTTGACCCCTTCCCAATAATATAGAAACTTGAAATTCGGCTTATAGTTAGAGATCATAGATACATTTCAAAAATGTGTTTTAGATTTTATTTATCGTCCTTCGTTAGATCCCAGAAAGCCATTTACATTACCCAATGCATTTCAGATGGGAATAATGGAGTCTTATTTCAGGACATTCCCGGTATGATATGGACTTCAAACTTTGCATTAATTAAGATCAGGTCCTAAAAATTTTTTATGCCTAATTGCATCTTCCAATAGGTCCTGAGTTTGACACCAGTCGTCTACAAAAATTAGAAATTTCAATGATTTTTAAGATTTTTTTAAGCCCTTCTCGATAACATTGAAACTCAAAACTTGGCATGTGAATAAAGATTATAAATACAGTTTACCGGATATACGAGGGTGGTCTGAAAAGTTTCCGACCCCTACTTGAAGATGGCAGCACTCGTAAATAAAAGCTTGTGAATTTCATTGTTCATCTGTTGACAGTTACTCACCAAAGTTTCAGCCATTTTGCATGTGCAGTTGTTATGTAACAGACGTTTGAGTGAGTTGATGTGTTTTTGTGAAAATGGACAAAATCGAGTTTTGAGCTGTCATTAAAAATTTGTTTTTGAAAGGCACTACGCCTACGCAAATCAAAGATGAGTTGGATTTTGAGTATCTGCACCATCATTTACCAAGGTGAAATTTTGGGCAGCTGAATTTAAGCGTGGCCATAAGAGCTTGGGAGATGATGAACGTTCGAGACGTACGAAAACCGCAGCTACCGAAAAAATCATCGCCAAAGTTCACCAAATGGTGCTAGATGACCGCCGAATTAAAGCGAGAGAGATAGCAAAGGTTATGAACATGTCAAAAGAATGTGTTTGTTACATATTAAATCAACATTTAGGCATGAGAAAGCTGTCCGTGCATTAGGTGCCGCGTTTTCTAATGTTAGACCAAAAATGTGTTCGAATGAACATTTCCAATGCTCTGTTGGTGCAGTTTAGGCGCAATAAATCCGGGTTTTGGCGCCGATTAATTAACGTAGATGAAACTTGGATACACCATTATATGCCCAAAACAAAAATACAGTCCTGGAACCGGCTCCAAAAAAAAGCAAAAACTGTTTTTTAGGCTGGGAAAGTGATGGCGACTGTTGTTTGGAATAGTCATGGAGTTATTTTAATGGATTATCTTCAGAAAGAAAAAAACCATTACAGGAGATTACTATGCATCATTACTTGACAAGCTGAAGACAGAACTTGCAGAAAAATGGCCACGTTTCCAGAAAAAGAAAATCCTGTTTCACCAAGACAATGCACCGTCTCACACCTCAGCGGTTGGCGAAAATCCACGAATTACAGTTTGAACTGCTTGACCATCTGCCTTACTCACCAGATCTAGCTCCAAGCGACTTCTTTTTGTTCCCTCATCTAAAAATTGCGCTCGGAGGACAGAGATTTTCGTCAAATGAAGAGGCAATCACCTTCATGAACAATTTGCAGAGAAAAATGCGGAGTACTATTTGGATGGGTTACAGAGATGGGAGCATTGCTTGGAGAAGTCTGTAGTCGCTTGGAAAAATGTCTCACGTGATCTTAATACATATTTATATTGCTTAAAAGAATGTTGTGTCTATTGAAGAAATTGTTCATTCAAAAGATATGAGATTAACCCTCGAGCACCCACGGTTGCATTTACGCCAGTTGCGTATACGCAACTGTGGGTGCTCGAGGGTTAAATATTTAGTTGTTGTGGCTTTATAGTCATAATTATAATTTTCACTTCTTGGTTTGGAAAGAATTCTAGCCTGGCATTTACAATCTACCTACAATTATGAAGCATGCGTTAAGATCAAGGCAGTCACACTGCTATTAATCAATATTAATATCCTCGTTGAGAATCAGTGGGCACTTCTGCTTTTGCTATTATTCATTTTTTGTGTGAATGAACGTCTTAAGCAAAATACCTTTCCACTTAGCTCTGCTAACACATTGACTACCTTTGATCACACATTCATTAGCAATGTAGCAACAAATAATTTATTCCTTTTTATATTTAATATCCAGAAATCATTATCATCGGTTGTATTGTTTTCTTTTTATTACAAAAAATTACATAGTACACAAACAGGGTCTGTTGGAGCCATTCATGCATTTTGTGTTCCTATTGGTATTAAATTACAATAACCACACACTTTTTTATTTACTATGAGGTTTTAATTTATTTATATGTTAATAGACAATGAAAAATTAATTTATTACAATTGATACTGACTGACGATACATGTTATGGTGACCAAAAGCGCAAATACCTATTGAGAGAACCATGCAGATTCAATCAATTCTATTCAAATTATTGATTTGAATAATATCCAGAACACACACGGAAAATGGCAAAAAGAATTCATCAGGAAGAGACTATTCAGTGCTGGCTGTCGGAAGACACCAGTGTTTCCGTGAAGAGGAAGAAAGTGAATCGGACAATGATGGTGACCCAAAGAACACCAGGGTGATTTTTCATCCTCTTCATCTGAGGTAGACTAAAGTGGCCCTTGGTAATTCCTATTTTGTTATTATTATAGGTTCTTGTAATAAAAGAGCGGAGTAGTTTCTTTCAGATCCCAGTATGAAAAATAAGGGTAGAGAAATCAGCTTAAAATATTTTACAGGAAAACTCCAGTCCATCTAAATAGAATGTTGATTTTCCCCTGTGTTCTTATTCTTTTGTCCAAGTATTCTTGAAATAATTCGTAAATAGACAAATATTGAAGGCCATGGAATTTGTGGAAAGAAGTTATTGACATTGAATTGAAAAACTTTCATTTTGATATTGATCGGTGTATACAAATAAAAAAAACTGATGTGGCCAGCACATGACTTTCTCCATATATAAGATGATAATATTTATCTACGTCAGAATTTTCGAACTCTAGATTCAATCTAAATTTGGAAGATACCTACAAATACATTTTTTGTAATTTTTGTAGATAACTGTATGTATATACCTAAATATCAGATTAATGGAGGAATTTTGCAAAAACGGAAACAAGCTTCGAATAGTAAAGCTCGACTTCTCGTTAACCAATTTACTCCAAAAACTAATCAACTCTGACAGCACCCACCACAGTGCTATACATGAAGTTTGGTATTGATACGACTAATATTTTTTACGTTAGAGCACCCACAAGCACACACACATACATACATACAAACACACATACACACAGACATCATTCCGAAAATGGTCAAAACATTCTAGGGACCCAAAAATATGTATTTCTGTTGAAAACTCGAAGTCGATTTTTTCCATGTCAACAATACTTTCTCTATACTACGTATATGGAGAAAGTAAAAATGATTTACGAATTAGGAGTAAATATTGGTTGTCTAGTTTTATACAGCATTATGGATAGGGATTCATTTAAAGGGTTCTCCACTTTAAAAATGCGGCAGAAAGAAGAATGAGCAGAAGGAAATGATAAGATTCTGCCTATTAGGAAGGTTTTTGATGCTTGGAATGAAAACTCAAAACAGATGCATATGTATGTACCAGGGTCATGTTTGACTGTTGATGAACAACCATTGACGTTCTGCGGAGACTGTCTGTCCATTTAGGTAATTTATCTCATCCAAAGCAAGGAATTAATGGCTTTTAAATGTGGGGAATGAGTGACAGCGGTACTCCTTATACTTACATCTTCCAATTATACACATAAAAGGACCCAAATAAAGGGCAAGGAGTAGTATTGAATATGATTAAGGGACTTGAAGAGTCAGGAGGGAATATCACGTTTGATAATTTTTTCACAAGTTTATCTTAAGGCCAACTGCTATTCAAAAAAAAAAAATTCATGGTAACAACTTTTACTAGACCACTAAATATCTGAAATAACACGACCTAGGTTTCGTAGCGTCGCTACATCATCAGACCTGATGATCACCTGATGATGTAGCGATGATCACCTGATGATGTAGCGACGCTACAAAACCTAGGTCGTGTTTTTCAGATATTTAGTGGTCTAGTATAAGTTGTTACCATGAATTTTTTACAAATTAAGTAATACCACAATGTGAACCCTGAGATGGTTTCGTTTTGCTATTCAAAAGCATGAAAATAATAGGAACTATGAGAAAATATAAAACATAGCTCCCACATAAGCTCACAGCTGTAAAAGGAAGTGAATAAAACACTACTTATTTTGGTTTTCAGAAAGATTCAATGACTCTATCTTATTGTCCCAAGAAAATTAAAGATGTTATTTTACTCGGTACAATTCATGGTCAATCAAATATTGACAAAGCTTCTGAAAATAAAAGGCCCAGAGTAATTGTGTACTAAACAATATTGTAAATTAAATTGAAAACTAAACTTTTGTACTATAACTAAAGGAGGTGTACTCACTACAACATAGCTACAGTTACAAAAGCATGACTCAAAGATGGCCTTAAGAAATATTTTATAACATGATTGATATCAGTGATATCAATACTTAGATTATATAAAATCATGTTGCAGATCAAAATTGCACAAAAAATTCAGAAAAGGCATATTTTTTATATAGCAAGATGGATAAGTGTTATTTTTTACTGATCATAAAAAGTACAGAACTATAGTAACTACACAAAAGAATTTATTGTAGCGAACACTCGTAAAATTGTATTTAGAAACTTGTGCCATTCTACATATTCCACTATAGTAATTAGCTGTTATGTTTTTAGATAAGTTAAAGGTTGTCTTTGAACAAAATATCTTCCTAGAATTGTAATTCTAATATATTCTAATATTTATTCTATGTATAACCATTATAAAGATTTGTATTAAATTCTTAAATTACAGTTGGTGAACTACTTTAAGTCAGTATTTTTTAAATATACGAGCTTATGTATTTTGAAAATAAGTTAAGCTTTGGTAGATAATTATCGTGTGCTATCAATTAAGACACTCGTCTTTCACTTGTCTTGCACGAAGGAAAATAATGATCAATATTACCATTGTTATATTATAAATTTTTTAATTTGTATCGATCTCATAAATTTTTAATATTTAGTTAGGGATATTTTTGATAACTTCACTAGTTTTTTTGTCGATTCCTCTGTCTTTCTCTCTCTTGTATTACGTTGTCCACCACCTTTACTCTCTTTTCTCTCTCTTCTCTCCCTCTCTTCCTCTGCTGCAATTTTATTCTTCTGCAAACAAACTTGTTATTTCTGCTTGATTCAACTGCCTCCTTCTCTTGTCTATGGATCAATTTTCTTCTTTTCCATCATTATTTTTGGACCTACCCTACTTAATTTTGACCTGCTTTATCAATGACTTGGTGTGTGGCACTTCCTTCTCTTAATGTCTGGTGGTTTTGCCTCTTCCTCTGTCCTCCTTTACTTTCTCCAATCTCTTCTCTTGCCGCTTACCCTCCCGCTGCAGTGAATGAGAAGGTTTTGCTGTTCTCGCGCCCAAATGAGATTCGCGGAGTGGACCTTGGCGCACCCTACTACCACACCATCCCAACCATCAGCCTGCCTCAGGTGCTGTCGCCATCTCAGCTGGATTTTGTCACAACAACCAAGCAGATATATTGGGCTGACACGCAAGTCAATGAAGTGAAAAGAACTGGGCTGACTGGAGGAGTAACTCAGACAGTTCTTGATACTGGTAAGTTATTTAAGCATAATTATTTTGTTTGCTACATATTGGATATAATGCTAACCAGTAGCATTTTCAAGGAATTAGAATAGGACAAGTTTTTTACACCTTTGTTATAAAATTAATTGAGAAAACATCAAAAAGGTGTTTCAATGGCCCGTTTTGTGTAGGTCACAAACACTATTCAACTTTTAGCATACCCAAGGATTTATAAGCGCTTTCCCTAACTCCCATCCCAGTCCATCCTAGGTGTCTCATTATAAAGAAGAGATTTTTATCTGACTATGAAGTAATATCTTTGACTTGACTCCCCCATTTAAATAGTGGGAATGGTTACATTGTTTAGTGAAAATTTTTATTTAAGTAGATTTTCTTCAGTTTGATATGCTTATATTTGCTATTGTTGATCACCTTGATATTATCACCTAATTATTTTAGATTATTTTTTAAGATTAGTATTTATCTTAAGGGCCCATATACCATGCTGTCATCAGCAAGCAGTCTGACTTTGTATTTCATATTTTTGGGGGATTGTGTATGTAAATTAGGAATAGCAGTGGTCCAAGAACACCAACCTGTGGAATATCGGAGGTGACTTTATCTCTTTCGAGAATTTTTTAGTTAATTTTTTCTTTTAGATCATCACTTATGTGTCAGAATCACAATTGCTCTAGTCCAGTCATAGTCAGGAATACAGTTGTTATTGCTGTAAACAATTTTCTGAGGCAAGATACAATTGCATTACTAGTTTTGTTGCAATAATTAATTGAAATTTGATAATCAGTTGGTATGCAACCCTGCATTACATGCCAGCGCTATCCCAAATCTGTAGGAAATAACCCACCGTGTGCAGGTTATAATCTAATCTTATTTTCATTTCCTTTTATTATTTTTCCTTGTTACAATAAACTGAAACGTAAATGTTTCCATCGTTGCACCTGATATCCAATCAAATAACTTCAACCAAATGAACTTTGATGATAGTAAGCCTCATGAAGATGAATGTTGGTTTGTAACATAGCTTTCTGTAATCCTTCAGTACAGTTGGTACAACGTACATTTGCTGTCCACTAAAACTTGATAGTAGTCATATTAAATAGCATTTAGGGGAATTTAATAGCAAAGTCTGCACTAAAAAAAAACATGCATTGCATTGTTGCCTAACTCCAATATTCAATTGCTAATTTTTCATTAACAAAGGCCCATTGAGTTGAACAGTTGGACACTTGTCTATTATTTTTAAGCAAAGAATGTGAACTGAAAGTTTTGTTCAAATCCAATTCCCACAAACCTGTTCTTCCCCATTTTAGATAAGCATGCAAGGAACCAGCTGTAGTCATATGCTACCTTAATGAGCTAAATATTTTTTGAATCATAATAAATCATCAAATGCATAAATCATTCATCAAAATTACATTATTCTCAAAACTTATAATTTTGTAGTTTTTTCTGTGGATTATTTTATGCCAAATGATTACTGAAACAATTGTAATGGAATTAAATATGAGACTTTTGGAAAATACTGCTTCCAAAAGGCAATGTGATGTAATGTCCAATGTCTCCATAATATTCGGTTGTTTTGCAGGTTGCCTTTGCTAAACAATTCGTTGACCATTTCCAGGAATTGTAGAACCGTGGATTACATTCAATAAATTTAATTGGTCAGAAATTTAACACAAAAAATAAATTGATAGGTACTAAAATGTCAGTATTTGCAATACCTCAGTCTCCACTGGCATTTGTTTGCCATTTGCTCCTGAATTGTTTAGCTGATACTTAATGACGTTATGTACCAGGTGGTGATCCAAGCCCAAAATATTTATTAGGACACCCACTAAAATTCCTGAAAATATCTCCCTACTCAAAATTCCTACAGGAATATAGTCAGATCAAGGACTGTTATATCAAAAGTTGTTACTACCTTTTTAAAACCTTTTTATTCATTCAGAAGGTAGATATAGTTTCTGCTCAAAAAAGCTGTTGTGATTTTTAAAAATTCATTCAAGAATCATCTTCCTTTATATTTACAAAATGTGTCAACATACGTTTTCCTTTCATTTAACAGCAATTGAAAATCCCTCTGGATTCGCCATTGATTGGATCTCAGGAAACATGTTTGTAACTTCGTTTGATGGAGACGTGAGCTACATCACAATATGCAACCTGGAGGGAGAGTATGTTGCTGTGATATTGGAGGAAAGAGAGGAAAGGATGGT
Source organism: Sympetrum striolatum (assembly GCA_947579665.1). NCBI lineage: Eukaryota > Metazoa > Arthropoda > Insecta > Odonata > Libellulidae > Sympetrum > Sympetrum striolatum. The sequence continues at coordinate 7,587,612 of OX388344.1, forward strand.
AGATACTACAACCTCATTCTCTACGCTGCCGAAGAATGGATTTGTACATTTCCGCTCATTGGCTGTTGACCCAGTCAGAGGAAAGCTATTTTGGAGTGGTTCTGTGATTGGTGATAGTAGTGATCAAGTAATTGAGATGGCAAATATGGATGGCAGTGGGCGTAAAACACTTCACATGCAGGAAGGTGCTTCTGAGCAGAGTACTTTAACAAGTAAGCACATCACTTTCTGAATAATGTCTTTCTCTCTTTCAGGCTTTCCCAGTATTTATCAGATGCTCTTTTTAGGTTTGACTTCAAACAAATTCTTCAGCAATTGCAGTTTTGGCAGCATCTCAGCTGCTATCTTTTGGTCTAGTGCTCGTGGTCTGCTTATCTTTATAAAGGCTTTTCACCCAGCCTGTGTTTATTAACTTCTTTGAGTTGGTTAAATTGTCATTGTGCTTTTTCATGCTTGCTGCTGAAGTAAATCATTATCTCCATTTATTAGACAACACTTAAATATATCTACTAAATCTTGTTTTAATTAAGAATAGTATATTTTCTCTGTGATATTTACTTCTATGTCTGTAATTAGGCCTTGTGGCTTGTTTTGTCCTAGTATGTTTGGCACTAGCAAACATATGTAAATGAATTGAACTTGCCATCAGGCATAAAAAATTATCTGATACTATTGTTACAAAGTTGAATCTCTGGAAAATATTTTGATTTTTAAAACCCTTAAGATTCTTGAGAGATGATCTCGTATGTTTTCCCTGTGATCGGTCTCATCTGCACTGGCTCTTTTCTAGTCTTGTTAAAAAAAATTAATGATAAAATTAATAACTTGTAAGTATTTGTTTACTAGGAAATATACAATGCCTAATTGTCAAAAGTGTCAACAGAAAAAGTGAAGTCAGAAACATAAACTGGGATAGTGGTTACCACAACACCATGAGACAACATAACCCATTCAACAGACAGTGTGAAAGTACTAGACTATATATGGAAGACCCAACACTTGATCTGAAGGTGCCTTGGCTGAAATGCTATAAAGACTGTCATTGCTTGAATAATTAATGGCAGTTAAACCCAATTAATGTAGGGAACATGAGTTGTAACTTGTTTGAATGTAAGTGAATATATGGCCCTTAAATTGATTATCTATTGATTACAGTAGAAGTCCATTATAATAAGAGCTGACAAAATCGGAGAATACTCATATATACCTACTAGTTATAGCCGATTCCTATACTAAACGTCCTTCCTCTTGAATCTAAGAGCAGCGAGTGCAGCAGAATGGAACTGTAGGGTTTTTAATCCTTCCACTAATGCTTCAAGATGCGTAATAAAAGCATGTTTGATTCAAAAATACCGTATTTACTCAAAAATAAAGTGCACCTTTTGGGTCTTTTTTCGCATCTAAAATCGGGGTGCGCGATAGAATCGACAGCACACTAGATTCGGGCACAATACTACTTGTTGGCATATCCTGTAGTGCGGGACCGGCCACATCTTCGGCTCACCCTGTTTCCTTATAACTCGTCAAATGTTCCACCAATCCGATATCGATGTTTGGACTGTACACGCATGACTATACTGTATCGATGTTTGCACTAGTATATAGGTAACTTTAGGCAGATAGTTTTTTATTAAAAGGAGATTGGCTAGCCCATCAAAATTTTTAAATGGACGATTTTGAATTGGCATTTACGTAGGACTTTCGGCATAGATGACTACCGTCATTTTGTATTCAGTGTATACGCATATAAATAATGTTTATTAAATATACGCATAAGATAGGATGCTTGTATAGCACAGACGTTTAAGGTGCAGCGAATGGCATGACCGCATATCTTAAGGTGCGCATTACATTTGCGGGCAAATAATTTTTCAATGTCCAACCCTTGAATTTCGGGGTGCCCATTTCTTACGATGATGCGTTATTTTCCTGTTAACACATAATTTTATCGATTCATACATTATAACGAAACTGTGTCCTCTAATATAAAATGCGGAAAATTATTGCTCAATTATCGTCGAAAAATGATGGTGAGTCTTTAGATAATCCTAATTGATATCAAATAGCTTTCTCGAGATATTTTTCATTCACAAGCTTTATAAGCAATGACTATGTCGAGAGGGAACCCTGGGAATCCGAATCAGCACTGCTTTCATATCTTATATTCCCACCCATCCTGGATCAGACGATTTGGTGCCTAATTTCGTATGAAAACAAATCCCATGGGTGGATACCACCAGGGTGTTATATATATTCACATTTTGTAAAAGTTCTGTGTTTGATATCAGGCAGCCCTATTATTTTGAACTTATGGCAGGAATTTAAATTATTTATCATTAATTTTTGAGAAGGTGAAAGTTCTATGACCAGGCATGTGAACAGAAGTAATACATGGAATTTCTTTTGAGATTTTATTAAATCTTTGCAATGTATAGAAAGGGCAGAAATAAGTTTTCTTACATTGTCTATTTGACACTTAGCACCAAATCATCTTACTGTTTACCCGGCTTATAAGGTTTTCTGACTGAATTATTAAACTATTTCTCTCAGTGATAAATACTCTGCCTCCCATTTGGCTATCGGAGGAAAAATCCCACTGGTCGCTATTTCTTCACAGTGCCAATTTACATTTCTTAAAATTATCCTGTCGCATGACTTTCTAGTGAAGTCGAAGATACTGCTTACTTTTACAAATTCTTCATCAGTTCACTATGACTAGCTTTATTTCTTCGTGACTTTTGCTCTTGGGATGATAGTAAGAATCCGAAATTCAAATATTGAAACTACCTCGCCGTAACGTTTTGCCATTTTCCTCGACTTGGATGAAAGCAGTCCCATGCTCGATTTCTGGTGGGACACTTCGTACAAAATTACCTCTGCTAACTAATCACTTATAAACTACTACTACCGATGAAAGTGAGAAATACTGAAGGTTGAGTTATCGATATGCACTGCGTGATTGTGATTTTCTTCTGATAATTGTATTGTAAATATATTACTACATTAGTTTATTTCTGGAAATATGATTTGAGCAAATTCAAAATCCTCATGCATTTTTAAATATGATGTAGTCTTTTAACTAATAGTATTTTAACTAAAGCAATGAACGTGGTTTTAAAAATGAGGGTTTCCTACAAAATGAACCTTTCTAACTTTTTTAAATTCTTACTAATTCAACGTCAACGTTCAATTTAATAATAAATGTTATTATATATATGTGTTGTAGTCGTCAATATTCAATGGAGCCTGTAATTATATGAAGGTGTAAATTTTTGGGTCTCCTTGTAACAAATAAAAAAGAATCTGTTACAACCTTACAGCCACTGCCCTTTTCAAAATATAATAACTTACTTTTTAATGAAAAAGTTCCAGAAATCGCTGTTATAGCATTCCCTGGGACCTCACAATAAGAGCCAACATTATCTCTCGGCCATACGGTGTTGCTAAGCCCTGTATTTCATAGCCCCTCAATCTTATGCAGCTACGGGTACGCCTTTCAATTTCTTTGTGGCGAGCTGTCCTATTATCATATGCCTGCAGTATGCAAGCAACTTTTACTCTCAGTGTTATGGGTTTGATGCCAGAAGGCCCCAAAGTCCCGATTTTTCCCATAAAGATGCACATAAGGGTTTTCGGAAATTCTTTTGTTGTGCTTCCCGGCAAATAAGAGAGTTGAAATTCAAGGCATCGCTGGAAACCATGCATATCTGATGAAAACTTCAAAGACATCTATGATGACTATCTTGGTTTGACTCTAGGTTAGGGCAAATATTCTTACATTTAAAATGCATTGTGGCGATTTTTTAGATTCCTTTGTATCCCCTCCCGATAAGATGGAAACTTGAAACTCAGCATGTAGATAAACATCATAAATATATTCTATGTATGCTGTTTAATGTTTTGCTGATGGTCCTTGGTTCAATCCCAGTGAGTTATTTACATTCCTCAATGCCTTTCTGATGGGGATAACAGAATCCTTATTTCAGGATCTTCCCGGTATGATATGGACTTCAAACCTTGCATTAAATAAGATCTAGTCCTTACAAGTTATTGTCTATTTGCATCTGCCAATAGGTCCTGGGTTCAACACCAGGCATCTCAAAATTAGAGATTACTATGATTTTTAAAATTTTTTTAAACACCTTCCCGATAGCATTGAAATTTAAAAATTGGCATGTGAATAAAAATTATAAATACATTTCATATGCTTGCAGTGTGCAAGCAACTTTTACTCGTATTATATATATGTTTCTTATACGCTTATATGACTTATACGCTGAATATAGGCTAAAACATGAAATTCACCTGAAAATTTAAGGGGTCAACTTATGCGCCAGCATATATGGTAATTACTTTTGGTTAGTATTATAGAAGGTACTTGACACAGTTACATAGGATCTTGACTGTAATACACTCCTTACAGCAGACAATTGTTAGCTTTAAGAGTAAACTATGTGTGAATTTGAATATAAATTATCAAATATTATGTACCTGTAACAATGTTTGGAAAGGAAAGTTGGTTTATTCTGTAGTTTTCATCATGGATGGAAAACTCTCTTCATCATAATGAGGCAATAAAATCTATGATAATATGCTTAAATTTATTGTATTTATGATATAATTTATATTAATTGTTTAGCTTGGGCAATTAAATTTAGAGATTAATGTTATTTTCTGTTAGTGTTTTGCAAATATTGGGAGAAATCACTATGATAAATAAACTTATGTTTCTGCCTAATCTCTCCTTAGGTTGCAAAATGCCTGGATACAGATGTGTGTGCACATGTGCATTACTTTGTATTAATCATAATTTTCATGCTAATGATGAATACTATCTAGTTTATCTGCAAATTCAAAATCATGTGGAATTACAAATTTTATTTCTTTTGAAGGTCTTTCGGTGGACATGGAAGACCATCGTCTTTACTGGGTCAACTCAGAGGTAGTGCAGTATTATGATTTTGATGCCGCTAGTAGTAATGAGAGGGTGGTGCACTCAGTTCCTCTTCTGCAATCAGCTCAGCCATATGCCTGTGTTGTATATGGAGGAATGCTCTACTATGCTGATGGAAATGATTCAGCCATACATTTAGCAAACAAGACCACTGGAGAAGGAGATGTGGTACTGAGGAACAACACCTCTGGTGTTCTGGCACTCAGAGTATATGACCCGGAGTTACAATCAGGGACAAATCCATGTTCTGCTGAAAAAGGCCAAAGAGGTGGAGGTTGCTCTCACCTGTGTGTTCCTATTTCCATGGAGAAGAGAATATGCAAATGTGCAACAGGATACCACAAAGACCCTAATGATGAACGGAAATGTATAGGTAAGAATCTCGTTCTATAAATTCTTGTGATTTGAATTTTGTATTTTATATTCTTATAGCAAGAAATTTCTTGATTTATTGAGTAGCTTCTTGGTTTTATAAAACTAAAACTATTCATTACTCTTATGGGGACTCACTAAAAATCATATGATCAACATGATTTTCACTCTTTTTATGAAATTACCAAACTTTATTACCTACTAACTTCAAAACAATAGAGAAAGGAATTGAAATGCGTTGGGAAGTCATTAGGATTTTTATTTGTAAAAAATAACTATTTTTAGAGTATGCTGGCAAGAAAGAATGTGTAATTTTGAAAGTAATGAAAATTGGTTTTACTGTCTTTTTTGGTTATTGTGATATTCTTCTAAAATTCTTCATTGTTTCATCAAAGTTACCGATCATATAAGATATTTTACTCAGGTAATATGGTTCTGGAGTAGTCAGACAACTAGAAAGTTGGACAGGTCTTTTTCAGCTCAGTGACAGGATACATATATGTATTGGATGTTCAACTTTTAATTGCATCTATGCAATTGGATGTTCAACTTTGATAAGAGATAGCTTGATCAGAGTCTTCAATAAAATTACTCAGTAACAGTTCATATGTTAATGTTTTTAAAGATAGTGTTAATGCAATTAGAGTTTGAGTATCCTAAAACTAAAATGATTAGGAACTAGGTAGCTTCAGAATTATAATCTTTCTGGAATTCAGAATACGTAATTACTGTATATTTCTATGAATAAGACAAACTTCAAATAACATGGAGCATGAATTTCCTCAAAGGTTAATAGTTTTGGCATATCTATCCTATAAGACAACTGTCTCCCTAGCTATCTTAAGCCTATGGAATTAGTCTAGATTAGTCCACGTTGCTTAGATCAATACGGCATAGCATATGTGGAATTATATCCTATAGAGTTGTCCTATAGAGTGCAATCAATTGAGTCAATTTGGAAGTGGAACGTGAGAAGTAAAAAGGGCACTTGCCTAGGCAAATTACTCCTACCAAAAAAGTTTATTACCATTCTATAATAAACATTCAAAGAAATTGTCAGGAAATCTACATTTATGTGAAGGTCTTTTAAATATTTAGAAAAGATTCATTTCAAAAATTGTGACAAATAAATGAGAGGATAAGGTCTCATTGACGGGAAAAAATTTTAAACCGTGAAAATTATTGACTATTGTGATTTATGTGTTTATTCCTGTTTTACAGTGCCGAAATTAATTGAAATTACCTTTCCATAGCTTATAAATTTCATCTAGTTCATTTCTATGAATTTCCCATTTGTACAAGGTAGAAGGTTCAGCATGGACAACTACCAGAATATTTTATACATGTACAGATTTTTCTGCATTGGTCATATTCACCACAAAGGAAAGATCGGATTTGATTATATTTTGTATAAAACTTTAATTTTTATAAATGACAGCACCAAGCCACGAACTCCGGTAGCCCTGCTTCTGCGGCTGCTTTATTATTTAAGATCTACCTTTGAAACATAATCATAGAATATCAATTAAAATGGTTATTCAGTGGATTCCTTCAAAATAGTATTTCCCATTTCTGAAACCAGATTAGAATTTGAATTTTGAAACGATACTTCTGATTGTGGTTTCATTTTTCATGTTTTTGCATACAGTAATTTTAGCTTCTGATTCTTCTTCATACAGTTCATGCAAAAATATTTTCATTTACAATATATGAATTGTGAAACAAAAATGTTCTAAAAGCATCACAATGAGTGCAGTCATTCATTAACTCAAAACACCTCACTCAGACAGGTCTCTCATTTATATCTCCACATCACTCAGACAGGTCTTCTGTTTATATCTCCACATCACTTAGACAGGTCTTTCATTTCTAAGAATAGCAAATCATTCATAGTATGCAATAGTGTATGTTCGAAGCTCCTTTTTACAACTTTACCTGTAACAGAGGGAAACAGCCAAAGAAAGGGGAAGGAATGGAGAACGCAGGGGCACCTTTTACAGGGTTACCACATTTGTTGTTCTCAGAGTGGTTGTCAAATCACAAGGATTGAATCTCAAAGGACGTGCAATCAAACATGATCATATTTTTGCAATGAACTGTACATGGTGCCGTGAATGGCATGATCGCATGTGTTATGGTGTGCATTAGATTTGCAGAAAAATGATTTTTCTATTTCCAACATCTACAACATGTATTTTGCCTAAAATTGGACAAAGACAAACAAGAATGACAGCAAAAGCTACACTAGAATAAAGCTCTTATTTAGAGCTCTAAAACAAGTCTATGTGATGCTCTGTATATTTAAAACCTTCTGAAACAAGTATTTTAGTGAGCTTGTTGCACCGAATTTCCAAACTTTTTTCTTGTCCTTTCTCCAGTTTGTTGATTTTCAAATTTCTTCTGGGAATTCATATAAAATGTAAATATAGTGAATTAATGAACTAAAAATACTTCACATTTATTATTTACTTTGTTACCAACCTAAAATGTAGAGAAAAGTAAGCAATGAAATTCCTTTGTTTTCTTAATGTACATGCAAAATTCTTGAAAACTCTACGTGATGAACAATTTTAATATACATGGATGAATTCTTCATAAAAAATACAAGAAGAAGAATGTAATTACATCAGTGTTTCTGAACCCTTATCTCCCGTGTGATTGTCTCTTTTTCAGTTTTTTTCTTTTTCTTTCAATTTACTTTTACGGCTTATAAGAGTGTGATACTCAACGATAGGAATATGATACCCTTTCATTATTATTAAGAGTTTTCCTCTTGAGAAGTCTTTTAATCTAATTTTGAATAATGAACTCAGCTTTTGTTGTTAACTTTACCATTATATTTTTTAAAAACTACATTTTATAATGGACTAGAAAGAATAAATCACAAAATTGGATACAATTGAGATAAAACCAAGATTTAACTCCAACAGGTTACCATTCAACCAACAAGTCTGTTCATTGTAATAGAATCATACAAGTTATAAGATATAATTCTAAATTTTTAATCTTAAGTTTAAGTTTGCCTTTCTAATTTATGCTCTTTTATAGGAATTGAAGAGTTTCTGTTTTATTCCAACAACTGGGAGATCAAAGGCTTACCACTTGAAGAGGATAACTCAAGCAAAGTTCTAGCTCCTATCTCAAAGGTGTCCATGGCAACTAGTGTTGATTTCCATGCTGGTATGTGAATTTCATTCAGTTTAGTTGATACTTCTAGAAGACTTTCAATTAATTTTTTAAAGTAGCATTATAATTCTGTTATTAGTTTATTTTTTCTGTATTTTTAGCTGTTATCTTTGCCTATTATGGAATATTTTCCTAAATTGACCTAACATTATGAGCACAGAATATACTATCTACTATGGAGATGTTACATTTTAACCCCTGTAGTAGGCTTTTAACTGAACCCTTTGGCTGCCAGGCAAAATAGTATGCATATTCCATGAAATATGCTAAATATCCCGAAAAAAGTCAATTTCTTAACTGGTAGTTGACCTTTATCTCTGTTATACATAGAAAGATTTTGCATCTATTAAAAGTGAAATAATTTTTTATAGTCCATATTTTTAAAAGTGCATATTTCATAGCTATTGACCATCCAACAAACTAACATCAGAGAAATAGAAATAAAGTTGACAGTCTGTCAAAAAAACAGCAAAGTTTAATTAATTAGATTTGAGGGATTGACTCACGTGGCAATGCCATGGGATGTTCAACAAAGATGTGGAAGAAAGATAACCCAACATTAACAATAATTTTGGACATTTGAAACTTTGTACCAAGTTGTAACTCAAAATTTAGTTTTTAAAGTTTACTAGCTAAATAAACAAGCTGCACGCTGTTTGCACTAAACTCAGATAAGATTATTGGGCAATGGGATTGCACCCCTACACCAGTCGGGTGTATGTCTGGTAAGGAGGAATAAAGCAGCTACAATTAGAGAATAACTACCACTGGTCCATCAAAAATTAAGTATGGTAGTGTTAGCTGTGAAATATGGACTTTTATTTCCTTTTCATCTTCAATTCCAAGAACAGTTAGGAATCAAAAGTTAAAGGGCGAAAGTGGAACAAAATGGCACTGCTAGGCATTAACACATTAATCCTGAAGTATTTCAAACCGGTCATGCTTTTATGTATTTTCAATTTGAAAGTATGCCAGGATGGTATTATTGCCTCCAGTTTAATTGCAGTGAATTTCAGAGGTACACAATCATGTGCATTTAAATTTTTGGAATTTTTCATTTTCCTTCCTTGTTTTTTAATTATGTCTATTTGCATACTTTTAGGTCTCGACTACCTTTATTGGGTTGACAGTGATCATGGAAGTGTGACAAGAATTAGAAGAGATGGAACTGGTAGAGAAGTAGTGGTGGAACATGTAGAATCTGTGGAAAATATTGCCGTTGATTGGGTCACAGGTATTTCTTATCTTTATCTTATTTGTCATCTTTGATATTATGTATATGAAGGAAGATTAATATGCAATCTTAAAATTAATTTTAGTTTATTTATTCACTTTGAGAGGGATTGATAATAAGATGAATTTGGAAAATCACCTAATTTACCAAAATACATTGCTGTTTATGAAAATAATAACACTCAGAAGGAATTCTCTGAATCACTCCAAAATCAGTGTTTTTGTGGAGTTGTGGAACTATAATAAGTCATTAAGATTGTAGAGAGATGACGTAAGCCCAGAAGTGACTTATTTTGCACAAGGCACACCACGCTCAGCCAGTTCAAGTTGTCAAACAAAGTGGTAACGTGCAATCAAGTTTCATCATACCTCATAGAAGTAATGCTGCTCATTCAGGGCACACTGCTTCAACGTGGGTGTGGAACCAGTGAATAGATGAGGGTCATACATAGCGACAAGTGGGAACTGGACCATGCAATTTGGCCAACACATGGGATGACTGCCATATTGTCTGTATAGCCACAACAGGCAGAACAGCTTTGCTCACAGTATTGGCTCATCATTGGTGCTAGGGATTGGAACATGTCTGCATCAACAGCCATCAGCTAAGGGCCGGTTGGCATGCACGCCATTGCTGGCTTTGATTGGCCATAAAATTGTCCACAGTTAACTCAGACTGTAATGGGCACATGAATGCCGCCACTGGCATGTTGAGTGACAAATTGTTGTTATTTTTGGATGATTCCCCTTTCAGCTTGTCCAAAAGTGATGGCCACTTATATGTTATATGCTACCATGGTGAATGCCATCGGGCAGACTACATTGTCGAACAGTATAATGGACATTTGCAGAGAATAATGGTTTGGAGTACTATTGGGTACTACATTTGATCCTGCATCCTATATATTAAGGGCAATATGAATAGCAACTTCTATATCATGAAAGTTTTAGAACCTCAGGCACATCCCCACCTCAGGAACTTCAAGACAATGTCCAGTCATATGTAGCAAGGAATTCTCTCTTTGAAGAATAATGGATATCACTGCTTACGTTCTTTCGACATTTCCCCCATCGAACATGTCTGGGATGTGGCTGGTTGGCAACTTCTTCACTGTGGTTCTCCTGCAACCGCATGATGATGCACACTGCATGGCAGTGTGTTTCCAACTAACACATCCAGGCACTATTTGATCCCATGCCAAGACACCTTAAAGCTCTGATCGCAGCACAAGGACACTTCAAACTATTCTGAATTTTTGTGGTTTGTAATTCTGATTATTTATGTATTTTCATATGCTTGATGTATGGAAAAATTCCTTATACTTATTGCGTTTTCGCACTTCTCCTTCTTGGTGTTGCAATTTTCACAAGCAGCAGTTAGTTAATCAGTTTTGATAAAAGTTTTTCTTTTCATCTTATGCCTTAATTCTATTTTACTATTGTGATTATTGATGACGTTTTTGTCTTATTTTAGTAATATTTTGGTACTTAAATTGACTTCTACATGAATTTACGTTTTCTATTTCAGGTCTAGCAGTTGATTGGATTGGAGGTAACTATGAAATTTGTGTATCTCTCTAGTATATATCATGCTAAATCCTTTATTACCATTCCTTTTCCAAGATTTACTGAAGATGCCATCAAGTTAAGTGTTCTTGCACATTGTATTGAAATATTGTCATATCTTCTCAATGTATTCTTATGAGATGCCGTTGGTCCTCAACATGAATGAAGCCAGGAAATGTTACTAAATTCCTGTTCCTTTTACCATTTTCTTAAATTTGAGCCAAATAATGCATTTTACTTAAAACATTCTTTATGGAATTTCCTTTCTCATGCGTTATGATTGTGAATTTTATATTGATAATAATAGTTTATTTTGTGGACAACAATAATGCTGTTTGTTAAGAAACAAATATTTTTTCAATCTTTCAGGAAAATATGACTTATGGTGATGTTTCTTCTTATGTGAGATTTTAACATCAAATTAATGAAATCCTAGAACTATTAGATGATTAATTAGTACCTTATCTTCTGTTACATGGTAAAAGTTAATGAAGAGCAAATTTTGAAAATGAGCAAATTAAAGTTCTCCAATTTCAGGCAAACATTTTAAATTACATATATAGAAATAAGCTATCACTTTTGTGATAATTGTATTCTCTCAGCTTTCCATCTCTTATTGTATTCCCTCATTCTTTCTTAGGAAATGTTTTAGTGAAGTGAAAAAAATCAACTCATGTCATAATTCTTCCTATTTAAGCCTATGCTGCAATGCTTTATTTCTGCCTGATGATACACCAGTCTATGTTTTGACAACGATTGATCTATGATCATCATTATAATAATAAAATGAAACATATGTTATAGAACAAATTTCAATTTTTGAGAGATCTTTCTATGTTTCTTTGTTGTGTTTCTTGAAGGCAACATCTACTGGACAGATCCTAAATTTGGGGTGATTGAAATGGCTCATTTGAATGGGTCACATCGCTACGTAGTGGTTGCAGGTGGTGGCCTTGAGAAGCCCATGGGTGTAGCAGTGTCACCAGTTGATGGCTTTTTGTTTTGGAGTGATTGGGGCAAAGAAGGCGCTCCTCGTATTGAGAGTGCTATGCTTGATGGCTCCAATCGCAGAGTTCTCACTAATGATTCTGTGAGCCATATCAATGACCTTTCCATTGATTACAGAGTAAGTCATTGCTGGAAATATCCTATTCTTTAGACTTTAATTAGACCACCCACAGAACAAAACCGACATTTTGCAGAATTTGGGAAAAAATATTTTTTAAAACCATACGCAGTACGTCTTTATATACTGAGCACCCTCCTTCCTTCCTTCTTCCGCCCTTCTTTAATATAAATATAAGGACACAGTATTACACAGGGCACAGGTTTTTCCTCCTATAAATTGAACAGCAAAGATGTTCCATCAGATGTTGTTGTACATAAATTACTTGCTGTTCAGGTGTTTGGGCTGCCGCGACGAGAGAGATCATGTCTGCCTGGAGTTTTAATTGTTTTCTGCTGGTACTTTTTTAATCTCTGATAACATTGAGAGGAGAAACAACTTATTCTAATCTGTCTCATTGGAATTATGGGATTTCTCTTCTGACGCAATCCTCTTCTTCAGAACTTCAATGAGCTCATAGTCATTGCTTGTTCTCTTTTCTAAATTCCCTTGTTCTCGTTCCCTAATTGTGGGTTGTTGCTCTACAGCACAAATGAAATCCAACGTAATACTTGTCGTTTCGAACAACTTTTGACACTCTTCTGTTAAGAATATTCTCAAGAGAACTGTTCAGGTGGGTATTACTACCAAAATACTGCAGGGCCGAACAAGTGATTGGCTGCGCCGCCAGTTGAGACACCGGTGTCCACCTGGTGGCCGAATGTAATAAGGCCCGAGCCACCGGTTGCACAGCTGGCGTCAGCGCCTGGCGGCCTAGTGTAATACAGGCCTAAGATATTACATGGGAATAGGATGGAGCGATTCCATGAAATACATATTGGAAGGCTGAATATACATAGAAATAAAACATTTTATCTTCGAAGATAATTGCTTACTGCTACCAAACTAGGATACACTGTTTGGCCAACTATACTACAGGAATAGTCTTCAATCTGTCCTCAAAGTAATTGGATATACTGGAAATATCTTGAATTCATTTAGGTAGCATTAAAAAAATCATTCAATTAAAACATAAAGTTATTTTATATCTTATTATTCTGAACTCATTCAATGTTCATAATAATTTCCTTGTTTATGATTTATCTATTCAATTTATTTCTCTGCTTTTCTGTCAGCTAATATAAGGTATGTTCAAAAGGTTCCAGGACAGTTTGTATTGTAGGGTCACTTGTTGTACAAGTGAATTCTGTAAGAGAACAATTGAAACCTTAATCATTCCTGAGTAATCTTCTATTTTCTGCTTCTTGATAACGTTTTTAGTTTCCAGTTATGACAGTGTTGTCTGAAAGCTTTTTTTAACTCATGATGAATTTTAAAATCTACTACTTTGAAGATCAATATTGTTGCTTGAAAATCTGCTTCAGACTTGGCAAAACCATATCAGAAACATTTGAGATATTGAAGACTGTAAAGAAATGATGAGTCATAGTCAGTGTTGATCAGCACTGCTTTTATCTCCGATATTCCCACCTATCTTTTTATTTACCTTTTATTCTCTTAAAATTTTATTATTATATTTTTATTATAATATTTTATTATTTTTTCTTGCTTACCAACTGTTGCCCCCTATCAGTGAAACTGGCCGTGGTGGCCGAGTGGTTAGTGTGCTTACACGTTATTGCTCCAACTCTGGCTATGGAATGGTTGTGTGTGTTGTCCATTGCTGCTATTGTCTTGGTGAAAGCTCAGGAAGACTTCACCAGATGTGGACAATAGCAGCAGAGTAGCAAAAAAAATCCCCCTAAGCTCTCATGAACTTGTCAGGGGATGCTTCAGCTGGGATTCAAACCTGAAACCTTAGGGTTGGAGTGTTAACGTAGCTGGAAGACACCAAGGCCATTTATTAATATTAATTGTGTTTCATTTTATTTCCTTGCCAGTTTAAGGGTACTGGATGAAGTAGAACTGTATAAAAAAATCAATACTTAACGTTTCAATTGCTATTTTGATGACTACAGTGAAAATTAACAAAACCGTATTCCTTATATTTTTACCATTTTATGTAGCTTGCAAGTTTTGATTTTAATGCTTCTTTGTTTTTAAGGATCACAAACTTTATTGGTGTGACTCCAGTTTGGATTCTATAGAGAGAATGAATTTTGATGGCTCTGGTCGAGAGAGATTACTTCACCCCTCACATCTGGAAAATCCCTATGCCCTTGCTGTTCACAATGATCGTATCTTTTGGATTGACATGTAAGTAAAAAGTGTGTAATATGTTAACTATTGACTGTATTTAATATGCTAATTTTTCATTTTATTTTATTATGGACTGTGATTCGACTGCATAAAACGCACAGAGTTGAATTATACTCTATTGCCTTGTCTTATTAGAGAAAAAACTTAAAAAGGATGTCCTATTTTTATCATGCAAGCCCCATGTATATAAAATTGCTTAATGAGTGTGTCTGACAAAGAATTAGGGAAATCCTTTGGTTCAAATATCCCACTGCTTGAAAAGTTTCTGTAGGCTTGGCTTCAAGTAAACTGGAGGAACTGTAGAATGAAAGACTGGCGTGCACAAATAGAGCTAAAGAGAAATCTTAGATTTTGTAGAGTAGCATCTACAGGAAAATCACCCCTTAAAAGACTATTGAACACTTCTTGAGTTTACTGCTACCTACTAATTTTTTTGTAAAGAGTTCCTCCTCGAGGGGTGAAATTTGCAGTTTCTGTCATGTTGTATCATACAAGGTGAATGTGAGAGCATTATGCTTCCTGAAAATCTTTCTTTTTTCCATGAGTTATCATTGAGTACCGTAGAAGAAGATTTAATCCGTGCTTTGTGCAAATTTGTACTGAGCCTGTACAAGGTAGTTTAGATTACCGCTCAGAATTCCAGGGAGGCTGTTAGAATAGATTTGATATTTCAAAAATATACATAACTGCTGTAAAACAGGAAATTTTGTTTGTATGGTTACAAATTATGTCATTTGTGGTATTATATTCCAAAAACTACAGCCTTAGTATTCTTCAATAAGGTATCAGTAAACAAAAACTGTTGGTAAAAGCCCAAAAATTGAATGATTTTCAGATAATTCAACCAAGAGATGAAGGAAAGGGTTAAGTGTATATTGCACATAAGGGCGTGTACCCAGGAAATATCCCAAGGAAAAGCAGACTTGAAAAAAGTCAGACGGGGCCAGGAATCGAACCCCACATCTTCCTCTATCCAGGAGGCTGTTTTAACTATCTAAGCTACCCAGCCAAAACATTTTAATAAGCCATTTTGCAGACTTTGTGTTCAAGGGCAAGTGTGGTTTCGTCCAACTGTGTGGCATCGTCCAATACCCTTATACCATTAACCCTTTCTTTGTGATTCCTTAAGGGGAGTTTCTCCTTTACACTACTTTGTGCTGCCGGTGCCTCGATGAGGCCATGGCAATGCACAATTTAAAGTTGTAACGACTGTGCAGAAAGAGGATGGAGGTTGTAACGAATCCAACGCAAATTTACAGAATACAACATCATTCACTATTTTTGAGAAACAATTATTCTTGTTAATCATAATTAATTTTAAAAATTTCAATGCATGATTAGGTTAGTAAGCATCGCTATCTAAGTATAACTATCCTTGAAATTAGTTTAGAGTTATTAATACAAGACGAGTTTGTAAAGAGGTGAATTTTATAGATTCAAGTGTATTTGGATTTTTCTGGACTAATTTTGTGAAATTCCTTTATCGTAAAAAAGTGTCCCCCTGGCCAGCAAGGCAGGTGTAGAATCAGAATGCAAGCTTTTTCTCATTTGAATGCATGGAGAGTTTAAGCCTATACCATGTCAATGGAAAGGACTTTTGTAACAATTTATGAAAAGGTTGCAAATTTATACAATGTCAGTATATTTAAATTATGATATGTAAATAGCATGGACAATACTAAAGCCATTTTGGCTACATTCTGCAAAATTTCAAATAATATTTAAGGGACTTCCAGATAGGATAGAGAATTCAGAATGATGTTTTTCCTAAGAAAGCGCCATTTTATAATAATAATCATACAAATGTCTGTGAGTTCAACGCCAGGGGGATGCTAAATTCTCCAATTAAAATATGTGGCAAGTTATAAGTTATTTTTTTTAAACCCTACCCGAAAGCATGGGGAAGATAAAACCCGGAAAGTAAACATAATTATATTTCATTTACACAGTTTACTGTTTTCCTTATTTCCCTTGGTTCGATGCCAGACTGCCATTTACATCCATTCATGCATTTCAAATGAGGAAAACGTGAATCTCATTTTAGAACCTTCCCGGCATGATATCGACTTCAAGTTTTGGATACAATTAGTGTTATCCCTACCAGGTTGTTATACATAATCATATCTTGCAAAAAGGTTCAACATCACGTGATTTTAATTCTCCCTTATGAAATAATTGCCTGAAATTTCAAATATATATATGTGAACCCTTCCTGAAAAGATAGAATCCCATAATCCGACATGTGAAGAGTAGTCATGAATATGCTTCATAAAGGCAATGCGCTGATTTCCTAATGGTCCTTGGTTCGAAGCCAGGGCACCATTTGAAAACATACATTTATTTATATGGGAATAGAGAGTTTCTTTTGAAGACTTTCCCATTATTTCAACTTGCAATTGTAGAAACTGTCAGATATGTTTGCAAAGTCCATTTCTTTAAATAGTTTATAGTACAGGCAGAAATGTATCATTCATGTACGTGCTTGAAGTATGCAAGCATGTTGATATGTGTGTGTGCGTGTATGTATATTAATTTGTAGTGTTGACTCTGATGGATAATTATTTATGTGAAAACTATGAATAAAATTATCTGAATGCTATTCAAAAACTATATTCTCTATTAAGATATTAATAATTAATTATTGAAAGAATCCTTTAGAGTTTATTGTAATTCTTTCCCTAATGATAAATAGCAGATGTGTTGATATCAGTAGATATCTGTTGAAACTGATTGAAGTTGATTTCTCTTTCATCGACAGAACCCATCTCTCAGGAAGTATTAAAGAGGCTCCATTAAGTAATATATCAGACTTTCAAGTTTTGAAACGTGGCTTGGGAGATTCTCTCAAAGATATACAGGTAAGAAAATTCAATATTTATTCCAACTAATCTTTAACTTAATAAACTATCACACTATGCAAATCAAAATAATATTTGACTATTTTTCTTGCTATGTTACAGGAAATTAAGTACTTTTAACTTTGCCTAATGTGAAATTTGATGAATTTTAGTATCCCACATCATTATCCAATTACTGCTACTTTATCTTGATAACATGAAGTATATTTCAGGTGACTTTTAGTTTCATTTTTTTTCTAAGTTAAACTTGAGTTTCTATATATTTATTCAATATATTTCTATTTAGTTTAAATTTAGTTTCTATTTTCTAACTTTTGGTAGGGTCATGTACAGTCAAAAATCCCAATTAAGTGTTATTTCCTTATAGTTAGCCCCTTATTTCATTCAACATCTTCTGGTTCCCCTCTGTTTTTGTTCCCCTGAATTCTACCCTTAATTACAGTCTTCACCAAACCCACTCCCCTCAATATTTGACCCATCCATTTTCTGTCTACGCTTAATCACTTCACACTTCTGTGTTTGTTTTCCTCTCAACCCAACTTACTTTATCCATTCTACACCATACCCACATTTCAAAGGCCTCCTAACATTTGATATCTTCCTTTCTTAAAGTCCACGTTTCGCACCCATAAAGCAACACACTCCAATTCAAGGATTTCACCTATCTTTTCCTTATTCCTTTGTCAAGGCCATCAATTCCCTTTGATTCATAAAGGCTTCCTTGGCCATGGCTATTCTTTTACAAACCTCATCTTTACAGCTTTCATTCCTAGAGAGAGTACTTCCCAAGTAAGAAAATTTATAAACCTGCTCTAGTTTTTCCCCTTCCAATCTTGTGATTAACTTAGCTTTCTTTCCCTTAGTGAACCTCAAAAATTTAGTTTTACTTACGTTAATTTTCATTCCAAACTCCCTTGCTTTATCATTAAGAGCATTTACTAATGTTTGCCAACCTGTTACGGAATCACACACAATGGCTTTATCGTCAGCATACCTTACAGACTTCACTACTTCCCCACCAACCTTTACTCCCTTGCTATTTCTTCCCAGGCTTCTTTCACCATTTCCTCTGCATATATATTAAAAAGCATTGGTGACAAAGGACACCCTTGTCCCCTCCATCCTCCACGTATTCCTTCCATCGTCCTCTTATGGTGACTGGATCCCATAATATATTTATCTTGCTGTCTTTAATCATCATTATTCTATTTCTAATTTTATTCCCCATCAGTTGCTTTACTTTACTATACATTAGGTTGGCCCTCCTGCTTTCTACCAGATTTCTGTTTCATTACTCTGCCCCTTCTACCTCTGTTCCCTAGCTTTATTTTTTTCCCCCTCGTAGTTCATTGTTTAGTGCTCTGTACATTCTGCGCCCATGGTCAGTGTTGACTCTTTTCCATTTCCTTCTTTCTTCCTTTTAGTTTAAGGTTGAGGAAAATGTATCTTATACTCACTTTAGTCTTAGTCTTGCTCATCGCTGTAGTAATATGAAAGCCACTGAGATATGAGTAATAATATTGAGGTAGGCGTTGCAATGCCTCATTTCCCATTCTGTGCTTATCATTACTAGTGGTTGAAGGATAGAGATCTTTGTTAAATGATTTTATCTTTTGTAGGCCAAATGATTAAAGTTTTAATATTGTTTACATAGAATAACTGAAGTCAACAGTTTCTGTCTTATAATTAGGATATTTACTTTAAAGAAAGCAGATAAGGATATTAACTCTCTCTGGTAAATATTACCTACAACTAAATTATATTATGAATTAACTTTTTACAATTCGCTATATTGGATAAAATATCCCAGATAACTGGAAAAACTCCCACTACATTTTTTCTCTGGGGTAGTAATAATTCATTGTTCAATTATTATTTGGTTTTAGTTGCTTCATTACATAGTGATTTCATAACTACATTGTGTGTGTGTTTATGTGGGTGAGAGTATATTTCTAAACATCAGTGATTACTGAATTCACGGTTACTTTTGGTTTTAGCATGAAATGTAGAATGTCAACTTACGAGAATGATTCATTACAAATTTATTGAAAGCATTATAATAACTGGTAGATCTGAATTCTTCTTATATAATTTTACTTTGTACTGTAATTTTTTGTGATTATCTCTAGAATCTGTCTGTAAAAGAACAGCAAATAATTCATGAAGAAATTATAAATCATATTGAGGGTTAAAAGAAATTCAGATTTTTAGGTTGATGCTCATCCTATTTATGAAATATCAGTTTAATACCTAATTTACAATAAAATAATTAATGCACCACCTTTTCAGTCCTATTTCCGCTAAAAATTCAAGGTTTGAGTTAGAATCAATGTCACATTAGATTTGGGCACAAAAATACTCGTGCACATGTCCCACAGCAGGCCTGTCCTCTACTCGCTCTGTCAAACATTCCACTGATGTACTATTAAAATTCTGGCAGTCATACAGACTACAATCTAAACTGTTAGCAGATAGATGTGATGGAATTGGCTAGCCCATCAAATTTCTTAAATGAATGATTTTGAATTGGTCAACATCTGCACTCGCGTAGGACTTTCGGCTTAGAAAACTACCAGCACTTAATATACATTGTATTTACATACATTTACAGACGAATGATTTTTCAATTTGAAACATTGGATAATAATGTTTGAATTTTTGGGTGCACATTACATTAAATGCATTCATTCATTGCATTATTTTTGAGTAAATACAGTGTGTTTAATAAAAGATAATGAAAGATATTCAAATAAATCTTGGAGAATCAAACTTAAATAGAAGTTTTGAATTATATTAATATAATAATTAGATTCCTTCTAGTCTCATTTCTTGACTATTTTTACTGAGATATGCCAGTTGGTTAGGATACCATTGAGGAATAAAATAAAAGGAAAATTTTCCTGTTATATGTGATTTTGGGCCTTCTATGTAATTCAAAAATTATCTTATTATTTATTTAACTTGATTTATTTGAAATTTAAAATAAATGAAAGAAATTGCATTTGAAATCATCCATTCTATAAACTGTTTATTTTTTCTGGATGAAGCATTTATCATTAAGATGGTAAGTGAAATACATTGTAAGGCATACCCTTTGAGCAATGAGTGTTTTACCTACTGATCATTTACAACATTATACTGTACACAATTGTGTATCTATTATATTATAGGTTATATATTATAGGTTGCAGTTTTTCATAATGTATGGTGAAATAATTCAGGACATTGTCATCTTTACATTATTTATGGCAGGTATTTTCAAAGGCTAGGCAGATGGGCACAAATCCTTGTGCATTGAGTAATGGTGGATGTCAGGAATTGTGCCTTTTCAATGGCTCTCATCCTGTATGTGCTTGTGCTCATGGAAAAGTGGCAGCTGATGGAAAAACATGTGAAGGTGAGCAAAACTCAAACATCACATTCCATAGTTATTTGCTTCACATTTTTATTAGGAATTCTTTAACTTCTTAAGACTCATGGTGGAATGAAAAGTGAAAAATGTTTTTAAAATAACAAAATAATGGGTAACAATTATGGATACTGAATTTTGTAGATGAAAATACTACCTTTGTAAGTCTGCAGCTGGTCCCTCAGCCTTCTTCTGGCTGTCTTAGCTCAACAATAATTACATCCTTCCCTCCAGTCCCCCCTTAGCCTAGTTCTTTCGTCCCGTTCTATGTAGTGGGTCAGGTGCTGCATCAATTGGCTTTTCCACAAGGTACAGGAAATAGGGGGAGCATCACTTCCTGCACCCTTTGTCTCAATTCTGTCACATGCTCGATTCCCTCTCGTGAGAATACATGATGTTGGGGAAGCGTAGGAATGAAAGTCCTCTCTCTTTATCAGTACATTACGAATATTACATGTGACAGTGCTATGTCTAAAATAGGCATTAAATGAAATAGGTTTACACTAGGTTATTAATGATATGAATATTTTAAATCATATATTTCATTAAGGTTTGTTCAAAAATGTCTGTTGAATTTATATGTTGTAAAATAGTATTTTAAACATGCTAGGGCATCTGATTAGTTTATAAGAGATCTTGACTCAAGGTTGAGCTTTAATTGCATACTTCATTTTTATCTGATTGCTGGACTGATTATTTTTTGGCAGATTTATCTTATTTATTTGGATTTACCTAAAGATTAAATTTTCTCAACATTATATTTTTGTAACAGCTCATGTCTGGCCTATTGCAAGGATTATATGCAGCCAAGACTGCGTTGCAGCAATTATGGAATAAGGATAGGAAACTAATTTGCACGAAAAATAGTGTGGCTGAGACCCATTGATAAACAGAAGTGGAAAATAGTGACATGACTGGGACTAGAATCTCTCACTTTCTAAGTGGGTGTTCTAAGTACTAAACTACAATGCCACGTCAATCCTATCTCTTTTAAAGGAATGCTTTGTCAGCAAGGCTAGTGGTGCTCCATGTAGTGACATCGACCACCGTCAGCAGTCCCCATAAACGCAGCTGGCTGACAAAGCAGTGTAAGAGAAAATTCCTCCCAAGGATTAAAAATAGGGAATGAGGTTAGGGAATTACTTTGCATAAAAAGTCATGCTGCTGAAACCCATGGATAAGCTGAAGTGAAAAATAGTCTGGGACTCGATCCGAGGTCTATCATCATCTGGCTATGTATACCATTAACAGAGCTGGGATTGATGTGGCATGGTAGTTAAGTTGTTTCCCTACCACCTTTTCTTTCATGTCACAATCCTTCGGGGAAATCTTCTTATATATAAAAATTCAGCCTGCGTATATTTGTGACTGCAAAACTCAAAAAATACTGGGCCAATTGACTTGAAATTTAACATAACATTGAATTCAAATACAAGAGTAAATTTGTTGTAAAAAATGTTGACATTTCATCCTCGGTTGCATCCCATATGAGTCAAAGGATTTCCACAAGAAATGCATGTAAAGTTCATATTTACTGCCACTGCATGATTTATTTTTTTGCAAAGTTAAATAAAAAAAATGGCCATATGAAATCAAGACATGCACCAAAAGCAGGGAAAATAAATCAAGAATCTTATTTTGGTCATGTATTATAGTTTTCGAATTGAATTATTGATAATTTACCCAAAATTTTGAGGGTGTGAACAACCGGTCCCCCTAACGACAAATGCCATTGTCGAATCTGGGTTCCTACATATTGGCCTATTTAAGCTTTAGAAGAAGTCTGTTTGTTGTTTGGTTGATTTAGTTCATATAGATGTGCATATTAAATCGATATAAATGATTTGAATTACCTGTTTCCGGAAATCAAAGTCTGAGCTACTTTGCATTTAATTGATATATATTCAATTAATTTCTTCCATTATATGTTGTTGATCGTTGTCTGTGTTTTTGCGGGCCGTTTTTGAATAAGCGCAGCTGAAAAAAATTTACTTCATTCTTCTTCTTCAATGTTAATTCTATCGATTGATTTACAGAAATATATATTCCCCTCATTTATCTGTCTACCTCTCCATTTCCACGTAGCTTTTACATCCAACGTCCTTCATTATCTAACTCAGAAATTTCAGGCTTGGCCTTCCTTTCTTTATCTTTCCCTTACCATTTCCTTCGGTTATTAACTTCAGATCCCTTCAGAGGTCATTAAGTGCCCAACAAACTTAACTCCTCTCTGAACTATTGTTTGCCCTAATCTGTGTTTTTCCTCTATCCTTTGCAAAACCTTATTTTACTTTGAATATTTTTCCTTATTATTAGAAAAATTCATGCACTACGATAAGAATGAAAAAATAAATGATCTTATGCTATATCTTCCTTTAGCGTATAATAAATGCATATATATGTTAATTTTTGCAAAATTTTATAATGTGGAGTTAATCATACCTTCTGCAATGTGATGACAAGTTTCTTTTATCCTTCTGCTTTCTAGTTTTATGTGTAAATAGATTTGATGTGGAAGGAAATCTTCTTTACCAAAAATCCTATAAATTAGAATCACCAGGAAATGCCCACGTTTTTACAACGTTAGCAGGATCTAATGTAGTTACTACCACAATTTTACCACTTTCTTACCACATTAACAACTTTCGCTACCAAAATGCCACGTGACAAATATGTGGAGTGTTTGCTGGGATGATATCTGAAAGAGTTCTGACAATAGTTCTTTAATTAAAATGATCTCAGTTGCATATTTTATCTACTGATTTCTAATAGCTATTATTTTAGCTTCCCATTAAGACTTAACAGGATAATTGCCAATGCCATGTGTACATAACTATCATTAAAATTTTAGTTACTTTCACCGTAGTTTCTAATTATAAAAAAGTGAGAGGCAATCTTCTTGCTCATTTACTCGAAGTTATATTTAGTTGTAGCTAAATCAAAGGCTAGAATGATTGCTGTTTCACTATGTATTGAAAAATGAGTCGGGGAAAACAAGTAATTTTTTAAGAAATGACATACTTTACTTAGAAGGGGAGCAACAGGTTTGTGGGAAACCGATTCGATCAAAACTTTCAAAATTGAAGAATTAGCAACTGAAAATCGGAGTTAGGTAACTATGCCGTACACCTGCATTACAGTGTAGATCTCGAGATTTTCCACTTAGGAAATCATATTGTACTGTTTTTTTACTGTTAACTTATCTTTTTGCGATTAAATGTCATATTCTAGCCTCCCGAGCATTCTTTACTTTTTAGTTAGCATTTTTAAATGCACATAACACCTCACAGAGGGCTAGAATCAAATGCTAACTAAAAAGTAAAGAATGCTCGGGAGGCTAGAATATGAAATTTAATTGGAAAAAGATAAGTTAAGAAATTATTTTCTTCCATTCTTTTATTCTTAAGTGAAAAATCTTGAGATCTACAGGTAATGCATGTGTATGGCTGGGCAGCTTAACACTGATTTTCAATTGCGAATTTTCCATAAACAAATCCCATTGAGTTGAATGGTCGGTCACGTATTCAACATTTTTAGCAAAAATTGTGCCCTGAAAGGTTCGTGCAAATCTGTTTCTCACAAATGGTGTTCCCCTTGTTAGTAGGGTAAAAACATATCAAGAGTAGGAAAGAGTTTTAAACTCCTATTATATTCTTATTATTGAATAAAATAAATATGGAGATAAGATCAATGCTTACCTAGATAAATGCAACTTCATGCAAAATCATGGGATTCACAGTGTTTCAGAACAAATTACAACAGTCTGAACCCTGTGAAGTCTCATTTATAAATGGAACTGATATGCAGCTAAAGCCTCGGAATCAACATTTGCATTGTTTAATGAATGAAGATGGAAGGACCAGAAACATGGAATATTGCTTATAAATATATATTATTAGTTGTTAAGCTGATACTTGGGTAATCAAGCAACAGTTATTATATCAGTTATTTTCTCTGATTTTATTTCAGATTACGACAGTTTTTTGATGTATTCAAGAGTGATACGGATTGACAGTATCCACATGTTTGATGAATTCAATCTGAATGCTCCATTTCCAAGTATTCAGTCAAAGGATTTTATGAGGAATGCCATTGGACTCTCTTTTGATTATAAGACAAAGAGGATCTTCTATTCAGACATTCAGCGAGGGAGTATCAATGCTGTCTATTTCAACGGTACTGGACATTCTGTCATCGTGGAAAGTGAGTGATTTAATTTTAAATTTTCAGACCATAAATAATTGCAAATTGCTAATAGTATAAATGCATACCTCAATGGTTTCAATGACCCCTCACATCCTGATATAGTTCTTCTCTTCCTTACTCAACTAACTATTTGTGGTATTATTTGTTCAATTTTTCAATCTTTAGCTCTTTTTTTCTCTTCTAGTGTATAAGCAACTTTCTGTTGTAAAATGGTTAGAATGCTCTGCAATATTAAGGCTCTATTGTCTGTAAGTCTAGCCCATCCAATTTGAGAAGCTATAGCTTCCAGTGGAGTCCACCGATATTAATTTATATTAATTAATTACGTGGATGCAAGAAGAGTAGTTTTTTAATTGGAGTAAGGTGTTGGGTTGGTTTGGATTAGGTCCTCGCTTTTTATTTTGTGCATGCTTCTACTCAATGAGATGTAAAAATGTATACATTTTCTGATAATAAAAAATCGAATCAATTAAAGAAACCATAACCTGAAAACTTAAAAACTCCATGAAAGACATATAATGTAATGCAAAGAAAGGGTACAACAATCCAGGATAGCATTTGGCAATGGCGCTCACACTCCCCTCTGCCGCCTGCAGCATGAAAGCGTAAAACGGAGATGAATAAAAATTTATTATGTAGATATTGGCATGTCTAAGTAATATTTCTTTACAATTTCTTATTTCTGTTATTTTTTCAATCACAACGGTGTAACTCATATTCCAATCGAATATTATGTTTTGAAGTCAGCAGAGTTTTGCAGCTTTGTCCATTGCTAGTACAAATGTAAATATTTCGACATTCTTTTACACCAAAATGTTGGAAGAATTTTTGGCTAACACATATACAAATTGCAAGTTATTACTGAAAAAATTAACTGAGTTACAGTCGGAGAAAGTTGGGCCATCGGTTTCCAAGTGCAAGAATTGGGTACTGATTTCAAACTAAGTACAGTAAAAGTACAGCTATGGCAAGTAAAAAATCTAAACGCATATTAATAAACGTAAAAATGAATGTTTTATCAGCTGATATTTATTTCATTTATATCGGTGTACTGGAAGCTATAACTTCTCAGACTCGATGGGCTAGACTTTTTTTTACAGACAATAGGTACAAGTTCTGGCTAAGTAGGTATTTACTGAATAAGGCATGAAGATGTGTTTTTCTTCATAAAATATTTCATAACTGTTGTAATTGCTTATTATATTATCAATTTAAAGAAAAGTTATTCCAACTGTTAACTCTGATGTGAATTAGGTGAAAATTTCAGAGGATGCCATATTTTTTATGTATTATGTAATTTTTCAATCTTTGATTTAAAAGAGAATATAAAAAAGAGGTTTTTCGCTTAAAACTTTTTCTATTGCAAATTGTATTGATATACTAGCTTTTGTAGTCCTTGGCTCTGCTCTGCATTGTGTTATAATCATCCCATAGCCTTTAATTATAAATTTTAGATTTTAATTCAAATTTGCTTTTAAAATCCATGGTGCATGTTATACAAGGCTTCATGATATAAGCCAATACATTCAGTATTTTCTTTCAGTTAACCAGCACTTGGTGGGATTCGAAACTTAAAGAAACAGTCTACCTACTTATCCGTCTAAACTCTGCAACCACACAGTGCAGTTATAAATGTACATTTTTATTAAAAGAATTCATGCTCATAGGTTGAGAGATCAAGGTCGAGAGGGTCAGAAATCTTTTTTTTTTGGAAATAAGTTTGGAGGAAGGTTGCTTAGAACAGGAACTTTGTAATATAGGAAATAATTGTGATTCAGTTTACATGGAAGAGAAATGAAGATTAACTGTATTGAGTTATTGTATGAAATGGAAATAGTTAAAATATAGTTGTTTTGTTTGAAATGGAATCAGTCTAGATTAACCATCTATATACATTATCCTGTGCTGTTTTAAGTTTCTATTGCTGGGAAATCAAGTTAGGGGAAGGTAATAAAGTTTGTTGAAACAGAATAATTGGACGATTTTGGTGATGATGTTAGTCGTGGAATCTATTTTCTTCTACTAGATGAAATGAAATGTAGAAGGGTAGAATGATGTTTTGGAAAACCTTTTGGGGGAAAAAAAAATTAAAGAAATCTCTTAGAAAATTTTTGTTGAGCCAGGAACCTGATAAGCATAGTTATGAAAAAACAATTATCTGTTGATAGAAGTGGTTTATAACTAACTTAGTTTCTTTCTCATATCTGTTTCAGACTACTAGACTAGACTTGCAGGATCAATAATTTTCCTCATTTATTATAGGTTATATTCATTAGGTTTCCATTTTCTATGTATTCTTCAATAAGTAATCTTTTAAAGTTTTCCCTAAATTTTCTTTCTCTGATAACATTACTCATTATAGTGAATTTAAAAATTTGTTTAAATCCAATCAAATTCATTTTTATGGTAAAAATTCATCTTGTTGCTGTGATGTGACTGGAAGGTATCACATTCTTTCTAATATTTAAATGTACAAATTCTTTTATAACAGGATGATTTGTCCACAAATGTTATTTTTATCTAATACATGTTTTTTAGCCCTTTTGCATATCAAATTCATTTTTTAATAACTCAAATGCATTCTTATGCAAATCAAACAGCCCTATCTTTTCTCAAGGATTTATTCACAGTGGCTCCTCTGATACTGCTCCCTCAGACTACAGACTAAACTATCAGCCCATAATTTTTAATTGGAAGAAAATTGGCTTGCACATTTTAAATAACCGATTTAAATTGGTTAATATGCATCTTTATTAAATACTTTCAGAAGGACGAATAATGGTACTTCATATATGGTATATATGCATATAAATATACATAAATAGCTCCATATATATGTAAAGTAAATACTCATACAGTGTGATTGGCATGACTGCGGGTCTTAAGAGTTTAGCAGGCAAATGATTTTTCAATTTCGGATGCTTGATTTTCGGGTGCATGTTACAATTGATGGTGATTTATTTTCAAGTAAATACAGTATATTCCTTTTGCAATTTTGATGATTCTATACATATTTGCTGCAACAGAATGATGATTAGAATCTACTAATTTTCATACTTGCAAAATCAGATTCAAGGTGAATAGTCCCTGAAATAGTTTTAAGGGATTCCAGCTCATGGCAGCATTAAAATGAGCCAAATTTACTTCTCATTTGTGTATGGTTCATCCAATTTTCACAGCAAAGGTGGATTTTTAATATTGAGAATCATTAAATTTCCTCTGCAATGGGGAAAGAATTAATTTTCTTTCGAAGTGGGGGGTACAGGAGAAATGGGTTTGTTGTATTCCAAATGTCTGAGATCTGTGAACATTGAAACTTGTAATCTCCAAAATAAACTCTTGTAGAAAAGTAGGCATCTTCTTTTCTTCATTGTGTAGTTCAATTTCCTCAATATCTCAGCCGCCTCTATGGATTTTATATGTAGATTTTCTATAAGATATTTTAACTTTTTTTATTTTCTGTCTTCTTCTTTATATCCTTATCTTCCTCTTGAAGTGTTTATAAATGGATTATATTCCTACTTTTTAAACTTTTCTTTACTTTTCCTTACAAAAATTTGTTTTCAGTTTGTGCTAGATATGTTTCCTTCCCTCTGTACTTGTAAAACTACTTAAGCAAATCAACCCTCATCTTTAAAACTGTTGTAATTTCAATTCCTCCCTTACAAGGAAATTTCAAGCAAGGAAATAAAAACGCATCTGCTCATCTTCCCTTGTCATCCACATACATCCTTTTATATTTATTCGTGTAAGTTCAATTAAATACTATTTTCTTGTCTGTGAAACAGAGAGCAATTCTTGTCATACTATAACTAATATCCTGTTTACTTTTCATTATTATGATGGCATAAGTAATGATATGCTGTAAATGTGGAAATTTTAGGTTGAAGACTAAGTTTTTTCAGACTTTGTTATATCTGTTTGGGTACTTGTCCCAATGTGACTTCTAACATAATATGTAATGTTTCTGAAAAATCTATGACTGCAGCAATTAAATCTTATCATTCAACAAATTAATTAATATCATATATGCCATTTTGAAATTACTGAAAATGACATCAAACAAGTAAGAAAGAACCTGCAGAATTGTCAGTTTACCATTTTCTATCTGTAATCATATAACATTGAATTTAACCATCAGGACAGGGATCGGTGGAAGGCCTGGCATTTGAGTCGGTCAACAGAGTACTCTACTGGACCTGTAATAATGATGCTACCATTAGCTGTATACCTATCGACAAAGGAACAGATGCCTCTGTGAAAACTGTGATTACCTTGGGCAACAATGATAAACCTCGAGGAATTGCTGTTGATAGCTGCAAAAGGTAAGCATCATTTTCTTATTCCTGGAAAAACCTGCACTACTAATTTTAAAGAGAAACTAGTTTCAGAAAGGATCTTTCCTGAAAATTTATATTCACTGCGAATATAGTGCCATGACATAACCATTTGTTGTATTGGTTGGGGCATGAACTTTCCATTGGCTCTGCTATCACTTTATTCAGGAAGCATTTGAAGTTTTACCAAGTTAAACATTAAGGTCGTTACTGGAATTGGTCCCATTTCTCTAAAAGCAAATTCATTATGCTGTTTAACACTATACGGAACTTTCACCCTGTGGGCTGAGCTGAGAGAGTCTGGGCCGAACTAATTCTGCTGCGAGAACAAATATGGGTGTCAGTATGGGAGTATTAACACTGAAAGCTGAGCGAGTCCAGACTAATTACTTCCTGCCTGAGTTGAGCAAGTTGAGTCAAACTTGTTTGTTTTGGAGGTGTTTTCAGTGGCTGATTCTTTGGGCCACATATAGAAGGAAAATTGTGAAATTCCCAGCAAATCCCTCTTGCAGTATGAATGAACTCGCTCACCATGGCTTTGGCCAGTTCAACCCAGTCTGAACTCGCGTGGCTTGGCCTACAGTGTGTATGTATGTGTGTATGTGTGTGCATATAAGGATGGCTGGGGGTCATTTGACCTCTATCTCTTTCCATACCAAATATCTACCTTTTTCTCCAACTTTTTAAAAATATCTTCCATCAGGCTTTAGTATTTAAATGTTTATTATCTTCAAACCATACACACTCCAAATAAAATTTTTTATAGCTTACATGCATACATTTTTCCTATTTTTGTAGT
Source organism: Sympetrum striolatum (assembly GCA_947579665.1). NCBI lineage: Eukaryota > Metazoa > Arthropoda > Insecta > Odonata > Libellulidae > Sympetrum > Sympetrum striolatum. Next base: position 7,617,857 of record OX388344.1, read on the forward strand.
TTTACCTATGACTAATACAGACGCTCCCCGACTAACGTCCGAATTACAACCGTCCGAAGTTACGACCAAACCAATCTACTATAAAAAATGTAACAAAATTTTTACTTGGAATGGCTCTTATTATTGTGTACAAAGTTTTGATCATCTATGTAATACTTAGTGATAGGACTTGGTAATTTTATGCATTTACGTCTCATGTTTTGTTTCTTATCCTCGAGTCTGAGCTATTTCATTCAGTTTCTATTTGGTCGTTGTTTCACTTGTTTGTTTTTAGGTCAACGCTAGCTAGATTACCGAAGAAACCTACAAACAATTTTCCTTTTCTGTTTGACGAATTTTGATATTTAAAAAAGAGTAAATAGACATATCTATTATATATAGACGTTTCTCCGGATATACCTATATATATACGAGTAAAATGTAGCTTGCATACTGCAAGCAGATCGGCATAATAATTTCATATCGGCATCATTTTGGGACGGTCCTCAAAAGAAAAAAAATGAGGATTGAAAATATTCTTAAAATTCCCTGCAATTTCATCGTCTGGTAACGAACCCGGGTCATACTGGTGAACTTACTATGCAGCAGTATAGAAGATCATCATCTCTGACTGTGTGTAAAAATTCAAGCAGAAATGTTGGCTACAACTCCCTCAAAAGACTTTCTACTTTTCACGAATTTAAATGGCTCTCTGGATTCGAACCAAGGACGATCTTGGAAATCTAAAATATGTTCCAGAAACTTATTTATGATCTCTATCTATATGCCGAATTTCAAGTTTCTATATTATTGGGAAAGGTTTCAAAATAATTCCTAAAAATCGGATCAACTTCTGATTGCAGAGACCCCTGGTGTCGAACCCAGGATATATTGTAAACTGTGAATGCACAGTTTGATTTGTAAGTACCTGCACTTGTATCATGGAAAGTTTGAAGTCAATAGCATGCCGGGAAGTACCTAAATTTTGTTTCCGTTATCTCCATAAGAAATGCATTGTAAGATGTAAATGGCCCTCTGGGATCGAACCAAGGACCATCAGCGAAGTGCTAAAATTTGATTATAATATATATTTATGATATATATCCACGTGCCAAGTTTCAAGTATCCAAGTCATCTGGAAGTAATTTAAAAAAATCTCAAAAATCGTAATGTAAATTAAACGGGAGAATATTTGCCCCTACCTAGCATCGAACCAAGGATAATCTTCGTAGATGTCTTTATGGTTTCCATTAGATATGCACGGCATCTAGCGATCCCTCGAGTTTCAACTCTTTATATTTACGGGAAGTGCCTCAAAAAAAGTTTCGAAAATCCCCGCCATGTATTCTTATGGAGAAAATCGCGACTTTGGGGCCTTCTGGAATCGAACCCATAACACCGAGGTTCAAGGTCGGCTTTTTCCTGGAGGTTACACATTATGGCCAATATGTCGTAAAAATTTCAAGGCAGTGGCACTTGTGGAACTTGGTTAGAATTTTGATCCCCTATATATAACTTATATATAAGTATATCCGGAGAAGCGTCTATATATCTATTACGAGTAAAATGTAGCTTGCATACTGCAAGCAGATCGACAACACTAATTTCATGTCGGCATCATATCGGGACGGCCCTCAAAAGAAAAAAAAGGATTGAAAATATTCTTAAAATTCGCTGAAATTTTATCGTCTGGCATCAAACCCGGGTCTTCCTTGTGAACCTACTATGCAGCACAATAGAAGATCACCATCTCTAACTATGTGTGAAAATTCAAGCAGAAATATTGGCTACAACTGCCTCAAAAGACGTTCTAATTTTCACGAATGTAAATGGCTCTCGGGACTCGAACCAAGGACGATCTTGGAAATCTAAAAGATGTTTCTGAAAGTAACTTATGATGTCTATCTATATGCCGATTTTCATGTTTCGATATTATTGGGAATGGTTTCAAAATAATTCCTAAAAATCGGATCAACTTCTGATTGCAGAGACACCTGGTGTCGAACCCAGGACATATTGTAAGCTGTGAATCAACAGTTTGATTTGTATAAATTTGCTCTTGTGTCATGCCAAGTTTGAAGTCGATAGTGTGTCGGGAAGTACCTAAATTTTGTTTCCGTTATCTCCGTAAGAAATGCATAGAGGAATTTAAATGTCCCTCTTGGATCGAACCAAGGACCATCAGCGAATATGTAAAATTCGATTATGATATATTTTATGGTATCTAACCTCATACCGAATTTCAAGTTTCTATACCATCGGAAAAGGGTCCAAAAAAAATCTTAAAAATCGCCGCAATGCATTTTAAACGGCCGATTTTTGCCCCGACCTAGCATCGAACCAAGGATAATATTCGTAGATGTCTTCATGGTTTACTTTAGATATGCACGGCATCTAGCGATCTCTTGAATTTCAAATCTCTCCTTTTCCGGGAAGTGCCTCAAAAAAATTTTCGAAAATCCCCGCCATGTAATCATATGGGGAAAATCGCGACTTTGGCGCCTTCTGGAATCGAACCCATGACACCGAGGTTCAATGTCGGCTTTTTCCTGGAGGTTACACGTCATGGCCATAACGTGGTAAAAGTTTCAAAGCAGTGGCACTTGTGGAACATGGTTAGAATTTTGATCCCCTATATATAACTTATGTATCTATTATATATAGATGCTTCTCCGGATTCATTCATATATCATATATTCATATATATATATATATAGAGAGGATACAAAGTCACAGGCTAAACCACTAGCGTCAATGGCTTGAAATTTTTACGACATATTGGCCATAACGTATAACCTCCAGAAAAATTGCGATTTTGAACCTCAGTGTCATGGGTTCGATTCCAGAGGGCCCCAAAGTCGCGATTTTCCCCATAAGATTACATGGCGGGGATTTTCGAAAATTTTTTTGAGGCACTTCCCGGAAAAGCAGAGAGTTGAAACTCGAGGGACCGCTAAATGCCGTGCATAGCCAACGAAAATCGGAAAGACATCTTCGAATATTGTCCTTGGTTCGATGCTAGGCCGGGGCAAATATCGGCCGTTTAAAATGCATTGCGGCGATTTTTAAGATTTTTTTTGGATCCTTTCCCGATAACATGGATACTTGAAACTCGGCACGTCGATAGATATCATGAATTTATTTCATAATCGAATTTTACATATTAGCTTATGGTCCTTGGTTCGATCCCAGAGGACCATTTGCACTTCCCAATGCATTTCTTACGGAGATAACGGAAACAAATTTTAGGTACTTCCCGGCACGATATCGACTTCAAACTTTGCATGTGGAAAGATCAAGTCCAAACATCTCAAACAGTGTATTCACAGCTATCAAAGAGTCCTGGGTTCGACACCAGGTGTCTCTGCAATCAGAAGTTAATCCGATTTTTAGGAATTATTTTGAAACCTTTGCCTATAATATAAAAACTTCAAATTCGGCATATAGATAGAGATCATAAATAACTTTCAGAAACATTTTTTATATTTCCAAGATCGTCCTTGGTTCGAATCAAGAGAGCCATTTAAATTCGTGAAAATTAGAACGTCTATTGAGGCAGTTGTGGCCCATATTTCTGCTTGAATTTTCACACATCGTTAGAGATGGTGATGTTCTATGGTGCTGCATAGTAAGTTCACAGCAAAGACCCGGGTTCGATGCCGGACGATGGAATTTAGGCAAATTTTAAGAAATATTTTAATCTTTTTTTTTCTTTTGATGGCCGTCCGGATATGATGCCGTCATGAAAATAGTGTTGTCGATCTGCTTGCAGTATGCAAGCAACATTTTACTCGTATATATATAGGTATATCCGGAGAAGCGTCTATATATAATAGATACATTCATAGGGGATCAAAATTCTAACCATGTTCTACAAGTGCCACGGACTTGAAATTTTTACGACGTATTGGCCATAACGTGTAACCTCCAGGAAAAAGCCGACTTTGAACCTCAGTGTCATGGGTTCGATTCCAGAAGGCACCAAAGTCGCGATTTTCTCCATAAGATTACATGGTGAGGATTTTCGAAAATTTTTTTGAGGCACTTCCCGGAAAAGTAGGGAGTTGAAAATCGAGGGATCACTAGAAGCCGTGCAACTCCAACGTAAATCAGAAAGACATCGCCGAATATGGTCCATGGTTCGATCCTAGGTCGGGGCAAAAATCGGCCGTTTAAAATGCATTGCGGCGATTTTGAAGATTTTTTTTTGGATCCTTTCCCGATAACATGGATACTTGAAACTCGGCACGTGGATAGATATAATGAATATATTTCATAATAAAATTTTACATGTTCGCTGATGGTCCTTGGTTCGATCCCAGAGGACCATTTGCACTTCTCAATGTATTTCTTACGGAGATAACGGAAACAAATTTTAGATACTTCCCGGCATGCTATCGACTTCAAACTTTGCATGATAGAAGAGTAAGTCTTAACAAATCAGACTATGCATTCACAGCTATCAATGTGTCCTGGGTTCGACACCAGGTGTCCCTGCAAACATAAGTTGATCCGATTTTTAGGAATTATTTTGAAACCTTTCCCAATAATATAGAAAATTGAAATTTGGCATGTACATTGAGATGATTAATAATAACTTTCAGAAACATTTTTGAAATTTTAGAGATCGTCCTTGGTTCGAGTCCCGAGAGCCATTTACATTCGTGAACATTAGAGCGTCTTTTGAGGCAGTTGTAGCCAATATTTCTGCTTGAATTTTCACACATAGTTAGAGATGTTGATCTTCTATTGTGTTTCATAGTAGGTTTACCAGTAAGACCCGGGTTCGATGCCAGACGATGAAATTTCAGCGAATTTTAAGAAAAAATTAAATCTTTTTTTTTTCTTTTGAGGACCGTCCCGATATGATGCCGATATGTAATTAGTATTGCCGATCTGCTTGCAGTATGCAAGCTACATTTTACTCGTATTTATTTAGATTTATATTTATAACTGTTCCATAACCAAGGGTTTCCCAAACTTTTTTAGTTCAAGACACACAGATTTTCACAGCGCACTGTCATAATAATTGTATTTTAACCTGGTGCCTCACGGTACTCCAAGTCATCTGAGGGCATCATTGAGATCGCCCAAGGGCGTAACGGCACTCAGTTTGGTAAACCCTACCATAACCTTTTTTTGATAATAAATTTATTTGCATACCATCTTTGTTGAAATAATTTTCTTCTTTGGCATAATGCCAGAAATCTACCTCCATGGTGGGTGAGTTATGCTCTCGTAAACCAGACTAACCAGCAATTTGACTTACGACCAGAAGTGCCGACCGTAACAAGTTTGTAAGTCGGGGGAATGTCTGTAATTCCTCATCCCCTGGAATATGCACAAAGAAATCGCATTTTCTTACTCTGAGAGAGACTGCATGATGCTTCTATAATTGCTGGAATTCACAAATATATCATTAAAATACAACATATGAAAGTGGATATTTATTCTCAGAATACATAATATTTTTATCCTTGTTGCTGTGATGAAAGCTTCCAATTTTTCTGTAATTATTACATCCACTGAATTTATTTTCCATCTCAACTTTATAAGTGGGCTATGTGTGCGCTTATAAAGAAATCTGGGGATACGTTCTCATAATTTACAATAAGCTTACACCCTTCCTACCTTTCTACCCTACCTACTTCCATTTTCATAGAGAATGCTTTGGCTTTTAAGCCACAAAATAAATTCACTACGAGTTCTTGGGCCTGCTTCAATCCAGAGGAAAGTCTATCGACCAATTAGCAACTAATGAGATATATATTTCCTTTTATACAGTACATACCGAGTAAAACTGAAATAAATTGGAATAAACTACCATGCTGTGACAGATGTGCATCGCGTTAATGCATTCCTATACTGTGCATGGATGATACAAGCTCATCAAATTAATCTTTATGTGAATACATTGTACTCCAGTTAACAGAAGCTTACAAGAAATACAGTACAGTGGTACCTCTTACTACGAGTTTAATCCGTTACAAAAGCAAGCTCGTATTAAGGGGGTACATTTCTTCACGGGTAGCAAAAATAGCCATTATTTCAGATTTTATTTTATAAAAAGTAGGTGGTTTATTATTCAAAACTGAAGTTTTTCCTGATATATCATGCTAATGTAAAGCTGTATATTTTTTTACAAAGAAAATTCTTCAAAAATTTATAACAATACAATTGTTGTAAATTGACCATGCAGCTCCAGCAGGGCTCGATGGTTGGCAGCTTTTCTCCGAAACAAATTATCTGAAATTTTAATATCAAGCATTTTTAGAAAGAATATGATTGTAGTTATCGTTCGACGTAGCGGATTTTTTATATACTTATTTTTAACAAAATGGCGGACATTTTAGTAAAAATTGAATTTTCACGATTAAAAATTATGCATTTTAAAATTTTATTTTTAATACTATATAAGATATCTAAAAACGCCTACGACCAACGATAGACAATGTCATTAAAAATATTTAGGCCAAATTTTAAACAATTATGACTTATAGTTACTGAGATATCTTGCCAACCGTTTTCAAAAATGCTATTTTGAGAAAAATGCGATTAAAGTTTCTGAAATGAATATTTTATTCGTAACTTATTAAAGACTGTACTAACCAAAGTTCATCTGCACCAGGACCATATAAACATTCCTCTACCGCAGATGCAGCTTCGCCTAACGTTTTTTTCTCCCTCTTTTTGCACAATCTTCCTTCCCGAGTAGCATCTTGGGTTCTCCGTTCCGCCCCGCTGATGCGCCGCTGGTCCTCTCTACTGCAATAATCCGCTGCGCTCTTCCCCACTTCTATGCCCATTGTTCTCATGATTTTGTGGTAGCTACTTGCCCCGTCATTAAATACGCAAGTTGCAATATATGCAGCAATTTGCACAATTGTAGCACTGCTAGGTATAATTTTCGGGGCAATTCTCCATATGAGTGAGTGGAAACTCTCATTGTTATTTTGTGTGAAACCACCCAAACATCTTTCCAGTAATTCCCTTCTGCTAAGATCTTCGTAAATTGGAGTTATTGCTTCTAAAACAATTTTTGGAAGTGGTTCCTTATGCTCATATTGAGCAAGCGCATCACTGGCCTTAGCTCTCTGCCAAGAGCACCATGAGTCTGCGTCTTCAGGACAATAATGGTGCTTCGGCATTTCATCTGTAGAGCTCTTGTGATACACTGTCGCCCAAATTGCCTTATACATATTATCCGCAGAATCTGTATTCCTTCGAATAGCAAGTCCATAATAATTTGTAAGGTTGTCGATCAACTTTGCCGTTAGCTTACCTCTGCCCCCGATGCCTGGTTTGCCTTTTTTAGATGCGCGAAGCCTTGCTCCCATCCGTTTCTGTACGTGGTTTATACATTCCTTCTTCTTTATATCAACACTTTCACCATACGGGCTCTCTGTCACTACTCCTTTATATGTTTTGGAATCACCATCTCCTATGTAATTAGTGTACTTCACACCATGAAGATTTTCGGACCTCCGGAACATTTCCCTAATACCATCGACTTCCATCTTTCCTGCACTCCCTTCGTGGTTTGCTAAGCATTCCGGCGCATGTTTCCTCGACCATTGGTAGTATTCCTCAGTCCCTTGTTTTTTCTCCCAGTGACTACAGCCTTTGCAGAATGAAGATTTGACAATAATGTCAATTACCTTGTTGGTGTAATATCCAATGAGAGACGCAACACCGAATAAGGAGTTAAAACCTCTCTTTATCCATGTTCCATCTCCAGACACTGTAAATCCTTCGTAGTTTCCCATTTCAATTGCCTTTTCTTCTTCCTCTCTAGCAGCAGTTTCTAGCGATGTTTCACAAACAGCTTTAGCAGCAGAAAGGACATTTTTCATAACGAAGTCGTAACTCTTTTGAAATAAGGGGCGAGGCAGATCCATGAGAGCACAAAATTTTTCGGCACCATTCAATCCAACTCCAAGAAGTCTCATGGCAAAAAAGAAACGCTTATTTATTTCAAAGGATTTCCCCACTGATGGACACGAGTCAACTTCAACAGGATCGCATTTGGTACAGCTTACAACAATTATAAATCCCAATCCTCTCCGGCTTTTTTCACTGAAGCTAATATCACCGTCACACTTTTTGCACTTTATACAGAGACTAATAGCCGCAAAAACAGTAAGGAAATTTATAATTCGATACCCAATAGTCGATTCGACTTCCAAACATGCACCAGATATCTTCAGTTTTTTCGCCGAAGTGCTTGCAAGGCTCTCCTCTCTTGTCGCCTCATACCGGTTCATCGGTCGTTTCCTCTTCTTCACTCTATCCGATCTCCTTAAACTCCTTTTAGAGCCTTTTCTATCCATTATAAATAAAATATCTATAATGGAATAAACTCTAAGAAGCAAAAAGCGAGCTACAAAACAGCAGTAATATCGACACAGCACTCAACTCCGCAGCAACACAGGCTAGACTAAAATAAGCTTCTAGTAGCTTCCCTGCAAATATTTAACCGTTATTTCCCTCATTGAGAAGAAAATCTTTGTTTGTCCAATTCTTAGAAAAGACGGGTCGAAAGATGCGTTGGGAATCCCACCGGATTAGCAAGTTTATGGCCCAAGCGCTTATCCTACGGACAGGCGCACGTGGCCACTCAAACCTCGCTTGACGCGCTCGACTTAAAACTATCAGAACTGCGTAAATGTTTCGAATATCGGAATAAAATTTTAGGAAATAAAACTCAAGACTATAAACTATAAGAAAATGCATTAAACAAAAAATCGATTTTTTGAAAAATTTTAGGTAATGTACCCCCTTAAGAAATGCTCGTTTAAAGAAACAATTTTCCCCATTTAACTCTATTGAAATGCAATTAATCCGTTCCAGCCCCCACCCAACCCACCTCAATTTCTAAAATTATTGTTAATTAACACGATGTAGTACAGTAATTAATGACATAACATTTATAAATCATTACAAAAGATAAAGCAAAGAAATATAAAGGTTTTAATAAGTCATTTACCTTTTAACTATGACAGTCTGGGCGGGAGAGCGGAGGACTACTGTTTTTGGGGAGAATATCCTTTCAATAAATAGTCAGGCACATTTTTTTGCGTTTTCTCTTGCACTGTCGCATCTAATGTAGGCAATTTGCCTGGTGAACATTGTTCGTCCTCTGCAGTTCGTTTCTTCAGGAACCTGTCATGCGAAATTTGTTTCATACGGCTTTTAAAGATTTGTCTAAAGTGTTCCATACCATTATCGTTAAACAACGATAATGTATGCAGCCACACGCCCCGAATTTAATTTATCTTGGTGATGTTTCTCGACAAAATCGGACAGTTCTTGCCACTTCGATAAGATTTCTCTTATTTTTTTCGGATGGCAGCACATCCTCCGACGTTCCTGCTTTCTCCCCCGATAAAGTTTCCTCCACTGCATCTGACTGATCGTGCTCCTGAAGCAGCGGAAGTTCTTCTGTCGTCAGTTCTTCTCCGTGGCCCTCGAGGAGTTCATTGGTATCGGTATCATCCACCTCCAGCCCCATAGATTTACCAAGAGATACGATTTCTTCCACATCAGGCATTCCTGGTTCGAGTCCCATGGAGTCTTGTTCGGAAACAGCTTCGAGCCACAGCTCCCTCCAAGCCGGATTCAGAGTTCTTCTGGTGACTCCCTGCCATGCCTGATCGATGATTTTGATGCAGTTAGTGATATTAAAATGATCTTTCCAGAATTGGCGCAGAGTGAGTTTTCTGTTCTCCGTAATATCAAAGCACTGACGAAACAAATGCTTGGTGTACAGTTTTTTAAAATTGGAAATCACCTGCTGATCCATGGGCTGCAAGATTCGCATTCAGCGGCAGGTAGAGGATCTTGATGAAGCTGAACTCATCTAAAATTTCATCCTGAAGGTTCGGAGGGTGTCCCAGGGCATTGTCATACACAAGGATGGCCTTGAGAGGAAGGCCTTGTTCAAGTAGGAATGTCTTCACGGCGGTGTTTACCCTCTCGATGGTTAATTGCCTGGCGACCCAGGCCTTCACGTTAGCCCTCCACATCACTGGTAGCTTCTCCTTAATTATCTTGTGAGCCTTGAAGGCCCTCGGATTTTCCGAATCGTAGACCAGAAGAGGCTTGATTTTGCAGTCCCCACTGGCGTTAGCGCAAAAATCAAGCGTCAACCTACCCTTCATTGGCTTATGGCCTGGCAACTTCTTCTCCTCGGTGGTGATGAACGTTCATCTTCTTCTTCCAAAACAGGCCAGTCTCATCACAGTTAAAAACCTGCTGTGAGACGTAGCCCTGCGACGCGATAAGTTCGGCGAAGTCTTTAACGAACGCTTCAGTCGCCTTAGTGTCCGAAATTGCTGCCTCACCATGTCGTAGTTCGCTGTGGATGCCAGTTCTCCTCTTGAATATTTCAAACCAGCCTCGACTGGCGTTGAAAAGTTCCACAGTATCCCCAGGTTCTTCCGATGACGTTCCAGGAGACTTCTTGTAAAGATCGTCGTACAATAATCGTGCCTTCTCTCATATGATGTCCTCAGTGACAGTATCACCTGCGAGTTCCTTCTCGTTCAACCAAATCAGAAGCAATTTTTCCATCTCCTCGTCCACAACTGTCCGCGTCTTCGACAGCCTTGCGACACCCTTCGATGACAAAAATACCTTTATCTCCTTCTTTTTCTTCAAATGGTGCTCCGTTTGTATTGCAACCAAGTCCGCAACATGCACTCCTTTTTCATATTTTTCGATAATTTCCTTCTTAATATCGATCGTGATAAGCTTTTTTTATTATCACTACTCTACTTTACACTTCGATTCTTAGGCCCCATGGCTAATGTAGAAGTTACAGAATACAATGCAAAAAAACACAAATATTCGCCAGAACACAATTCAGAAATACTTTTCCAACGATTTCAAAACGCGAACTGAGTGAGCTACGGCAGGGTGATCCAAGAAGAATTTCGATTTGGTCTTATCAGCATTGAGCTCCTCATCCCGCTTTGTTTTGGCTAGTTTACCAAAGTGACCAACGTAAGCAACTTATAAAAGGGATTTAGTTTCGAGCTTACCATCGGGTCCTTGGTAGCTCTGGTAGCTTGTCTGTGAACTTATTAGACAGCGCCAACAAGCAGGACACGATTATACCCGCACGCTCGTAGTAAGAAATTTCGCTCGTCCTAAGAGTCAATATTTCGGCCGAGTGACAGCTCGTAGTTTGGAACACTCGTACTAAGGAACACTCGTAGTAAGAGGTACTACTGTATGTTGTTGTTAACAATTACTTTTCATCCATTAGTGTGAAATTGAAAAAGCTCATCAAATTAATCTTTATGTGAATACATTGTACTCCAGTTAACAGAAGCTTACAAGAAATACAGTATGTTGTTGTTAACAATTACTTTTCATCCATTAGTGTGAAATTGAAAAAGTATAAGATTTCTCTCTTTGGAACACAAGATGAGAATTACCTCCTCTTTGCCTGAATGATGATATTCTCTCACTTAGAGTGCATAAATTGGCAATGTTATCATAAGTTACTAAGAATACAATTTGATGATGGGCTTTTACTGAGTAAAATGCAACAAGATGTGATGATTTCTGATACTAAAAAACAAGACCAGATAAAATTTTTTCTATAATGCGAACAATGTATCAGTGTAATGAAAGAAAATTTGGGACGTTATGGAAAACATATGCCAGAACTATTCCACTCATTCAGCAACAACAGCATGTTGCAATAAAGTGGATCAATAAATAGTTAGTTTCTGAAACAACTAACAGTGAACTGAGTTGCAAGGAATATATCCAAAGTTTAGTAGGAGCCTCATTTCAGATGGAGCTCATTCGTTCTTGTGCAGTTATGTTGAATGAATATCCAGGGAAAACTACAAGATCTATAAGATTGCAAAATACAAAAGTAATAAATTTGTCCAATATATGACAAAAATCATACAATCGTATGTGTTCACAGTGTAAAAATATTCATCAGGAAAAATACTTAAATACTTAAAAGTAACCATCTGTTGGAAATGTGCTATTATTTAATTTTTTTTTCAAACAGTTCTTTACGAATTTGGACTTTTCTATGAATTTCTACATTAACAGAACATTGTTTTGTATTTACAGAAAATTAATGGTACTCATAAGAAGTACACTCATACTCATGATATTCAGAAGAACCTAAGTATAGTGTAGTTATTGTTCAAATCACTATACATTTGCTGAATCTACAGATTTGATTTTAAGAAATTGATCGATGGAAGAAAATCTAATTAAGGGTTTCTATAAGTATATAGATATGACTGCGATAAATATCAATGGAATGTTCTTTGTAGTCTTATATCACTTGTTGATGGTCTCCCTTTTGTAATATCTTCCTACTAGATCCATGTTCAAGTAGTTGTTCCCTTACGACTTCAATTCTAAAATCTAATGTGATCAGTCTTTTAGCAGCACTTTCATTGTGAATATGGTATTCATTATGAATTCAAACCTCCATGCTATGTATGAAGAAAGTAATTCATTTGCTTATTTTCTGCTCTGCACATCTATTGATTTCTCAAACAATCAGAGAAATAAATTCATTGGAGAAAAAACTTGGAAACACTGTAACACTGATGCTTTACTTGACATTGGGACTTGCTATTCAAAGTTTTTAGTAAAAATAATTTCTTTTCTATTCCAAGTCAATACTTAGCTCCACCGGGTGTCTGACTCTTTTTTCTTATCTCCAGTTTGATCACCTTGATGGATTCTTGGCCATTTGCTTTGGTCTAATTCTTAGTCACCAGTCTGCTCCTCATCACTAGATGATATATTTTGGTCGGCTATATCTCCCTGAGTAGATAATTGTTAGAATAGAATTAGATCAATCTAAAAATATGCTAAATAATAGAATCTCAAATTCTAAAATAACTCAATGAAAAACCAAGTAAGTTACTGTAAGTATACAAATGCTCCAAAATCACACCCACTTTTCAAGTTGGATTAATTTTACCAAAAGGTACAAATTTTGCTAAGAGAGGAAAAATTTGCGTAAGGTAAGATGGTATGTATTTTCCATTAGGGACTGGTATCTGCACAACAAAGAGGTAATCCAAAACACTTATGTTCATCCAACCATCCTTCGAGGTCTCTCTAATTTTTAGCTGCTAGAATCTTAAATGGAGAAGAGACTACACAGTCATCGAAGCAGCAGAGTGATTCATGCCAAAATAAGCTTCTTAGTGATAATAAATGTCGACAAAGGATTTCGTGTCAGAGAGAGAAAATGAATAACAACCTCAAACTGGGATTTGTTTCTTGGTAGCCATATTAGATCAATGTAAAAAAACAAACTGTAGGTTTTCTCAATACCCAAATTAATATATATTTTACAAATTTCAATCCTCTGGTTTTATTTTCTTTTATAAAGCAATAGATTAAAGAAATATCATTAATTGAAGTAAAAATATTAAGTATTACTGTGGTAAAGAGTCATTATTAATCAAGAAATATAAACTGAGATTGATCATAAGAAGAAACAATTTCCAAATTTATATTTTGAAAAGAAAAAATCACAAATTCTAAAAAGAAAAATTTCTAGAGGTGACAAATATTAAATGGCACTAGCCTGGAAAATTTCTGGGTTTGCTGGTTTAGGGATTTTGTGTGCTAACATACCTTTTTTGTGCTAAGCATTTCCTCCAACAGAGCATCAAGCTACCCACATCAGTTGAAGGCATTTAAATACCCCATAGCGCACATGATTTTAGGAGCTTTAAATGCTTCTGCACTGTGTTATATAATTCATTATATTTCATAAACTAATAATTAAACACAATTCAGCTAGAGATGTCAACAAAAATGTAAAAGAATCTTAAATTGAAAATGAGAAAAATGGAAAAATTACAAAAAATGTAATTTTTAAGTTAAGAATATTACAAGTAATGTTAATTCATACGAAAAGTAATGGTCATGGTTGTAAACCGTCTCAATTCATATTTCATGATTATAGATATTTATTGTTTTATTTTAATGGTTACAGTAGGATACACTAAATAGAACGATCATCTTTACTAATCTGATTCTGTTCACGTTTATTTACTCACACCCAGCACTAATGCAATTTCTCATGATAAGATGTTGCAAAGTTTAATTTTTTCTTATGGAAGTATATTCAAATTGACGGTACTCTTTATATCTATTATAAGCATATTGAGTGTCCCTATACAATTTCATCTCTAGGAGGAATATCAGGCGTTATCAGGTTGGACGACTCATCTTTACAATTTACACGAAAACAATACATATGACTCTGCTCTTAATCATCACTTGCATTATTTTCTAAGAACGCTCATCTTTCATCTCCCTCAACAAAGCAAAGGCAAACACAATATGTTTCGTTTGATTTTTATCAGGTTCTTATCATTTGAGGGACCTTTTCAGTCAACTAAGATGTTGTTCACTCTTGGGGTGCAAAGTCAGCCAGAGATTAGAGGAGCTTGCTTATGACTGCCTCCCCTAAGTTAGTCTTTTCCCACTTCTATGATCCCAAGGTAATCTGAGAATTGGAGGATTTTTTTCTCATTCCCAAAAACTTGTGATCTTACTTATAATTCGTCATAAAATTAAAAAAATAATTTTTTTGTGATTGAAATATTTCAAAACATGGAACAATTTACAATCCCACCACATTCTTCACACATATATCTCGTTTATTTTCTTCCATTCTTGCACACTATACATTCAAGGTTAACTAGATTTTTAAGCCTCTGATTTTATTAGTTTTGGAAAGTGACGACCAGAAAGATGCAGAGTAACATCTTCTTCTGACTTTCTGCAACCACCTCTTCCTTTAGGCTCCACAAATTTTTCCACCATCTTCTGAATGAAGAAGATGTAAGTTTTGAAAATACAATTTGATATGTGAGCATTGAATACACACATGTCCACAACATGAAAAAAAATTTCTTGTGCCAATTAACTGTTTTTCACACTGATTCTATTTTGAGCTCAAAATCATGTCTTTTTTGTCCACCACTCCAATCCTCTTATTATACTCCAAAACACTATTTGGTTTCACAGTTTTTTGCCTCTTTTGTAATCCGCTTTTGAGGATTCTACCATATGGGAATGGTGGAGAGCATCCACACCTCCCACCTACTGCACCAATGCGAATGTCCAAACACATGAGTTGTATGTTTCCTTTGTTTATCTTCTCCTCACTTTTTGGCATATGCTTCCTGTTCTTTCTCATTGTTCCACATGCATTTGTCGTCTTATTATACAACCATAAAAACAAGACTGGGCTTAAATAACAGTTATCAACAAACAATGTATGGCCTTTCTCAAGGTAGGGCTTTATAAGTGTTCCCCTGATTTCCCTAGCTCAGATCCTTGTTCATGTATGTCTGTCGTTTCTCCAGTATAAACAATAAAATTTAAAATATATTTTGTCTCACAGTCACATGGCACAACAATTTTTATGCCAAAACTTCTCCATTTAGATGGAATGTATTGTTTGAACATTAGTTTCTCCTTGAAAAGCATCAAACTTTCATCAGTACACAAGTCCTGATGGGGATGCAATCCATTCCTAAAAGCATTCCTTACAGCGTCAACAACTAACCTAATTTGATTTAAACTGTCACTGCCTGTTGGCTCGGAGTTATCACCTAAATGTATCAATCTTAGTATTAACATGTCTGTGCCCCTCTACAAGATAGCTGGGAAGGGAGGAGTTGCCAGTCCTTCGACCAATATTCTTTCAAGTAGAGCTTCTGCATCCTTGGCATTAGGAGTGAAACTGCATGGAAGCAATACAACTCGTTTGTCTCAATCTACCTCTTGAGTCAAGAAAATTCACTTTCCCCTGAATTTTCTTTTTGGAGTAGTGATAGAACTTATTTTTTTCCAAAACAACTTCCTTTACCAACTTATCCAAGAAAAGCTTCTCAAAAAATGGGAAGGGTGTCACTACTCACAGTCATCTTTATTCCAGAATTGGAAGAATCAAAGGATGAATCTTTGGCATGCAGTCCTTATTTTCCCACTAAATCTCATCTAGCTTCCTCTTTTTTGGCTGGGAAGGAACTTCATCCTTGTCTTCATCCTCAACTTCAGAGCCCAACTCAATCAAAGCAGATATAGGCAATGCCCATGAAGTTGAAGGTCATTCACACTCTGGGAGCTAAGTGTCTCAAAAGTCTCATCTTACTTAGACTAAATCTCCTCAGATTTTATTAGCATTTCTAACACTTCCTTATTCAATACTTAACGTCATTTCTTTTCATCTGATGAATGACTGCAAACTATTGAAAACTAAAAAAGCAAGTGAGTGTTCACTGGTCCAGAGTTCACTGAGAAATGGCAAAAGAATTCCTGAAGGACCTCCTAAAAGATATATTCAGAATTTTTAGGAAAGGAATTAATGCTCTTAGACTATGCTTTAAATACATTTTTGGGAAATACCCTTTGGTGTGCATGTTTGGGAAAAACTAAAATAGACAGATCGGTCTAAAATGGAACGGTTGGGAATGTCTTTGATAAGTTTATATCCTTTGATTGGTATGTTAATATCACAAAGTTTTTTGAGCTATACATAAAGGAGCTATTTACCTTAAAATTTGTTAAAAGTTGATTATGAAGATAAAGCTGTGAAAACATTATTTCCTAAAAATACACAAACTACTTCGTATAACGGTGTTCTAAATTAACGCAATACCTAGTGGGCCCTTATGAGAAATCTCAAAAAAAAATATTCAGAGGGAAGGAACATGGTGTGTTGCTCGTCAATGCGATGGGAACACTAATTAACTCGACCTTGAGCAAGCAAGCAATGGGTTGTGGTTCATGCTCGCGGCACACCTGGCAGTCCGCGCCGAAATTTCTCACGTCATCTTCGACCCCCGGCCACCATACGCTGATTTAAGCTCGCACAAGGCATTGAGTCTGTCCGAGGTGACCTCGGTGAATCCGGTCCAGGATGTCTTTCCGCATGCTCTCTGGAACATAGGCACGTGAACCATGAAGGAGGAGTCCGCTGACCTCTGCCAAGACTCCCCGTTTGTTGTGGAATGGCCGCAGGTTTCCGGTTATGTCTCGCGGATGTGGCCATCCGTGCCTGACGAACCGTAGCAATGCTTGCGTTGTCTTGTCCACGCTCTGAGCATCTCGTGTGTTCTGCAGAGTGACATTGGAGGCTGGATGACACTCCTGACGAAAAACTCCACATCGCTGTCGTGCAGAATATCTCTCCCCTCGCCCGATGCCTCGGCCTGCAGTGGGGCTCTTGATAGGGTATCTGCTGACACCATAGCTTTTCCTGCAGCAGGTTCAATTTTATGTGTGAATTGCATCAATCGCATGCTCATTCGTTGCAGGCGTGGAGACAACTCGCTGATTGGTTTGGTGCCAAACAGCGAAACAAGAGGTTTATGGTCGGTGCGAAGCGTCAAGTCCGGCGCCCCAATGATAAAGTGTGAAAACTTTTCGCAAGCCCAGGTTAGCGCCAAGCCTTCCTTTTCTATCTGGGCATACCTTTGCTCCGTTGATGTGAGCGTCCTCGATGCATATTATACCAGCCTCCACACGTTGGTTTTGGTCTCTCCTGCCGGGTAGAATTGTTCTTACACGGCCCCCAAGCCGTAAGCCGATGCGTCGGTGGAAATCCTCAGCCGCCGTCTCGGATCAAAGAAGGCAAGGGCTGGGGCCCTTATTAACCTTTTCTTCATCTCCTCGAAGACCCGGTCATGCGCTGCCGTCCATGCAAACTCGGTGTCTGCTTTGAGCAGGTCCCGCAGTGGCTGAGTGAGTGTGTAAAGTTGGTCCACGAATCTCAGTTGATAATGCACCATCTCGAGCAGCCTCTTGACCTCTGTGACGTTGCTCGGTTTGGCCATTTTCACAATTGCTGCGATCTTGTCAGGATCTGCTTCGACCCCTTTCTCTGCCGATACGATGTGCCCCAGAAACTTCACCCGTTGCTGGCGGATTCTGCACTTTTCTCTATTCAGGGTGACTCCACTGCCTGCGAGTCTCGTCAGCACATCGCGAAGCCTCTTGTCGTGCTCTTCCCTGGTTCTACCGTGCACCATGATGTCATCCACGAGATTTACGACCCCCTCCAAGCCTGAGAGAATCTCGCTGACTCGTTTCTGGAAACGTTCTCCTGCGGATGACAAGCCCATGGGAAGACGGTTGAAGGCGTACCGCCCAAACGGTGTGATAAATGTTGTCAGATTCCGGTGTTTCGTGTACAGCGCCACCTGGTAGCGTCTTTGTTGGCGTCAAGGAGTGGAAACCACTTAGCACCTGCCAGTTGTGCCAACGCTTCTTCTTCTGTGGTCATCATAAATCGCTCCCTCACGACGCTGCCGTTGAGTAGCGTAAAATCTACGCATATCCGCACTCCCCCTGCCGGTGTGGCGACGAACATCATGGATGCACACCAGGTGCCTCATCCACCGGAGAGATGACGCCGTACTGTTGCATTCTCTGTAGTTCCTGGCGGACTTGATCACGTAGCGGCAGCGGAACGCGTCGCGGTGCCGCCACAGCGTACGGCTCGGCTCCCTCCTTCAAACGTATCTTGTATGGCCGATCCTTGTTGATGCAGCCCAGGCCTCTGAAGACTTCACAGAATTCTTGTTCGGGTTCCGTCGATGTTACGGTGATGCCTGCCACTGTCGCGGCAATGTTCGCGCCCGGACTCCATTTGTAAATATGAAGATCTTCGATGGCCGGCCGACCTAGTAGAGGTGGTGTTTTCTCCTTCACCACGTAAATAACGTCTTCTGCTCTATGGCTATTCCATTCCGCGATGATCGGCACCTCCCCCATGACTGTGAGTAGCCGATTGCCGACTCCTCGTACCGTTTCGCAGGATGGTCGTATCGCTGTCTTCCGGAAGTACTTTCCGAAATCCTCTTTTGAGAGCGCCGTCACGTCTGCGCCGCAATCCAACTGGAAGGGTATCGTACGCCCTTCGACGTGCACAGCTACTTCCCACGGAGGTCTCCACTTCCGCCGCACGCCGATTGTTTGAACGCGCCCCAGGAAGAAGGCCGTGTTGTCATCTCTAGCTTGCTCCTCGTCGCCCGAGACAGTCGTCTGCACGCTGCCCAGGAACAATCCATCGTCCTCTGCATTGTCCTTTCTGTGCGACTGCACTGCCCGGACGGACTTGCAGACAGCCACCCAATGGCCGCGCCTCTTACAGGAGTTGCAGGTGGACTTCTTGGCAGGACACACCGAATAGGCGTGCTGCGGCATCCGGTCGCAAAGACTGCATCGCAAGTTGCCCTGCCTCTGGCCCGATGACGATGCGGCCCTTTCTTTCTTATTCCTTTTGAACGTTTTTGGCCGGGTACGCTGCTCTCCTCGCTCCACGCACTGTACCTCCAACTCTGCCGAGTCGCCGCTCACCCCTGGTGCTTTGCCAATCAGCTGTCGCTGTATTCCAACCTCCTCACGCTGCCGTGCTTTGGTGGCCGCTTTGCTCAAGGTGAGGTCTGGGTCGAGCTGCAGTGCTTCCGCGAGTTTTTTTGTGTTTCATGCCAATGACGAGTCGGTCCCGGATCATCTCCTCTTTCATTGCCCCGTAATTGCAGGTCTCTGCCAGGCGATGCAACTTTGCAAATGGTCGTCGATTGTCTCCGTCTCTCCCTGCTGATGCTGGTTAAGACGGGCTCGCTCCAGAACCACGTTCACTCGGACGCCGAAGTATTCGTCGAACCTCCGCTTTAATGTGTCATACGTCCTGGCGTCTTCCTTCGACAAGTTGAAGGCTAAGATAAGATCTTCCGCCTTGTCACCCATTATATAAGGGAATTGGTTTAATTGCTCCTCGCCCGCTGCGCAATTAGACCACTGCTGCGGCAACACCGTTCCCATCGTGTGCTCCATTTCGTCCACTCCTCCGACCGAAAGCTAAATCTGTCCGGTGGTTGAAGCTGGATGGCGTGGAAGCGCTGCATCGCTGCTGCCGATGCCTTGTGCAATGAGGCCACTGCCGAAGCCTGCTGCTCTAAAGTCTGCGGCATGTTTCGTTCTAATCGCTGTCACCATGTGTTGCTCGTCAATGCGATGGGAACACTAATTATCTCTACCTTGAGCAAGCCTGCTTTTATATTCACGAACCAAGGGGGAGGGGACGTTCAAGGGAGCTCTAGAAATTGCTAGAATGGAAATTGCGGGAGGTGAGAAAGTACGTGATGGATACGGCAACAAATTTCGAATGAGCCACACAACACATGGGATAACACCATCAAGGTGTTACACAACCAACACCATACTCTTATCGGATGGGGTCAATGAGGAACTGCGAGTGGTCATTTAATCTGAGAGAAATCTTAGGACCAATGCAAAGATGCTTAAATTTATACTAATTTTTATGCCTTTAACAGGATAAATGTGAATTTAACATCTTTTTGAAAATGTCATTTATTGGTGGAAATATGTCAAAGCATCTTTGAACATTTATAACAAAAAATTTGACAAGTGAGAATCTTTGTTATAGCAATTCTGAATACTACAGATAAGATGTGCTATTATAATAATAACTTTTATTAGTGCAGGATCATGTACAGCTAACAGCAAAAAAAAGTTACCACCCCTGACCCACCAAGAAATTCTAAGTCCAAATTTCGGGCCGGCGAGCCTTTCTCTCGAAAAGGGAGGGAGAGAAAAGAAAGATGGAGAACATGGTACGTTACGCTAGCTCGGCTCTCGCGTTTGGATGGAGAATTTTCGTTATTTATATAAAAATCATTTACTATCCATTATCTGCCGCAACATTTGATGTGTTAACGCGTACTATTTAATTTGACGACGATCAACTGGAAGATAACTAAAGAAATGAATCGAATTGAATGCAGTATTCAAAGTCACTCTCACTTTAATTTTGGATAACAGATTATTAAATCATTTCCAAAACAATAGAAATGAATTTAACTGAATACAACATTCGGTATCAAATTAACTCACATTTCGTTTTTCGAAAATCAATCGTTTAAATCACTTCCAACGATTGATTATGCTCATCAATGTGAATGAAACCAGCAACTATTCTCTTCTTCTTAATTTCAAATAGGCCAAAAAGCAGGATCTCGGATTCAACAATGGCATTTGTCGTCAGGGGGACCGGCTGTTTATACTCACAAAACTTTTCGTGTATTCCGTAAAAAATCTCAAAAATTCAATTCGGAAACAACAATAAACGACCAAAATAAGGTTTTCTATTCATTTACTTTGCTATTGGTTCTTGTCTCAATCTCGTATGACTATTATTTTAAATTTAATTTTGCAAAAGAAATGAAGCATGCAGCGACAAAAATGAACTTTACGTGCATTTCTCACGGAAATGCTTTGACTTGTCTGGGATCGAAGCAAGGACGAGGTGTCACCATTTTTTACAATATAAACGCTTTCGGATATATATCTGAATGCAATGTTCTGTAAAAATTTCAAGTCAATCGACCGAGTGGTTTTCGAGTTTTGTGGGCACAAACATACGCAGGCTGAATTTTAATATATAAGATATGTGCATGATTCGGTAGATCACTATAATTTGATTGCTTTTAGAAACCTTTCGTTTAACTTTCCCAATTGAAAATCGTTCTATTATCAAGAGAAATAAGTAAGGAATAAACACAAGGAAATAAAAGTGCCAAAACTTCCACACAGAAAGTCGTATAACTTTGACAAAGTTATTTATTTCCTTGTGTTTAGTTACCTATGGACTTCCTCAAAGTTAAAGCTCATTCGATTGATTTAAATAACGAATATTCTTTTCTAGATTACCATTTCCCCTTACTCTCGTGACTACTATAGATTGTATAATCCATTAATTTGTAAAATTAAATTATCCTTATAACAACACTGTAGAAAAATTCACACAATTAGCTTCGACGCTTACTATCACTATCTTCAACATTTACATAAATACGCGATCCTCCAAATGGCGTGTGCCTGGAAAAAGAAGAAAGAATGAGAAGGAACAAAAGTGTGACCTGCAGGTGAAAGGGTAGAATACCGGGAAAACTGTTAAACAGGACAAAACGAAATAGGTGGGGGAGAAGGGCAAGATAATCCTTTTGTTGCCAAACGGGAATGGAAAGGAAAAACTTTCTCGTTGGGAGAAGAGTGTTTGGGTTGCAATTTGCTTGATTCGTTTTGATGTTATCTAAAATAATGTGTTCGCTAGCCTTCTCTGATATATGTTTAATTTTTAGCTCGCAATTAGAAGAATGACTCGAAGAAATAAATCTCTCATAAAGTGGGACTGCAGAGCAACAGATTAGAAATATTGTATGTTCTTCGGCCTAAAACTTACGAGATCTCACTGTTTATCTGATGTGGATTAAATGAAAATAATAATAAATAGCTTGATGAAACCACTGTCCTAAAAATTGGATCCATGGATTCCTTATCGTTTCAAAGTAATGGCTTCCAGTAAATACTGTAGTAAATGGCCAGCGGTAGACGTCCTTTTGGTAAAATTCTCGAAATTTTATTTCTCAAAAGTTACTCCTCTCGTATTTTTAGCTATTTATTGATCAACGAATCACCTCCGAAGAGTATTACAATTTGTTTATTTCAAAGTTCTCAGTATTTTAAGAAAACCATCTTTTAATTATCAGTTATGGAAAATGATAAAACCGCTATCCGTAGATCTGTTACTTTTGCATGACAATGGGTTAATCGAGGTCTAACCAAGCCTAAGACTTCGCTAGAGGTATGAGTTTTTAGTACTCGACACAGAATGGGCAAGTTATTGCATGTGTGTTACAGTGATGACGATTATAATTGAGTTTAAATACGTATTTAAATGACATCCTTATTTTTTATTTTATAAACCAGGTGAGATATACCAGCAAATTTTATCAGTGAATAAAGATGAGTTTAACGTTTTGGCTATCATCAACACTGAGAGAAAAAATGTATTCACTTGCTTTTGGTTTTTTTGTATTTATTTTAAAGGTTCTTAAAATCTACGAAACTAATAACTGTGTCTATCTTTTAATGGAATGAAAGAATTGAAAACCCTATACATCCAACGATAGTAATAAAAAAGAACCAAAAGAATGCTAGTTAACGCAAATAGCTATCTCTTAAATTTTCCCGTTTTTTTGTTGATCGATTTGTAAGGATGTCCCAAAGGTTAAAGAAAAACATTGGTTAGAAGAAATAGCAAAAAAGGCCTGAAAAGTTGAATGTAAATAATGAGAACGCAATATTGGAATTGGCATTTTACGAAGCTTAAGTTTCTACGGGAGTGATCTTTCTATGGTTAATATATGTTTAATTCTACTGCTGAAAGCAGAGACGGTCCGAGATATGGGCAGTCTGGGAGACCGTTCCCAGTGTTTGTGTGCTCTTCTCAGATCCCTTGAAGATTCTCAATGATAAAATTATATGCGTAGCTTACGGAATTTTAACGATTACACCCGGTCACAATATTTAGTTAAACTTTATTTTATCCATTAAGGGGAACTAGTTCTAAACGTCTGCCTGCCCAGAATATCAATAATCTTCAGATTACCCCTTCCCGATGATTGTAATCAATTTCCTCCGCAACGGATGCAGCTTTCTTTGGTTCAAGTTCTCTGAATAATTTCCTTATAGTCAAATTGATTGAAGAAGCCGTTACTTTGTGAAACAGCGTTATATAAGAAATTGTGAATCTTTGTCCTTAGTTATTTCCGCCATTTCTTATAGTCGTTGAGCAATGACTATATTTTTACGGAAATTACATTTAGTAAAACTACTAAACCAGGCGTAATCAATTTGAGTTGCCCTTACATCGGTAACAGCCGTTTAATAATTAAAATTTAGGCTTCGTATTTTCCCTTTCCTTTTTTTAATGAGAGGCCAGTTAAGTCCATCAGCCATTATCAGATACAGCACTAGAAATACTGACATCTCATACTTATCTCCCATAATTACTCTTAAATAAGATGGGTAAAGCTTCCCTTCTGGGGAAATATTTCTTATTGTCAGGAGAATCTATTACTGCTGAATCTTAATGCTGGTTTCATGGGCCTCGCCTATTCTTCCTTAAAACTTCTTGGTTTAAAGATAAGGAAGACATTTACGATATCTTGAAGGTGCAGAAATTTAAATGTGTGAATTGCTCGACATTTATGTAGGATTAACTGGCGGAAGCTCTAATTATATGCATGAATGTATGCAAATTGTATGCATATTCTTATATGCCTACGTGATTATATCCTACTAATTTTCGAAGCAAAATAAATTTACAGTGATAATAAATAATTTCGACTATGATAGGTCTATCGTTAATGGTTTATGAATTTTGGATATAAATGAACGATTTAGAAGTAAGTTCACATAACGCCAAATGCAGTAGGTAAGGAAAATGAAACTTGAAAACTGCCACAAAAATCGGAACTTTTTCGAATGGTTGATCTCATTTACATTCTCTCTGGCTGAACCATTGAAAAAATATTTTTCTGGTCACCTTCTAACCTGCATTATTTTGTCTTAAAATGGCTTACATCGTTTTCTCAATCTTGTAATTGAACCATTTTCTCAATCTTATAAACAGTCTACATCCCAGGAACTGTGCACATCACTTCTGAGCCTGTTTACCAAATTATCTTTACATTTTTTAGATGTATTGCCTTAGTGTTGAAGAGAATCAGCATTCTCTTCTTAGTAAGCATAAAATTTTCCGTATCCCCATTGTTTATTTTCCTATCATCGTCTCCATGCTTTATGTAAAAATATATAAGTAATTAACTGTAACACCATTCATATTCCTTCATTGACGAACTTTTCATTATATTTCCGTCCACATCTAAGAATGGCATTTTCAAGCAATTTTCTATCTCACACAAATACCCTAAAAGATGCGTCGAATTTTAGTGGGACTGAATAAGTAACCTGTCACCACTGCATGGAAGACCCTTTTTCTTTCCTCTCTCACCCCCACGGAGAAGCTACCTTTGTTTCGTCGAGAAGGACGGTATGAATGGCACTCATATACCGTTATGTAGACGAAAACAAGGAGAGCAGAAATAGCACCAAAGGGGACTGACCGCTGAAATCCGTAGTAGCAGATTTAAATTTTCTTATTCATGCATGAGTGCATTACGTGTTTATTTTAAAAATGGAGTTGTTATGTCTAAAATTGTTGGCTCATACCTTTTTCCAATGTTGAAATTATTAATCGTTTTAGCATTCAAACATTTATTACGGAGAAGGTGTAAATGAAAGGAATTAAATAATTAGAAGTATATTATTCAATTCTTTTGGTGCTTGACTCGACTCTGCACGACTAGTCCTTCTGATTTAATTATTCAAAAGAAATGTTCGCACATACAATATAAATCGGTTTGTTAAAAGACTACAGGTTCGATAGTAGTAAGTCCTAAACGACCGGAGCCCTCGGCTGAGTATCCTTCAAGAATATAACTCTGTATAGACAGTAATTATTTGATATATTCCTTAGCTGTGATTTACATGAAGAAATACGCGACAACATGACCCTATTCTCAACGATAATGATTTTCGCAGCCAGATGGTAAAAAGATTATTGCGAGATTATAGCAAGGACAGATGGCCTATACTGGTATCATCTCACATATAGTATAAAGTGTGCTACCAGGGACGGATCCAGGGGGGTGGTCCTGGGGGTCCGGACCCCCCCCCGAAATATCACTACTGCCTATTTTTCGAAAATGAAACTCAAATAATGCAAATAAACAAACAATTTAATAAGCAATCACTAGCGAAAATATTCGAATTTGTCTAACACAATTCTTACGTCACATTTTGTGAAAGCTGAAATGTTTTTTATTTTTAAATTTTTTGATCGGACCCCCCCCCGAAATTTTTTTCTAGATCCGTTCCTGTGTGCTACTATTTAAATTATTTAAATCAAAATTCCCTGCAAATGTAAATGGCGTCCAAACAACGTGGCGACTTTCACTAATTCGTTTTCAATGAAAACTAGCAACTTATTTCCTATTCGAATTCCACTATCACATATCATTATTTTTAATAGCAGGTATTGTTTTATTATTACCCCATTTTTATTCTTATTACATTTTTTTTAATTTTCCCTTCTTCCGTTGACCTTATTTACAGTAGTTCATATTCTCTTAATTATCGTATCATAATCTTGACGAAAACGTTCATCCTGCGGGCATGTGGAGCATTAACTGAAATAACCGATTTCATTCTAAATCTGCATTGATGGAATATTTTATGTTAGGAGGAGATATGAGCAGTCAAAGTAATTCATGTCCAATATTTTATGAAGAAGAGCGAATTACGCTTGAGATTCGAGCCGATTTAACGAAATACGAATTTAATTCTTTCATAATACAATACTGCTTCTACCGCAGCAAAAGCAATGACTTTCAGCAATTATTTATAAAATATATATCGTCACAAAAGCCTTCAAAACGTGCCAGGCATAAAGAGGAAGACGAAAAGCGCGCTCAAAACAGAGAATCTGAAAGACTCGCCCTTCTCGATTTATGCTGGTTGCATCTTAGGTGGTAACTTTTTTATGCTGTTAGCTGTACATGAAATAGACTAATTTGCAAAAATTTTTTTTTTAATGCAATGTTACATTTAGAACTATTTATTTGCAAATTTCTCTCGTTGTTAAATCTTGATCTCTTGATCCCACTACGAAGACGAGACTGCTTCTTTTGGAAGAAGAACATCCGCGTCCACTGGCAGAAAATTGCCCGACATTGTCTGGCCAGATTTTGTCGCATATCGGTTTCATTGTCGGGCCAGATCGGAATACGTGTCCAATGTAAGTGTAGCTTTATACCGAGGGAATGGATCGTAGCGCATCTTTTCACGTGACTAGCCGTCTCTCTCAGCAAAATTGTTATAGCACTGGAAAAATGGGCCTAATTTATGTCCTACCCACTTTAGATTTTAATTTGAGCTTAGCTCACCACTCTCTCACGGCTATTAAAGCTTAAGATTGTTTAGCTTTTCTCGCTTATAAACACCAACTCTACAGCCAACCTACTGTGCATGGTCATCCTCATTGGACGTTTATCAAAGGGAAGGATTGTTTTTTATGCCTCTTCTTTCAAAGCTTTTTAATGAACGTGATGTTTTGAGAAGGTATACCCTGCTGCAACTGAAAATTTATTGTCTTTCAAAGTTGTTTAGTCTCGCACATATCAAGCATTCCTCTAATGGAAAAATGCTGTCTCAGAAAAGTATCATAACTTAGATGTGATATCACAATAAACGAAATACTTTGCTCTCCATCACATCATTTCAGCCAATGGAGAAATTTTTCAAATAGTCTGTCCTCCTCTCGTTTCTTGTTACTAATATGCGTGTTTATATGTTCGCAATGAGAATTTGCGGGTTTGCATATCTCCCAATGGACCGTCTGGATTACCGAGGATCTACTGTATATGCATATATTTGTACACATATTCACTGTATGAAAAATTTCGTAAGTCGTCTACGCCGAAAGTCCTCTGTAAGTGCCAATTCAAAATTGTTCATTTATAAATTTTTAGGGGTAGCCGATTCCCTTTCATCTGCCTACAGTTTCGTATGTATTGCAAACATGGATACAGTATATACACAAGTATACAGTCCAAGCAGATTGGTGGAATGTTTGACAAGTTATGTGGAACCAGGGTGAGCCTAGGATGCTGCTGGCCCCATGCTACGGGACATGCCAATGAGTAGTATTGTACCCGAATCTTGTTTGCCATCGATTCTAACGAGCACCCAGAGTTTTGAGGCGAAAAAAAAGACCCAACAGGGTGCTCGTTATTCTCTAGTTAATACAGAATTTTTGATGCGAACTTACTTTTTTACGCATCATGAAGCATTAGCGTACAGATTAAAAACCTTCCATTCTGCTGCACTCGCCGTTCTTGGATTCAAGAGGAAGGATGTTTAGTGTTTGAAATCGGCTATAATGAGTACTTTTCCGATTTTTATCAGCTCTTGTTATAACAGACTACTACTGCATTTAAACACACAAATTTGCTCAAAACATCATATGCATACTGCTATCCTTAACACTTGATATTATAGATAAGCCTCTACAGAAATGTATCTAGACACACAATACTTTATGTACACCATAGCTTGTGTATACAGAGGAGAACTAAGTTCATATGGTGACCATAAACTATCAAAATATTTCTCTGAGTTGGTAAAGGAGCTTGGAAGATAAACAAGTCAATAACAAACAGTTTTGGATGGAAGAATATATTTTCCGTATTTTGTTCAAATATAAGGTTGAAGGAATACAGATTTCCATCCACTTTCCACAGGTTACACCTTTCAGAGAGCTTTTCCTGAAAAATAAAAACTTGTATATATGCGGTAACATTATTAATGTTTCCAGCTTAGGCAGGTTTCTGCCTTAGATAGATTTTACTGTATATACCAATGCTTGACACTTTGTATACACCATACTTACGTACTATCATTTGTGTATCTCTTGAATATGTATGTGCTACACTGTGCTGTCTGATATAGAATTTAAACATACCATATTCTGTTTGATAATAAATTCTTCACATGTAATACACTTCATTGCAATTTTACTATCTTTACGTCTGTCACAAAAATAACAGCTTGCTCTGCAAGACCCATCAGAATTTAGTCCTTTAGCTTCAACTTCTCTTTTAGAGTGGATACCCCATTTTGTAATTACATTGCAATTGATATTAGTCTTCGACTAGTACCGTATTTCCCGGCCTATAAGACGCTCTCTTTTTACTCCAAAATATGCTCAAAAATCAGTCTGCGTCTTATGCGCCGATGGTATACGGGTATAACTCCATCCTATAATAAGCAAGCCCAATCGCCGGGATAAATGCATACCATTAAGTATTTTTACCGTATCAGGCATTGAAAATAGTTCAGTTAATTACAAATTTCGATAATAACACTTTTTTGATTAAGTAGTAAGGAATACAGTTTTAATATTTAGATGACAGAACTTCCTTTAAAAAAATTCCCAGGGAAATGGGAAATGCATACAATGTAGCACGTTTAGTTTAATCTTGCATGTGGTGCTGCTGCAAAACTTATACACATTGGGCTAATGGAGATGTCATCCTTATGCTAATATATTGTATCTCTCGCGATAAAGAGTTTACCGGCAGTCAACCTTATGTAACAAAGTATGAGTTTTTTTGTAAATTCTTACCTGAAAAATCAAGGTGCGTCTTATGCGCCGGTGCGTCTTATAGGCCGGGAAATACGGTATTCACAGTGAATATATTTTTATTATTACTTCCAACAGTGTACTTCACCTTGAATCTAATCCTGAACATGATAAACTAAGGAAAAAAGGACTTATCAATGCGTAATTATAACTATCTGTTTACGCAAAATGCAGTGTGAAATATCAGATCACAATCTATTTTATCATAGAAAATTTTTTATTTTGGTAGCCCTGCATGGGATTTTGGGAAAATATTGAAAGAGTATTTTTCTCAATTTTAGAATTAAGGTTTTAGAACATTTAAACCAATCAGAAAAGTTATACTTGTATTTTGTAAAATCTTAGAAATATCTGCCAAAACCTGTTTCAGTAATCATATGTTTAGTTATTATAATATATGCTGCAAGTAGAATTTCTTCCAGTGGTAGCCACAATGATTGTCTATGAACAATTTAAATCAGTCAAATATTCTAAAAATAACATGACTATCCACAGACATTTTTAAAATTCAGCAACACTTCTACAAGATCTAATTTACAGGCATCTTCCTGATACACCCTCCAAAACATGTATTCCACATATATCTTCTATCTCGAAAACTTTGCCAAAATGTCACTTTGTCATTTTCATATAATCTCAATTACGAATAATACCAAACATAACAATATTCAATCCACTTAATTACATAAACTACAGCATCTACTTTTAAACTCTTTTCAATTCTTCGGTAAGGGTTTGAAAACCTCTTCATGCAACTTAATCCATTTTTTGACCCCTCTATTTATAAAATAATACTTGGCGATATCAGTTTTTTGTTTCATCAGCTTTAACATTTGATTCCCTCATGCAATGTAATCCAGTTCCTCTATTATGCTTTTTTACTCCATCCATACTACCTCTCCCACATTTCTGACCTAAAAGATGCCTACTAGTCGATTTACTCTTTGTCTTTTTTCTAAGGTTTCTCAAACAAAAATCTGTAACATTTTTGTAACGCTATCTTCTTTTTTATGCCTCCCTAACATATATCTAGCTGCTTTCTGTTCTCTATCATTTTAATATTCATTTTATCATGCAGATATCACACTTTTGTTGAGTATTCTAATAGAGGTCACACTATTGACTTATTCCATAACTCTTTTGCCTACAATCCTTGCAAGTTTCTTATCACATAATGTAGATTTCTAAATGCTTTAGACACGATTTTGCTTATGTGGGTTCTCCAATCCAAGTTTGTATAACCCCAAGTACTTTCATTTTCCACATTAGGAATGATCTCTCCATTGAGCTCATAACTGATTTCTCTTTCTTTTTTCTATAAATGAACCTTATGCATTTACTTTTCTTAGCGTTTACCTTCATTCTATTTATTAAAGATTACCTTTCAACAGTCAGTGTCTTCTTGTAATATTTTTGTATTATTCTTACAGTTTATCCCTCTATAAATTAAAAAATTATCCACAGAAAGTCCTATTGTAGATTTTATGACCTTCCTTCAGTCATTTATATTATTTAAGAAAAGTAATGGACCAATTACTCTTCCATAGGGAACTTCTGACATTTATATTTTGTATGAAATATTGCCTTCTTTTACCCTCTGTGATCTACCGATTAAGGAATTTAGCAACCATATTTTAACCTGGCTGTATCCATTTTATTAATTTTTTCCAACAACTGATGATGGGGTACTAAGGCAAATGCTTTGGAAAAATCGATTGCAGCAGTGTCCACAAGCGAATGTAACAATCCTGAAATATCTTGGTATAAACCAGGCATCTCGCATGAATGCTTATGTCTGAATCCATGTTAATATTTACACAACCACCCTGTATCCTTCCAGAACTTCCTAAGGTAATCTGTGACAAATGTCTCCATTATCTTGCATACCTCAGAATTCTAACTGATCGGCTGTAATTGACTGTCTTAATTCCCTCTTTGTGGATCGATATGATAGTTGCCTTTTTCTAGTCCTCTGGAATAACATTGTTATTGATAATGGCTTGAAATAAAACCTTCAGGTATCAGACTTTATGTGGATCTCATTATTAGTATATATTATCTGGCCCATGAGATTTGTTACTTCCCAGTCTTTCCATTTGTTTCCTAATCATGCAGAAATACTTGTAAGAAAGAAAGTATTCATCTGCCATGTACAGTCTTCATTCAAAGCATCCCTCAAATTTTATGTGCATTATCATTATTTCTCATTCCATGTGAATCAATATGAATTTTATGATTTATGCTTGAATACTATTTATCCAAACAATTTGCCTTTTCTGTATTATTATCATTATTTCATTGGTATCTTTGATCATGATAATCTTCTCTTTATTGTTGCGTTTTCTACAAAGTGAAAGAGTTTATAAATAAGGAAAATGATTAAGGTAACTTTGCACAAACACACAGTCTTTTCCTAAAATTTCAATTATATATTTTTCTTTTGCTTTCTTTTGTTCTTTGTTTAGTTATTTTAAATAGAATTTATAACTCTTCATGTTATCTATGCCAAGATCTCTAGCTTTCTATGCTTTCCTAACTTTCCTTTTCAGAGTCCTTATTTCTTTGTTATAGCATTCCAGGTCTGAATTACTTTTAAGTACATTTTTCAGAACATACCATTTTAACCCTTCTGCTAGAATCTCCTTAAACTCTGCCCACATTTCCTCCATGCTTTCTCCTTTATTACATTATATTACAGTTGGTATGCATGATATGGTTTTTATTCTGCAGCCAGTACTTACTAATGAATTCCTTCATATGAAGGCACTTTAAAAAATTAAAATGTTTAATATATAATAAATTACATTCATATTTTTGTAAATTTGGTAAAACTACTTTAAAGACATACCGTATTTGATGGCATATAAGACACACTGCCATATAAGACGCACCGGCATATAAGACGCACCGGCATATAAGATGCATCCTCATTAAGTTGGCCACTCACAAGGAAAAAAAATTTTAATAGTCCATGCGAAAGTGCGGTACTACAATAACTTAAAATGTAGTTTCTTTTAGTTGTCACGTTTAGTAAAAGCCAAATATTAACACAATCATTGAATGCAATTACCAAAGTTATTTAAAAAAATTTCAGCAAAATTTAACAAACGGAAGCTAAATAGCGAAAATAGCATTCAGTATTTAAAGTTAACCTGTGGAGGTTGAACCTTCACATATAAGATGCATGGAAATTTTTCGAGACATAATTTAGGAAAAAAGGTGCGTCTTACATGCCGTCAAATACGGTACTTCCCATTTTTCAAAATTAACAAAATTTCTGATTATCACCATAAAGAAAATGTCTTTACAGATGAGAAAATGGTTGAAATATTTTGAATAGTTTATATTTCATGGAAGGAAATACATTGCCTGAAGTTATTACCCCACTTGACTAGTTAAAGGCCAAAATGCCATTTATTTTCACTTTTATATATTATGTATTAGATTATTTGTATGCACTTCAGTTTCTTTTAGCTTTGAAATTTGCAATTTTTTGTGGTGGGTTTGATAGTTATTTTCACTGTATTTTGTAATAAATATTAGTTTTTGATTTTGCTTTCAATTGTAACCCAATTTTCTTTTGAATTATCCTCATTCTCACCTGTTTAAAGACATTTATTTTTTGTTATTTCCAGGAGAATATACTGGACAAACTGGAACTCCCATCACCCTTCTATACAAAGGGCTTATTGGGATGGTAATGATCTAGAGTCCATCATTACAACAGATATAAGGATGCCTAATGCTTTGGCTTTAGATCATAAAGCTCAAAAGATATACTGGGGTGATGCAAGGCTCGATAAGATAGAGCGAGCAGAATATGATGGATCTAAACGTGTGGTGAGGCTATCACTGTTTATGCATTTAGAAAATTATGATTTAATTATAGTTCTTTTATATTTATGAACTCTGTTGATGTTTTGAGTGTGTGTGTGAGTACATGGCATTGTATTTTGTCATTTCTTTATTTCATTAGAAGGGCCAAGCAAACCAAGTGTCCTATTGAAATATTTTCTACTCAATTTGCACATCTAGTCAATACTATTGTCTGTTTCTAAATTCCTGGCAGTATTGTCTTAAGATGGAAATAGAAAGCCTAATGCCTAATCTCCAGATTTAAACAGATTGTTCAATTTTATTATAAACTGCAGCTCCGCATAAAGCTTCACCCCTTAGTAGCATATGTCAGAGGGGGTGAAGCACCCTTTTGGGGTGAATACTTTATAGACAGATTAGGGTAGCATAACCTCGCAACCTAGCTTAAAACTCCTTGATTTTTTTGCGAAACCTTTAAAAATCCTGATCCAACTCGTTATCCTGGTTCAATCCAAAATAAACCACTCATTCAAATTCTGGCACCAGCGCTGCCTACGCGAAAACTCTGAAACCTCATACATAAACAACCCTTGCCATTCATGCCGCTGATGGTAAAGTAAAAGTAAAAGTTTGAAAGTTGTACCTTGTTTTTGTTGGAATAAATTCCAAATTTCAATTGAAGAATTGAATAAAAACCAAAAACTGTATTTTGACCTTGAAAAATTCTCGACCTGACCTGGAAAAACCTTGAAATGACCTTGTTTTTTAGCATCCCCTTCTGTGGCCACCCGGTAATTAATTCTATTCTCTAACAATATTTTACAAATGCTCTACTCCTTCAAATTTTAGAATAATTGTGTATCTGAGGAATCGATCTAATTATTTAATCATATTTTTATAATATAAATATATATATATGCATTACAGGTGCTTGCCAAAGTGACTCCACAGCATCCATTTGATATTGCTTTGTATGGAGATTTCATTTTTTGGACTGATTGGGTTCTTCATGCAGTGATTAGAGCAAATAAATATACTGGTGAAGATATTCATTGGTTGAGGAAGGAGGTTTCTCATCCAATGGGAATTATTGCTGTTGCAAATGACACTGATGACTGTGAGTTTTTCCTTATTTGTGTTTACTTGAAGATTCCCTCAGTTATGGGTCTATATGTTATATTTATGTTTTCTTTTTAAATATGCCATTGTCTTTATAATATTGCATAATTTTCTAATGTGACATCAAGATCCATCAAAGCAATATTCTTTGTGCTCTGTAACTTCCATGAATGCATCCTAAAATGGGAAAGAACTTCAAGCAATTGATACTTAAACTATTAATTTACATTAATATTCTGATAGTAATATTCTAGGATTATGTATATTTCAGTTTAATTTGAAGTGATAAGGCTTTGAAAAATGCTTATTTGATGTCAGTAAACACTTTTCTGATGTTTGTCTTACTAATCAGATACAGGTAGACTTGATCCCGTATAATACTATCTTTGCCAGTAACCAATGAGAATTGTTCAGCTAAATTGCTTTCTTATTCCCCCTAAATAAGTTCAGTTTAGATCTTTCAACTTCATCCTCGAATAATCTCACTATTTACATGACTTTTATGATTATCTTCATTGATACATGGTTTCCTATCATCTACATAAACTTATGTTATTAGAGTATGTATTCATGATTAATTCATTTTCCGTGCATGTATTTGCTGTTCAATTTGACGAAAGTTAGTTTTTCTTGAAATTCAATGATAACACAAATTGAAAGAAATATTTAAAATACATTAAACTTTCTAATAAGGAAAGGGTTGAGGTGTCTTTGCTCATAAGGGCTTGCAATTTATAGTTACTTCAGTTTACAAATAAAGGTATCAACCTTTAATATGGCACTATAATATAGAAGAGCACACATCCTCTGGAACATCAGTGATACTGATTTATCTATGCTAACGGGAAGTCCCTTAAATATTTTTCCAGTTTTTGCAGATTGTAGCCTAAATGGTCATATTAATTTCCCTGCTATTTACGTATCATAGTTTAAATACATAAATGTCACAGAAAATTGCAACCTTTTCCAAAATTCTGAAATAAGTCTTTCAAATATAGATGGTATAGGCTTAAAATCCCTCTGCATTTAAAAGAAAAAACCGCTGAGCTTGGATTTAAC
Organism: Sympetrum striolatum; assembly: GCA_947579665.1. Classification (NCBI taxonomy): domain Eukaryota; kingdom Metazoa; phylum Arthropoda; class Insecta; order Odonata; family Libellulidae; genus Sympetrum; species Sympetrum striolatum. The sequence goes on from OX388344.1 coordinate 7,652,985, forward strand.
TCGCTAATCACCTTGGTCGCCAAGGGGACTCTCTCTTTAGAAAGAAATTTCAAGAACTTTTCCTCCATTTTGCCCTAGTTCTCCTATTTTCAATTCAAATATGATATTACTCAAACAATAATCTTCATTTAATTTCCTTTCTTTTGGTACTTGTGTCGACTTTGTTCAACTATTATTTCCTATTTAATGTTGCAAATGAAATGAAGCCTACAAACTTTTTCGTGCATTACTTCAGTAGAATATTTGCCCTGACCTAGCATCGAACCAAGGATAATCTTCATAGAGATCTTTGTGGTTTTCGTCGGATGTACAAGCATTGCTTTGATTTTCGGGAATTAAAAAAAAATACTTCCCGTATAGGTAGAGAATCAAAACTCGAAGAACCTATGGATATGGTCATGATCTATCGAAAACATTAATGACTTTCGTAGAAAATATCCTCGGTTTGATGCTAGGACGATGCAAAAATCTCTCATTTAAAATATATACATTGAGGTAGTTTTTCATTATTTTTTTTCATGCACTTCCCGAAATGATAGGAAGTTCTTGCTAAGATAGAAGATGAGTAATAAGACTAGGTTTAAGAAAAAATTCTAGATAAGACCATACTGTTCCTGGGTTCGATGACAGAGCACATTAAAATTTCTCTCATAAGGAATATATGTGAAAAGTAGGATGTCATTTGAGGCAGTTGAAGCAAATATTTCTGCTTGAATTTTCACACATAGTTAGAGATGGTGATTTTCTATTGTGCTGCATAGGAAGTATCACCAGAAAGACCCGGGTTCGATGCTGGGTGGTTAATATATATCCCACATAGAACGCATTGGGGTAGTTTTTCATTATTTTCTTCATACACTTATCGAAATGATAGGGAATTCTTGCTTAGATAAAAGAAGTATATTACGACTCATTTTCAGAAAAAACATTAGATAAGACCATGCTGTCCCTGGGTTTGATGGCAGAGCACATAACAATTTCTTACATGAGGAATATATGTGAAAAGTAGGATGTCATTTGAGGCAGTTGCAGCAAATATTTCTGCTTGAATTTTCACACACAGTTAGAAATGGTGATCTTCTATTGCGATAAATTGTATGGAGCACAAAAGAAGATCACCATTGTTATAGATGGACCCTTCAGTCCATTTATAACAACCGTTACAGATGGATTGAAGGGTCAGAAATGGTCATATGTGCGTCATGCTGTACCCCTGCGCTCCATGCAGCGTTTGGGTTTTCCACAAAAATAAAATATAGGTACCTTTCAAATCGATGTCTACTATTTTTCCCGCATTCTTCATAAGATTAGTTATAAATTAAAGCGAAGAAAGAAAATATAAAAAAATTTCAATCTACACAAGTTTCCCCCCTTAAATGGGAGATATATTCACCGCCTACAATATCTATAATTATGTGTTTATATAAATATTCATATTCATAGGAATTTTATAGCAGTAGTTTTGCTTGCAAGATCAGTTTTTCATTTTTATTTTACCTTGTCACTTTGGATTGGATAAATAAGATCCTAACTTTGCTCAATCTCAGTCAATAATGATATGCATGAGATTATTAGTCATCGCTCTGTATTGTAAAATTCTACAACAAACATAAATTGACAAATGTTATTTTTTTCCTTAGGTTTTATAAATCCTTGCTTGGTGAATAATGGTGAGTGTCAGGATATTTGTGGACTGGATGCCAGAGGTTCAGTTGTCTGTTCTTGTTACCTTGGACGCAGTTTGGTCTCTGGAGGGGAAGCAAATGGGACACAATGCATTGGACAGTCAATGAGCTGCTCTGAAGGTTCATTTCATTGTTCAAATGGTGGCTGCATCCCTCACATCTTTACTTGTGATGGAATTAGTCACTGTCCTGATGATTCTGACGAAGATGAAAAATACTGTGGTAAGTTTTGTCTAATGTTTATGCAAAATTCTCATTATCTTATGAGCATTATCATTAATCATTGACCTTTTAGTGGATCACTATGTCCTTATTGAAATGATCCCTTGCAAAACTCAGTATAGATGTTACCTTCAATGAAAGGAGATGGATGAGGATTTTGATTTTTCAAGAAGTACATTTTTTCATAATGGGAAAATTCCATTAAGTCACACCACCAAACATCTCTTAAATTGGTTAAGTATCTATTCATTTAATAATTTAAGAAAATATGTAAAAGACTGAGTTTGTAAAAAATCCTCGCTTCGGATGTTTTATTGCAGATTGTTTTGTTCAAAAAACTATTTTTAGGAAAAGCAAAAAATGATGATCAAATTCACCTTTATTATTCATATTATTCTAAAAGGTTTTCTATTTGTTACCTATAAATGTCATGATCCTGATGAATTGAGTATGATTCATGTGTAAAATACAATTGTTAACTTATCATGTACATATCTGAAATTTATTTTGGTTGGTAAGAGCAAAGTTTGGTCGAAAGGCTTCATTGAATTCACAATGACTGGAGTTTTCTCAGTTTGGATGATGTAACAGTTTCTACCAAAGTAACATCTAGTTATTTTGACTAAAGTTATTTGAAAAGAAAAGGTAATACGAATATGAATGAAATGCTATTCCTTGATTCCCAAAGAGAAGATATCAGTTAATAATAATTATTAACTGATTACCTGATTATCTAGTTAATAATAATTATTAACTGAGAAGATATTAGTCTAATGAAGACATGGTCCGTTAATGAACTTGAGTCCGAGGTGTGTCTGAAAAGTTACCGACCTGTGTTCATTGCTCCGCATTGGTGCTATTCTTCATCATCCGGGCCGTGGTATCCTTCGAAGTAGTCCCGATTTGATTGAACCACATGCTCCCAGCGGTGCTTCCATATCTTAAAGCAGTCCTCGAACGCAGATTTTGGAATGGCCTACAGCTCACGCGTCGCATTACTCTGAATCGTCTCTATGTGGTCGAACCGCTTTTCTTTGAGTGCCATTTTCAATGTTGGGAACATCCAAAAGTCGCAGGGAACTATGTCGGGACTGTACGGAGGCTAACGAAGCTGTACAATCTTGTGTTCTGCCAAAAATTGCTGCACAAGGTTCGATAAATGCGCTGGGGTGTTATCGTGGTGAAGAAGCTAGTCACTGATAGACCAGAAATGTGGTAGTTTTCCTCTCACGGTTTTCCAAAATTCTCGGTAAAAATTTCCCAAACAGTAGTTTTTGGTATTCCAAGATCATTTTCTAGTTAACGAATAGTCTATTGACGATCTCCTTCAATGGCAAGTTGCACATGCTCGATGTCAAAGGTCTGCCAGAATGAGGGTCACTGTCAACAGATGTGAGGCCATTTTTAAACCGCCTGTACCACTCCTTTATCTGTGTTATGCCCATACTTTCGTCTCTAAAGACCTTCTGTACCATTTCAATCGTCTCCATACAACTCTTGCCGAGATTGAAGCAAAACTTGATACAAATTCTTTGATCTGTTCTTTCTGTAATTTTCAATGTGACGAATTGGAAAAACACGTTGGACATAAACACACGCTGCGTGCGACCCAAGGCGTCCGGCTTGTAACTACAGCATCCAGTTTGTGAGGGACTACTGGTTACGCTCATACCCTGCAGAGGCCGCTCGTGTGCTCTAGCATGAAGACATGAATGCAAGTCAGATACTTTTCGGACACACTTCGTATATATGGTCATCAATTCAATTTTAATTTGAATAGGAAATAATTCTTTCTGGTTGAAATTCATTTGCCAGATATTTGATTCTTGATTAATTAGCACTTTGTTTCCTTTAAGATGTAAGCAAGTGATTTTTTCTTTTTTTGACGAAAAGCTTCTAAATTGATTATCAAATGATATTATCCTCGGTCTCAAAACAACATTCCTGACTGTTAAAACCTTGGTAACCTTAATTTTACTTGATTGACATAATACTTTCTTTAGAGATTCTGGCCATTTACAGTAGAAAAATGGACTAGATGATTGTAGAAAATGAAAAAAAATGTAAATATGTCAGTATAAAAGTATAAATAAAGAAACATGTATTTGATTAACTGCCAAAGCTCTTTTAAGCTTTTTCTAAAGGTAAGTAAAGAACAGGTAAATATTTTGTTTTCGAGGTTATATTTATTCATTCTATTAAAAGATAAAGCGTAATTTACATTACCGTATGGAATAGTAAAAGTAAAATAGTTTCTAGTAAATTTAGAAGGAAATTTTCTCTAACTATTTAGGACAGGTTATCTTATTGTTCATTAAGCAGTAAAGGGATATAATATTAGCTGTTGGATGCTCATTAGGGTGTCCCAAGACATAAAGGAAAATTCTTTTTCATAAAAGCAATTACACATACCCTTTGTTTTTTCTGTTTGGCCTTGATAATTCACATAATAAATATTATTGCCATTAAATTATGGTAACTTGTGCCAACTCAATGCCAAACATGTGAAATGGCAATTTGTATTGAGGGAACACCAGGGGGTCAATTTTGTAATAATATCAACACAAATGGAATTTAGTTTTCGTCAGAATTGTAGGCCATATTGGTGCTTTATTAAAGTGGAATTGCTCGAGCGATTCAGTAACTCATAATTCCGATTTCTGCTGAAATTTAATTCCTCCTGCAGAGATAGAATCTTCAGCAAACAACAAGCATGGAAGGCATCTTGTTAGCTTCGATGAAATATTAGAGGAATAGAATGAAATAGTGGACTGTAAAAACCGTCACAATTCCTTAACACTATCAATGCTACGTTATTCAAGCCAAAACTTTCCTTGGGCTGAAAATGGATTTATCATTTTTCATAAACAGAAGGATCACTGATAATAACTTGTTTTTATTTTTGTTTTTGATATTTTCAAAAAAGTTAATTTTTGGTGAGAAAATTTAAAAAATATTTATCACTACCTCTGGTATATGCTATCACGTGATATATAGACTACCATGCATTACACAATTTGTAACTTCGTATAATAGATCATCCCGTTAATATTTTCTGCATTTAAATTTAAAGAATGTATGAAAATTTTAGGATAATTATTACAAGTAATGTTAAATGAGTATTTATTACGTACAAAAATAGGTTCAAAAATTAAAAGTCAATACATATATTTAAACTTATAATACAAAAATATTCTGAGACAATTTTGGTCTATTTGTAGCATTATTCTACTAGGACCATATTCTAGCGACCTTATAGTTAATAAAACGTACAATAATATTTGACAAACTTCAAGTAAAGAACTTGTTTCACCAATTCATAACTTGTACAACATTTAAAAAGTCTGTAAATGAGTAAAAACTGAAAAAAACAAACAAATTAAAGAAAATAAACAATTTATATGAATTCAACCTAAATTCTCACTTTGGGTTTCTATCGTGGTATAAGAGGAAGCAAGGCTCCATGCACAATCCTGGTTCATCAGGACAATCTCAGCAGTACATTGTTGTTTTCCTTATCACATTATTTTTGCAGCACTCCCTAAATCTCTTCTGTTTCCTCTTCTTAGCACCATCTTTAATGTAAGGGAGATATCTCGGAAAATGTTGGAACTTCTCCGGAATAGATTTTGTGAAGGTGAGAGATTCTTTACTAGACGCTAACTCTCCTATCACTTCCAGTCTGAACTCATTTAACATTTTCTTCTTCCTTAAGAACAGCTTAAAACTGTTCACCATCATTTTCTGAAAAAAATGGATTGCCAATTTTTTGTACCATCTTAATTTCTTCCTGTCGCAAGGGTAGTAGGCCATCATTTGGTCCAAATTATCTATACCTCCCATGCATTTGTTTTATTCAGCAATCATAGTAGTAGTGTTGGTTTTTAGGCACGTCGACAGCTTTGGTCATTTTGCACCTTAACCTGTTACATGTTTTTAGCATTATTCTTAAAAACAAAACAATTGCATCATTTTTCACTATACAAGAACAGTTGTGTCATAAAAAGCTAAAATAGATAAATGTGTAAATAGTTTTAAAATCAAAAATTAAAAGAACAACAAAACTGTAGGACATAAAATAAAGGACATTATTATTGCCCAAAAGTGAAACGACATCAGATAATCCAAAATTTCCTTATATTAGTAAAAACAGCCCTTTGTCCTTCATAAAGGATACGACCTTGTCTATCATGTTTGGCTGATTCAGCAATCATTTTGGGCTTTTCTCTCACTGTACCTCTTTTGGATTTAACAAATGAAAACTTATTACCATGTTCCGAACTAATTATTAAGATGTCTCTTTTGTTTTTCCACTTTAATACGCATATGCCATCATCACTCCATCAGCTGATGTACTCATTCTTCTTCAATTTTTTTTCCATAACATCTTTAGGATTTAATTTTCTATTTTTTCTTTGAGTTCTCGTACAGTATAACTTGGCTTGCTTCAACTGTTGTATCAGGTTGACCCTGTTGAAAAAATTATCCATGTAGACTGAATGGCCTTACTCATAATATTTTTCTAGCAATTTTTTTACGACAAAATCGACATGTCCTACTCCTCCTACTTCTAAATCACCAGCCCCGGCGTACACGATTTGCCGCATCACAATCCCTGAAGTCTCTGCCAGCATGTACACTTGAATCCCATACTTATGACGTTTCCCTTTCAAATATCTAATCTACCCCTCCATAGAATCATAGACTCGTCAATAGACAGTTCTCTATTAGGAGAATATATTGCACTCATATACTCTTGTAAAATATTTAGAAAGGGACGAATTTCATATAGTCTGTCCAAAGGAATTGGCTCATCATCTTCAGGATTTTCGGAAAAAAGCAATGCCTGCAAAATCAGCAAAAATCTATCCCAACTCATATGATTAGAAAAAAAAGGGATATTAAAAACATATTCTTTCTCCAATAATCGGAAAGGTAATTTATCCGTATCGTCCCAGCATGAAACAGCACTCCCAAGAAAACCTTAAATTCATCGACGGTCAAATCTTTCCAGTTTTTTTATCCTAGCATGCAACAGGCTTCATGCCTCACTCAACTTTCTGGCATACTTATTAGTCTCCTCTACTATGTGCAGCATTAATTTAGTGCAAAACACTAACTGGAAGAAATTAATGGGAGAGAGCCCTTCTGGCTGAACTTTGAGCCCTGATGATCCCTTGAATGTCTACAATTTGAGGCCTTTCCTCAGACCATTCAACAGGACAGACAACAAGATGTTTTGAAGTGGAGGGTTCCTGAAATAAAGTTAGAGAGGGCATATGCGAGTGGGTGGAATGAGCCTCACAGCTTCCCATTTTTTTTCTGCAAAAACAAGGATGTCATCCTCCCTCAGCATCGGTCAGTTCAAACAGAATTTCTGGGATATCTTCCTCCAGAACCCAAGGGTTTACAGTTACATTTAAACCCTGCAATCTGCCAGTTGCACATGGCAGAAGGTGTAAAGCACCGACATCCCTAACAAACCTGAAGAGCTATTCGCTTCTCTAATACTTTGCGGGAAAAATTACCAAAAGTAATTATCTGTCCTGAGAACTACTTGTCGTAGCTTAGTAGTATCTATTATATATATATCTATTATATATAGATGCTTCTCCAGATTCATTCATATATACAGATAGATATGATACTAATTCAAAGGCTAAACCATAAGTGTAATTGACTTGAAATTTTTACGATTTATTAGCCCTAAAGTGTGGCTGCCAGAAACATTGCAATTTTTTTGGTGATCTCTTGGAGTGTCTGAATTCTTCAGTTCCTTCTGTCGTTTCATCATTTGCCGGGTTCTATCACTAAACTTCTTATCCTTAGGTTTTCTTGGCATGCTTGCTACTTCCTCTGCCGCTTTCTTCAAGACTTCCATAACTTTAGTCTCGAGTTCTTCCTCCTGAAGTGCTGAGAATCTATTTCTTAGTTCCAGCAGAAACTCCTTCTTGTTATCTCATAGTTAACCAATATTTATCTCCTCCTTCTTGCAAGAAACCAACTTCTTTTGTTCCATTCAGGGGTTAATATTGATTCTGCATCTAACAATTCTGTGGTCACTTCCAGTGTTGAAGTTATTCAAAACTTCACAGTTAGTTACAGTGTAGAGACTGCTTACCAATATGTAGTCTATTTCATTTTTATTTCCATTTGGACCTCTCCATGTCCATTTCCTTGTAGCATTTTTCTTAAAGTATGTATTTGTTATATACATATTGGTGTATTCTGCAAACTCTACTAAGCAGGTACTTCGCTCATTTCTCTGGCCCAGTCCGTATTGTCCTGTGACAGTGTCATCAGCTTCCCATTGACCTACATGAGAATTAAAGTCTTCCATAATGACTTTGTAGTAGTGGGCCTCCTTGTCATGTTCAATGCCAAGAGTTTGGTAGAAGTTTTCAATTTCCTCTTCGTTGCTTGCCCCTGTTGGTGCGTAGACTTGGATGACCTGTACTGAGTTTCACTCATTGATCTTTAGTATGAGTTTATAAATTCTATCTGACACACCTTCGATTTTTACCACATTATCCTTCTATCTCTTGTTGATCAAGAATCCAACGCCTCCATTTCTTCCATCCTTGGTACCCCTGTAAAAGAATAAATGTCCTTTCTTCAGTGTAAGTAGCTCTTCCGATTTTCTTCTGACTTTGCTGAGACTGATGACATCCCATTTTATCTTCTCTGCTTCATTGAGTAGTTCCAGCAATCGATCTTCACTCTTCAAGCTGCGGCAGCTGTAGGTTGTGTATTGTAGGGTAGTAATTCTTTTCTTCATGATGGACCTCTTTAATGTCACCACCTCCCGGACATCCGAATGGGTGCTACTTTTACGTCCAGATAAATTTCCATTAAAGAAGTTCATTAAGAACCCCTAGAGCATTTTAAAGATTATAGATACATTCGAAAAATGTTTTGTAAAATCTTAAAAATATATGTAAAAAATCATGTTTTGGAAATTAATGTTTTTCAGTTGGTATGCATGATAAGGTGTTCTTTTTTTGTGTTGACTAGCAATGAATTGTGTGGGCACTTAAAAATTATTTAAATATTGTTAAGATAATTATTTAAATATATTTTTGTTAATTTGGTATCACTGCTAAAATTGTATACTTTTTATTGCTTGAAATCAACGAAATTCTCAGATAATCATGATATAGAAAAAATCTTTACAAAACGAGAATTTGGTTAAAATATCTTGATTAGTTTCAGTGTTACCGAAGGAAATAGACTGCCTGGGGTCATATTGACTACATGCGACTGATAAAGTTTAATGTAGCCCTAAAGATGAGATAAACTTATAAAAGTAAACAACCATCTAGATTTCCTATATAAAATTATAAACAACTATTTCAAAGCACTGAATAGTACATTTTTTGTGTCAGCTTTTCTGAAACTATAAGATTTTAGTTCAGCTCTAGTTTTGCTTCTTCAAGAAACATCTTGAGGCATTTGGCCATATTAATAAAGTGGAAGATTAGCTCGGACTCTAAGAATTTGGAACAAATGCTCCATTACATATTATTGAAAATAGTTGAGCATTTCCTCAGGACCAGTAAAAACTTGGCTGACTACCAGGTGTAGAAGTATGAAACCGGATTTTTTTGTAAAAATTACACGTATATTATTTGAAAATTATAAAAAAATATTTTATTCAAAATAATCTCCATTGGAATTTATACATTTTTCCCACCTCTCTGGCAGGTTATGAATGCCACGCCAAAAAAGCAATTCTCATGTCGAAATCACCACTTTTAAATTTTTTAAACCACTCGGAGCACTGAGTTTTGCCAAGAGCATGTTCATCGTATGCTTTGACAAGCATTCTATGCGATTCTGCGGCAGTTTTCTTCAAATGATTGCAGAAAACTGCTGCTGTCTGCAAATCATAGTTTGTAGACACAAAACTCGACATGTTTGAGGTTATAGAAAAATATACTGGTGTATGAAACTTAGGTTATTGCGTTTTGACAAACTTCGTCAACTGTTAGAGGGAGTAGATGGTGCTGCAGAAGCGGTCTTACGGTCTTTAAACTGATAGCAGGCACCATCTATAGGGAAATTCCGGTTTCATACTTCTACACCTGGTATGCACTTAAATAAATCATGAACATTTGCTCCATGTTAATAAAACAGAGCATTTGCTATCAAATACACCACCTCACCTGAGTCTGGTCTGTTGTAAACTCAGTGTTGAAGTGAGTAGTAATATAACTGAATTTGTAAATATAAATAAATGTAATCTGAATATTTCTGGATCATTTTAGGCATCTCTTTTTCAGCCTCATTTTCCGATTATTAATTTTCTTAAGTATTTTTGGCTCTAACATATCTGCCAAATAGTTCTGCCATAAATCTTCTCTCATATGTCTTAGTGCTTTTTACTTTTTTCTTACTAGCTTGAAGATTAGATTTATTTAAAATGCACTAATTCTTTATAAGTTGACATACAAATGGTCTGTTGGATATTCCTATGTTATCAATTTGGGTTTCATCCATTAATATGTTGCTTTTTCAAAGTTCCTAGTTACTAATTATTGAGAATCAGTCAACTTTGAAAAACATTTGATATGAGGCTTGAGCATATTCTCTCTCAATACTTCATTCTAAGCATGCTTACAATGCAAAAACTTAGGTCACAATTATTTATTCCAATTTGAGCAAATGCTTCAACTTCAATCTCAACCTCCAAGCTTTCGCTCTATGCTCAAACTCACATTTTATTAATATGACCCTTAAAGTGAAATTGTACGCTTTACTAATTGTAAGTATACATATTCAATTGATGCAGAGTGAATCAGACTTCTGTCTAGCTGTCCGTGCTAAGTTATATCAAATTTAAGCAAATAGAGCTTGCTCATAAATCATTAATGAAATTACAAGCAGATGTTTTTCTTCTAAATAAATGAAAAACCCTTAGTTACTTCCACAGAAATTTTTTTAATACCATAAAAAATATTTCTGTGGAAATATATAAATAACAAACATCATATCTTATATATTACAGGCATTCTATAGATGTCTGAAAAATCATTCTCATATTTATATGTGTTGGCAATTTTCAACTTCATTGGTTTATCACTCGTATTCTTTTTTCTATTTCAGCCAGTCGTCCATGCAAACCTGGTCACTTCCATTGCAACAATAATCATTGCATATATGACAATCAAACATGTGACCAAGTGAATGACTGTGGGGATGGAAGTGATGAGCTGAACTGTACATGTCCTCAAGACCACTTCCGTTGTGGCTCTGGTAAAAAGCAGGGAGGTCCTTGCATCCCCTCTCACTTCAGATGTGACAATGATCCTGACTGTCCAGATGCTAGTGATGAAATGGGATGTCGTATGTATCTTTTATTTTTATTAGAAATAAAAATATGTGTAAGTGTAAGCATGAAATTATGTGCTCCATGACGTATCTGCAAATCTCCATAGAAAAATCCTCCCCCCCACATAAATGGGCATAGAGAAATGCTCAATCAATGTCAGTACATACTAAGAAGTAAAATGTTTTCAGGTAAATACAAGGGTGATTTAAAAAGTTCTCAGTATTACCACTAGAGGCCAGTGCTAGTGCAACGAGTTGTTCAGGTGATATTCATTCAACTGTTTTCTGTAAACATGTGTCACATCAGTGCTCTTGGAAGAGAGCTGTGGCGTGGCTCTATTGTTGTTCCCGCATAGTGATTATTTAAGATGGAAAAAATTGAGATTTGAGCAGTGATTAAGTACTTCACAAAGAAAGGTATGAAAGCAAAGGAAAGCCGATTTCCAGAATACACTTAGGGACATATTCAACTGTTGCCAATTGGACATATGAATTTAAGTTTGGCCAGGAGAGCTTAGATGATGATCCCTGCAGTGGTTGGCCAAGGTATGTCACTAATCATTGCCTAAGTGCACAAAATGGTCATGGAGGATCGCCGATTGGAATAATTTGCTCAAGCTTACCAGATGTCATCTGAAAGGGTATATCATGATTAAACTGAAGAATTAGGTATGACAAAGTTATCTGCAAGAAGGGTGTCATGACTCTTGACACACGATTAAAAATGCATGAGAATGGAAATATCAGAACAATGCTTGGCCCATTTTAGGAGAAATGAACAAGATTATTTGTGCAGGTTTGTGATCACAGAGGAAACTTGGGTCCACTACTATACCCCAGAGTCAGAACAACAGTCAAAGCAGTGAAAACATGCTGATTCTCTGCCACTGAAGAAATCAAAGACATTTCTCGTGGATGGAAAGGTCTTGGCATCAGTGTTATGGGATGTGAAGGAAATTCTGTCTGAAGATTATCTCCCCACTGGGCAAACAATTACTGGAGAACACTTTGCAAAGCTCCTGCCAGAAGGCCCCAAACATCTAATTGTTCCCATAAGAATATATAACATGAATTTTCAAAAAAAATATAAACCACTTCCTGGTTTGATAGAGAGATCATAATCACAGAGGTCCTAGAATACACATACTATTATATTTGTTATAATAGAAATGTCACCAAATGTGTGTAAATTCATTGCAAGGTGGGTGTAAAATTCACCTATTTGAAATACAGTAATACCCTTCTTTTACGTTTTTCAAGGGACCACAGGAATAGTGGTGTAAATCGTGGGAAATAACTTACATAGGGAAAAATACTCAGAAAGAGAGGTAAACATTTTGCAAATGCACATTGTTAATATTATGGAGTATTTTATTCTTATTTTATTGTACTTCATTTGCATACATCTCTTATTTCGTATATCCTCTATTTGTCTTTCAAGTTTATATAGATGATCAAAACCTTTTTCATCCCCCCTCTGAAAATGACAAATTTTCATTGTTTGTTAGAAGGTAGCGATATGAATAATTCAATGTCTGTATCAGCCTTCGTAATCAACCCTTTCATTACCTAACTCTTCAAAAGAATAATTGTGGCACTAAATCACTTCTATTCATATTATTTTGAATATCTTGTGTTCAGCTGTACATTTTTGAAGAAAGACGTTAAGATGTATTGATAAATCATCAAAAAATACCAATACAAGGTGTTACAATACAAACTTAAAATATAATGAAAACAAAGGGCATTTCTCGTTTTTTGTAATGCTGGAAATCTAACTTTACGGTGCGTGAATTATGCTATACCTCATATCATCAAGCTGACTTACGACCAATTCTACTTAACCAGATGTGCCGACCGTAACCTATATATATATATATATATACCCCCGTATATACCGGCATATATATATATACGAGTAAAATGTTGCTGTTAAAATGGGTTCGATTCCAGAGTGCCCCAAAAATGCCCATTTCCCCCATTTAAAAACATTGCTTTGATTTTCGGGAATTCTTATATACCAATACCAACTTGCAGCATTTAAATAAATAAATAATAAATATCACTTTTGTGTATTACAGCCCCCCAGAACTGCTCTGTGACACTCCACCATATCAATACTTCTGATTCATTGGTCAAATGTCAACATACAACAGCTTGTATTCATCCTAATTGGATATGTGATGGAGAAAATGACTGCTGGGACAATTCTGATGAATTGAACTGTGGAAGTCATACCAGTGAGTTTTCTTTTAAATCATCATTTTTAGTTTTTATTTTATGTGAGTGAGAAAAGTTGAATATTTTGATTCTTTCCTATAATGCAGAATCATACTAAAATAGGTTTAACAAACGAGGGATGCTTAAGGGTAAATCAATTGGTTCATAAAATCTTACTTTTTCTCATAGTTAGTCCATTTCATCTCTGCTGGAAGAATCATTTAATATTTTCTTGGTAGTTTAATCTGAAGTAATTTCATTGTAATGCATTTTAATGCAGATGTTAGAACAGTTATGCAACAAATATTGACCCTTAGTCACATGGGGTTGATATGACTCTAGGACTCCATTTTTATCTAATAAATATTTTAATTAATTTTAAGTGCCTTTATATAAAGTAATTCATTATAAAGCATCAAGTGAGTAATAAAAACCATACCATGCATGTCAAATGAAATAAAATAATTTACCTAACATAAGTTTTGGTGGATATTTTTAAGATGTTCCCCAATATTTTCAAAATATAACAATTCTAGTTGGTTTATAGGTTCAAAAGCCTCAATTCTCAAAATAAGAAAATAACCCTCAGTATTTTACTAATATTCTATGCAGGGCTAACACAATTATAAAAAAAAACATTTAAAAAATAAATCTTTGTATAAATTGTATTCAAATGTATTTTTCATTAATAGTTATTTATTATTATCTAGGAAAACCTTGGCAGATTTCATTACATTATCATAATCAGGATTAAATTATTTTCTGTTTAAATTTATCGTATATATTGTATATTTTCATATCTCTTCTCTGCTTTCCAACCAAACGTGGAGTTAACTGAGTAAGAATGTTGAAAACGGTTGGAAATAATAATTGTTATATATTAACTGAGAGTAATAGTCATCAATTAATATCAATTTAAGGTAAGTTAGGGTGTCAGCCAACCTGGAAAACCTGGAAAAACTCAGGAATTGAGTTCACCTCATAGTTTGTAGTTAGACTTCCTCACAATCAGTGGATGACAGGCATTTAGGTATTTTCCTTTACAGAGACTTCTTTCTCTATTCACGCCTTAGTCCCTCGTGTATTCCAGGGATATATTGAGAAACTAATTGAACCATTATCACCTGGTCATTAAAAGTTTTTTAACTCCAAAGGAATTAAAGTATTTCAAACAAACTTTATGTTCGGGAAATGTAGAATAATGGTAAGGTTCTGGGGGTTAACTGTAAAACCCCCAGATCCTTACCAATAACCATTTATATCAGTTAAAATAGTTAAACACCGCTCTTCATGTATTAATCTCCTAAAAATATATGCTGAAGTATCGTTCCATTTAGAACTAGCATTGACTATTTCAATTCGATAGATCTAAGAGTTAATGGAGTAAAAATTGTCAATAAACTGTAGAATATTCATGAAAAATGCTAATGTTCTTGAATTGAAATAATTGCTACAAATAACATTTGTAGTAAAGAAAGCATTTCCATTGGTGGAATCGATGGATTTCTGATAGTGTTTGTGACAAAATTTATGAGGAACTCTACCCGTCAACATCATCCAAGATAGAAAGCATAATTCTCAGTAAATTCAGTTAACAAAGAGTAAAAGTTAACAATCAATGTGTAGTTTCATCTCATATAGCAGCATTTTTTTAGTCTAGTATACAAATAGTTTGGAAATCGATTTACTAGAAGATTAAAACGTATAGATAACAGAGGTTGATCGCTGGATTGTAGACACCTTGTAGTTACAAAATCGTGTATCTGCTCCAGAAGATAAGGTGAGGCCAAACATCAGACTTGATAGTGCAAACATCGATAAAATATAAACACATGCATAGAGTCTAAACATCAATAGCGGATTAGTGGAACGTTTGAGGAGTTATATGGAACCAGGGTGCCCTCAGGATGTGGCTGGCCCCATGCCAACGACTAGTATTGCACCTAAATCTAGTTTGCTATTGATTCTATCGCAAACCCTGATTTTTTTGGCGAAAAAAAAGACCCAAAAGGGTGTGCGTTATTTTTGAGTAAATGCAGTATTTTTTACGCGAGCATAATTTTTTTTACGCATTATGAAGATTCAGCATATGGATTAAAAACCCTACAGTTACATTCTGCTGCTGCTCTTGGATTCAATAGGACAGACTTCGTTAGACTCAGTGTTAGAAATCGGCTATAAAGAGTACTCGTTATAATGGTTACTTATCTGATTTTTGCCAGCTCTCGTTATATAACAGACTTCAACTGTATTTTCCGACAGATGGCATTTAATGTATTATGTAAATTTTTTTTAATAACATCAAAATAATTAACCTTCCTCTACATATTCTGAAAGTTTGAAATTTCTAGCTAAAGTTTAAGTAGGAATAAATGTCTATTAAATAAGTAACTGCAGTTTTGGTACATGTTTAAACATTTTATGTAATTAATAAATAATGGAAAAATATTTTACCTTAGAAAGCTATAATTGTGTTTCTCAGAGGTAATTTATGAACTATAATTAATTGAATTAAATCATTTACAGTTCTAAGAGGCTTTAAAATTTTGGAGAAATTTGGAGTCATATTTACCCCACAAGACTAATTGCATAACTTTTTTGAAGGAACTAACTAAGGGTCAATGATACAAATGACAAGATAAGTAATAATATATCCTGGTCAATATATAATATCTTTGTTTATTGGTCTTGGTGGATGAGTAGTTTGGGTGCTAAGTGCTATTGCGCTATAGGCCCCCGGTTCCCGGCTGATCAGGATTTTCTGACCAGGTAATGTTTGTGTGTTTGTCCAATTTTCCTGTCCAGGGTTGGCCACAGGAAGGGCATCCAGCCATAAAAATCAATCATCGCAAAAAACTGACCTCATCATTCATCAGCCGATCCCATAAGAATAAGGCCTAGAGAGAAATATATTTGCCTGCTAGATGAAGTAGTATCCACACACAATGATACACATTTGCGATATAATACATCAATGATTATTTTAAACTTCTCTCTTAGGTACTGAGAAAACTGAATGTCCATCAATGAAATTCCAGTGCAGCAATGGTCAGTGTATTTCCATGAGTTGGAGATGTGACCAAGAAAATGACTGTGATGACCATAATGAAGAAGCTGGAATACCAAGCTCAGATGAAAGGGACTGTGGCAAGTATTTTTCATCATCAGTAAAAAAATTTCTCTATAGACAAGTTTTTCCTATCATTTGTCTTATATTGCCAACTGATATTAAAGTGATTATTGCTTAACACTTGTTTATTAATAAATAGTTTAGATTGTATAATCTTGTCTGAAGGTGATTTATCTTTCCAGAGTATACTTGCTCACCAGGGCAATTCAGTTGCCATAATTCAGAATGCATTCCCGTTAATTGGCAGTGTGATGGATTTCCAGATTGCTCTGATGAATCTGACGAATCAGAACTCTGCTGTGAGTATCACTTCTTGAATTATTATTTATAATTATATCTTGAGTTAATTTCTCATAGCTTAAGTAAGGCTCTTATAAACTATTTAATCTTCTTTTTGTTCCTAAAACAACCTCTTCCTGTTCCTTCTACACTTTGCCTTTCATTTATGTGGTTAAATCTATATAGCTTTCTTTCATTCTTTCTTCAATACTTCATATATGATGATAATCATTTCTGAATTTAACATGGCTTTATTACAAGATTCATCTCTGTAGCTAAGACACTTCTAATAAAATATTATTATACTTTCCCAAAAATGTTTTTGCGAATTAACGTTGCTTAATTTTTCTGGAAAATAATTTCATCGACTACTCTACATATGCCACTGGTTCTTAGAGTATACTCTTGGTTCATATCCATATAAAGTTGATTTACAGCAACGTTATTGAATAACTCATGTATTATAAACTCAATGTGAGAAGTCGTTACTTTGTGGAAGGCCATTATGTATTGTAATATATTATCATATATTACATTTAAATGTATTCAATCATATTTAATTAATTTAACAAAAACTCTTTCTTGATAATTCAGAAATGTTTCTGTACTTGTACTTATGTTAGAGTACAATTGTGTGAAAGTTGAGGATTTATGTATATAAGTTAGTATTCAGCATTTTCTTGCCTCTAATATAATGAATTTTAATGTTATTTGATATCTGAAATATATTCAGATCCCTGAAAGTCCTTGCTTTGATCCAGGGGCACCATTTGCGTTTCACCATTCCATTAAAGGGGAATATGGAATTTCATTTGGAGACCTTCTAAATATATTGACATATTTTTACTTCCTCCATACTCGTAGTATAGAGAAAGTATTGTTTTCATGAAAAAAATTGACTTCGAGATTTCAACAGAAATACATGTTTTGGGGTCCCTAGAACATGTTTTGACCATTTTCGGAATGATGTCTGTGTGTGTGTGTGTGTGTGATTGCGGGCACTCTAACGTAAAAACTCTATTAGTCGTATCAATACCAAACTTCATCTATAGTAGTATGGTGGGTGCTGTCAGAGTTGATTAGTTTTTGGAGTAAATCAGATAACCGGAATTCGAGCTTTATTTTTCGAAGCTGGTTTCCGTTTTTGCAAAATTCCTCCATTAATCTGATATTTTGGTATATACATTTATCTACAAATGTTACAAAAAATGTATATTTTATAAGTTTTATTTGAAAAAATTATCGATATCATCCACAGTTTAGGAGTCATATCATAATTAACTAATTTTCTGGTTATTGCAACATATTTACATTAAAATGTCATTTTAATTTATACCATTTCATAGTATATTATATCATTATATATAATAATTTTATATTCAACATGCTTACTATATTTCTTCAGTTTTATTTGGAATTCAAAACACGCGTATTTAATAGAAAATAACTATTCAGATATATTGGTTTCTTGCCGTTATTGATTGCTCTTAACAATAACAATAAGGCTCCTTACTATGGGTTTGTTTACATGGCAAACAATGCAATGCAATGCGTCTATTGCTCAGTCTCTTGCTATAGATTATAATTATTATCAATCAGCTCTGGCTGTTTGATAATGAATAAAAGGTTTTCTTCTTTGTTATTTTATTCCATTTGTCTTCTTTATTAACTTTCTTTTATGTATATTACTAATGTTTGTCATTCACTGTTACTTTTTAAGTTTCCACTGTTTAAATATGTAGTCTATTTTTTTTAATAGTTCGTGTTGCTCGTGTGTTGTTTTGCTCTTCATTCGTATTTTGATTTTGTTTCCATCGCCAATTATATTGAGTTGGATATATGATCAGTTATGTGATTCATCCTATAGTGGTGCTTGTAGTATACTCAAAAGGACAATTTTACTGTTTTTCATCGAACATGTCCCAAAAACATTATTTATAATGTTTGTGACGTAAAAATTAATGTGATATAAATTAATCACTTATATGTCTTTCAAGTAAAGATTGAATAAGGAGTTCGAAAATAAGGTCGTAGATAAATATTTACATCTTATATATGGAGAAAATCATGTGCTGATCAGATTTTTATTCCATGTTTTTAATATATATAGTGGTTTTTATTTCATTTCAGATTTTTTAGTTCAGACCAGCCCCAAATTATACATACATGGCTTTGTTGCTGGATTTTTTTAAATTATCACTTTTTCCTCTGTTTTCTTTCAGCTGTGCGCACTTGTGGAAGTAGTGATTTCAGATGCAATGGTACTGGACGGTGTATTCCTTTGACATGGGTGTGTGATGGAGAAAAAGACTGCCTTGATGGATCAGATGAAAATGCAGAGAGGAATTGCTCTATTGTTCGAGCAAATCTCTGTGATGAAGAGGATCAGTTTGAATGTCTTAATCACCAGTGTATTGCGAAGGTATTGAATTTACTACTTTTTCCTTCATTTGATTCTGAAACATGATTCAGGAGATTGTGAATTGACTATTTATTTTTCATGCCTCATAATACTTCTTTTGGATAAATCTGAATCAAATATACATGAAAATTTCATTGTCATACTTCATCCACATCACAGACTGCATGGCTATTTTAAATCTTAAATTTTCTTTTTAAAGCATTTCTTAAGTCCTTCTTTATTCTATGACTAAATATGACCATTTTATTCTTGCTATACTTCAATGCTTTTGATGTAATTATTTATAAAACAGATCAGGATCAGGTTCAGATCAGATCTTAATTTTATTGAGTAACTAGCAGAAGTGCCCGTTGATTCTCAACAGAGATATTAAATTTCATAAATACCAGTGTAACAACCTTAATCGTAACAGATGCTTCATAATTGTTAGTAGATAGCAAATACCAGACTTTCCAATCCAATATACCAAGAAACTTAAGTTGCAATTAAGTCTACAAAGCTGTATCAACTCAATATTCAATCTCATATACTTTGAATAAAAACTTATCTTCAACTTAGGCGGTATAAAAATATATTCTAAGATCACATAAAGATAATCAATACCATGTTTAAAGAGACATTTTCTGCCAGTTACAGGGAGACAAACTAAACAAATCTATTATATATAATTCCTTCTCCGGATTCACTCATATATATAGATAGATAGATCCCAGATAGGATACTAATTCACAGGCTAAACCTCAAGCATCTTGACTTGAAATTATTACAACGTATAGGCCCTAACGTGAAACCTCCAGGAAAAAGGCGACTTTGAACCGCGGTGTCATGGGTTCGATGCCAGAAGGCTCCAAAATCGCGATTTTTTTCTATTTAAAAGTATTGCTTTGATTTTCCAGAATTTCTAAAAAATACTTCCCGGATAGGTATAGAATCAAAACTCAAGGAGCCAACAGATATGGTCATGATCTATCGAAAACATAAATGACTTTCACATAAAATGTCCTGGGTTTGATGCTAGGACGATGCAAAAATCTCCCATTTAAAATACATTGAGGTAGTTTTTCATTTTTTTATGCACTTATTGAAATGATAGGAATTTCTTGCTTTGCTAGAAGATGTATATTAAGACTACATTTCAGAAAAAAATTTCGATAAGACCATACTGTTCCTGGGTTCAATGCCAGAGCACATTAAAATTTCTCACATAAGGAATACAAGGGAAAAGTAGGATGTCTAGTAGGAGGCATTTGCAACCAATATTTCTGCTTGAATTTTCTCACTAAGTTAGAGATGGTGATCTTCTGTTGTGCTGCATAGTATGTATCACCAGGAAGACCTGGGTTCGATGGATGGTAAATATATCTCCCTTTTAAAACGTATTGGTTGAATTTTCATAATTCTTTCGGAGCCTTTACCTTCAAGACAGATAGTTGAAACTTTGCAAGTGTATGTAAATTTATGTTATGCTATAAACCATTTGCTTGCAGTATGCAAGCAGCATTTTACTTGTATTAAATATAAATGACAGAAATAAATTATATATCACTCTAATAACCACCGATGAATATACTTTGCGGGAGGTAAGTGTGTAATAATCCTTCCAATATGGTGGAAGGATTTTATTATTGTAGTTGTAGCCCATGATGGTCTTCACTGTGGAAAGTGTGATAAAGGAATTTTCTATTCCACCAATTCGAAGAGTAACAGTCTCAGTCTTTTTTATTAGAGAAATAAGAAACAGTTACTGGTGATGTTGCAAGTAATTTTCTTGGCCAATAATTTAATAATTTCTGAAAATGATACCATCTTCATCTGTTGAAAATAAACCATTATATGTTTACATTATTTGTAAATGCGATTGCAAGCATTATTATGGCTTTATTTTATATATTTTTATTGTTTTCTTCAAACAAGATTGCTATTTTTCCATGGTTAACTCAAGGACAGGGAAATGTCATATGTTAGAGGTGAAGTTTCTGAGAATTCATACCCTAGTAACAGACATAATTATATTCCTTTTAGACTTGATTCAGCCAACAATTACTTTTCTTGAAATGCAATTATATTCCTACCTGAGAATGAGTAAATAAACCAGTTCGTGATTGATGAATTTCCTCCTCCTCTAAGGGAGTCATTGTCTTGATAATAGTGGTAGTCTCCAACTTAACAGTTTAATGAGATGATATTTCTTCTTTTAAGGTATACTATTGTGATGGAGATGCTGACTGTGAAGATCGCAGTGATGAAGAGGAGGGCTGCATACCCTCTGAATGCCATTCGACAGAGTTCCTTTGCAAAAATAATCACTGCATTCCTGCTCGGTGGGTTTGCAATGGATTTGATGACTGTGGTGATGGTTCAGATGAAGACAACAATCATTGTAGTGAGTTTATTTCAAATACTAGATTGGATTCTGAGAGTCTTAGTTTCTAAACAGCCTTAAAGGGAGTGGATACTTTTAAACCTTTTTTGCAGCCACTTTCTCATTTTAGTTCCAAGATTTGCCATTGTTTATTTCCCTACCTATAGTAGTTGAGCGAAGTGAAGTAAACAGAGGAAGACCAGAAATGGCAATATCCCAGAAGAAATCCTTTCGAAAAATGCCTTCTCATAAGAAGTTTCGTCGTGGCACATCTGTGAAAATCATGCTGGAGTTAGGAGTATGCCATACATCAACTTCAGCAGTTTCATTATCACCTTTTAAATTAGGGATTTTCTGACATTTTTGTTTGAGCGATCAGCTTTTGAGTCATTGTGTACCCTCTATTTATCATTGTAAGAAATAACTATTTAAATGTACATTAAAACCTGTCTAAGGTGGAATCTCAGGAGACCACGCTATATTTCCAACTTATGCAGGGTTTCCTTCTTAGACAGCTTAATCCAATATTCACAGACATATACGCAAGTTACATATTACCTAATAAACTTTTAGTAGTTGTTGGTCATATGTTTAGGACTCAAGGGAAATAAAGGTAACAAAAACGGCATTTAATACTTAAATAAAAAATAATGTGTAGGAAGAAGAATTTTATTGTAATTCAATTATTTTCCTTTATAAATCCAGAGCCCATGAAATAGATTTGAGGCTTCAAAAGTAAAATAATTCGCTTTTTGATTCTGTGATACAATTATTATCAATAGAAAAACACAACTAAAAGCTATTTAAAGGAATTGCCCAATTTGAATTGCTCTCAGAGATTTCCTTATGCAGTTAAAAGAAAATTCTAACTCCACAACATTGTCGTAAAAATCACTATCCCCCTTCATTTTGGCTTTTGCTTGAGAGCATTGATATGACCCAAGGCCTCTGATGCAGAAGGTGTTTCCAGTCCCTCAGATTCTTCTCCACTCTCTTCATCATCTGAATGTCTTGCATTGTCACTAGATTCACACTCAACCACAGCTCGTATGTCAATCTTATCAGTTTGTGTAAAAACATTATCATTGATCTTCACAAATCTTTCTGCATTCACAGCTTTCGCATCTTTCATTTCATCAATCAAACTTTGTATTTCACTGTAATTGTAATTTATTTCCTCACAGTCAGTGATTTCATTAAAAATTAATCCTCAGTTTTGGAAACACTTTCTCACACATTCATCCTTCACACACTTCACTGAGAGGCTTAAAAATGTGATAGCATCTTACACATCAATTTTCAAAGTTCAGTCGGACACTCTCTCACATTCTTTCATTCTTGTAACAAGATACTGGAGCATCAGTTTCCTGTAATTTATCTTTATATTTGGGATGATTCCATTGTCCAAAGGCTGCAGAACTGATGTTGTGCAAGGAGACAGGAATACTAGCTGAACATTTGAAAGTTGAATTTTTGGATGGCATGTAGCATTGTCTAGGAAAAGGAGAATATTCCTATTTTACCTTTCCATTCGTTTATTCAAAAATTCTTCGAATACAGCACTGGTCATCCATGCTTTCTTATTTGATTTCCATTCCACAGGTAGTTAGTTCTTCTTCAGATTTTTAAAGCAGCGTGGATTTTCACTTTTTCCGATTACCAACGGTTTTTCTAGTTTTCCATCGGCAAATGCGACCAAAAGCACATTTATTCTTTCTTTTGAATGCCGACCTCTGGATTACCTTTCTCCTTTCATTTGCAACATTTTATTTGGTAGGGTTCTGTAAAACAAAGCTGTTTCATCAACATTTGCTATGTTATTGAGGCTGTCATTAGAGATTTTATCCTTTAACCTCCTGTGCCAACTCTCCACAGTAACTTTATCTACGTCTTCTGCTTCCCCACAGGAGATATTAAATGTAATGCAGTGTCTTTTCGTAAAACTTTGCAACCAGCCATTTGATGCAGAAAAGTTATCAAGCATAAGTATTGCAGCAGTCTCCTTGGCTTTGTCTTGAAGAATTGTGCCAGAAATGGGAAAGTTCTTTGCTGTGGCTGCAGAAAACCACTCAAAAACAGTGTGATTTAATTTGCTGTATTTTGTGTCTCTTTCTTTCATCCTGGTTAAATATTTTGCCACTTAATAAATATTTCTCCATAATTTTGTCCTTTTGCTTCATGATGTTGTAAATTTGTGTCTTCCCACGTTTAGAATGTGACATCACTTCCTTAATAGTTTTTTTTCCTCACTGACCATTTTAATGACACTAATCTTTTCCTTGGGATTTAAATTTTTCAGTTTTTTATCCCTGATCTGTGAAAACAAAGAATATTTTCAATATGCTCAATATTTCCAATTTGTATGCTCATGAACCTACCAAAGGAAGAACATACATGAATATGCGTTGTGATAAGATTATTGAAATATTTTGGGCTAAGGGAATGGTATTAAATTGCTTTATTTTATCTTAAGTCATTGTTGTAAGTGTTATTTTGTTTTTAAAATCCTTTGCACATGGGCACATTCAAAGTAGATTGTTAATTATGTTGGTTTACAATCCATTTTTATGGTTTATTTTCTAATGAGAATTCTTTTGGAAAATATGAATTTAACAGTGATAGAAATTTACATGGATGCAATGGTGGCTGGTGAACTGATAAAATGGTGGTGGATTTACAATAATAATACCAACTTTATTGGGTGAAATTGGGACTAAACAGTCCCATCTTCCATTAATCCGTAATACTATGTAAAACATTTCAAAATTCATTATTTGTCACATGTGTACATACATATCTGTACATAAACATACACATATAGCATATCAGTAATCATACTTTGTCATTTAAACATATCTGCAATGTATGAAAATTGATTCTCTGTCAAAGAGTCTAGTGATAGAGACATAAGTATTACAAATAATTGCAGAAAAATGAAAGGTGTCATAGAAGTGGTTTTGAAATTACTATCTTTTTCAGACAAGTTTTTATAACTTGACATAGAAAAATCATGAAATATCTCTTTGCATACCTACCAGAATTAATTATTAATTATTTTTGTTCCATCTACACTAATTTTATATATGATATTTATTATAAATATTATCTCCCAAATATTTGAAAGAAAATAATTGTGCCAACAAAGATCTTACTGAATTAATTATTACAAACAATTGTTGGCCAATGCCAATTTGTTGTACACAACAATCTTGAACAATAGTCAGTAACTTGAACTAGCTTTTATTGAATCAGGATAATACTGTGCAGCTGGTATCGGAGAAACTTCCCTGTTGGTGAATACAGAACTGACCAGCTCTTTTTAATTAAGATATACGAAGTTTCCTACAGTTCAACTTCATAGCAAAAGGCAATTTCACATTGTGACTGTGCGATAACATTGTCAGGTTGGGCAACCTAGGTCTGTCTTATGGATCAACACTTCTTCCTCTTGTGCCCCTTTCTTCCTCACAGATGTCTACAATTGTTCTGGAACTCATTGTACTTGGAGCAGCACGCCACAACCATTCAGAGTAAAGGAAAGTATGTGCTGCTCCATTGAAAATAATAAAACAAGCATAATCCAATGACGATATTTTTTAAAATTAGCATGTTTCTGATGTCATAAAAGAGAGTTTCCTAGGTAACCAGGCAGCCATTTTTTATAAATAGTAGGGACATCTGACAATATGGCGATGTGAACATTTTAACCTCAATATGTATGAACAGCAAAATTGAGTGAACTACAAATACATGTAACACTATATAAACGGGGATAGATCCACATAATGATCCAATTTGTTTTGATGTTCACCAGTTAGCTCTATCCAAAGCTGGTAACCACTTTTAAGATAGTTTGGAGGCTATTGGTTGATGTATGTTAATTTCATTGTTACCTTTTGTTCATGAAGAAATATTTTACTTTCAGATAATACTTCTGAATGTGCAGATGGAATGTTTCGGTGCAAGAATAAATTATGTGTTAATAATTCTCTGACGTGTGATGGACAGAATGACTGTGGAGATTTCAGTGATGAAAATCAGTGTAGTGAGTATTTTAGTTCTTACATTATTTTATCTCAAAACATCACCTCTTTCCATTCTTGTTTATTATGTCCATCATGTACATGCATGATCTGGCTTTGCAGGAAATTGATTTCACCAGCTGTGGAGCAAATTTCCCAAATTGGGTATATTTTTATATATAATAATAATAATTTATTTACAGGCAGAGCCCTATTGCATGATAGAAATACAAGATTAGAATAATTTACAAAGTAAATATGTAAGTAGAAAGTACACATAGGTTTAAATAGTTCTCAAGTACAATTGTGAATTGAAATAAAATCAATAGTAAAATTGGTAATTCGTGTTTTTCGAATGGATACCCTCTATTTTTTTCTATTTGGCCTTGTTAACTCACCTAATAAATATTATAGCGATTGAATTATGGTAACCCATGCCGACTTGAGACAAACAATTTCGAAAAATTTAAATTTGTACTGACAAGGGGAACACCAGGTTATGGGGGAAATAACTAACAGATTCGCATGAATCTCTCAAGGCACGTTCTTTGCTTAAAACTAGTGGACACATGTCTGACCATTTAACTCAATGGGATTTTGTGTATAAAAAATTAGCAACTGAATATCGGACTTTGGCAACCACACCATACATGTGCATTACTATCTATATGACGAGTTTATGGGAAATTATTTTCTTCCATATCTTTTATTGATAACAGTTTGGGAACCCCTTGGTTATGTAACGGTTATAAATATATGTCTAGTTATTCTTTTTTAAATACCAGAATTGGTGAAACAGTAGATAAATGGTTCTTTGGTTTCCGCGGTGTTCGAGTAAGCGCTGACCTAAAACGCCTAAAACAAACTAGTGATACCATGACCAAATGGAAACTGAACAAAATAGCTCAGACTCGAGGATAAGAAACAAAAGATGAGATGTAAACGTATAAAACTACTGCGTCCCATCACAAAGTATTACATAGATGCGCAATACTTTGTATGCAATTATAAAAACAATTCCAAATGAAAATTTTGTTTCATTTATATCATACTTTGAAATTACACTTTTCAAAACATTAGTCGTAAGTCGGATGTTTGTAGGTCGGGGTGCATCTGTATGTGTATAATGTAAGTAAGAAATAAAGAGTAATTAGTAAGTAATGATTGGGTAAAAAAATTAATTCCTTATTAGTGGAATATAAAAGGAATTTTAGGACTGATGTAATGAGGAGATCCTATTGGTGTGAGAAAATGTCATTTTTTTATTTGTCATTGTACTAGAGTCACAAAGTACATTTATGTAGCTCCAACACGAAAGAAACTCGTCACTGGAACCATTGATTTCATGATAAGTTTTCTCTTTTAAAAATCTTTTGTTTATGTGTCCTTTTAACCTTTCCATGAGGTGAACTTCATGGGACTTTCCCTTAAAATATAAAGTTAGCTCTTTATATGTTGAAGATTTCGCTAGCATTATTATGTAGTTAGCTAGAGGCAATCCATGTCGGTTTAATGTTTATTGCAGGGAATTCTGCGATAAATTTTCCTTGAAAATAAATTATTTTTACCTAAAAGAGCTTTCACTATCTTACCTATTGCATTCCAAAACAATCTAACTTTGAAGCAAAAGAAAGTGAGACACATCACTCTTGCTCCAAGAATAGACCCAGCCCTCACGAACCCCACTGGCATCCAAGAAGACAGCCCCACTCCCTTGAGGTCAGCCAGTTATATTTTTCTTCTGCATATGCTCCTCTAAACTACCATTAAGATTGGCATGGTATATAGCATAATTTTTTGTACACATAACATTTTTCAAGAGAAGCATCTGGATTGTTATCCTTTGGAGACTATGAAAGGAGCATTGGATAGTAAGGGGCTTCTGTTTCCGCGAATGGAATTTTTAAAATATCGCAGAATATTGTGTAAAATTCATGGGTTAACCCATCCGTCCTAGAAGCTTTTGTCTTTCTCAAATTCTTGAGTGCATTAGTGTCATTTTCTGAATGGAGTGGCTTTTCCATGTTATCCTGTTCATTTTTACTCAAACGTTTAAACCTTTCTAAGACATTCTTGTATTTCAGATGTTAAGATATCCTTGTCATGAAGGTTTTTTTGGATAATCACGTACGTGATAACGTAATAAAGTCTGATCTGAAAAGAGTTTGCTGTTAACACGTATTTGTGACATTTGCTTAGGTGGCCCATTTAAAAAAATGATTAGTCACTGGGCTGTCTTTGGCTAATACCACATTCCAGCCAAGGGTTCCTAATATTTTCCCCCTTGTTTCTATATAACTCGCTATTTTCATATAGTTTAGAGGTGACAGCCATATTTTTATGCTGTATACAGAGTTTGTTAATTTCTCTTTTTATGTATTCCCATTTACGGTGAGGTTCTTGGCACCATGAGGAATCATTTACGGTATTTGTTAACAGTAAGGTTATGTATATTTTGAAATTATCATGAATGACCAAGGTATTATCAAAGCGCCAGTATGGTGGGAATGCTTTTATCAATGATAACATTCAGAAAACAGCTGTTTAATCATACTAATTCAGAGAAAGACGTTCTTTCATGTATCTCGTTAACGCTTCAATTTTTTGAGCTGATAAATAGAAGTGGGCACAATGATGAAAATTGAGCAAAGAAAGCCGGAGTTGGTGAGATGATTATAGCACTAAATGTCAGTGAGACAATTGGACGAGCTGCCTTAACGCATTCACAAATCTTAGATGGCGTTCAATCTGTTCAATTCTGTTCAATCTGGTATTAAATTCTCCAGCTAACATAGTACCCCAGTGTCTCCAGTTGCTTTGTATGTGAAATTGCTATAAGGCATCAAATGCCACCATGGCATTTTATTAAATGGGCAGAAAAGCATTCTATGCAATTCTGCAGCAGTTTTCTTCAAATGATAGGAGAAAACCAATGCTGTCTGCAAATCATAGTTCGTAGACACAAAACTCGAAATGTTTGAGGTTATAGAAAATTATACCGGTGTATAAAACTTAGGTTATTTCGTGTTGACAAACTTCGTCAGCTGTTAGAGGGAGAATGGTGCTGCAGAAGCGGTCTTTCGGTCTTTAAACTGATAGCAAGCACCATCTATAGGGAAATTCCGGTTTCATACTTCTACACCTGGTATTACATGACTCATCATTAGCAAATGGAACAAGTTGTTAGTTTCTTCTAGCTACATATCTCAAGCTTAAAATTAAAAGTGTTTATGATGTCATGGTGTTTTATTTGCTATTATGTAGTGAAATAGAAACTAATAAACTAGATTAGATTACCTAATATTTTCATCAGTAAAAACTCATTGTAAAAACCAGTTAATTTGTTTTGGTTATGCTCAGGTTGGATGACAAAATTATAAGTATATATGAACTCATTTACTTGTTTCCTCTTACTTTTCATAGATATCAATGAATGTGAAACTCCAGGTATTTGTGCTCATGAATGTATAGACCTGCAAATTGGATACAAATGCAAGTGCTATCCTGGTTTTGAGAAACATCCAGGGCAGAGCAACTTATGCCAGGACATAGATGAATGTGCAGGTGGAGTGGCAGATTGGCTAGAGGTGGGGCCGAAGCCTTTGAAAAAGGAGACCAAAGAAGAAAGAAGACCTCCTAGTCCATGCTCTCAGTTGTGTCATAATACACATGGCTCATATATGTGCTCCTGTGTCACTGGATATATCTTGCGAGGAGATAAACACAGCTGCAAAGCTAATGCATGTGAGTATCAATGCAATGCTATTCTTTTTTGTGAACATGTACTCATAGTGGGTAATGTACCTTAGCTAAAATTTGAATGTTTTTAGCGTAAGATCTTTGTTTTTGATTTATAAAAGCTATGTATTCATTATCAACCATCATTATCAACAAAAATTTGGTACGTTGTTACTTGCAGGAAGTTCCGCACACCCCATGACAATCTTTTGCATAATGGCTCATTTTTACGACATTTCTTGTTAATTATTGAAACAAATACGTTTTGACAACATACTTTTTGTTTTGCCAATTAAAATTTTATGCTAAAAATTTTTATCAAACTGTATTGAATCAAATTTAAATGGTTTAAAATAACGTATTCGGCTATTGGTGAAAATATAAATTATGATATTATTTAATTGCATTAATGAATTGCAATAGTAAATAATAATTAGTTGATGTCATGATCAGTTTCAATAGTATAAACTTTTATTCTTGATACAATCTGTAACCAAAATCCCTACATAAAATCCATAATGATGGACAAAAAAGAATCACAGCACTTTATATAATCATAAATTTGTTTTAATAATATATTAATAATAATTCATTACTTAATGCATAATGATGTATTTTATAATAAATAAGGTTGTACATACAAGAAGAGAAAAATAGTGACTTGGCTGGGACTCAAACCCAGGTCTCCCACTTTCTGGGTAGGTGTTCTAACTAAGATGGAAAAGGACGTGGTTTGGTAGTTTAGTGGTTAGAGCACCTGCCTGGAAAGTAGGAGAACTGGGTTTGAGTTCCAGCCAAGTCTCTATTTTTCTCTTCTTGTACAACCTTGGGTTAAGTTGCACCCTTTCCTGTGCTGTCAAACTTCATTTACATCATTTATTATAAAATAGATTTTATATCTATCGTATTTAACTTCATTTCAAAAATATTTGATGACTTTATTTAGCATACTATTATTTCAAAATATTAAAAATCCCTATTAAAATAAATTTCAGATGGATTTGTGTAATTGTTAGCTTGACAGCAATCCATGTTCAGCATATGTTTAGTGCGCATTTATTTCACAATTGTGGCAGAAGAGTTAATGCCTTTTTTTCTCGAGCACAATATATATATCTACCACTTGCCTCAACCATCTTGCCTATTGAAGATTCACTGTACTAGGGTAGCCACTTCTCCAGGAGTCACTTCAAATTTGACCAATTTCAACTCATCTCTCCCGGTTCATGGTAGGAGATTAAAATCTCCAGGAATTTATAATTTCTGATCTGTGGATTATCATCTGAAATTTATATATGATTAATGGATACGAAATTAATTAATACGAAGTTTTATACGATTAAGATGCTAGAATTGCTTCTTTCAGATTCCATGTCAACTTCTCACCTCTGCTTAGCTATTACACAAGTTTCTTTCATTGCTATCACTCTGGCTACACAAATAAAAATGCGTTATGGAACAGAAACAACGATATTAAAAATGTTTTATAGAAATAATCTTTATATAGCGTGGTAATATCAAATCATGGCATTGCTGAAACAACTTTTATAATCTCCTAACGCTAAGATGAATCATTACAATCATATAAGCAAAAACATGATGTGCTTTTTGATCTTCATTTGTTTAAAAAAAAATCTAAATATATTTCAAATGTTTGTCAAAGAAAAATGCATGCGAAGAAAGGAATAAATATGCATCAAATTTATTTTCTAACTATAATTGATTCCCCAATAATTAGTTTGCAGGGCTTTACAGTTCTGCTTTCGGCCACAATTGTATTTCATGATAAAATTTGTTTTATATGATATCTATGTTAATTAGACTTGCCAAAAATTAGTTTCAGTAAGAAATAATTGTGCCGATATGCGAGAATTGGCATACAACAAGTGTTAACTAGGCAGTTTCACTTATTTACCCCTCAATGGTAAAGGGTTAAATTTTATGTTCGGTGTATAAGTTTACCCCTTGTTTTTGAGAGATTTTTTTAGGCTTCTAAGGTTGACTTATTTGCTGACTTCTACAGTAAGTATGTCAGTAATCTGCTTCATCCCACAACCGCACTGTCAAAGAAAAAGTAGTCCTCACTCTTCTAAAAGGGAAATGATTGTTTGGGAAAATCCAGAAAACACACCCATTTCTGAGAAGCAGAAGTTATTAATGGTATACATAAGTTTCACCTGAGAGGTGTCAAGAACAACCTGCCCAAGTAACAGAGGTTTACCATTAATTCTAATTTTGTGTTTTAACTTGATGGGTTTTTGTTACATATTTTTATATCCTTATGTATGGCTTCTGAATTTATTTGTATCACCATTTTTCCTAAAATATTCTATTTCATGTTTTTGACTACAAAAAAAAGTTTTTCATAAATCATTGGCAATCAATTTTGAATTTTTCAATGACTCATCTCTCCCACATTGATCATCATAGATGAACTACTGTATCCAAAAGTATGTGGAAGGTGGGTGCTGTGCTAGCTAAACAGTGACAGGAAGGCTATATTATCTTTGATTTAGTTTACTGAGGGAGGGAATCACTTTTTTCTCGCATTTCTTATCTTGGAGCTCAATTATTTGCTAATTACGATAACAATAAATATAATTTTTCAATTATTAAAGAAAAACAGGAGGGTGTTGAAAGGGCTGAGTAATGAAATTTCATTTTATTGGTAGGAATATTTCATTTAGAAATACAACCGTAATTCAGAATTTCTACTGTAATGCATATATTTTGTATAATTTTCCATTTCAGCCGTTGAGCCAAAACTAATCTTCTCAAATAGATATTATATACGAGAAGTAGATCTTGAAGGCCATACCACCCTTCTTGCTCATAACCTAACAAATGCAGTAGCTTTGGACTTCGACTGGCTAGATCGATGCATCTATTGGTCTGATGTTACTGCTTTGGGAAGCAGTTTAAAACGTATGTGCGAAGGAAACAGTACAATTCAGGTAAGCTCTTCTTTCATCATTCAGATTATTTTATTTACACTTATACGTACATCTCCCTTCACTCCCGTACCAATGCCAATTACATTATCATCAATATCAATCGCATTTTTATGTAATCCTTATTATGTATGTTAACAATAAAATTAAGAATGAGAT
Source organism: Sympetrum striolatum (assembly GCA_947579665.1). Taxonomy (NCBI): domain Eukaryota; kingdom Metazoa; phylum Arthropoda; class Insecta; order Odonata; family Libellulidae; genus Sympetrum; species Sympetrum striolatum. The sequence continues at coordinate 7,685,505 of OX388344.1, forward strand.
ATCTGAAGTTGTAAAAATTATCAAATATCAACACTTCTGATAATAATAATAATGCTTATTAGTCCAGGATCTTATTCATTATTTAGACTTGGTTACAGAAAATACTCAAAAAAAAGAAAGCATTGACAAAATGCAACTTAAATTAAGATGAAAGATATTCACCAGTTCTGTGAAACCTTTTGTCAGTTAGAAAATATTTACATTTATATTTAAAATATATATTTTACCTTACATTTTTTAAATGAGTAGTTTACTAAACAGAACAAGTCCCATTTGTTGTGAGCCTAAGGAAAGTGGATCTGATACACATTTATGGAAGGGGCACAGCGTGAGTAGTCTTCATCAACTTCATCATTGGTCATGCATTGCTTAAGATTAAATAGCAAAAGAAAAAATATAAATGTTGGGAAGAAACAAAATCCTGAGGCATTTGAATAGAGGCAGATTAAGAACATCAAGCATTTGTTAACAGCCATATTAAGTTCTTTTATTTTTATATATTTTAACAGGGAAAAGGTAATATTTGACATAAAAGCATAACCACCACCCACAAAAAATCCTAATGAAGAAAAGGACTTAAAATGTCTTACAGGCCAGGAATCAAACCCAGGATCTTTCCAGGATATCCCTAAAAGATCCTGGGTTACTTCCCTGGCCCCATTAAATTTATTTCATGTCTATTTTTCTTGGGAAATAATAACTTCTTCAGGGCATGGTTTCCAACATTGAATTATACACAATTTGACAATATAATAGACAATAATACAAAAAAAGCAAAACGAAGCAGTGGAGCAGATTGGCGTAGTTTTACTATAGCCAAGTTGTCCTTAGGACAGGTAAAAGTTGAGTCGCCTTGACGAAAGTGAGTCAAACCAATTTATCTAATTTGGAATCACTCTTACCCCTTCCATCAGCCGCACTTACACAGGGAATTTAAATGTGAAGATTAGCATATCTCTCATATGAAATAGGAAATTATGTTATTACAAAAGTGAGTAAAATTGATATGCATGGATAAGGTTTGTTGGCTAATTATTCAGGATAATCCCATTTTTACTTTCTCCCTATACATAGTATAGAGAAAATATTGTATTCGCAAAAAAATTCGACCTCTAGATTTCGACGGAAATAGATGTTTTGGGGCCCATAGAGCTCGTTTTCGCTATTTTCCTGAACATGCATGTCGGTGTGTGTGTCCGTCTGTCTGTCTGTCTGTCTGTCTGTAGTAAAAACGTTTGCAGGCACTCTATCTTAAAAAGTAATTATCCAATCATTACCAAAATTCATATTTAGTATTTTCATAACAATGCCAAAAGTTGATTAGTTTTTGATGAATATCGCATAACCAGAAGTTGCGGTTTATCCAGAACAAAATTTTGTTTCTTAAATATCTCTGTCAGAATGCAATTAAGGTATATACAATTATTTACAAAACTTATAGATAATGTACTTCACTACAACTTTTGTGCAAAACATTTTTTTGTAACACTGATTGTTTAGGAGTTATTCTTGAATAATGGTTAACCGGAAGTTGTTGTTTACCCAGAAATGGAAGTTTTTCATACATATCTCTGTCAGAATGCAATGTAGGTATATACAATCATGTATAAAAGTTATAGATAATGTACTTTAATAGAAACTTTGTATGGAACATTTTTTCGTAACACTGATTGTTCAGGAGTTTTTTTTGAATAATGGTTAACCGGAAGTTGTTGTTTATCCATAAATGGAAGTTTTTCATACATATCTCATATGATTCATGTGAAACTCTCCTCTCACTTATTCTCATCACCAATGGTGTCAACAAACCTCTCAAATGAATGAGTTAATGCAAAAAGGCCTCTGATAGGAAAGCAAAATATTCTGCTATCTCATTCTAAAGATTGGGAAGTGTTCTCATATTGCGGTCTATGTTTCTTATTGCTCTTGAACTTGTACAGTTTGTTTCATAAAGAATATTCTGCAGGATTGCCATGAAATTTTATATTCTGTCTCACATTAAATTTTGAAAAGTATCTCATTTACAACCAAAAGTGCACCTTTCTTGGTTTAGAATATTTTGATCATAAATATTTTGTCTTGCAAATGTGAAATTAAAAGATAAATTAATTACATTTTTCTATGTAATCAGGATCCGAATCCCACAAATTAGGTTCTTTGCAAAGAAATGAAGCAGCCTTTTCATTCCCATCTTTATGGAGAATGTCAAAGAGTTCTGCAGTTTGCTGTGTCACATACTTTTCCAGAGGAGTGTCATGTTTAAATGTTTTACTCCGAAGTCCCTTCTTCTTCTTTTTGAAAGCTGTATTCTTGATATGTTTGTACCTACTCTGAGGCCTATCATCAGCCCTGAATAACATGATTTCCTTGAAGGGAGATCCTCAGCTACTAACCAATATGCGTGTGGATCACCATGTGTCCATAATCAATCATGATGATTGATGGATGTGTTATACCGGCTTATATTAAAAGCTTAACTAAAATGTTGACAAAGTGTATTTTATTTCTACCTAGTTATGGGATTCTACAAAGTAAAGCATCATCTATAGATTATACTATGTATTATAATTGAATTTGTATATTTTGTTTAGTGTGATATGTATATTATTGTTTAACTTTTAACAAAAAATGTAATATGACTGCATTGTATTTTCTGATATTCCATCTATTTTGTTAATAGTACATATATTTCATTATAATTATATATGCATAAGTAATGCACCGAAAATTTTGCAATAGGATGACTGCCTGTGTATAGATAAATAAATAAATAGTTAGACAAATCCCATGGAAGTATACCTAGTATAGTTTTTCATATATCTGGAATGATTTAATAAGAATTGAAGAATTTGCAGTTCCTGAAATTTATTTTTGAAGATGTCTAATTAAATTTATTTTTAATAATTGAGTAGGTATTACATTCAGCAACATTGCAAAATCCCGATGGACTAGCTGTTGATTGGATTGGGCGAAATCTTTACTGGTGTGACAAAGGCCATGACACGATTGAAGTCTCCAAACTGGATGGGCATTATCGCAAGGTTCTCATCAATAGTGGACTTCAAGAGCCTAGAGCCATCACTCTTGATCCTCATAATGGGTAATTTCTGAATCATTATATAACCATCAGGAGCAGTTTGTTTGTGAGATCTCTTTTCTATTGCCTAATGCTTAATAATCTCTTATTTTACCATGCTGGTGTGGTATTTACAGATATATGTATTGGACAGACTGGGGAGATAAACCTTATATAGGTAAAGCTGGCATGGATGGCAGCGACCGAAAGATCATTGTTAATGATTCGTTGGGTTGGCCAAATGCCTTGACCATAGCATATGAAACTGGTGAGCTGTTTTGGGCTGATGCCCGTGAAGATTACATAGCAGTTTCTGATCTGGATGGGAGAAATCGAAGGATTGTACTTAGTAGGGGTAAGATTTCCCTGTAGGTAATACCAATGGCATTCAAATTAACTCATTCAATGTTTACAACTGTGGATGCCTTTATTTTAGACCTCTTTCATCAGTTACATAACTTTCAGTGCAACATAGGGAATTGAAGTGAAGGAAATTTCTTTATTATTTGGATATTTTTTGGGGTAATTTATTTTTAATTTAGAAATCTGTTAAGAAACTCAAACGTTTTTCTCTATAAAAGACAAGACCAAGCAAAAAATTGAGAGAACCCTTTTGTGATGAATTTCAATAGCTTTTTATTCAAGATTTTTTTAAAAGTAGCTCCAAAGGGTATCTTCTCTCTTAATGGAAGCATTGTATAAGTAAGCATTGTGTATTAGCAGGTTGCTTATGTGAGTATAACCCACTTGCCAAATTGTCTTTAAAAATACCATTGAGTTATCGGAGCACAAGAAGTAAATAAGATGAGTGTAGCATGTATTGGGTTTAGACTCCAGAATTGCTTTTCCTTTTAAAAATTCATTATTAGACAGTAGTGTAATATGGAGAAATGTCATGATGGAATCCAAGCGGTTCCTATGTGTGGTCTGTAACCTGCCAGAAAATGTATCAATTTGCTCTTAAGAAACTAGTTGATTATAAATTATTCTTGGTCTGTTATAAATAACATGAGCACCATATGAATTTTCAGTTTTCTCTGTCTTAATTTCTTGAAACGAAGACCGTTTTCCATTAATTATTTAGACGATTATTTTTTTTCTACTTGTGATTCCTAGATAATAATCAACTTATATTTTCTAATCTTTTCAAGGGTTATTCCTTGAACTTGAACTCTTCTCAGGATTTCATGGAACATTTTAAACCACAATTTACAGTCCATATTGAAAAATAACCTTATAAATGCAACTTCTAGACTTTTATTAATTGAGTTGTAATGGTTTAACTTAAAATGATATTCTGCTGTACTTAAGTTTTTAAACTTATTTTGATATTTGCTGAAAACTGTAGTTATATCTTCTACAAATTTAATTTCAATTATTAAATCAAGGAAAACCTCTTAGAGATGACTTGGGGTGAGGTTATTCTTGCAGTGTGGTGAAAAATTCTCCTTTTCATTCCTGTATAACTCATTGCTGATTAGAAAAACTGGAATGCATAATTAAAATGCTTCATTTTTGTAATTTTTGTACTGAACTTAGAATATCTATTAAATTGAAGCCTCTTTATTGTACCACCAACAACCGTAGGGATATTAATTCTGGGAACTGTAATTTCTTAGTCAATAAAGGAATGTATTTCAATTATTAAATAACATGATAATAGAATCAAGACAGTTGTGTTTGGAATATCTTATGCTAAGTTGTGTAGAAAATTACAAGCTCTTTGACAGATCTCTAATTTTTTTATCGTGTCTTGCATGGTATCTTCTTCACCTCATGATAAATTTAATGTAAAATTCACTTTCTGTTTCTCTGGGTTTCATAATCTGCTATGACTGATGTTCTGTACCTTGTTAATCAGTTATATTTTTAGATAATTTGGTTCAGAACTATTGGAAATCGATGAATTTTGGATGATGCAATGCCAAGCCTTAATAAAATATCCTAAATGTATCATATTATGATCTTCATATTTTTTTAATCAATATCCTTTTTGGAAAAATGTTTTGTATTTTATCTTAAAATTAAATGGAAGCATTAAACAGCATTTGTCTATCAGAAAACTTAATAGGAATTGTTAACAAAATTTAGCTCTTTATTTAACGTAAATATTATTTCTTATAACTTCCTCATTGTGTATAATAAAACAAAGTATTTGCTCTATATTCTTGTCATTACTTTTATAGTCCAATTTAATGATAATTAACAACTGAACTATTTGTCACCTTTTAGACAGCCATGTTTTAATGTTATCTGAATTTTTTTCTTTTTTCATTATAGCTAAGGACTCTATGCTTATGCTGAATCATATATTTGCATTGACTGTTTTTGAGGATTATCTGTATTGGACAGATTGGGAAACTAAGTCTGTTGAGCGTTGTCATAAACATGGCTTGGGGCACTGTACAACCATCACCAATACTGTTCATCGACCAATGGATATACAAGTTTATCATCCTTATCGTCAGCCACCAAGTTAGTAAAAATAATGTTGATGCATTTTAGTGTTGTTTGCATACAAAAGCTGAAGAATAAAAGACATAAAAATATTTTCTTCAAAGGGGACCTCATCTTTCTTCTTATTTTCTTCAAAGGGGACCTCATCTTTAAAGTATTGTTTACCTTTACTTGAATTTTCTTGGAAAAATAGACTTGCAAAAATGGAGGACAAATAATCATTCTATTTAAAAATAATGAAAGAAAGACAGGAGTGTATTTTTTCTACAGGTTCCTTTCATTTTAATGCGATGGAGTTCCACAAAACTATTCCTTCTTTCATGGAATTTACATCTAATTATTCCATTACCCAATAAATTATATTCTTCAATTTTATTGAGTTACATGCTTTTCAAATTAATCTTTTTTCAAATTCTTCTTCTTTTTCAAAATCTTAGTTTAATAAAAGTACCCTGTGTGGAGGAAATGTATCAATGACAATGTTGTCATAATAGTTTTAAGCTAATAAGATGCAGCTGTGCTCCTTCTTTCTACATAAAACATAATATACAGCAAAATTGTGAATACACAATAGTAATTTAGGTTTGAACATAGTTGCAGTTTCTAGAATTAATTTCTGTTTAAACTAGAACTGAGTCAAATAATGTGTTTTAAGTGGAAGGGTATCACATATTAATCTCATCTGGAAGTAGAAGAAGAATTCTCATAGAAGACATCTCAAATGGAAGTGAGACTTTCTCAATAGAAGTCAACTTTTCAGTTTTAATAGTAACTGCTATGGAGGCAAGTCTTACTATTCATGGCTTCTTCCCTCACCTATTTAGGGAATATTATCTGGAATGTGTTGCTATTATGTAGAGGAAGAAACTTTTTGCCTGAGCTTTAATATCAAGAAATGACTTTTCTTTACTTGTGATAGGGTGCCAGAAAAAAAACTTTCAGAATATATTCCCAGAATAAATAAAGGAAAAAGTCCTAAATTGTAAGGCTAAGCTAAAACTGTTAACAATTACCACCATGTTTACAAAAATGGTAATCCAAAGCTGTAAGCAATTGTTTTTTGAGGTAATTGTCCTCCTGCCTTTGGCCAGCTCTGAGACCCTCACAAAATCGTGATGACTCTGTGAACTGTTTCTGAACTTTTCTGAGACCTTGAATACATAATTATATTCCCACTGGACTAATATTTAATTTATTAATATTTCTTATTTCTGGACGTAGAAAAACACCCAAGTTTGACATGGAACGTTCTAACATTCCAGTTTTTTGCACCATCAAGCTTGACTCTGATGAGTTGAATGTATTTTCATTCTTACTTGTATATATGCAAAATTGTAGATGTAAATTATTGAATCAGTGCTTTCAGTTAAACAAAGAAATATTTTGATAATCATCCTCGTTTATCCTGTATGAATAAATTTAAAAATCAACTTGCTTTTTAGAAACCTTGTTGCTACTCCAAAATATCATCCAATAAACAGAAACTACCATTAGGATGCCAAGTAGATAGAAGAAGAAGGCTATAAGATTAAATAAATATGAAAAGTTAATAGTTATTGATCACTAACTTTTGTTTTATTGATTGTTGTTGAATATCAATCTATGATGAAGAAGCAAATATTCAATGCTCATGTAAAGTGTCATATTTAAGACCTTAATATTGTTTTCATTACATTTAGTTTTCTTAATTATTTAATTTTCATATTAGAAAGAATCCTTTATAAATTATGTTTTATGTTCTATTTCTCTATAATTTTTTCATAAATTTTTATGAACATTTTTAAAATATTTTCTTCCACTTGAATATTTCTATTCAGCAAATCACATGGTTTGCATATCTTATTGTTGTTTAGATGCTTGTGATATTATTTTTCTTTCATTAATAATTATATACTGGGTCTTATATTTTTTGCCTGCTTAAGAAAAGGGATAAGATAGAAAGGATTGCCTTTAAGGAAAATTGAAACTATTTTGATAGAAATTCATGTTTAATCATAGTAGTACTTGTAAGAATATCTTATATAAAAGTGTTAACATTTTCAGGCGATGAAAATCCTTGTGCAAATGCTACTGGTTGCAGTACACTATGTCTCCTATCTCCTGGGGGAGGATACCAGTGTGCTTGCCCGGAGAACTTTGTCCTGAGTAAAGAGAAGAATGGGGAATGTGTGAGCAACTGCACCACTGCTCACTTTCTTTGTGCCACCACCTACAAGTGCATTCCATTCTGGTGGAAATGTGATACCCAAGTAAGTATTATATTCAACTAATTTTTTGCTGCTATCGTTTTGTAATATATATGAATAGTACATAATGTTTAAGCATATACCACATCTATTATCAGTGTTATATGATGTTTTTTTCTTTTAAATATTGCATGTAGTACCACTATACTATCCTTCATAATGTCATCTGATGAAAAATAATTAAAATTGCTTTACCTCCTAATCAATTCAAAACTTTTTAATTCACGAAGATGCTGTTAATCAGTGATATCAACTCATAAAATGCGTCATTTTTGTAATTTTTTGCTAAATTCTGAGCATAAATATTTTGATATAGTTGTAATCTTTGAACGATGCTGAACTTAAAACTAAACTATCAACTTCTCAAAATCAGAGCTGCCAACAGCAGCAATACATTTTTAGATTTTTTACTGCCTAGCTATTTCTTACTAACAGGAAAATGTTATTAGTAGTAAGTATTGGCAATTGTGTCACAGGGTATCCCAAAATGAACTTATAAACCTCAAATTGGTAGGCAACAATAAAATATAAGAGTACCATAAGTTAGATTTCATATTGAAAATTAAGGGTGCCAATTTTTATCATCCAATCCAATTATCAGACCAAAAATAGTATAAACAATAATCTTGAGGATTACCCATGCAATGATCAGTGATTATAATTCATCATGTTATTTATTTCTTTACGAGCATGGGTGCCCATTTACATAACTATGTACAAAGATAGCACAATTATTGAATAGAACAAAATTATACTTAAAGCACAATATATCTCAACAGAAAATGAATATAATGAGAGCTGACATAAATCGGAAAAGTACTCATTATAATGCGTACTCTTTATAGCTGATTTCTAACAATAAGTCTAACTAAGTCTGTCCTCTTGAATCCAAGAGCAGTGAGTGCAGCAGAATGGAGCTGTAGGGTTTTAATACACAATACCTGTGTTCATTCCTTATGGATGTTTGCACTTTATATGAAACTGTTGGGCGATAGTTTTTAATTGGAAGGTAATAGGCTACCCCTAAAACTTTTTAAATGAACAATTTTGAATTTGAACTTAGGTAGGACTTCTGCGTAGATGACTATGGAATTTTAGTGCACAGTGTATATGTGTATAAGTATACGGATATATTAGCGTATTCCTGTATAGTACAGACATATAAAGTGGAGCGACTGGTGTGACTGCATATCTTAAGGGGACATTACATTTGCAGGAAAATGATTTTTCAATGTCCAACGCTCAAATTTTGGGGTGCCCATTACTTTCGATGGTGCATTATCTTAGTGTCAACACATTATTTTATCGATTAATACATCATAATGAAACTGAGTCCTCTAATATACAATGTGGAAAATGATTGCTCAATAATTGTCGACCAATAATGGTGTGTCTTAAGATAATCTTAATTCTTATCAAATTGCTTTCTTGGGATATTTTTTATTCCCACCCTTCATAAGCAATGGCTGAGTCACAAGGGAGGGTTAGAGGTTACCCTGGGAATCCAAATCAGCACTGCTTTTATCTCCTATATTCCAACCGATCCTGGATCTGAAGATTTGGTGCCAAGTATCGTATGAAAATGTCCGGGTGGGATGTTTTCATACGATATATGATGGGAACTCAATGAAAAATAGACTAGAGGGGTTGTCGCCAAAAAGAAACAAGAGACGAGGTGATAAAATGTACAAAGGGATAAAGGGGAGAGTGAGACTCGTGAGATGTTTCTAATCTTTGAGACCTTCGTTTGGGGGACAGACCCCCATTAGGCTAAATATGAGTTAAATGTATGTTATGGATCACCTTGATAGTAAAATCACAAATTTCCCCTTCGTTAATCTGTTGTGGACAGTTGCATAAATCCAGAATTTCTTCTTGCGTCGATCATGTTGATGGTCAACAACTTAAAATACTCATTGTTTTTACCGAATTTTTATTTAAACTTATTTGACATGGATTCATGCTTGCTCTAACGTTTGTTCATCAGCAGTGATCGAGGAAGACAGCTGTTTTTCATGCATTGTGTGGCCGGGCCAACGGCAGGATGTTAAGCAGCGAGAAATCAAACCACTTTTACAGTGTGGAAACAGGCACATGTTGCCTTAGTCCCATCTTTAATTAAAATCAATATATTCCTCATATTGAATCAATCAAAGGTATTCTCTTGTTCAGAAAATTTGTAGAAACTCAAGATTTGTGACAAAATTTGCTCAGGCACCAGTTTGCAGACTTCTTTGCTCTCAACATGTTGTTTATTTCTCTGAATTTTATTTCATCTCGACAGTATGAAGTATGTGTATTGCTGTGGTGTAGGGAGGGGGGGTTTTAGGGGCTCAAACCCCCCCAAAAGTCAAGTCCTATGACTAGCTCTAAGCTATTTTTTCTGCTGAAGAGTACAAAACCCCAATCATCATGCAAGTCTTACAATTAGAGATACACAAAGATGAAAATCTCCATATCTACTTCCTACCAAATAAATTCCTAAATGGATTTCTGCATACATTTCTTATTTTGTATGTCCTCTGTTTGTCTTTCAAGTTTTTATAGATGATCAAAACCTTTTTCATCCCCCCCTCTGAAGATGACCGTCTTAACACCTCCACTGCTGCACTAGCCTCACCACTTGAAGGTATCCTATCACAATGTTCACTTTCATCATCACTAATGTGAGAATCAGCTGAAATATGTAGAAAGAGTTCTTGGGTTTCCAACCAGGTTGCCCCATGCCAAAGGGTCGACGTTTCGGCCGCTAAATATGTTTTGCTGAAATACGTTTTGTGACAAACTCCTCCATACTTCTCTCTTCTGCTGTTACCACAGCATCATCCACCTGGAGAAACTCTTCAAAAGTCAGTTTGGCTGCAATGCTTCCCATGTAGCAGACCTTCTCCTTCTTCTGCTGGAAGTTGAGCTTCAATGCTATTCTGGAAGAATCCTGCTTTTGTGAACCAATTTGTAATTGTACTTTGCTTCACAGCCTTCCAGGATGTGCCTATCTAGTGGAGTGCGCAGAGGATTGAAACCTTAAAATATGCAGTGTCCTTTCCAGCATCCATCAGACACAAAATTCATTGAACCAGGTTCTATGTATACAGTGACTTAGAGGAGTATATACCTCGCAAATCCATAGGCTGCAGCTTGCATGCACAGTTATCTGGAAAAAATTCCAACTGCACATTCCTCAAATAAACATCACTGGGATGGGCGGGGCAATGATCCACAAAAAGAAGCATCTTCCTGCTTTGCCCTCCCGTATTTGCATCAAGTGCCAAGATTTTCAAGATTTATGGTTGCCATCATAGGTACATCACATATATTTTTAAAGCAACAAGACTTTATAGATTTTCCAATTCCAAAAAAGGGGTGAAGCTTTGCAGAGCTATCATTGGCTTCTAACATCACTGTGAGCCTCATTTTGCTATGTTCCCACTGTGGCATTTATCACCTTTGAATGTCAAAGTTTTGGTATGCACAAACTTTAAAAAATAGCTCAGTTTTGTCTTGGTTAAACTGTCTCTGGATGGATATTTTCTGGTCATCTCTGGCAATATTCTTCTGATTCAGTCATCCAGTTTTGTCTCGAACCCCATTTGATTCTCCCTAAACAATTCTGTATATTATATAATGCCTTTGTTAAAAATAATTTCCTTGAAAAAGCAAAACAGTTAAGCCACAGAAGACCAGGAGTTCAATTTTGTAACTTACAGTTGTGTATGGAATTCAGTTTTCAGCAGAATTGTCATGAAAACTGTGGTTTCATTGGTTGAAAGTGCCTAGAGTGCTGGCAATTCTGCTCAAAGCTGTATACAATATGTAACAATACCATATTTCCCATTATCGAGGGCATGATTTTTTATCCTAAATAAGTTTCTCAAAATTGCAGTGCATCTTCGATGTGGAAGGTATTCTTAAGTAATTGCTAGTACTATATTATTTCTCTAAATGAATGTTATCCTCATTACACATTTTGATATTTGATATTATATATTGAGTTTGATGTTTCTGGTTAAGATAATAGGCTATATCTGGTAATTACGGAAAATGCAGTAATTAAAATGGCAAACTTGAAAATCTTTCCGTAAAATTAAGAATAAACGCAATCAATAAACTAGTGTTACAGCAAACTGCTATGGGGAACTGCAACACAAGCGTTGTGGTAGAAGTAAATGGTTTTTTACTTTCTTATCTCGTAATACTGTTGTTCTAAGCCTTTTGAAGCATCTCATTCCTCATGTTCAACTTGCTTTTGCTTTCACCTTTTCTTGTATTCTCTTCAGCCTTCCTCTTCTTAACTAACTAACTAAAATCATTTATTTCATTTCCTATAATCTTATCTCGTTTTTCTTAATCATTCATTATTGACTGTTATGTAATCCATTATAAAGTAGTTCAGTTGCATGAATCACTCATGTTTTCATGCTACAGGGCATGTGTTCTATTTATATACATTTTTGCCTGGTCCACAATATCTCACGTTCAACTAATCATGATCTTTTCCAACATTAGCAAATATTTTATTTGTTTAAACTAAATCATTCTCCATTTCTTGTGAATTTCTCACTATTTAATAATAATTCTCTCGGTTTGAAATAAAAATTATTATTTTTATCAGTTTTGGTGTCTTTGCCAACTATTCCACCATGAATTGAATTTCCTTTTAATTCAGATATTAATAATTTAAATAATTCTTTTTATGAATCTTCATTTTAGCAATATCTATCCTCGCATATCTGAAGTCATAATCATACCTTCACAATCATCCTTGTCTCATATTTCTGTTGATTATTTAGTAGCACTAAGCTCTTAATTAGTTCTTATGCAAGTTTTATACCCTTTTGATGCTGCACTCATATTTTTGATCTATTATTCATTCATCTACCTCATAGATCACTACTTTACACCCTATCATAACCTTGTTAAATGAGCATAGTATCATCTCAAGCAAGAATGGTTCTGATACTTAAACCAACAGTTTTGTCTTTCCTCCTCTTGCATCCTCTTGATTTGACGATTCTTCTGTTTGTTGGTTTTACAGTGGTGCCAAACTTGCAATGATTTGTTTTAGAATTATTCCTTGTAAAATTGCAGCAGTGTAATTTTGTAGGTGTTGTTAAAAATCTAACCAAATTAATTTCCTCTTTTAGGATGATTGCGGTGATGGATCTGATGAACCGGAAAATTGCCCCAAGTTTGTTTGCTTACCTGGGCAATTCCAATGTGACAACAAGATATGTATTCACCCCTCTCAGCTGTGCAATGGGGAATCAGAATGTGGCGATGGCTCTGATGAGAAGGATTGCAATAAGGTGGGCTCTCTTTTTCTTAATATTCTTCTTACATTGTGTTATCAGTAATGATTATCAAATTTAAACCAGGAATAATCCATTTTTATAATTTTTCATCTTATATAGAACTAGCTGAAGTGCCTGTTGATTCTCAATGGGGAAATTAAAATTGATAAGTACCGGTATAACAACCTTGATCGTAACATGTCTCATAATTTGGGTAAACAGCAAACACCCGGCTATTATTATTTCCAAACCAATAAACAAAGAAAACAAAGTTATAATAGAGTCTACTAAGTCACCTAAATATTAGATCTTATATCCTTTGAATGAACAATTTCTTTGATGAAGACAACATTCATTTAAAGATTATATATTTGAAGATCACATTAGGATAAGAAGCACCACATTTAAGGAGACATTTTTAGAAATGCACAAATGGATATTGGAAATGAAGATTAAACACGACAGAAATATATTATGTATCACTCTAAAAATAACAAAAATGCAATCACAATGTAAAAACAGAAACAAACATAAAACACCAATAACAGAAATATAGTAGATATATCTTGAGTGGAGGCACTAAAAAAACAACAAATCAATCAATTTCTGCATATAAAAAAGGTAAACATGTTTTACCTTTTTGATTAGGTTTACAATGTTGGAGATTTGCTACAACTTCACAACTCGCCATTCAACTCCTTAAAGATTACAATCACTGAATCTGGGAAATCTTTGCTATCTTCACTAAATCCATTTTCATCAATCGCTGAATGGTTATCGATTTAAATGTAATACTTAATTAAGAAGATTATGCATTTCAAACATCCGCAACTTACCAGGTTTTTAATACGCATTTAGTTGAATTGATCAAGAGAAAGCAATTTCATGTAACACACTTCTACGAAATGCATTTAATTCCCCGGAATATTCAGTAAGCAATTACATTGATATAAATAAAACTTGGTTGCTACAGACGCTTAATCTGTAATATTACTTAAACGAGTAAAAGTTGCTTGCATTCTGCAAGCGTATTGATAATACAAATTTCATGTTGACAACAATTCGAGAAGGTCCTCAAAAGAAAAAAATCTGATGTGGCCAGCACATGACTTTCTCCATATATAAGATGTAAATATTTATCTACAACAGTATTTTTGAACTCTATATTCAATCTAAACATGGAAGATAAGTGATTAATTTATATCATATTATCTTTTACATCACAAACATTATAAATAATGTTTTCGGGACTTGTTCGATGAAAAATGATGAAATTGGCCTTTCGCTCGCAGTGCCCACAAAGTACAAAATCAGCAACTTCCGGTTTATCAGTATTTGATGAATAACTCCTAAACAATCAGTTACACAAAAATATATTTCATGCAAAAGTTATAGTAAATTGAATTTTCTAAAACTTTTATAAATAATAGTATATACCTAAATATCAGATTAATGGAGGTATTTTGCAAAAACGGAAAGGAGCTTCAAAAATTAAAGCTCGACTTCCGGTTAACCGATTTACTCCAAAACTAATCAACTCGTACAGCACCCACCACAGTTCAATATATGAAATTTGGTATTGATAGGACTAATAATTTTACGTTAGAGCGCCCACAAGCACACAGGCATATACAGACGCACACACACTTACAGACACACACACACACATACACTCAGACATCATTCCGAAAATGGTCAAAACGTGTTCTAGTGACCCTTAAACATGTATTTCTGTTTAAATCTCGAAGTAGATTTTTTTTCATGTAAACAATACTTTCTGTATACTACGTATATGGAGAAAGTAAAAAATGGATTGAAAATATTCTTAAAAATCAACACAGTTTATTTTAAACAGAAATTTGCATCCACCTGGCAAAAAAACACGCACATTTGGTGTCAGTTTCATAGATATATTATAGAAGTGCGGGTTTCCTGTGACCCCTATTGTTTTGTATTCCCTATACAACTGGGATGTAGCTTAGAATATTTTCGAAACTGGATCATAAATAATTAGAAATTCCCAAAATACGTTTTTAAATGGTAGAGATGCCTGGTGTTGAACCCAGAATCTTTTGGAAGATGTGAATACATATAATGCCCAGATAGAACTATAACTTATTTGATTCAAATTTTTAAGTTGATATCATTCCGAGAAGATCCAAAATTAAGACTGTTATCCTTATCTGAAATGCATAGGGTAATGTAAATGGCTCTCTGGGATCGAACCAAGGACAATCAGGGAAACCTAAAACACCGCATATGAAATATATTTACGATCTTCATTCACATAGATAGTCATGAGCTTATATTCAATAATCGCCTTGATCATCAAGGAAATGGGTTGTTTACTACTTAAAAATTTTAACAAAATATTGGTGAATTTTATTAAAAATCTCAGAATTTCAATTCGTAAATGATATTCCATGACCAAAATAAAAATGTTAATTCTATTCTCCTTCTTTAGGTGCTTATTTTGACTTCCTGCAACTATTGTTTCTAATTTTATTTTGCAAAAGAAATGGACTCTGCAATGGAAAATGAACTTAACATCTATTTCTAATGAAAATGTTTTGACCCATCTGGTTCGAACCATGGACTTGAAGTAAATAAAAAGTAGCCTATTCTCTGCACGACTTTTAATAATAATAATTAAATTTCAAAGGTTTTCGACTCTCAGTCCTCGAGTTTTTAGTGAACATACACAAACACATACCCACACTCTATTTTATATATTTAGCTATGGTGTTGTCATTTCAAATCACATTTTACTATGTTGATTTGGTAGTTTGAAAAATTTATAGATCCTGTATGACTTTTACTGAATTTAAATTTGTATACATTAAATAGCATATTTTATTTATTTTAATCTTACTTCATTTTTTTATTTATCATATAGCACACATGTTTGAATACACAGTTCAAATGTCATGGCAACGAGACTCTTCAGGATAAATGTATTCCAATTGCAAAGCGATGTGATGGGAATGTAGATTGTGCTGCAGAAGAGGATGAAGAGGATTGCCCTCCTAAAACATGCCCCCCTAATCAAGTAAGTTATTTATTCATATCTCCAAATGAAAATTAAATTCTGTGCATTAGCAATAGTATTAGTTTATTGTCATGATACGGTGTGCAGACTTTTGCCGGACAATTGCATCCCATAGACTTTGGCATGCAGGACATTTGTGTCCCAATGCTCTATACAGTGTACTTTTAAGGTTTAGTTAATAAAACAGAAAACGCTGAAAACTACTCCTTAACCCTTTCACTACGGCAAGCGCGCCGACACGCTCTCTGGTTCGTTACGAGGGACGGAGAGCGTGCTGGGACGCCCCGGCCCATCAGTTTTAAATGAGTGGGGGAACGCTCCCGATACTCAGAAAGGTCTGCCGTTAACCACGAAGGAATACATTCTCATTCTCATACATATGGGCTATATCATCATAAATCCATAAAGATCGCCAATATGGGTGCCATAGTGAAAGGGTTAAGATATACTTAGTGCTTAGCCTCGTCACTGATAAAAGTTAATCCTTGGTACAAGTTTATCTTCAGATTGCTTGAAATGTTAAAATCTTGTTATCTTGAATGTGATAGAATCTTGTTATTTTTTAAAAGTAATTGCATTCACTGTTACTTGTCAATGCTTTCAAAGAAATAAAATCAGTGTTTATGAATTGGCAAAGCGGAAACTTTTGCGGGTTTGCAATTGTCTGCAGGATGCAAATGTCCTAGGTTTGCAAAAGTCCAAGATGCAAAAGTCCGGGATGCAAATATCCTAAAGCCTTATTATAAATGCTGTTTTTTTCTCTTTACAGTATCTGCTGTATATAATATTCACTTATCATAAGTTTTAATAAGAAACTTTTCTATTCCTTATTTTCTGTTCTGTAGTAACCTTTTGCTTGGTGGAAAAATTAGGTGTGTCTCGCTTTAGTTTGCTAAATATATTTTACAAAAAAGTGGTTATTTGAAGTTAAAGACTGTTGCATCCACCAATTTTCAAGAAATTTTAGTTACAGGAAATTAAATGCCGAAATATTGTTATAAATATGTGATAACATAATGGGTAATACCCGTAATAAACATTATTTTTATAAAATAAGTCCTATTACTTATAATAATCTTGTATGTTAATCTATTCGATGGATTCTTCAAAATTCTTACTATGTAATCTAAAATAATCAGTGCATTCATATCAAATTTCATTTAGGATTATTTTTATTTTATTATTTTAATTGGTAAGGATTCATTTGCATAACTGCATTTTTTTCTTTGCTGTGCATGTTTATTTGTGATTCAGTATGTTGGGTATCAACAGTGAATGGCTTATTATGGAATTGGTCTAATCATGCATTCTTATGTTTGACAAAATTTCAGTTTTCATGCCAAAATGGAAAATGCATACCGTCAGTGTGGGTGTGTGATGAAGATGATGATTGTTCTGACAGCTCAGATGAACCTCCTGCTTGCAAATCAAGGAAATGCCCAGTGGATCACTTTAAGTAAACAGTTTTTCTCTTATGCATGGATCACTGGTTCCTCTATCTTTAATCTTTTGATGAAGATGGTCTAAATACAGCTCAAATACTGTTAATGTTTGGACGAAGAAGGCATTAAGTATTCATAATGGCTACAAAGGCTGTTAATCATCATCAACTGCCTTGAAATTTCAATCTCTTTACAAAGAGTGCATTTTTTTATGTCTAATTTAGCCAGGTGCCTGCAGGTTTTACTATTAAGAAATAAACATCAATCAGTCATTGACATAAATATACACTATAAATCACATTGACATAAATTATTATGGTTAAGTTTCTTTATTTGAGGGCAGTTTTTAGAGATACAAGTTTTTCTTTTCTGGAAAATCTATTCACCCAAAAAAGTAAGAACTAAAAGTGACATGAAGCACTTGAAAGTCATGTTGTATCAAATATGCTTAGTTTCGTTGCTCTTGGTAACAGTCATTTTTTAAAAGGAATTGACAATCAAAAAGGACAGTAACTAATTCTTTTACCTTATTACTATATTATTATTATGTATTATTATTATATAGTACTAGCTGTAGTGCCTGTTGATTCTCAACGGAAGAATAGAAGTAGAATTAAATACAGTAATCCTTTTATAAAAAAGAAGATAATCTAACATTTATCATTTTAGCTTCGTTCGATGGGACAGATTACCATTGGATAACCGTAAACGAAATTTTCTGTAAAAATCCTAATATCTTACGCTCTCATAATTTGCTGAAATCTATTAGTTTGGTCATCTGAATATTCATTTTCATATAATATTTCTACCAAACTTATCTCTGGTTGACAACAATGATTCTTCTTAATTTGATTTTGCAATTGAAATAGAGCCTGCAAACGATATTTCAATTTATATTTCCAAACAAATAAACCGAGAAATGAAAATTGTACTTAAGTTTACAAAGCCACCTTGACTAAATATTCAATTTCATATCTTTCAAATGAACAATTTCTTCGATAAAGACAGTATTTGTTCAAAGATTATAAAAACATATTTAAAGATAAAATTAGGATAAACATCACCACCTTTAAGGATTAATTTTCAGAAATGCAAAAAGGTAATTCGGAAACGCATAAGCAAATAATAGAAATAAATATCACTTTGTAAACATCCGATGAATATTTCTACGGAAAGTAACTAAAACACCACATAAGCACTGAACACTATCATTTACACAAATACTATCACGGAAATGAAAGTCGAAACGGAAACTACAATTAAACTTATAATTTAACGGTAAACAATTACGTTGATAAAAATAAAACATGGTTGCAACAGAAGCTTAAACAAAATTCAAAAAACTTTCTTAAATAATTCATTAATTCTCAATGTCTTCTTATATATAAACTAATGAGCTAGAATCAACAATCACCTAGATCTTCAAGGGAATGGGTTGTTTACAACCTCAGAATTTGGATGAAATATTCACGTATTTTATCAAACTTCGCAATTTCAAGACGGAAACGATATTCCACGACCAAAATAAGAATTTTTATTCTGTTTTCCTTCTTTTGATACTTGATTCGATTTTCTAGGACCATTATTTCTAATTTAATTTTGCAAAAGAAATGAACCCTGCAACGAAAAAAATGACCTTAACGTGTATTTCTTATGGGAACGTTTTGACCCGTCTGGGTTCGAACCGTGGACTTTAGGGAAATAAAAAGTAGCCTATACTCTGCGCGGGGTTGACTTTTAATAATGTAGAAAATTTCAAAGTTTTGCGTGTCTCTGTTCTTGAGTTTTTAGCTAACATACACACACACACACTCTATTTTATATTATAGATTAGCACAAATTTGTTTTATTTTATAAGTTGCTAAGAAATCAGTTCGCATGGGTTCATGAGAAGTAAAAGTTGCTTATCTAGTATGTGTTTCCTTCAAATATAAACTGATGATTGAATTACGTATTTTGTTTGTGCTAATTCATTTCTTACATCTAAACTTCTCTCGCCAGTTATCATTTAAAAATTTAAAAAGTAAGAATATAAATGGAAATAAATAATTTGATTTAATTAATTGATTATTTTTTATAGGCATGGCTTCTTCTGTAAAACTGGTAAATTAAAGAAAAGTAGTGGAAGTAAAGAGTGAATTTCAAGAGAAATGGATTGAGGACTATTTTTTTGTCAAGTCTATAATTTGAAAAGGCATTATGTTCAAATGCATTCAAAAGTATTGATTTGCAAGGAATATTCTGTCAACAAAAATTGTTAGATCTGACAAACAATCTTAGGTTTCAACAACAACTTCTTCAAATAATACTTCTCAAACAGATTCATTAGTCAAGGCAAGTCATGTGGTAGCAAATTTAATTGCTAAAATACTTAAGCTATTCACTAATGGTGAAAATATTAATGAATGCCTTGAATGGTTTTGAATGCCACTTTTCCGATTTCTGTCAGCTCTTGTTATAACGGACTTCTACTGTATTAAGACTCGGTTTAAGAAAAAAATTTATATAAGACCATGCTTTTTCTGTGTTCGATGCCAGAGTACATTAAAATTTCTCACATAAGGAATATAAGGGAAAAGTAGGACATCGTTTGAGGCAGTTGCAACCAATATTTCTGCTTGAATTTTCACACACAGTTAGAGATCTTCTATTGTGCTGCATAGGAAATATCACCAGAAAGATGTGGGTTCGATGCCGTGTGGTAAATTTATCTCCCATATGAAACACACTGGGGTATTATTTCATTATGTTATTCATACACTTATTAAAATTATAGGAAGTTCTTGCTTACCTAGAAGATGTATATTAAAAAACGGTTTAAGAAAAACATTTATATAAGACCATGCTGATTCTGGGTTTGATGCCAGAGTACATTAAAATTTCTCACATAAGGAATATAAGGGAAAAGTAGGACGTCGTTTGAGGAAGTTGCAGCCAATATTTCTGCTTGAATTTTTACACATAGTCAAAGATGGTGATCTTCTGTTGTGCTGCATAGAAAGTTCACCGGGAAGACCCGGGTTCGATGCCAGACGATTAAATTGCAGTGAATTTTAAGAATATTTTCAATCCTTTCTTTTTCCTTTTGAGGACAGTCCCGATATGATACCGATATGAAATTAGTGTTGTCGATCTGTTTGCAGTATGCAAGCTACATTTTACTCGTATATAATAGATACAACTATTTATTATTTTAAATATAGATCCAAATGCATGTTTATTTTTACCTTTTTATGTTATTATGTTACCAATTATTTAAATGTGAATGTGAAAATACCTACTGATGTAAATTTACTTATTAATAGTGTTTTTATATGTTTTGTTTCTTTTTATCTTTTGGTTATTTTTATCGGTAGGTTTGTATAGGGATTAGGGAAAGTATAGTTTTGACTTAAATGGCTGAGCTGTCCTCAGGACGGGTTTTTAAGGACAATTTACAGGGTCGATGAATGAGAGTTGTGCCTATTCATTCAATTTTAAATCACCTTGTCCCATTTCATCAGCAGCACTTATGCAAGTAATTTAAAAGTGAAGATTTGGGTGTATCTCTTATGAAGTAGGAAATTATTTTATAACTAAAAATTAAATTTTCAACATTTATTTCAGTTTCTCCCATGACAAGTTCTTCGTTACATGAGAAATAAAAAAGTTTTAGGATACATAAATTTTGCACTATGAACATTTTCTTATATGCTCTTCATTGTTTTGTAATGTTCTGGTTTCTCTAAACCAAATAACTTAGTAGAGAGTATTAGAAGTTTTAAAAATGAGCGTGGTTGAAAAAATTCGGGATAAATGTACCTAAACTTATAAATATAATACATTATGTACATTACAACAAAATACAAAACCTGCTTATATGCAAAGAAAAACTCTTCCTTAAACATCGAATAATGCTTCTATAAGATGAAGAATAGGTTCTAGATAGGCCATTCATTTTGAGTGACTCATTTTCAGATCTCAACCACCATTCACCTCATAGCACATGAGGTACCCTTGCCAATCTCTAGTTTGCTCAGGATTTTCACTCACTCCTTCTTTGTGCTTTTTCTCCTGCAGTTGTTAAATTTTCTTTTCAAGAATCTCTTAGATTTTCACATCAACAATTCCTCCCCTTTTTCTCTACTACTGTATCATCTCTTTAATTTAATTTTTGTGTAATCTATGGAAATGGGCTTGATGGAAGAAAAGACTTTTAATCTTAGTCCCACCAATATAAATTCGATTATTGTTGTTATTAAAATTTATTGGAACTTATTAGTATATAATATGTTTATTTTGTTTCAAATTTTTATATTTTAGAATATGACAAACACCTTAACATGTTTGTTGAATTACACATATACCTGAGTTTTAATGTGACATTTTCTCTTACATATGATAAGATGCTATTCAGGACGCTGCATTCCCATGACTTGGAAATGCGATGGTGAGCATGACTGCTCTTCTGGGGAGGATGAGCCAGTTTCATGTAGTAGTCCTGAGCACCATACATGTGAAGCTACATATTTCAAGTGCAATAATAATAAGTAAGTAGTACATATTTACTTTTACATATGTCTTAAATGTGTTTATAATCCAGCAGATTCCACCAAAGTTATGTTTTACTCAATTGTATTTGCAAATTGCAACTGTATTTCTCAAATTTTATTAGATAAATTGCTGTGTGTGTGTGTGTGTATATATGTACAGTAGAACCCCGGTAATCCGGACGAATTCAGGCACATAGACGTCCGGATTAGCGGGGTTTCCGGATTAGCGAGGTTTTCAAAAAATAACATAAAAAACATTTTTTCAAAAATTATATTGTATAGATAATGCTACCACCAACTCTATAGCCCGTGCATGGTCATCCTCATTGGACGTCTATAAAAGGGAAGGATTGTTTTTTACGCCTCTTCTCTCATAGCTTTTTAATGAACGTGATGTTTTGATAAGTAATACCCTGCTGCAACTGAAAATGTATTGTCTTTTGAAATTGTTTAGTTTCGCACATATTAAGCATTCCTCTAATGGAAAAATGCTGTCTCTGAAAAGTATCACAACTTAGGTGTGATATCACAATAAACAAAATACTTCAATCTCTATCACATCATTCAGCCAATGGAAAATTTTTCAAATAGTCTGTCCACTTCTCGTTTCTTGTTACTGATATGCGTGTTTATATGTTCAAAAGAAGAAGTTGCGGGTTTGCATAACTCACAATGGACCGTCCGGATTACCGAGGGTTCCGGATTAGCGAGTGTCCGGATTACCGGGGTTCTACTGTATGTGTTCTTTCCGGCTTGGGGGCTTTGGTTCATCCTTGACTGTCTGCCACTGGCACTTCCCCATTCTCGACCTTCCAACACCGGCCGTACCCCAATTCTGTCCCTCCATCTCCTTCACAACCCCCGACCAATCTCCAAAACAAAAAAACAAAAAAATGTTTAAATTATCCTGTAAGGTGTCACCCCTGGCGGGATCGTCACACTGCCCCCTCCTAAAGATGATGTGCCGAGGGTGGCACTGAGTGCATCACCATTTTTACTTATGTCAAATTAAGAAACACAAGTCTTTTTCAAGTGCAAAAAACAACAAAAACAGTAAAAATTTAGCACTTCAACCTTAGAATGGAATTAAATTGTAAAAATTGAACGGCCCTATTTTGGCGCCATCCTCCCTTACTAGGTTGCATGCGTTGACTCCACACATGTCCCAGTGCTCTTTGTCAATGCACTACGTGCTTGATAGTTACTCTTCGTTGCTTTTCCTGTGAAGTA
Source organism: Sympetrum striolatum (assembly GCA_947579665.1). NCBI lineage: Eukaryota > Metazoa > Arthropoda > Insecta > Odonata > Libellulidae > Sympetrum > Sympetrum striolatum. Next base: position 7,708,828 of record OX388344.1, read on the forward strand.
TTACAGAAGCTAATAGCTCTGCAGGTTAAATCAGGATGCCTTTGTTTTACACCCCCTGCCATGCACCGCTATTGGATTGCAGGGTTTAAATATAAATGTAAATAGTGGTATTAACAAGCTCTTGATGCAAGCCCCCCCCCCTTCTGCATTTTCTCCAACAGAATTTTAATTTGAGGGAATTTTATAGAGAGTATAAAAGTTAATTGATAGTGTGAGATTTAAAAAGAGTGGCCCAGATGTGTGGAGACTATAATTATTATCATAATATGGGTGTTCAAGTGGTTATTGGGAAATGTGGTGTAGAGAAATTGTTCAAAAGCAATTGATGGTCAAGATGGTTGATGGAGAAATAACTTGCACAAGTTTTAGTCTCTTTCTTTGTATTGGATATTTTATACATTTATGTTTGATTTAGTAAAGATACTGCAGTAGAAGTTTCGTGTTGCTCTTTAATTTCATTATTTGGTGGCATATTTTGATTAGTTCTATAGAGCCTTATTATTTGATAAGTCAAGTTGATTTGATGATTTTATTTTCTAGTAATATTTTCTATTTTGAGAGTTGCAAAATAAATCACAACTCTAGTTTTGGTGGAAAGGTTTAAGATCCTCGTGTATCTTTTCTGTTTGCAATGGTGAGCCCCGCACACATTTGCTTGCAAGTTTGGTTAATTATATCAAATTAATTTAAAAAAATATTGTTTGCATATGCTGTTGTGTGTTACATTTAATTTATGTAGAAGTTTTTTTAATTGGCCAAATTCCTAACGATACTTACTCTTTTGTAGGTGCATACCTGGTCGCTGGAGATGTGATTATGATAATGACTGTGGTGACAACTCGGATGAAGAAGGCTGTTCACCTCGTAATTGTAGTGAATCTGAATTCAGGTATAATTTATGGATTTATCATAATTTACTGCAATATATTCCAGTACATGAACAAATCTAAAATCTTTTTTCATGGTAAAAAAGTTTTTGTATTCCCCAACATGGCTGTTAGGTTAATCTACATTCAAATAATGTCTCTTTAATTCCATCTCTATATTTTTTAACAAAATTTAGATGTATATTGAAATTGATTTAGGAACTATGACTAGGTAACATGTTAGAGTTGGTGTCCGACTTTATAACTTCCTGTGTATATTATTGTTGTCAACAAAATTATTTGCTATGAGGTTGAATTTCTGACTCCCTTAATTTCTTCTCAGCATTAAAGCTATTACTTATTTTTGTTTTCGTTTCGTTGTACATCCAAACTCATCCTGAATATCATTCCCAGTTATAAATAATTCTTTGTTTATCTTGTAAAAGGTTTTATTCAACCAGTTGTATAAAATTTAATATTGATGAAAATAATGTATATTATTTCTGTATGAATAATATTTTTTATTCCAGATGCTCAGATGGGCGCTGTATAAGAGGTAACCTACTATGTGATGGTGAATACAATTGCGATGACCTAAGTGATGAAGCTCAGTGTAACACTACATGTAAAGAACATGAATTTCAATGCCATAAACCACAGTATTGCATCTTCCTGTAAGTATATAGGACATATTAGTTTGATCATAACACACTTACCTAATGCAGAACTTTAAAGGTCCAAAGGAAATACCTAATTCAATTCAGTACTCTGAAAGGACTTGGTCCCTGTTGAACATTCAATTCATTTCTTCCCCCTTTAAGGCAACGTAAATATTCGATCAAAATTGGTCCTTCAATTCAGTTACTCAGTTATAATTTTACAATAATTTACCTTTTTGCTATGGGCTATATCATACTTATATTTATTATAAGGATTCCATTTTATAGCCCTAATAGCGAATTAATTCTTTCTTTATATTTCCCATCTTATTAATACTTTGTATCACTTTCAGCTTGCATTTTGAATTGATATTTTTATTTTGTACATTCAAGAACTCGTTACTTATAATGTAAGGACTCCTACAGCATCTTTCATTCATCAACATTTCATTTGCGTGTTTGACATGATTTCTGTATTTTCTGATGGAGAGAGTGGAGGTGCGATGGGGATGCAGATTGTATGGATGGATCTGATGAGATTGGCTGTCATGTAGGCAACAGAACATCTCCTTGCCCTCCTGGAGACTTTGCCTGTGGCAATGAAGAATGTATCAGTTCATTATGGCGCTGTGATGGAGATGATGACTGCAGTGATGGATCAGATGAGGCTAGGGCTCTTTGTGCTACACTCCCTTGCCCCCCTGGACGACATCGATGTCGAAACCACATTTGTATTCCTCAATCAGCTGTTTGTGATGGTACCGACAACTGTGGAGACAACTCAGATGAGGAACCTCATCTCTGTGAGTTGTTTTGGCTTTCTCTTCTGAAGACAAAAATAATCATTGATGATAATTTGCTATTATGTTGCTGTTGTAATGAAGATCCCATATTTGAAGATTTACTTATAAGTTATCATTACTACTATGATCATTCATCACAAAAGTCTGTTTATGACATATTTCAATAACATTAATGGTAATCATCTTTATCGGACCAAGTAACTAAGCTAATATTAAGGAAGTAAGCTAATATTGGTAAGGAATTGGAATTAACTCTCTTTAATTGAAAAAAAGGTTGAAACATTCCTATCCCCATAATCATCCATTGGTTTCATGCTAATACAGTCTGAACTAATAGAGTTATTACTATAATAATATTTAATATATAATGTAACAATTTAATATATATTAATAACATATAATTATTATTATTATTATAACTTATCCTTAGTATTGATTTTAAGGGACCATAAATTCTCAAAGTGTTCTTACGGATATACTCACGAGCTCAGATTCAACAATTGTCTTTATTGTCAGGAGGGATGGGTTATTTACAACATCAAAATTTTGATAAAATATTCATGTATTTTATCAAAATGTGAGCAATTTTGAATTGCAAAAGATATTCTACAACCACATTAAGAATCCTTATTCTATTCTCTTTCTTTTGGTTCTTAATTCAACTTCCTACGACTATTGTATCTAATTTAATTTTGAAAAAGAAATGCACTCTGCAATGAAAAAAATTACCTTCATGTGCATTTCTTATGAAAAGTTTTGACCCATCTGGGTTCGAACCGTGGATCTTAGGGAAATAAAAAGTAGCCTATACTCTGTGCAAAGTCGACGTTTAATATTGTAGAAAATTTCAAAGTTTTGCGACTCTCGGTTCTCAAGTTTTTAGCAAACACACATGAAAGAATGTGGTGTGGGAAAAAACTCCTGGGCTGAAGGCTTTCAGCGAAAAACCCACAGTGTGGAAAAATGCTCACACAAGAAGGTGAGCGATAAAAACCTGCAAAGACACAGAATAATATAAATAAATTTACAATATCATGTCGAGTGATCTTGATGCTCGACAATTAGACCCGTCAACTGGCGATCTTTGACTGTGGGTGGCGTCATATTCCTGAAAAGAGAAATGGAGAAGAGTAAACCGAGCATAAAAAGGGGGGGGGGGAATTTTCCATTCTTTTGGATTATATTGAGGAAAATCATAATAGCCTTTGTATTGACGTATCATAGTGAAATAAAATAACTAACTTGTATTATGGTAAGTTCGATGTTAGTTGAGAAAAGATAGAATTGGTGTTTCAATGACGTTATCTCTCCTGTTCAAGTAGGGTATCAGATACAATTCGTTTGAAGAAAGAAAATGATAGGCTTTTATTTTTGGGATTGGGTAGGTCGTTCCAGTCCCTAGCTCCGAGAACAATGAAAGATTTTGAACAGTTTTCCATTTTGTTTGTAGGAATCACGAGCTTTCCTGATGGACGAGATCCAAAGTTGTGGTTACAGTTTAGGTCATTCAAATAATAAGAAAAGATAAGTGGGACAGCATTGATTGAGTATTTTGTGCACAAGGTTTTAAGGGATGAAGCTTCCATCTGGAGCCATTTTAATAAATTCAGAAGCGGTGTTATGTGATCAAATTTCATAGCATTAAAGATGAATTTAATTGCATGATTGAAGGCATGATTAATATTGGTAGGTGAAGTGAGTTCATTTAGAAGCACATCACAGTAGTCGAATATGGGAAAAATTAAGACTTGAACTAGCGTCTTTTTTAACTGCATGAGTTTATGACCTATAAACCCATATAAATAACCTGAAAAGGCATATTTTTATGCATTTTCAGGTTATGAACTATAAATGGAGTAAATTCTTTTGCATATATTGTGTACGTGAGGCACCCAGTTTAGGGATTGATCCATATATACTCCAAGGTTTTTAACAGAAGAGCAATACGTAATTAATGTAATGTTTTAATGTTTCGTTTGCATGTTTTTCTCAATGTAATTTCATTTTCTTCATTTCTTTGAGATTTATCTCCCATTATTCAACGTTTATTTTAATTAATCTATAATTAATGTCAGTTTAGTGAAGTTGATTTATTTTATCTGATTGTTTGTAATGCATTTATGTTTTTTCTCCTTTCTTTTTGTACAATTTTTATATTTTCACTGCCTGTCTATCATAACCCTTTTCTTTCTCCTTCATCAAAATATAATTTTCTATTGTAGATTCCGCAGGTTTTTCACACTCCCCTTCCTGTGAGTGTTTTCCTGCAGTGGAAATTTTTTTCCTGAGCCCTCAGCTTAGGTTTTTTAAAAATCCACATACTAGTTTTCTTCGTGTACTTTTGCAAACTATCTCTTTCCTTCTGTTTCGCATAAGACGATGGGTTAGGTGTAAGAAGAGACTTTCTAGTCTCAATCTCGCCCGAATAAAGTCCATTTATTATTATTATTATTATTATTATTACGTGATTTCCTTACCATCAATCTTAATTTTTGGTATATGCAGATAATCAATGTTGCTAAGGATACGTTGGCTCCCAAATATTATTGCTTGAGATTTATTAGGGTTTAAGGCTATAGAATTCAGCCATTTATTTAACCGAGAGAGATCTTCATTTATATGTTCAATACATTTAGTTAAGTTTTTAGGCTCGTCAGAAATGTATATCTGTAGGTCGTCTAGATACAGATGATATGAGGTGTGATGAATGTACTTGGGTAAATTTTGAATGCAGATAGTGAAAAGTAGAGGACCAAGTATAGAACCTTGGGGAAATCCTTGATTGATTGGACTAACATCCGAAAAAGACTTGTTAATTTGGCAAGTTTGGGATCAACCGGTGAGATAAGTAGAGAACTATGACATAGCAGTGGGAGAGAGGTTAAGAGTTTGCAATTTGTCTAAAAGTAAGCTATTGTCTACGGAATCGAAGACCTTGCTTAGATTGATTAGAACAAGTATGGTTATTTTTCTACTATCCATTGCAATCTTAATATCGTCTGTGATCTTGGTGAGGGCAGTAGCTGTGCTATGATGATGCCTAAAGCCTGATTGATGAGGATCGAAAAGTTTATTAATCATTTGGAAATTCGTTAGTTGCTCATGAACAATGCACTTGAGACCATTAGATAGTGCGGGTAAAATACTAATCTGACAAAAGTAATTTAGGGACGATGGAGAGGCAACTTTGGGGACTGGATGACTTTTCACCTCAACCCTTTCCTTATAACATTAAGTCTATGCTGAATTTATGATCTTTGTCTGAATAGTTGAAATTAAGGAAAAAAACATTTCCTGAGACTTCTATCGTTTGCTTGGATGAAAAGTATGAATGTTACTTTGGGAAAGGAGTCAAGTCCAAGAAATAGCACTCTGTACTAAAAATCTTGATGAAATATTGACTAAAACACCTTAGGCAAATGATAAATGTATAAAAAATATAAAAAATATGAAATGTAAAAGAAATAATGTCACTTATTTGCATCCTTGGAAATGGAACAATGTAGTAGTTTCATGTTTGATTTATGGATGTGTTTGACTTATTTCATAATTGTATTAATATATTTGTTTTCTGTATACCATAGGTTCGGTTGGGGTCATTTGTCCTCAGGGTCAGTTCCACTGCCATAACAACTTCTGCATCGATGAATCTCTTCATTGTGATTCTCAGAATGACTGTGGGGATAATAGTGATGAGATTAATTGTCCAGCAAAAGGAAGTGTTTCTCCTTGCTCATTTGGTGCTTGCTCTCAGATCTGTGTTGAGAAGAAAGGGAAGCTGAACTTTACATGTCAGTGTGCAGCTGGCTATGCACCAGGATGGGGAGCCAATGGCCGATCTGCTGGATCATGCATTGCAGAAGGTACTTTTAAAATCTTTAATTTGTTTGATAACATGGTTTGATAATTTCTAGAGGCATTATGTTTACTACCAGATTTAGATTGCACGAAAGACTTGGGCTTGGAATAATAAACTATGATTTAAATGCAGGCTAACTGTATTATTTGCTTCAACTCTCACAATCTGTGTCAGAATCTATAGTGTATCCTTCACTGATAACTAAAATGATGATTAACATAAGTAATAGTTATTGCCAGATTAAAACCCTTTGTTGTAATGTTTAAAGAAATCACTAATATGAAGATAAGCACACTGGTACAGAGCTGCCAAATTACTGCTTCAACAATCCGCTAAAATTAATCGAAAATAAGTCAAAATCCACTAGGATGATCTTAAGAAAATTCAAACATTCTGCTGAAGGAAAAAAGGGTAAAAATATCAACAAAAATTAATTTTTGCATTTTCATCTGTTATTAAATTAATTTCCTGACAAAATAATACACTGAAAATAGTACAATATCGAAATAAAATTATTTTACTTTTTCTCCACAAAAAATAAATAACTTTTACAATGTGCAAATATTTAAAGGTATTATAAAACTAACTAAAAAATAAATTTTGCAAAATACTTATTTATTTATGAGCTCATCCAAATCTTCCTCCTCTCCCTCATAAATGTATGCTTGCATTGTACCCACTTTGGATAGAGCATCCTCAGAAATTTCGTGTAACAATTACTCCCACAGCGCTTCAGACCAGATCTAACTGTCAATGTGGAATTTAACATTTTTGTTTTCATCGCGTTTCTCATTTTTCCTTTAATACTGTACATAACGCTAAACAATCTTTCCTCTTCTGCATTTGAATGTGGTATGATCAGCATTGAAATAGCAAGGTCCGCTAACTCTTGGAAGGGGTTTTCAAAATTAGCATTTTTATACTCCATTACTTCATACCAAAATTTTGTAGTATCCTCGGTTTCTATCCACTTAATTAAGATAATATTCTCGTATTGATTTTCTATTTTTCCAATTACAGAATCCTGCAATTTGAATTCCAGCAGTAAATCCAAAATTGGTTCTTTTTTCGCTCTTACGATATTGGAAATTCCTAAAAACTTAATCTTTTGCATAATTTTAATGTTTCCAGGTAAGCCCTGTTAAACCTGCTTTACTAAATGTACAATGAAATTTTTGCAACTACTGCGAAAATCATTTTCCTTTTTTTCGGAGAAATCTAATTCAATTCTCAGTTCCAAAACTAAATTCTCAAATTGATAACCCAAGTAAGGATTGTTTTCCATATACTTCTCAAAATCATAATCTAAAGGTTCTATAATTTCTGACTCTTTTACTTTTTTTCTCAGAAGAAATTTTAAAAGGAGCAAGATATCCTCCGATAGTTAAACGTGATCAGCAGAACTGCTTCAAATATTTTATTTACTTTTTCCAAAAATTTTAATCGAAAATATATAGTGAAAATACATACTATAGTGAGAATACCGTACATTCTCATACACCACGCGCACCTTTTTTCCCTTTCAGCGACGTTGAAAAAGATGGTGCGTGTCATATACGAGGATGCGCGGTAGACACGAGAATTTCCATTTACAATGTTATTTAAGGGAAAGATACATGACGGCCAAAAACTTCCCAAAGTAATACTTTGTTACATGTCCGAGTCTTTTAGAAATTACGAGACTGTAGCTGATTACGTCAGATAGCACAAGAAAATACAAAGATGTTTGCTACTATTATGAGTTGGATACAATATTTGAAAAAAATATTATAAAATATTGGAAAAAGGGACAAAATTTAGGAATGATAAAAGTTGAGTAAAATATCTCTCTTTGGCAGGTGTTATCTTACTCTTAACTTTTATCATTCCTTATTTTTGTCCCTTTCTCCGATGATCTCAATTCTTTATATGTAGACTCTTATATTTGAAAATATGACATTTTCCGTTAATTTCACAGTCCAAAACATATTTTGTTACTGGTTGCATGCATATAATTTACATATATAGTTACTTATTTACTCATATTCCTTTACGCACATGAAATCCTCACAACGTTATACGGAAGAAGAGACTTTTCAGTATAATTCTTGTCATAAGAAGGACAGGAGTTTTGCCCTAACTAGAAGTACGTTTCACCTTTACTCAGGACCTGAAATTCTTTTTCGCCTGCTGGAGGCCAGTTTTATTGCATTAATACTTATTTTAGGCATATATATACTTACGTCATCCTTCAAATATTGATTCCTTCCATCAATTGTTTATAATCAATCATATGAATTCAACAAACAGTTTCACTTACGATATAGGGCTTAAAAAATAATCACGCTCAATTAATGTCATTGAAAATACAATTTATTTAATCAACTAAAAAAATGGTGTATTAATTTTGTAAAAGTCACAGTTATTATATCTTTGCTTGAAAAAGTTAATCATTTTTTGGCCCATTTCTACAAATGGTAACTTTTTCGGAACATTTTACGCAACAAATTTTTTCACATTGTGAAAATACACAACAAGATTTGTTATCACATTTTGGAGAAATTTGACACTTTTTTAATAGTTGTATTTTGAAAAATATTTTGGAAAATCTATAAAGATCACCAAAATTTATGTTTAGGAATTTTTTATAGGTGGTATGGATGATGATGTTTTCATTCTGCACCTGGTACTCTCTTATACATTACTTCATATTAGGGTGCTGAAAATCATTAAAATGTTTAAAAGGTAAACATTTACCTTTATTTTTGTAAATTTGGTAACGCTGCAAAAATAACCAGCTTTTCTTTAATTAAAATTAATGAAATTCTCGGATTATCATTTTATAGCAAATATCCTCACAAAATGAGGTTGAAATATTTTAAGTAGTTTGTTTTATTAAATTAAGTACATCAGATTGACCTCATATGACTAATTAAAGGTTAAATATGTATTGAACTAATAATTAGTAAACAAGTATTTCAGGTAAAAGCCTATCAGCAGCCTTTTGTTGAGTATCTAGTTTGTTTGGAAGAAAGTGTCATACTTCTTGTTAGAATATGAAAGTCTTATGCATTCTTATGTACAAAGTTTGTTATTACACAAATGATGCATCGTATTTAGTTGTTTGATATTGATTTAATTAAATTCTTAATTATTTCTATCAATAAAATATGCAAATAGAAGAATTTTGTACCAAAAAAACTATAATCATTATTTTGGAAATGTTGCTGATATATTATGTGGTATGAACAGTTAGTTCTTCATTAATTTCATTTTTATATCAAAATAATCTCCATAAGACATATTCTCTTTATGTAATGCACAGGTAAGCCAGCTTTCCTTATGATAGCAAGTGATGCTGAGTTGAAGCAGCTGAATCCTTATAAACCTGGAGAGAGCTCAGGTGTGAATCAGCTGCTGGAGAAACAACTGCACCCAACTTACAAGATAGAGTCTGTGGATGTTCTGCATGACAAGAGAGGGCATACTGTCTTCTGGACCGATCATCACAACAAGAGAATACAGCATATTCGATTACCTGCTGAATCACAGAGGGTGAAGAGACAAGTCATTCAAATTTTGGTATGTATACTTTGTTTGTAGTTAAGTATGTGATTGCCTTTGAGCAATTTGTGTGGTGGCAATATCCCCACTGTAACAATATTGTGTTATCTTGAGGAATCTTAGATTGGAAGAAATCATTCTTTAGACAGGTGCAAAATTGCTCAAAAAATCATGTCTGGTAAATTCGACTAAGAGTTTAGTCAGTTGCTCTTTAGTCATATAAAGTCATCAAATGGAGCAACTGACAATGATTTCACTATGGTCCCATATTTACTCAAAGGTGAATTGGAACATTTGGTATGAGAATGTGTCTTCACCTATGATCTCTTCCATTATCAGGAAGTAATAAGCTATCTCACTTAAAAACATTAGTCAAAATTTTCTGATCCTAGTATTACAAATTATTGATGGCTGACAATTGAATGAAATGTGCACAATTGAGCACTTCTACCTCTTCTTTATATCTTCCTTTTGATCAATCAACCATGAAAAAAATGTTAGCTGTGCAGATGTAGCCAACCCAGCGAGGCACGGTACAGTATAGATACAGTAAAACCTAAAGTGGAAGCTCAAGGGACCAAGTAGATTCTCCTGGGTTTGGTAGGTTATCACAAAGCACATTTATTTTGTGCTTATTTGCATTGTGAAAATATAAATAAAATAGGGACGGCCCCCTTAAAATGCAGAATACAAGCACCACACCAAGAATTAATAGTGAGCAGCTAAAAAAGTCGCAGATGAGGAATATAATATTCAACTAGCTTATTCTTAGTGGGCTCTTTCCATTAAAACATCATATTGGGACCGACTACTAGCAAGTAGGAAATCAGCTTTCTTTGTGATTTTTAGCCTCCAGATATTGTCAGAAGGATATCATTTTATTAAAGATTTTGTTAATTTAGGTGTGACTAGAGAACTGGTGCAAGAAAGTCAGTCCTTCCCTTCGCCCAGTCACAATAACATTGATGACCAGCAAAGATGATGTTTATAAGAAAATGGTTAGCCAGAAGAGGGAGAGTGGGGGAACACTAGTGGTGACCTAAGCTCATATGGAGAACTTAAACCATCAAAATTAAGTCCTCGATATTGAGTATTCTGTATTTTGTAATAAGCATTAGTTATTTCATTTGAGATCATTAATGGACTTGGAAGAGGCACAAGCCAATCATAAATACTTTTAAAAGCAAGAAAATATTGTTTTACCTTTCTTAGATTCAAATACTTGTTATTTCTAGTGAGTTTGAAGGAATATAGATTTCCATCAGCATTTGGCTGATTCTGCCTTACAGAACGCCCTTCATGTGAAAATCATTGTTTATATGCAGTAATATTATTAATGCTTCCAGCTTAGGCTTAGACTTAGGTTTTTGACTTAAACAGGTACTGCCTTAGATAGGTTTTACTGTTGTATCTCAAGGATATTACTTATTTAGAATTTTGGGTTATGACCACTTACTCCTTCCCTCCCAAATACTTTTCTCACTTCTTCACTTGTCTTTTTTCCTTCCCTCCACTTGGTTGCCACCTGTTTCTCCCTCACCTTCTTCATTCCCCCCTTCTACTTTCCATCATTTCCTTAGCCATCACATCTCATTGCTCTCCAGAGCTCATCATCTGTTCTTTTCTTCAAATAGATTTCATAATTTTGCAGCATAAATTCTCACAGAGATATTATTTGATATGGAAAATATATATCTGTAATGCCCATGGGGGTGGGCCAATTTTGCCAGGTAATATGCAATTTGGTAATGTGCCATTTTGATCAGAAAAAAGTAGAAACACAACTGACCCTAGTGGGCAATGTATGATTTTGCCCAATCAATTCACTCCTATCATACATAACTGTACCTCTTTGTCCTTATTTAACCCTTTCACTACGGTGGCCATATTGGCAATTTTTACGCATTTATAATGATATAGCCCGTATGTATGAGAATGAGATTGTATTCCTTCGTGGTTAACGGCAGACTAAAGGAAAACCTTTCCGAGTATTGGAAGCATTCCCCCACTCATTTAAAACTGATAGGCGAGAGTGTCCCGGCACGCTCTCCGTACCTTGGTATGGAACCAGAGAGCGTGCTGGCACGCTCGCCGTAGCGAAAGGGTTAAGATTCTGATTTTTATTATCGTTTTTATCTTGTCTTGTTGTTAATTTAATGCTTTATCTTATGTGATATGCATCCATGTAATTGGCTTTAACTAGCTAAATCTAAATAAATATGCCAGGCTCTTTTGGCAGTAAATTGGTTTCCTACACTAACTCTTCCAATGAGAGAGAGGTTATTTCACTAGGGAACATTTTCTGATTCCATGCATTACACTCCATCTGCAAAATTAAGTCTGATGACAATTTACTAGTGGGGAAAAAGTAGAGGTCAAAGTAGAAAAGTAGGAAACTTATGAGAGACCTGCCATGCATCCAGTGCAGTAACTGAATTTGGTTTGGATTTGTATTTGTTTTATTTCACGTGGCTTCTCAGTAAGTGCTGCCTCTCTTATTTTCCTAGTTGGATTAGACCTAACTTAATAGTAGCATCGATCTCATTGGCTGCCTTGATTTTAATGTTTCTCATTCACACCCATTTTTTCTTACGATGCTTAATCACGTAAATTATAGCCCTCTCCTCCCCATCCATCTTCCTATCAACCCAACTTACTTTTTCTATTCTACGCCATACTCACATTACAAAGGTCTCCAAACGTTTGACATCTTCCTTGCTTTAAGTCCACATTTCACACCCATAAAGCAACACACTCCAATTCAAGGATTTCACCTCTTTCCCATCTTTTTCTTATTCCTTTGTCAAGGCCATCAATTCCCTTTGATTCATAAAGGCTTCCTTGGCCATGGCTATTCTTTTACAAACCTCATCTTTACAGCTTCCATCCCAAGAGAGAGTACTTCCCAAGTAAGAAAATTTATAAACCTGCTCTAGTTTTTCCCCATCCACCCTAATAGTTAACTTAGCTTTATTTCCCTTAGTGAACCTCAAAGGAGGTGCTTCACCAAGGCCAATCCTATTTACAGTTCTGCTAATTCTTTATTAATTATGCTTTTATTAATTCTTAATTTCTAATTGACATTTGGCTTCTACTTGAACAGATATCTAACCTGAAAAATCCCAGAGGAATTGCTGTTGATTGGGTGGGAAACCTTCTCTACTTTGTTGATGCAGGCTTTGATGCAATATTTGTTTCATCTTTGGATGGACGAAAACGCAGATCCTTGATCTCTACTGAGTTGGATCAGCCGCATGACATTGTTGTAGATCCAAAATCTGGGTAAGGAATGATTTTCACAAAACAAATAGTTTCCTCTAACTTTTAGTTGTAACAGGATTCCATGGATATATACCTCCCAAGCCTTCATATTTCCTCATCATACTCGATGCAATGAAGTGATTTTGAGAATTTATTGCTCCGGAAAGCTTTGTTTTTAATAAAATCTTTAAATTATCATGGTGAAAATTAAAATTAGAATTTTAAGCTTAAACAACATCTTCAAATCCTCTTAAATAATCCTCCAAAATATTGCTATATTATTAGAATGTCATTTATTGATGTTGGTAATGTATAATTCAGGAGTAGTGCTTGTAAAAATCAGCAAAAGTAGTCTGTAATAATTTTGAACATTTTAGTGTTATCCTTGGCGTCAATTCTGTAATAATTCCGATAAGAGTGGATTGAATTTACCGAAATTCAGCCAAAGAATTCCGAGACAGAATTTGTGAGATTTGGGCACTTCACGGAGACATGCATTTGTATTGTCGAAGTCTGTATTCAATATAAACTTGGAAGATATATTAGTGATTAATTTACATTCTATTATCTTTTATGTCACAAAGGTAATAAATAATGATTTTCGGAACATGTTCGATGAAAACCTGTGTAATTGAGTGGCCTTTGCTGGTCTACCACAAGCACCAATATAGTCCCAATATGTCACAATAACCAGAACATTGGTTACATAATTATTATACAACTTCTAAACGGTGGTTGTAATCGAAATTTTTTTCAAATAAAATTTTTGTAACTTCTGTAGATAATTGTATATTCCTACATTTCAGATTAATGGAGAAATTTTGCAAAAAACATTAACAAGCTTCGAAAAATAAAGCTCAACTTCCAATTGACCGATTTAATCCAAAACTAATCAACTCTAACGGCACCTACCTAAGTGCTATGGTATATATGAAATTTGGTGTTTATCTGACAAATAGTTTTCACGTTAGAGCACCCATAATCACACACGTTCTGAAAATGGCCAAAATAAGGGGGCGCCACACATGTATTTCATAGAAATCACGAAGTCTATTTTTTTTCATGAAAACAATACTTTCTCTATACTATGTTTATGGAGAAAGAAAAAATTGGCCAATCGGGACCTTTTCAAGTTCGGAGGTATAATTTGACTGGTCTATAGGCCAAAATGCTGGAACTTGGATTCAACAATGGCATTTGTCATCAGTGGGACCAGTTGTTTACACCCTTAAAATTTTACAAAAAGTTTTGTGTATTCCATGTTTAATCTCAAAAATTCAATTCGAAATCGATAATCCATGACCAAACTATGATTCCCTTTTATTTATTCCTGCTTTTGGTGCTTGTCTCGATGTTGTATGGCCATTCTCTTTAATTTAATTTTGTAAAAGAAATAGTCATGCACTGACAAAATTGAACTTTACGTGCATTTCTTATGGAAAAGCTTTGACTTCTCTGAGATTGAACAGAGGAGGAAGTGTCATCATTTATTACAGTAGAAACACTTGCGTATTTGAATTGAACGTTGCCTTAAAATTTCTAGTCAATCAATCGAGTATTTTTAGTTTTTTGTGGCCACAAATACATGCAGGCTGAATTTTAATGCATAGGTGGGTAATCTTATTGATATTTTTATCTATTATTCTTAAACAAGTTAACAAAAACATTTAAAAATTATTGCATTTTGTGCATCAATACAGTGGAAGTGCGTTATAATGAGAGCCGACAAAAATTGGAAATGTACTCGTTATGATGCGTACTCATTGTAGCCGATTTCTTACATTAAAGGTCCATCCTCTTGTATCCAAGACTAGTGAGTGCAGCAGAATGGCATTGCAGGGTATTTAATGCTGTCACTAATGCTTCAAACTGCGTGAATAAAGTAGGTTCACGTCAAAAATACCGTATTTACTAGAAAATAACGCGCATCCTTTTAGGTCTTTTTTTCGGCTCAAAAATCAGAGTGCCTGTCATAATCGACGGGACGGTAGATTCGGGTACAATACTACTCATTGGCAAGTCCTGTAATGCGGGGATGGCCGCATCCTTGGCTCCCTCTGGTTCCCCATAACTCGTCAAACATTCCACCAATCCACTATCGATGTTTGGACTGTATACATGCAAGTGTTTACACTGTATCAATGTTTGAACTATAGATGAAACTGTAGGCCGATAGTTTTGAATTGAAAGTAAATTGGCTAATTGATTTGGAATTGGAACTTACGTAGTACTTTCGGCATATACGACTACCAGCATTTTTGTATACAGTTTATATGTGTATCAATATATACGCATATACGAGGGCAGATCGGAAAGTAACGCACAATAATTTTTTTCTCCCCTAGTATTGCAGCTGGAATGTTGAAATTTCACGACAATATAGTTTGAAGTCTGTGCTTTAGAAGGTATTTTGTTTTCATGTGCAGCTTTAGCGAGAGAAGCCTGAACTATGAAACAAACATGGCACGCATGTTACTATCGTCCACGTGTGAAGAGCAGCGGGGCAGATCAGAAAGTAACGCGCAATAAATTTTTTCCCAAAAAGTTTAATAATTACCAAAACCAAACAATCCACAAATTAACTTACATCTTTGACCTACCATGTAAGTTAATTTGTGATTTGTTTGGTTTTGGTACATATTAAACTTTTTGGAAAAAAATTATTGTATGTTACTTTCCAATCTACCCTTGTATTAGCATAATCCTGTATAGTACAGACACATAAGGTGCAGCGACTGGCATGACAGCATATCTTAAGGTGCACATTACGTTCACAGGTAAATGATTTTTCAATGCCTGATGTTCGAATTTCGAGGTACCCATTACTTACGATGGCACGCTATTTTTTATTTAAAACCATAATTTTATTGATTCATGCATCATAAGGAAACTGCGTCCTCTAATATAAAATATTGCAAATTATTTCTCAATAATCTTCGAAAAATAATGGAGTGACATTAGATAATCTTAATTAATATCATAATAATTGCTTTCTCGAGATATTTTTCATTCACACTTCTTAAGCAATGACTGTGTCATGAGAGAAGGGATAGGTTACCCTGGGCATCCGAATCAGCACTGCTTTTATCTTCTATATTCCCTCCCATCCTTGACCAGACAATATGGTTGCTAGTTTTGTATGAAAACAAATCCCATGGGTGGATATATGGGAACTCAATTAAACATTAAACCCAAAAAGAAACAAGAGACAAGGTGATAAGATGTACAGAGGGATAAAGGGGAGAGTGAAATTCGTGAGAAGTTTCTAATCAAAGCTCTCTGAAGCATCTTTGCCGAGGAAGGGTGAGGCGAGTTCTGGAAAACAAATGTATGAATTAGATGATGATAAATGTTGCATTTAATATTTTTCTACCATTTGAAGAGATATTACACCTCAGATTACCATTGGCTTGTGGGACTTCGTCTCTCATGTCAATTATGTCTACATGTCATTACGATTACAAGATATGCCTCTAGCACGACAAATATAGGAACGTGACTCTTGTTATAATGATACTTCTGAAATGACCACTCGTTATAATGGACGTAACTCCCCATCCTTTTTGCAATGGGCCGTGCAGTGCAGTGCAGTGGGGTTTGGGCACAAGGGCCACAAAATCACATGTTATAATGCAACTCTCGTTATTTGCCATACTCGTTATAACAGACTTCTTCTGTACTTCAATTTGTCTTACTTTCCACCTCCTTCTGTTGGTTTGTTTAAAATAATCATCAGTACTTAAGGCAACCTTTTTCTTCTGAGATTCTCACCTTTTCATGGCTTTTTGCATGGATAGGTAGATATAGCTTTTGTCCTTTGCTTTGTGTCAGGAATTCTTAGCCTTAAGAACTTCATGCATTTTATATCCATTCCAGGAATAGTTTTTACTGATTTCTTTGAAAATCACTTAGCTATCATATATAGTCATGGCACTTCATGCACAATCATAAAAGCCACTATCATGTTCAATTACTAAATATACTTGGATATCTAATTAGTGAATAATGTCTATACCTCCTGATTTGTTTGCCCAATATTGGGATATTATGTATATTGCCGTTTGATTAATCCAATCATCATGTTATTCTCTAGATAACAAAAACATTTCTGAGGATCAACGATAGACAGTCTATTTAAATAATAAAAGGTTTTGGTGTCTTCTTCCATCAGATATAAAAGCATCTTCTTACAAACTTGTTGATAATTTTTCAGTTGCTTCTGGTTACTGTTAAATTATTTCTGTTCATTTCTTCATATAAGTTAATACTTAAAAATTGTGATACTCCTTCCAGATCTTTCAATCGATTTAGCTAAATTTGGTATAACTATTTTCCTTGGTTTATTCAAGATATTCACTCGAGATTCGAGTGCCCTAACATAAGAGTTATTTGAGCGGTTGAGTGAGCAAGTGCACTTCCACGGATAAAGCATCGGAAGACTCATTTAAAGCCAGTTGAGGCTGGTTTGAGGTTCCTTTTAGGTAAAGTTCTTTTTAGGAAAAGGACCGCATTCACTCCGTTGTCAGGTATGGTGATGCAGCAAGTTCGGATGTGAAGGCAGCTGAGGATTATTTTAATGTTTTAATGCAAGCTTCTGAATTAATGGTACTGCCTCTTGGTATCACATGAATGAGGATTACACCCTCACAGTCCCAAAAAAAACAGTGATCATGACCTTACCGGCGGATGCAGTTGCTTTGAATTTTTTCTTCTCTGGAGAGCAAGAATGATGCCATTCCGTCGATTGTCATTTTGTTTCGGGCTCAAAATGGTGAGGCTTCATCACCTGTCACAATCCGGGACGAAAAGGCCTCCCTCTCAGCTTCAAAACGTTGCAACAAATCAGAACAAATATTTTTTTCTGAGAGATTTGTGATTCACCGTTAGGCACCGCCTGGCCCATCTTGCACACAGTTTTGAGTATTCAAGAGTGCAGATAATGGTATCCACACTTCCTTTGCTGATTGACAGATTCCGTGCCAACTGCCGAGTCGTAATGTGTATATCCTCGCGAATGACAACATCAGCTCACTGCAACACGTCAGGTGTGACAGCCGTGGATGGTCTCCCCGACCGCTGCAAATCTTGGAGCTTCACCGAACCGCCTTCTGATGTCCTTGTCCTCTGTGCCCATCAACTGACTGTACTCCTGTCGATAGCGGATGCTCCATAGATTTTCCACAAACATTTGTGAATATTCCTCACAGTTTCTTTCTCTGCAGTGAGAAATTCAATGATGGTATGCTGCTTGTAACACACATCTTTTACAGACGCCATTTTGAAACAGTCCTGTAGTTACGCCATCTGTCGAAAGAGCCAGAAATTTTGCTCCCACTCAGGAAACTTCAAATAATGCACACGTAACGTTTTGCATTTACAACATCGTTGTCAGCTGAGAAAAAAAATGTGGTGCATTACTTTCTGGGCAACCCTCATACATGAAATTAGTTAAGATCTAAAACTGATGAAATGCATTCTGAGTAGTGATATGTTTGCTCTTGGGGTTGATGAAAGTTAAAATAAATTAAGTCAAATTCTACAAATGGATTGATTGAATGATTGTTTAATACCTGTGCAAAATTGTGATGAATCTCTGAACATATCATTGAGTTCATTATTATAACTACTGGACTGATATTTTGCCCAAAATATATTTAATTCTGAATCTGGTACACTCAAGAAAATCAAAATTATTCCCCTGGTAAACTGAGGGAATTTTTAATGACTGGACTGTGGACACACTATTAGCTACAAACTTTATGCAGAGCTTTGCTGATATTCTTTCTCCTTTAATATATCTGGGAATCCCTCATATTTTCTAAGTAAATTACTTATGCATTAATTACTCCTACATTCAGTATTGCATAGAAAAGCCCTATGCTACTGAGGACTGCTTACTGAAGCAGAGTAGGTTACAAATAGCTTATCTTTGATATCAACTCCAGATTTCATTCTATTGTAATAATTGCTGTATACAACTCTCAGACTATCCCTATTTATCATCAATATTATTTATGTATTTATGATTAAAAACTACTAATATGCAAAAGACCAGGTGGTAGTCATATCGTGGGAGGAGGAAATTACATAATATGCCTGGTATTCACCCTAGTCAGGAGGAAAACCCCCTAACCCTAATAATAAAATAGATTGAACACAACCAAACATAGACTGGATAACATAACTCTTCACATCAAACAGGGAAGAATAACGTAATTGAGAGACATCTATATCCAAACACAGTAAGCATAGAAGCCAAGTAAAAAGAAATGATTCAGAAATACATACTATTAGCAAAAGGAATCAAAGAAATATTGAATCCAGATGCAGTCAAGATTGTCCAAATGGCAATTTCAGCAACTGAAGGATTACCAAAAAAATTATAT
Source organism: Sympetrum striolatum (assembly GCA_947579665.1). Lineage (NCBI taxonomy): Eukaryota > Metazoa > Arthropoda > Insecta > Odonata > Libellulidae > Sympetrum > Sympetrum striolatum. Next base: position 7,728,205 of record OX388344.1, read on the forward strand.
AATAGCCTGGAAATAATAGGAATATCTATTATATATAGATGCTTCTCCGGATTCATTCATGGATATACCCATATAGATAGATAGATAGATAGATAGGATACTAATTCACAGCCTAAACCACAATTGTCATTGACTTGAAATTTTTACGACGTATTGGCCATAACGTGTAACCGCCAGAAAAATTCCGATTTTGATCCTCAGGGTCATGGGTTCGATTCCAGAAGGCCCCAAAGTCGCGATTTTCTCCATAAGAATACATGGCGGGGATTTTCGAAAATTTTTTTGAGGTACTTCCCGGAGAGAGAAAGAGTTGAAACTCGAGGGATCGCTAGAAGCCGTGCGTATCCAACGAAAATCAGAAAAACATCTTAGAATATAGTCCATGGTTCGACGCTAGGTTGGGGCAAAAATCGGCCGTTTAAAATGCATTACGGCGATTTTGAAGATTTTTTTTGGATCCTTTCCCGATAACATGTATACTTGAAACTCGGCACGTGGATAGATATCATAAATATGTTTCATAATCAAATTTTATATGTTCGCTGATGGTCCTTGGTTCGATGCCAGAGGGCCATTTGCACTTCTCAGTGCATTTCTTACGGAGATAACGGAAACAAAATTTAGGTACTTTCCGGCATGCTATCAACTTCAAACTTTGCATGATACAAGAGCAAGTCTTTACAAATCAAACAGTGCATTCACAGCTATCAATGTGTCCTGGGTTCGACACCAGGTGTCTCTGAAATCAGAAGTTGATCCGATTTTTAGGAATTATTTTGAAACCTTTCCCAATAAAATAGAAACTTGAAATTCGGCATATAGTTAGAGATCATAAATAACTCTCAGAAACATGTTTTAGATTTCCACGATCGTCCTTGGTTCGAGTCCCGAGAGGCATTAACATTCGTGAAAATTAGAACGTTTTTTGAGGCAGTTATAGCCAATATTTCTGCTTGAATTTTCACACATAGTTAGAGATGGTGATCTTCTATTGTGTTTCATAGTAGGTTTACCAGTAAGACCCGGGTTCGATGCCAGACGATGAAATTTCAGTGAATTTTAAGAAAAAATTAAATCCTTTTTTTTTTCTTTTGAGGACCGTCCCGATATGATGCCGATATGAAATTAGTATTGCCGATCTGCTTGCAGTATGCAAGCTAAATTTTACTCGTATAAACAGATTTATACCCAGTTATTAAAGAAACAACAATAATAAATACCTGCTCCATAGCAAGAAGATTTTTCAATGAATGCTAAGAATTTGAATGAAAATCCCAGATAAGAGTAATCCCTCTTGTGCTTTGCATCCAGTATTGGAGAATGTTACCCAGCCTTAATGCTGAGCAATTCAATAATATTTATTATTTTATTTCTCCATTGAATATGGCATAGTAATTTGTAAGACATGTCAATTGGGTATAAAAGACCACTAGATATACAAACGTAAATGAAAGACAAAGGATTCAGCTTGTAAAAAATTCACTTTCCTCATGGAGGAATTTATCTAGAATTAAATTGTACACTGCATTCCTGAAGGCATAGAAAGACATTAGGGGCATTCACACATACGCTCTATCGTGCCTGACTGGAGCGGCACGTTCCATTCAGGTTGGTCTTGACACAGGCCGGGAGTGTGGCGTTCCAAACCCATGTCGATTAAAATCGACAAATGCTTGTCCTTCATTCCATCCCGCAGTCTAAAACTGTACAGGACAGGATCGCCCGTGTGAACGTCAAGAACTTCTTATTTCCCGCGTGACGGGCGTGGCACGTGGACTTTTACAATTCTTAAAAGGTCTTGAGAGGGTTTTCACTTTTTCAACATGAACCGTAAGGCTATAGTCATAGTCAGTCACGCTCGACAAGAAATTAGCTCAGGATAGGAACGTACAGGACTGGCACTTCGATAAAACTGTGCATTCTTATCCTGTACAGTCCTATTGCATTCACACAGACATTCCTATCCCGCGAGTTTGGAGCATGCCGTTCCAATCTCACGTAAAAGCTCGTATGTGTGAACGCCCCTATAGTCTTTGTGGTTTCTGGTATTGGATTGAACAATTTAATATCACATACTATAGGCCCAAGGGAAAAATATTTTTAAAATGCTGAGGGGATCATTAATCCTTACAGTGAAATGCGGCAGTAAATGATAATCAGCTTTAAAAACAAAAATAGAGGAGACAGTTACAATCCTAATTAGAAAAAGAGGTTTACAGTGGACTCTATAAAGAGGTCTTTTTCCTTCTATTTTCTGAGTCCTAAATATAATAATATTGACTCTGTAACTGTAAGTATGATAAACATGGCTTAGTTTGTTCTAGTACACAAAACCAATTATAATAATTATTCATTACTAAAGGTATAATTAGGCTTTCTGAATTTTAATTCAAAATAAAAGTTAAGTTTTACAGAAGTGGAGAAACTTGTCCACTGAGTATAGTGGTTTATAAATTAGATACTTTTTTAGATGTTTTTTAAAGGAATGAAAATATGTAATTTTCTTTAATGTTTGTGATATAGTCAATTTGATAATTAGTGGTAGATGGTGTCATGTATGAGGGGGAAAATTGGAGGAGATGGGGAACTTATGAGGGATAACCGACAGTCATGCTTCCTTCACAGTAGCCTACTTTGGTTTGGAGCATAATTTGTTCGCATATGTCTCAGTAAGCAATGTCTCTCCTATTTTTTGAGTTGGACTAACATTTCCTACATAGTAGGCTTCAAGGTATCTGACACTATTTCACAAATTGACTACAGAGAATTGAAAAAGGTCCCTTATGATGAGGAGCTTCACTGTTTAATTTTGCTGATCTAAGCAGTATTTGGATATCCATTTTTGTACATGTGTTGTAATTGCATTATATGAATTCATGCTCTCATTTGCCATGCATGGTTCTTTTCTGAGCACACGATTGGATTGATTTTCAAATCAAAATAGTTTGTGAAAATAAATGATTGGTTAAAATTTGTAGACAGCTTAATGGAATCAATTAATCTTTTTCTCTGAAACACAATGGGTCAATCTTCAATTGCCTTATAAAATTATTATTATTTTATGTCTAAATGTTAATTTTTTGTGTATTGTTATTAACAAACAGGAAATTATTTTGGTCTGATTGGGGAGCTAATGCAAGGATAGAAGTGTCTCGAATGGATGGAAGTGAGAGACGATCGTTAGTAGAAACGAGAGTGAACTGGCCAACAGGCCTGGCTCTGGACAGCCCAGCTGGACGTATTTACTGGACTGACCCTAAGGCCCACACGATTGAGAGCGTTGACTTGGATGGTAAAGATAGGAAGCTTGTTAAGCAGTTTCCTCTAGGTAAATAGTATTCATACAATGATCCTTTATTTTGGAATATTAAATCTACATTTGAATTAAAGTGTGACTCGAGGGTTTATTCTTTCCCATTTCAGAAGACAAACCATATAAGGTTGAAGTGTTCGAGGATAATCTGTATGTGACTACTTATCAGACAAACAATGTGATCAGATTGAATAAGTTTGGTAGAGGAAATATGACCTTTCTGGTTAAAGGTCTCAACAAAGCTTCTGACATTCTGATTGTGCAGGAAAATAAGCAACCAAAGAACTGTAAGTTGTTCACTTTTACATACATGCATCAACCAATGCAATAAATTTATTTGGGTTGTATTATTTCTGTTATTATGTATTAATGCAGAAATGCATGATAACTTAATATAATTATGCATATACATGATAACTTAATATATTAGTAATTCTTAATTTAATGTTATGCCAATGAAGATTATGAAACCAAAATAGTATGTCCCTAAGGAAATTTTGTTAATCTGCTCTAAAGCCAGTATATCATCTTTGGGAACAGATAGTAATCTTTAATACAATTTCCTGTGGAACATACACTGTAATATTTTATTTATACCTTAAAGGTTGGAAAAATACCCAATTTGTTTCAGCAAAATTAAGTGACTATGGATCAACTAATTATCATTATCTGCCTCCTTGATCTGCTTTTGTCTTTCATTCTTGGTCTCATTTCTTTTTCATAAATTTATCTATAATGTCATTATTCTTCTATTGCTGTTAAAATCAACATTGTGTCTTATAAAATGGCTATTCTTAAGTTTTCTTGTTCACCTGTATCTATTCTAGAGATTTTTCTTTCCTTTCTAAAATTGTTAGAACTCTCCAAATCCTTACTCTGTTTTTCCTCAATATTATCCTCATTATAGTAATCCAATAGCCTCTGCCACATTCCCCAAAGTCCTCATTATTGATTTGGTTTGGCCACATTCCATGGAATGCATACAGAATCACAATTCTTTTAAATTTTCTCCCAAGGTCCTTGTTTCACTGCCATATTTTAATTGGAAGGCCATGCAGTTCATAATAACTCTAACCTGTCTCTCTCCTCTTATTCACATAATTTAGCACAATTAAAAGTTTTTTTATATGAAAAAATATTTTTTTTTTTTAATTTTACAGAGACTTTGCTGTATGTAATCCTTAAATACATGTTATATGTAGAATATCTTGAAACTTTGATAAAGAAAAGGTTGATATTATCTTAAAAAGTTCCTTCAATAGCAATTGAAGGTTTCTATGCATTCAATAGGAGAGGATTTTTGCAATATCTTGGATCAAACACTGGCATATTTTGCAAAAATGATGTAATTTTATTTAGGAATCAATGACTTTCAATCACATGCCACGTTAAAATCCACTTTCTCCTTGTAAGCAGCTTCAGAAACAGTATTAAAATTTTTTCCAATGCATTCTTCATGGGAAAATATTCCAATACATTTCAAATGGTAGGATATTTAATCTAAGCCAGGGCATGCTTTGAAATCATCAACAGCTTGCCAGAGATACTATCTGGATTCTTATCCATTTCCCTAGTTCAGGTTATGCCTTATCTTGAAGCAATGGGGAAGACAAAAATTCTCACTGTCTATTCTTTACAGAGAAAATTTGCCCGAACTAGCATCAGTTATACATACTTCAGTAGGTTTCATGTAAAATCCCCACTCAACACTGTTTCCTTTACTTCCTGGTAGTGTACCTCTCACCCTTTTTGTTATCTTCCCCTCTGTTTTTTCCCTTATACCCTCAATTACTCTCTTCAGCAGCCTCTCATTAAATGACTCACTTATTTCAAATGAAAATTCGCAGAGGGGGACATCTGTCCCCAGGTGCAACATCAGGGGGCCCTAAATTATTGCTTGAGGAAGTTTGACAAATAAGTTCTCCTAAAGTCTAGATATTCTCAGTTAATTCTTTGAATTTGTGGTCACTAATACCAAATTCAGCCACTCAAGCATAATGAGAATTATTATGTGCCATAATGTTGTGAATTTCATTCTCTCCATAGTGAACAACCCATGCATTTTAAGTCCATGCCATGAAAGTACCCTCTGCCTAATCCAATCTCCAACCACACGATCCTGTGTTTGTCCTGATGGCTGGGAGCCTGTTTCCGAGGAGAAGAAAATGTCCAACACGCTGATGACGTGCAAGCAGACTTCTTCATCTGGAAGCATTTCACCTCAGCAGAAAGGGTGTGAATTGGAATGCAATCTGGGCATGTGTAAGATGGATCCTGTCAGAGGATCTTACTGCAAATGCCCAGCTCTCTATGAAGGAGAAAGGTGCGAGCACTATCGCTGTTCTGGCTTCTGCAAGAATAAGGGAATGTGCTTCCCTGATCTCATTTCATCAATACCTGATGATGGAGTTCCACCTTTAAAAGTAAGTATGCTGTTTACTGTCTCAGATAATTTATTAATGACTGGACGTCTCTGTGAATGAATGCCATTTTGATACTAACCGGCTTTTCTCTTGACCATGCATCACTTTTTTCGTAGTACTTGTTGCATCTTCTCTTTTCTCGCCATAAACTTTACCTCTCTTTATTCCTCCAGTTTCATTCCAAAATCCCAAATCAATTTCTCTCATCACAAGGAGAGAATGTTAAGATTAATGGAATAAGCATTTTTTTATTAGTATTATTTCAGGCTCTTTCTGTTGTCCATTGTCGCATGAAGGCCTCCTCTAGACATTCCAATTATTTCTGTCTTTTGTATCTGCTGTCCAGTTTGTCGAAATTCTCTTGAGGTCATCAATCCATCAAATCTATCTTCCCATGGTCTCCACTCCAGTATTTGTTTGGTCCACCTGTCGTTATTTAGTCTTGAAACATGCCCTGCCCATCTTCATTTCAATTTTGCAATTTCTTCTATAATATCTTCCACTCCGATTGGTCTGGGGATTTTGTTATTTCTCACACAGTCTTTAGGATGAAGAAGATACCTAACATTACTCCTACCATTTTTTGTAGTGTTTGTCCCAGTGTTTCAGTTGATGTTTTTCTGAGAGTCAAGATAAGAAAGGACTGGTAGGACACATTGATCAAAAGCTTTTTTTTTCAGGTGAATTGGGATTTTTGTTTTGAGGATGTCACTTAATTTTCCAAATGCTGCCCAGCCTTAAGTTGTTCTTCTTAACCTTCCGGCGGGCACGCTCTTTTCCATCCCACAAGTAGGCACTCTGTGTACAGAGTACACAAATCGTACACTGATATAATGATGCGAGTTATCTTGGAATACAGTGGCTATTTTATGAATAATAACAAAGAGCTTGGTCAATGGTAATTAAAGTTTATTTAAATAGCTATATTTTACACTTTTATTACAAGTAATTATTTAAAATCATCCTTTTCTTGCAAGAATTCCAGTACCATCTGAGTTCCATAATTCTAAAATATTAGTGTGATGACCATGTTTTACCAGGATAAGGGCTCCAAACAATGCAAGAATTTCTATTACAGAATTAACTGAAGCATCTCTATCTCGTGAGTAGCTTACCTCAGTGCATTTTGATTTACATCGGTGTATTTTACAATATCCTCAACCATATTGCTGTCTACCAGTTTTTGAAATGCACTAACTTCATCAGTGATGTCCTTAGCACAAGACTTCAGACCTGGTCAAATCTTGCAAATATTTTTCCCTTTGTTTTATTTTTTACCATAAATTATATTTTCTTCCACAGAAAGGCCTCATTTGCAGAATACCTTGGTGTGCTTGGATGTTTCCTTCTTGGAATGAGATCATGAACATAAAGAAAGAAGCATGTACATAAAGATAGAGTTATTTATTTTTACAATCAATAACTTCAAAATTTAATAAATACAAATTGATGTAAATATAGAGTAAACGAACTTACATAGTAGGATTTTACTGGAATACAGTGCGCTGCAAAGCTGACTTCACGGATAGTTTTGCTTTCGGATAATCTCCAAATTCTTACTCGCAAAAGGATGTCCACGCTAAACAAAGGCTAACAATACTCTAAAAGAATAGCTGAGGATTTAGAGCCAGTACCATTACGGTAAAAGGGTTTTCCCTAGCGAAAACCGACTGCCGAGCACACATATGCGCCCGCCGGTAGGTTAATAGTTCAGATCTTTGGATGTTTCTGGTTAGTTTTACTCCGTGGCCAAAATAGATACATTTTTCAACCACTTCAATAGGGGTTCCTTCAACCTGCATTGGCATGCTGGGAACAAGATTTGTCATGTAATTGGTTTTGCTATAGTTATTTTTTAACCCAACTGTTTGCATTATATATGTTGAAGTTGTTGTAACATCTCTCTTACTTCTCCTAGGTTGTCTGATTTAATAACAGCGTCATCTGCTAATATGAGAGTCTTAAGTGATTGTACATTTATGTTTTTGTGCTCCATTCCAATCTTATAAATGCATATTCCAGAACTGTTATAAATAGTTTGGCGATAAAGTATCCCCTTGTCTAACTCCTCGTCTGGGGCTCAATTGTAATGTAACTGTAATAATGTTATATTATATACATATATTCTTATTAAAGAAGAGTTGCTCTCTGCAGATATGCAAGTTTTGTATTTTTGTGAATTATATTAACTTAAAGTTTAAGAATTTTAATAAGAAGTCCAAAATTTGCAACCTATGATCATTTAAAAAATTCTATTACTCTCTACTAATTTAATAAAAAATTGTTTTTTCCCCAGATTTTCTCTTTGTATTATTAGCACAAATACAAACTGTATGTTATTTAGTTATAATATACATAAACTTTTCAAAAATATTGTTTAAGTGGAATATAACCTTTAGAAAAATGTTATTGTGCATCCCAATTTATGTGGCTCCAAAATTTTTTTTATTTCTCACATGACAATGAAAATTGAGACAAATGTTGGAATTTTCAATTACAGCTAGTTTCAGAGTGATATCTTGAATAATATATTTTTTTTAATTCTTATATTTGAAGTGATTTGCCATGAGTAAGGGGTGGCTGAAAATTAACCTCCAATCGACAATGGATGGAACTGGAGCTTTTATTTTCTGTATTATTTGAGAGTTTTCTTTACACCAAGGGTTATGAAAATGAGAGAGAAAAGATGTTCACATGAATTGTAAATAGAAACAGACCATCCTTGCACAAACGTTTTCAAAAAGGGAGTGAGCTAAGTAGAAATAACAGTAAATTACAGGATACAATTTTCTCTGAAATTTTTCTAAAACGTTAAAACAAAATATAGACAAATTAAACAGACTTAAAGTCAAAAGCTTTGAGTATGTTCATGCCAAAACTAGTAGAATTCAAACAAATTCAAAAGAATTATGAGACTTTTTACCTAAAGACATCTACAGTCATTTGGCTGTGGAAATTTTAAAACCTCATCATGCATTTCAGAAGGGAATTCAAAGAAGCTCATCGGGGCTTGAGGGATTTAGTTTAAATTACAAAATTCAGTTTATCATAATTCTTGTTTTTCAAAAAGTTTAATAGTTTCAATTACACATGCATTCAATGCCATAGAAAGCTTTAGGTAATTATTATATCAGTGATTCATTTAATTGTTAATATTTTTTCCAATGCAATTCCAGACTAGTATCAAATATTGACATTCCGTGAACATGTTAGCTGGGTCACTTCAAGGTTTATGTCACTGATTGGAATGCTTTCCCAGTTCACAGAAATTACTGACCCTTTTGCCCTAAAGTCTATCTTTACTGGTTGTGTTAGCCCCATTATGGACTATTGCATCCCAATATGGCAATCTGCTACCCCTTCCAACCTCAAAAGGCTCAACCGTCCCTTAAACTTCTTCACCTCAATTGTTTGTCTGCGAGTGCCCCACTTTTACTACTGTTCTCGTGATCAAATCCTTTCCTCTCTCGGCATTTCTTCTCTTCCTCATCGTCGCAAATCATTTGATTTAAAATTTCTTCGCGCAATCTTTAACGGCCGTTGCAGAACTACCGACATCCTCCCTTGTTTTTCCCTTCGTGTCCCTTCCCGCCCTTCCTGCAATTCTAACCTCCTTCACTTACCTCGTTTCAGGCTTTCAATCTCTCAAAGATCAATTTTCTATCCAATTCCAACACTTTTCAATTCTCTCTTATCCAATAACCCTTCCCTTGAACTGTTTTCCCCCATTAATTCACTCCTTTTGTCCATTCATTAATTTTGCTCTTTAGCTTACTTCGTAGTCTTGAGTTTCGTCCTTTTCATCTTTTTCCCTCATATTTATTTATTCATTTTTTCCCATCATTATTGTTTTTTTCCCCCTTACATCTCCTTTTGTAACTTATGATTACTATTTTTTATTATTTTATCTTATTATTTTTATCTCATTTAATTTAAATTAACCCACTAACATCGTTTTTCACTTTTTACAAATGTTTGGTTGCACTTCAATGCAGCTTTGTTGATATTTATAAATATGTTTATTTCAATATGTTGTTGTAAGATTCATTGAAATTGGTCGTAATGACTGTTAATGAATCAAATTTAAATAAATAAATATGACCACGCTTGGTTCTGACAGTCCAGTCATAAGTCGATTTGGACATTTGGAGAATTTGGATATTTGTAGTTTACATATCAATTTTGATAGAAATATTTTCTATGCAAGTCATTTTGTTCAAAATGGAGGCTACTAAATTTTAAAAATACATTTTAAACTTCTTTCATTGAACAACAACAACAACAACAAAAAATAGGAGATATATTTATTATCTTTTTTATTCTTGCAGCTTTCCTTAAATTATTTTTATACCCTTTTATCATCTCTGAGCATTTGTTTAAATAAATATTTAACCATTTTCTTAATTAGCTATTTAATCTTTTTATTATCTGTATTTAGACATGGTTTACCCAGCTTAGAATCCATGCCCCTTTCAAGATGCTTGGTTGTAACTCTAACTGTCATAGGTCACATGGATCACAAGTCGACGAGTGACTGTATTGAGGATATATGATGGATAGACAATTTCTTGACATACTCTACCCCTTTTCCAAACCAAATATATATCCCTCATAGCCAGCCTCATACTCATAGCCAGAGAGTTCTGAAAAGTGTTTCTTGGCAAAATACACGAGATGAATAGTATACCTCTGAGAATTTAAGTTGGAAAGTAAATTGTTCTATCTATTAGACCATATTTCTTTATCTTTTGGACCATACATTCCAAGTGAGGAGTGGTTTCAGTTCAAATCCAGTTCTCGGGAATTCCACTGAAATTCCTTTTTAAAATTCCACTGAAATTCCACAGAATTTTCCCCTCACTCGCTTTAAGTTCCAAAAATATTCCTCCACTTCAATTTTCCTTTTGCCCTGAAAATCATGTTGTACCAACAGAAATTTGAATGCACTGTGTGGCCACTACAGCTGTGACAGAACATGCTGACAAACTTTTGCAAGTGACTGTCGGTACACAATGCACATTGTACATATATATAAACTGTATGGCAAGATGTTCTTCTACGATCTGTTCTCAGGCCAGTACTTTTTCTTCTCTAAATTGATGACTTACCCTGTTCAATTCCTGGTCCCATCAGACTTTTTTCAAGTCTATTCTTCCTTGGGATTTTCTTGGGTGCACACCATCTCATGCAAAATTACCTTACCCTATTTCCTTTTTGGCATTTCTTAGTTCATATCAGCTGTAATTGTTGTCTCATGTTCAGTCCAGGGCAGTTACTGCCGAATTTGCTCACCAGTGAGTACTCTAAGATTACCTACATACCCTAAGAATGTATACCCTTTCCTTTGCTTGCTCACTGTTGTAATGTTACTTAAAATATTCTAGTTCGTTACGTACATTTAGTAACCACGATTAGATGTTGCGTTAATTGTGATTGTAACATGATGGAAAAACTTCTAACAGAATAATCTAGAATGGAATTCAATTGATTACTATATTTTGTAATTATTTTTCCTTAATTTCTAAAATTCTTTTTGCTTAGTGTAACTGCCCAGCACAATGGACTGGGGAAAGATGTGAGATTCCAGTGCATCTTTGTGAAGGCAAATGCTTCAACAATGGGTCTTGCTACACACCTCATCCTCATGTGGCACTTTGTAATTGCCTTCCAGGCTTCACTGGTGAGTTTGATTTCTATGTGCATTATTGTTGTGTTGATTTTTATCATTGAGTATCCGCAATTCAAAATTAAAATTTCTCATAAATGTTTGTCATAAGGGTTCTTCTCCTTGTGATTGTAGTTCTTATCTTAGTCATATAACCAACAACGATTTCATTTATTTTTTCTGAAACAGCACAACTGTATGCCCTCTTTAATTTTTGGGCGTTATAGAATTTCCAGCCCCTTGGCTTCAAATTCAACTTTTTCAATTTCTGTATCTTACTCAATGAAAAAGTACTTTTGCATATTGGCTCCCACCGGGACTTGAACCCTGGACCGCTTTCACCAAAGGCAAACGCACTGTCCACATGTCTATCCGGGAGCCTTTTTTTCAGAATATTCTTAATGGTTGATAATGATCCAAAAATTTAATTTCATTAATCTTCTTATCTCTTGTATGGCAAGATTAAAGACCGTATTCCACTGCTCTACTCCTCAACTTGCTATCACCAATTATTCCATTATACATCTCCTTTCCCATAAGTACAACACTCACCTATCCAATGCCCCAGTTAGTTACAGAAATGGATCTGCTGATTTCTGTAACTTTTCTTTTTTCAGTTGTCCTTACTGATTATTTAGTTTATTGTATGTTCTTGTTATATTTATTAAGTAATCTGTTACTGTCAGGGCCTCATTTTCCATATGGCATACCCAGTGGCTGCCGTGGGCCACAAGAGGGCCTCTCAAAAGTCACAAGGTTTTTACTAATTAAATGACTACAACATTGGGAGCCTCATTCTAGATTCTCCAGAGGGATTCCTGGTTTCTGTATCCAAAGTAAAGGCCTTGTGCTGTTTCTTAATTTCTTTAAATGAATTAATTAACTAAGACTTTTCTAACATTTCTATAATTCATATTGGTTTACATTTTGATGTTTCAAAATTCTAGATCCATCCATCCTATTTATATGGGCATAATTCAAATCAGATCTTTCTACTCATATATACTTTATCAAATGCTTACAATACATACTAATTATAATCTGTTCAGTAAAATATCCTTTCTTCAGGTAAATCACTCTCAGTCTTCTGCTGCCTTTGACCTTGGTATGGTTCCTTCTTGTTTTTCTCTGTTGCTTTCATTTTCACTGCAAAAAATTTCAAACTAATGTTTACTTTTATGCCAATATCACAAATACAGTAGAAGTCCGTTATAACGAGAGCTGACAAAAATCGGAAAAGTACTTGTTATAACCCGATACTCGTTATAGCCAATTTCTAACAGTAAGTCAAATTAAGTCCGTCTTCTTGAATCCAAGGTCAGTAAATGTGTCCGAATGGAACTGTAGGGTTTTTAATTCCTACGCAAATGCTTCAGAATGCGTAAAAGAGTACGTTCGCGTCAAAAATATTATATCATTGACTCATAAACCATAACCAAAGTGCGTCCTCTAACATAAAACGTGGATCGTTATTGCTAAATTATCGTCGAAAGTAATAATATATCATTAGATAATCGTATTAGTTAGGATTTAGTGATTTAGCTTAATAATTAAACGTGGCTTTTCAGTAGTGTAAGTAGTTCAGAGAGTCATGCTTGTTAGACGCGAGTTTTTCTCCGGTGCCAGCAATTCGCAGCTGGTGAGAGCAGAATTCCTTCTCCTATACTCTAATGGACACATTTCTCCAGCATCTGGGCACTAACTCCTAATTCAGCTCAGCAGATCCATCGACAGAATCATTTTCTGTATTTTTTTTAAACCCGAATGTTTGAAACACGTATTCACACTTTCGGGTGATATTTTCCCCAGGCCAATGCAAACCCATGGATTGCCTCCAGGACATTCCATTTGATGTGGGTTTCTTTTGACATTAACTTCCTCATTAACGTATTAACGAGGTGTGATCTAAAATGGCACTTTGTAGCTCGAATAATGCCCTGAACTAATGGCTGAAACACACTTGTGCAGTTAGAGGAAAAGAACACAAGCTCTATGTTAGTCAATTTAATGACGGGGTGGGCCGAACAGCGATCCATGAACAGCACAATTTTTCTATTTCTCCCTCCAATTTTGGCATCAAAAGCATTTAGCCACAGCGTAAAAATTTGTCCTGTCATCCATGCTTTGGCGTTGGACTCGTAAGTACAGGGAATATTTCGCTGGCCACAAAAAGCTCGGGGATGCACGGATTTTCCAATAATTATTTATCACATCCAGTCATGTTCGTGTAGAGGAGAACTGTAAGCCTCTCCTTACTTCTTTTTCCACCTTAGCAGTGGTCTCCCATAACAGCCAAGGTTTTTTCCGGCAGTAAATTGTAAAACAGTGCTGTCTCATCCGCTTTGTACATGTCCTAATTATGTGGAGATTAATAACGGTTTGTCACACTAAATACATGGCCTATCTTACAATTTATAGTATTTAAACGATAATTTGCTTGGAACAATTAAACACAATGTATTCAATTCCACAACTTTTTAATTCCACCACACACATGACCGGTTTCAACTAGTTATAGCCATCATCGGGCTTTCTTTGTTCTTCAAAATCATAAATAAAGTCGACGATGACATGCCATACCGTCTGCCGATTTTGGATTTACTCGCGGTTTCTCTTTTGCACAATTTCAAATTTCTTTGCTAAATCTAAAGCCTTTCTTTTGCTCTCCATCACAGAACTGTCACACTAGAAACTCAGTTATTGGAAAGCTCTGAACGGACTCAAGTCTAATGATCGACTGATGGAAGAGCGATGGCCATCATGTGGAAATTCATATCAAATTTCATTCTCAAGATATTTTTCATTCACACGCTTCATAACTAATGAATCCGCGCGAGGGAGAGGTTACCCTGGAAATCCGAAACAGCGCTGCTTATATCTCTTATATTCCCTTCCATTAGACGGTTTGGTGCCAAGTTTCGAGTGAAAACAAATCCCACAGGTGGATGCCAATAAAATGGAAACTCGATTCAACCTGCTGACTAGAGGGATTATCGACGAAAATACACAAGATACAAGGGGATAAGATATAGGAGACGTGAGGGACAAAGGGGATAGTGGAAATTGTGAGCCGTCTTCGATTACGAGGTATGCCATCTGCAAGGCGAATATAGAACCGTGACACTCGTTATAACGACACCTCAGATTTTGATCACTCGTTATAATGGAAGTAACTCCCTATCCTTTTTGCTGTGACACAGACAACGTCCAATGAATCACTCGCTATAACGCAACTCTTGGTATATGCCGTACTCATTATAACGGACTTCTACTGTACATATGCTGTTATTATTTCGAGGCAAACCTTAGTGTGGTGACTAGCATTTTACTGTAGCATCATATAGTGCACTGATTTTAAATGAGTGTGTTTCGTTGTTGGTTAATTTAAAAAAATTACTTTCTAAGGCTAAAGTTCAGCCTTTTGATTACTTTACATATTATCTTATAAGTTAATATTCCTGGAAACCTGCTTCAGGTTTCTTTCTTTCAACGCTAATATAAATGTTTACAAATTAAAATTAAATTGATTAAATTATTTTGTTAATCACAGGGACATTATCAAAATAGCTCTGCAGTTAAGGAATGATTTGCTTTAAATTTGTCAAAAGTTTTGCTCAATTTCCTCCATCTTGAAAGTAATTTGGTATTATATTTTTCAGCCTGTGAATAATTCTTTTATGCACTATTTTTGTGTCTCTCTTCTTGAATACATTTTTCAGGCCCCCGCTGTGAACATTGCATTGGCATGACATGTATGAACAAAGGGGTATGTCAGAAGGTATTTGAAGATTCTGCAGCAAATATGAAATGTGTATGTCCTCCTGGATATCAAGGAGCCAGGTGTGAAAAGTCAGAATGTGATGGATTTTGCTCTCAGGTAATGATTTATATATTTCAATATTATATATGTAAGTAAAGTATGCAGTTGTGTGTCTTGGTTAAAAATGTAAAAGATATTATAATTCTGAATGAATCTTAACACGAATGTACCAACAGTCTGGGAGCGGTATATAACACAACATGTGTATCTATTATAATCATAATATAATATGATACAAATAATATTAAATTTAGAATTAACTTTAATATTAGATAATAGAAGAGTGTATGAAAATTTTCCTCAGTAGAATTTTCATGGATATAAATTAACACACGTGATACACTCGAAATTCACACATGTGATATGACACGATTCCAATTCTTGTAAATATAAATACAGTAGAAGTCCGTTATAACGAGAGCTGACAAAAATCGGAAAAGTACTCGTTATAATGCGATGCTCGTTATAGCCGATTTCTAACAGTAAGTTTAACTAAGCCCATCTTCTTGAATCCAAGGGCAGCGAATGTGTCCGAATGGAACTGTAGGGTTTTTAATTCCTACGCAAATGCTTCAGAATGCGTAAAAGAGTACGTTCGCGTCAAAAATATTATTATATCCTCTAACATAAAATGTGGATCATTATCGCTAAATACTCGTCGAAAGTAATACTATATCATAAGATAATTGTATTAGCTAGGATTTGGTGATTTAGCTTAATAATTAAACATGGCTTTTCAGTAGTGTAAGTAGTTACGAGAGTCATGCTCGTTAGACACGAGTTTTTCTCCGGTGCCGGCAATTCTTCAACGCAGCTGGTGCGAGCAGAATTCCTTCTCCTCTACTCTCATATATCGTCTTCCCCCAGCTCCCATCTTTCCTCTCTTGTCCTCCAGGCACAAACAGAAACCTCACTGTTCAACTCCCACGGTTCAAAGGCATCTCACTCTCTCTTACGCCTCTCACTTCCGATATTTTAACCCTCATCCAGGCGCGCCGCACACCTCCAGGCAAAAATTGCACACGCTTTTATGAATGTGACGGTAAACTACCGTCCACACGCCCGGACGAAGGTCAATCGAGGGAACCAAGAAAAAATGTTTTTCTTTTAATGGTGCTAAGTTTTAGGGAAAAATAATCGGATAAACTATGTAAGAACGAAAAGAATTTTATTTGAAACATTGTAACAAAGCAATATCAAAATTGATGGCCACTTGCAGGTACGTACTTGCATCCTTCAGTTTATTTTTAGTCCAAAGATATCATCGTTCCAGTCAATTCGCATTACATTGAAAGTAAGAATAAATTAACCGTAACAGAAGTTAGAAGAACTTTACAATAATTAATAAACATATATTGGTGTAAAAACTTGATTTCTCGGTCTCACTCTACGTAAAAAAGCATTTACTTAATAAATGAATCTATTCTTATCTGTTTAAAGTTATTCTTACAGTGTTTGGTGACGAAATCTTCTACACGCTTTAAATTCATTAAATCGTCCACCGAGGCTACGTTTTTAGCTAAACAAAAAGATTTAAGAACCCCTAATGCTTGCGAGAAGGACTCGCTACTAAGGATTTTAAAAACCACGAGCGCCGCAAAGGCGCAGAGAATCCTTATGAGGGTTAAACGAATCTTCTTCCATACTCTTGATATCCGACGATTCGCTGCTGTCATTCTTTTGCTGCTCTACTAATTGATCGTCAGTCAGCAAACCACAAACAGGAGTTTCCGCGTCTACTGCACCGAAATCATCAAAGGAGCAGTTTATGTCCAATAAGCTGGACACAGTTCTCCAGCTTTGGGGCACTAACTCCGAATGCAGCTCAGCAGATCCATCCACAGAATCATTTTCTGTATGTATTAGATTAAAATTTATTTTCCCCCAGGCCAATGCAAACCCATGGATTGCCTCCAGGACAAATGGTGCCTTATAGCTCGAATAATGCCCTGATCTAATGGCTGCAACACACTTGTGCAGTTAGGGGGAAAGAACACAAGCTCTATGTTCGTCAATTTAATGATGGGGTGGGCCGGACAGCGATCCACGAATAGCGCAATTTTTCTATTTCTCCCTCCAACTTTGGCATCGAAAGACTTAAGCCCTTGCGTTAAAATTTGTCCTGTCATCCATGCTTTGGCGTTGGACTCGTAAGTACAGGGAATATTTCGCTGGCCACAAAAGGCTCGGAGACGCACGGATTTTCCAATAATTAATGGTTTTAGTTTATCAAATCCAGTCATGTTTGTGCAGAGGAGAACTGTAAGCCTCTTCTTACTCCTTTTTCCACCTTTGCAGCAGTCGCCCTTAACAGCCTAAGTTTTTTTCCGGCAGTAAATTGTAAAACAGTGCTGTCTCATCCGCAATGTATATGTCCTAATTATCTCGAGATAAAAAACTGTTTTTCACACTAAATACAAGGCCTATCTTACAATTTATAGCATTTAAACGATAATTTGCTTTTTGCATCACTTACCTTTTCTTCGTATCTTTCGAGGATCGACTTGAGAATTGGAAGCCAATCATGTACCGCTTGCTCATATACTTCACTGGATTCACCGCTAATTATGTGGAGTGATATTCCTCTTCTTCCTCTAAATCGGTTCAGCCAACCATCTTTGCAACGGAAATTGTCTAGTTTCAAGCGAAGGGCAAGCTCTTCAGTTTTCTCTTTTATCATTGTTCCGCTGATTGGAATTCCTAGAGATCGCTGCTGGGTGAACCATTCAAATAGAATGGACTCCAACTCCGTATTATCCGCTAATCGTAGTTTTTTACACCCTCCTGGAGTGTTTTGCATCATGAATGCAGACTTTATTTTTTCTTTGTTCTTCAAAATCGTAAATAGAGTCGACGATGACAGGCCATACCGTCTGCCGATTTACTCGCGGTTTCTCTTTCGCATAATTTCAAATTTCTTTGCTAAATCTAAAGCCTTTCTTTTACTCTCCATCACCGAACAGTCACACTAGAAACTCAGTTATTGGAAAGCTCTGTACGGTCTCACGTCTAATGATCAACTGATGGAAGAGCGACGACCATCATGTGGAAAGGCACCCCTAATTTCATATCAAATTTCTTTCTCTAGATATTTTTCATTCACACGCTTCATAACTAATGAAAGTGACGGGAGGGAGAGATTACCCTGGAAATCCGCAACAGCGCTGCTTATATCTCTTATACTCCCTCCAATTAGACGATTTGGTGCCAAGTTTCGAATGAAAACAAATCTCACAGGTGGATTCCAATAAAATGGTTACTCGATTCAAACTGCTGACTAGAGGGATCATCGCCAAGAAGAAACAAGGTACAAGGGGATAAGATATTGAAGACGAGAGGGACAAGGGAGATAGTGAAACTCGTGAAACGTCTTCGATTATGAGATAAGCTACCTGCAAGGCGAATATAGGACCGTGACACTCGTTATAACGATACCTCAGATTTCGATCACTCGTTATAATGGACGTAACTCCCTATCCTTTTTGCTGTGAGACAGACAACGTCCAATGAATCACTCGCTATAACGCAACTCTCGTTATATGCCGTACTCGTTATAACGGACTTCTACTGTAATTACTAATGTATGCTTCAATATAACTGTTATGGTCATGTTCTCCTGTTAGAGTTTTCAATCTGACTTGGAGCTGCCTCAGTGGCTCAATTCTCTAAATCTTTCGAAACACATGGGATTAGCATTGCTGGAATTCCACAAAACAGAAATATTATGAATGAGATGAAACTCCCGGTATTTATGCACTGCTGTAACTTTTTGTAAATACAATCGTTTGTCAAACTTCTATCAAAAAGATCAATGTTGCTGAGTTACATACTTCACTGACTTACATGACTACGCATTCTTCAGTTTGTGGAATATTCGTACAATAAACATATAATATACGTATATCATTTCAGATAAAAGTCAGGTATGAGGGTATAATTTATATATACTTTTGGTATAATTTCTGAGGTCTTTATCACCCAAAAAGGTATCTATAATATATAGATGCTTCTCTGGATTCATTCATCTATTCATATACATAGATAGATATGATACTAATTCACAGGCTAAACCACAAGTGTCATTGACTTGAAATTTTTACAAAATATTGGCCATAACGTGTAACTGCCAGAAAAATTGCGATTTTGAACCTCGGTGTCATGGGTTTGATTCCAGAAGACCCCAAAGTCCCAATTTTTCCCATTTAAAAGCATTACTTTGATTTTCAGGAATAAAAAAAAATACTTTCCGGACAGGTAGAGAATTAAAACTTAAGGAGCCTATATATATGGTTATGATCTAGCAAAAACATAAATGACCCTCACGGAAAATATCCTGGGTTCGATGCTAGGACGATACAAAAATATGTCATTTAAAATACATTGAGGTAGTTTTTCATTATTGTTTTTGATACAATTATCGAAATGATAGGAAGTTCTTGCTTAGCTAAAAGATGTATAATAAAAATTCGTTTTAGAAAAAAATTTAGATAAGACCATACTGTTCTTGGGTTTGATGCCAGAACACATTAAAATTTCTCTCATAAGGAATATAAGGGAAAAGTAGGACGTCGTTCAAGGCAGTTGCACCCAATATTTCTGCTTGAATTTTCACTCATAGTTAAAGGTGGTATCACCTCATCCTAAATTGGTTCGATGCCAGAAGGCACCAAAATCCTGATTTTTCTCATTAAAAAGTATTGCTTTCATTTTCGAGAATTTATAAAAGATACTTCCCGGAGAGGTAGAGAATCAAATCTCAAGGAGCCTATAGATATGATTATGATCTATTGAAAACATTAATGACTTTTACAGAAAATGTCGTGGGTTCAATACTAGGACGATGCAAAAATCTCCCTATTAAAATACATTGGGGTAGTTATTCATAATTTTTTTTGATGCACTTATGGAATTGATAGGAAGTTCTTGCTTAGCTAAAAAATGTAAATTAATGCTTGGTTTAAGAAAAAAATTTGGATAAGACCATAGTGTTCCCGGGTTTGATGCCAGAGCACATTAAAATTTATCACCTAAGGATTATATGTGAAAAGTAGGACGTCGTTTGAGTCAGTTGCAGCCAATATTTCTGCTTGAATTTTCACATGTAGTTAGAGATGGTGATCATCTATTGTGCTGCATAGAAAGTATCGCCAGGAAGACCCGGATTTTATCCCGTACAGAAAATATATCTCCCATTTAAAACATATTGGTTGAATTTTCATAATTCTTTCGGAGTTTTTACCTTGAAGACAGATAATTGACACTTTGCATGTGTATGTATATTTATGGTTTGCTATTGCTATGCTATGCAAGCAGCATTTTACTCATATGTATATATATATATATATATATATATATATACAGTAAAACTGTGATAACACGTACTTGCTTAACAAGAACCTCTCGATAACGGGGACAATATCATGGTCCCAGCAGGAATGTATAGTGTCGTATGGGGTTTTGTTCGTTTAACACGAATTTCGTTTATGACAAAATTCAAACAGTTTCCTCCATCCCTTGAATCATATAGTTCGCTTAAGGGGAACTGCCTGGCAGAAATAGATTCATGGCTGAGAGAATAATAGCGATATAACAAAACGATAACCCAAAACAATGTAAGGCTACAATTCAATGTAAGACACCAAAGCAATTGCAAGGAACCTAATGAGATAGTGAGACTGGTAGGCAAGGAGTGAGTCAGGGAGCAAGTTTGGAAGAATTTTCTTAGTCTTCTCGTGTCAAAGTATTGGAATGGTTTAATCCCGTCCGAGCAGCAGACGTGCCTATTAGTGCACCCGTTATACAGCAAAAGGCATTGTCAATTGTATCCAGCTTGGGAATAAACGACTTTAAGTGCTGTGTATATATAAGGTCCACAAGCAACAGGCACAAATTGAGAAAAGGCAGAAGCAGGACAGAAGTAACCGAATTGAAATAATACTAGCCCGGAGAACATGTTAGACAATGACATAGAAAGAGTACCGCTAGGTGACGAACAGTGCACAAAATGGCTCAGACAACCTACCAAGTTTATTATGTTTTCATTTATGAAGGAAAAATGATTGTTTTCCTTGTCATTTTCATAACGTAAAGGAAAATAAAGCATGAGAAATGTACACGGGAATCAACTTTCTCACAACGTTTGCAATCGATTTATTTTTCATCTTTTGAAATGTTATACTGAAATCCTAAAAATATGACAATATTGGAAATACTTAGATTTACGATATCCACTTGAAATACCTATGAAACATTTACACATATCTATAAAATTATAATTATTTTTTTAGAGAACAGATAATATGCAATAACAAGTATAAAAAAATTAATAAGTAATTAAAATTTCATATTTTAATTTGCCATGTGATGTAAACGTTTTAAACAATAACAAAGTTGTGTCAACATCTACACTGTATACATATATACACTGACCATCATACCACAACCTTTAAAGTTACGAATATTGAAATATATACATAATTATTGAAATACTCAAACTGCTTAATAATTATTTGACAGTAAAGGCAATACCAAACATTAAAGTAAAATTAATATTTTATGCTTAAGAAGCCACAAACAATTGTTTCTGGCTGCATGAAAAACATCTTTAAAATTCTCATAAAAACGGCTGTGACACGTCTCTGAGATGTCTCAGAGTGATATTGTGCCAGGAATGTCTCCAGAGATGACACTGAGACATTTCTGAGAGATGTTATGTCATGTGGGTACACATTTAGAAGTGACATACACTCCTATAGCACTAGAAGTGGTTATAAAGTTGATGCACCAGCCTGAAGGCTACAAAAAACATAAGAAAATCACCACATAATGAGCATAAAGCTTTTCAACAAGTTACCTAAGCAGATACTAAAGGAAACTGATAGGAACTTGAAGGCATTTTTATCCTCATGGTTGAAAAAAAAATCCTTTTTACTCGGTTAACGAATTTTTGAATATGAAAATAATAACATAAGTTTTAACTTTAATTTTTTATGATTACTATGCTCTCGAGATCTACAGCTGTACTATGTGCTCTCTGACTTTTGTTTTTATGTATTTTATTATATTTCCTTTGTGATATTTTTTCCTGTCTATGGAAACATGTCACTCTTGACCTAACATTAGTGACCAATTGTATTTTTGATAATGTATGACGATTCCTATTTTTGTTACACAGATCCCGTGTACTGAATAAAATCTATCTATCTATCTATAATGGATGTAACTTCCTATCCTCCTTGCCTTGAGACAGATAACAGCAAGAAATGTACTCTTTATAACGCAACTCTCATTGTATGCCATACTCGTCATAATGAACTTCTGAAGAATTAAAGTCTATTATCTTTATACTCAGTTAAGGAGACATCAGTAGCTATGCTTTGCTCGGTGGAGAATGGGGAAGTTTGTACTCATAGCCTAAAATTTTCATTTTGAAGTGCTCAATGTGGCTATTTCATCTTTTCTTAAACATAAACTGACTTGGGTATTGCCTTTTTTATTTGCATTATTCATAAATATCGATAAAAATGAGCCATAGCCTGCAAAATGTTTGCATATTAGGATTCTGCAATCCACTATTTCATTTTATTATTTTAATACTTCATGCAGAAAAGAGATGGTGTGCCAAGTTTGTTGTTTTCTAGAGAATATCTGTCTGGTTTCTACTAATTTTTGTTGGTGAGAAAAATTTCTCAGTTGGTGGAATTTGATTCCAGTGAAATTTGCAATTCTGTCTTACATCACTTCATGTCTTGTCATCGCTCAAGTAATTCCATTCGAAGGAAGTGCCAAATATTCAGAACTGTTTTTTGTTCACATAAAAAGAGTCACAGAATTGAGATCCAATACATTATAACAAAATAACTCTTTAATGTAACTCATCCAAATATCATCCATTTCCAGGGAAACTGTACTATTGGAAGCGATGGACCAGTATGTCAATGCCCTCCTGGATTCACAGGAAAACGCTGTGAACCCCTTCTTTGTAGAGGACATTGCCAAAATCAAGGTCAGCACTTAGTTCATCAATTTTAATCGTAAGAATATTAGAGAATTATGCAGGGAGCAGGTATTTTTTATGACATTAATGTCCAGTCTGCTAACAAAAGGTTTGCCAACCCCTGGATTCAAGCATCACCATATTGAATTGGTTTCTCCCAAAGCCCAAACTAACGTACATCATATTGTGCTGTTAAATTTAGTCAGATTTTATTTTGTTTCTGCTGGCCATCACATATAAGTAAATTAACATTTTGCAGTCCAGTAATTTAAATTATAATCTTACACTGTTATGCACTCAAGGTTTAAAATCTCCAAAGGCTGTGTTTGTTGGCATTCCTCGACTCCTTCACCATCATAGAAAATGGGAAAGCCATGGCCTTCCTATTTTCTCATGCTGATCGATTATCGATCTTTTAAGAACTCCCAATTTACATTTCAATAGCGATGATATCATCTTCAGGGGTAATAAGTACAACATGCTTTAGTATGAAGTATTATAGCATAATATATAAAATATTAACTCTGTTGACCTCTTTCAGTACATGTTTCACAGTATAATGAATTTATCAGGCTAGCATAGCCCTGGTTGTTTACGCGAAATTTATGTAAATATGACATTAAATATGCATAAAGAATCCCCTTAAGAGTATTTCTGTATATCGAAACATTATCTAATTGTGGAAGAAATAATTTCAAAAACCCTCAAATAAAGGGAGAATCATTTAGCAAATGTTTTAGAGGACCATCTACTGGTTGTACTGGAAAATAAAACAGGGCTTCAATTTTCTGTCTTTCTGAGTGAATCATACCACTCGGTATCATTTTTATCCTTCCATGATTCACATGCCTTGCAATAGCTACACTTTACCAAAATGTCTAATACTTTGCCGTGGCCAATGATGGTCGACACTCCCTGTCGGGAATGGGATGCCTGTTTTCTCCATGTGCCGTCTCCTGAAACAGTGAGTGCTCTTGTATCTCTAAATCTTCCCAAGAGTTTGCATCCGTCGTTTTTATTTTCTCTTCTTGCATGCTTCAGGAAAACACACTTTTGCAAATCGCATCCGAATCACTTGCTATGCTATTCACAATAAAATCATACAAGGTCTGCAAAATCTGCCAATGCAAATCCATAATTCCACCGAATCTTGTTGCTCCAACTAATTCGATCCCCAAAAGTCGCATAGCAAAAATATATCTTCGATTTATTTCGTAAGTGCTCCCTACGTACAGGCAAGATGGGATGTTAACAGGTAGGCATGAATTACAGCAAAGTCACCTTTACAGTGCAAAGTCACCTTAACCCTTTCCTTATTTGTTTATCCTTAGGGGGGTTTCTCCTCACACCTCTTTGTGTTGCCGGTGCCTCGATGAGGCCATGGTTGTAGACGATACTGCTTAGTTGGACGTAACTACACTTGCCCTTGCGCACAAAGTCCCCTAAACGGCTTGTTAAAATGTTCTGGCCGGGTAGCCAAGATGGTTAAGGCAGTCTCCCGGTTAGAGGAAGATCCTGGGTTTGATTTTCGGCCCTGTCAGACTTTTTTCAAGTCCGTTTTTCCTTGATTATATCGATTGTTTATCTCATTGTGTGCAATCCACTTTTAAGTTCCTGTGGTCCTTTGGAATATATATTCACAGGTTAGATGGAAGAGGAGACTTTTTAGTCTCAATCTCGCCTAATAAAGACCCTAATAATAATATCGATGGCTTCCTTGATGGAAAACAATATGCGCATATTTTGGAATATGTTATGCAGCAAAATTTTAACCCTACCATTCAATCATTCTTATCTGTGGAGTGAAAGGTTATGAAAAATTAAGGAAAATGTAGAAAGGTTTTCAATTTGATAAAACTACTTCAAAGGTAATTTAATGACAGAAGATACATTACAAGCAAGTATTGCATTATCATTGAAAACTATCTGTTTCCGTTTATCTTCTTAGTTTTAATTTTACTGATGTTATGTAAATACTGGCCTTTGCTATGAAAAATTCTTATTACAAGCGGCTTTAATATGTCTTAAGTATTTACCATTCAGTCATCAGTTTGTTACTGGTCTATTAACTCATGTCAAAATAATTCAGGGTATGCAAATTGTTCATTATTATCAATTATTTTTTTATTATTATTAATAATGTTAAATTTTAATAATGCCCTTTTCATACATATGAAACTTATAAAATTATTTTAGGAAGTCATATGCCCATTCCAAATTTATCGTAGGAAATATAGCCAAGAAAAAATAATGAAAATCATCCTGATACCAACTATTACTTAAAACGCACAAATCAGAATCAGATAATGAGTGCTATTAGAATTATATTCTTGAAGAATCGTTTTTTTCGGCCCACCCTTCTATCCACCCCTTTTTTCTGTGCGTATCCTTGAGCTGCGATAGTTTTAAACTGTAGGTTGTCGGGACCTCTCAAGGAGCAAGTGCAGCGTGCAAAGGAGCCCTAATGCTTTTTAAGGTGGAGCTGCGGTGTTGCAAGATATGCGGCAGAACCCTTTTCTAGAATTATGTATCCCTAACCTTATTCTTCACACAAAACATAAAATTTGAGATAATTTTGTGTATTATTGTACACAACTTATGTGAATTATTCTTCCACCAAACTAAGCATATTCTTATTTTCTTTAAGTAACATTTATTATGCTACCACAGATTGAATGCTTAATTTATCACGAGAAAAAATATAAACCGAGGTATCAAAAAAATGGCACTTTTCCCAAGATTCTTCATTATCGTGATACATAAAAGTCAATTGCAAGGAAATGGTACAACTTACAACAATGCAATTTCATCGACATCTTTTTCAAAATTTCTCAGCAACACTTACAATCACTGCTCTCTAAGAGAAATTTAGAAAGAAAGCAGTCCCTTCGAGGAGTAACATTGTTTCATCAATGAAAATGATGCAATCATAACCTAATGAGATGGAAAAAAATTCTATTTTTCTGAAATTTAAAAACTTGAGTGTGATATCCTAAAACAACCTGAATTCTAACATTTGCAAAACTCTCTAAGTCATCATAAACATGTTTATCTGGAGATGCAATGCCTGATTGCATGGTGGAGGCATCTTCTCTTTAATTTGTTTTAGAAGGGATGAGAATATTTTTCGTTCAGTTTGGAGAGTAGCCATTTACAAATTGCTCATTTGAGTCAATTTCAAACGGATATTTCAGTTTAATTTATCACAAAATGTAAATAAACGATACCACTGCCACAGTTCATTGCCTCATAAGGCCGGAGGAGTGTTAATGGAGGTCGGAGGTGATGTATAGCCCAGGTTCAACCATGCTAAGAAGGTTTCAACTATATATCCGGCCAAATAATGAAAGTGGCATTCACCGACTGGCGGTAGGAATGCCTAGTGAATTATTGTCTAACCCACGCAAATACAAGTACAATTTTCATGATGAGCTTCTTTAATGGAAATTTATCTGGAGGTAAAAGCACCACCCATTCGGATGTCCGGGAGGTGGCATTAAAGAGGTCGATCATGAAGAAAAGAATTACTACCCTGCAATTCACAACCTACAACTGCCGCAGCTTGAAGAGTGAAGAACGATTGTTGGAACTACTCAATGAAGCAGAGAAGATAAAATAGGATGTCATCGGCACCAGCAAAGTTAGAAGAAAATCAGAAGAGCTACTTACACTTAAGGAAGGACATTTATTCTTTTACAGGGGTACCAAGGATGGAAGAAATGGAGGCGTTGGATTCTTGATCAACAAGAGATGGAAGGATAATGTGGTAAAAATCGAAGTTGTATCAGATAGAATTTGTAAACGCATATTAAAGCTCAATAAGTGTTACTCAGTACAGGTCATCCAAGTCCATGCACCGACAGTGGCAAGCAGCAAAGAGGAAATTGAAAACTTCTATCAAACTCTGGGCACTGAACATGACAAGGAGGCTTCTATAAAGTCGTTATGGGAGATTTTAATGGTCGTGTAGGTCAGTGGGAATCTGATGACACCGTTGCAGGACAATACGGACTGGACCAGAGAAATGAGGAAGGTTCAGTAATTGTCTAAAAATGGGATGATTCCCAAGGAATGGAACCATGCAAGGATTGTCCTTCAGCACAAGGAAGGAAGCAAAGAAGACTTGAAGAACTATTGCCCCATTAGCCTCCTTCCAGTTGTCTATAAAACATTCATGAGGATAATAGCTGAACGTCTTAAGATGACCATGTCTTCAGCCCAGCATAGAGAACAAGCAGGGTTCCGGAAAGGCTTTAGCACTATGGACCACATCCACACACTACAGGAAATTATTAACAGAACGAATGAGTATGAGATGCCACTCGTCCTCTGCTTTGTGGATTACGAACAGGCCTTCGACTTGGTAAGTACCTCCTCCACTCTGAAAGCTCTGAATAATCAAGGGATGGATTCTGAGTACATCCCTCTCTTGCGCAGTGTCTATGAGAATGCCCCAGCTTCTGAAATGCTTCATGAAGAGACTCATGAATTCAAGATTGAGAAGGAAGCTCAACAAGGTGACGGTCTGTCTCCTATTTTGTTCACAGCCATTTTAGAAGAAGTTTTTAAAACCCTTGATTGGGAAGAGAAGGGCTTAAGAGTAAATGGGGAGTACATCAGTCACCTCCATTTTGCAGATGATATAGTTCTCCTTGCAGCCAACGCAGAAGATCTAACTTCAAGACTTGTTGAATTAGACGCAGCGGGACAGAAGATAGGACTCAGGATAAAGCTAACAAAAACAAAGGTAATGTATAATTCTTTTGCAGTGCAAGAACCAGTGAAATTTCAAGAAAAACCTCTTGATGTTTGCTTGGAATACACATACCTGGGACAGCTTGTAACAATAGGAGAGAAAAACAGGATTAATGAAGTAAACAGAAGAATGAAACTTGGTAGGAACTCACACATTCTGAAGTCAAGAATGCCAATGGTTTTGAAGAGTAAGGTCTTCAACCAATGCATTTTACTTGTCCTGACCTATGGTAGTGAAACTTGGGTGTTAAATGCTGCAATAACTGAGCAACTTTAGACAGTGCAAAGCAACATGGAGCGCTTTATGTTGGGAATCACAACTAGAGACAGGAAACACAACACTTGGGTTAGAATGATGATTAGAGTTACAGGCATCATAGATAAGGTAGAATCACTAAAATGGAGGTAGGCCGGCCATGTTGCGAGAAGAAACGACATCCGTTGGACATGCAGTTCTCAACTGGATACCAAGAGATGAGAAGAGATGGAGAAGAAGACCTATGGACTTGTGGAATAGAGACATCATCAAGTATTTAGGTGTAACGTGACAACGTGAAGCTCAGGACAGAGAAAATTGGAAAGTACTTGGGGAGGCCTACATCCTACCTCGAATTGAAAATGGCTGATGATATTTATTTATTTATATTAAAAGATCAAGTAGAGCTTTCAATTTAACATAATCTAAATCTTGAATCTCAAGCCTACTGCTTCTGTTATACTTTTCTCTTGATTTCTGAAGTTTGACATTTGTCATTTATTCTGAAAAACAAGCAACCAAAAATGTATTGGTTGAACTTCCTTACCTTTAGGTATTGCAGAATCAGGGTGGCCACAGGACCTTGAAACCTTGAAAAAACCTTGAATTTTTTCTGACCATGAAAAACCGTGAAAACGCCTTGATTTTTTTGCAAAACCTTGCAAAATCCTGATCCAACTCGTTATCCTGGTTCAATCTGAAGTAAACCACTCATTCAAATTCTGGACCAAAGGTAAATTGGAAGGTTTTGAGTGACTTGAATGACGAGTTGCAAGGGCCCTATGGTACAATGCTCATATCTATTACTTAAAGAAACATGAAGAAAATGTAAAAAACTCAAGAAACTTGAAATTAGAGAGTTAGAAGAGAGAAAGGCTGAACATCTTTCAGAATTAGCAAGACTGACTGAAGAAATTGAGAAGAAAGTAAGACAATAATTTGTAGGAGCTAATATTCCACAAATGTAATGTAGTCCATGTAATGAATGCAAATGTTACTGTCTCTTAATATTTTATTACTGAAAAATAATGAATTCTGTTGTACCTTTTTTGACGTTGAAAAATCCTCGACCTGACTTGGAAAAACCTTGAAATGACCTTGATTTTTTAACATCCCATTCTGCATCCACCCTGAGAATGCTCCAAACCAGTTTTTTCCAAAGTAATGTTCTGCAGAAGAGTTCGAACGCTACTTTTTGACTCTCTAGAGCTCCACTTATAGATATTTTTCCTAAAATTATATCTATCTTTCTTGGAAAACAGTTTCATTGAAACGCTTTCTTTCTCATCTGAATCATACTCTTCATTCTTGCCAGAATCCGTATTATGATCGCATACAATAACATTATTGTCTTCTATTTATTCAGGAAAATGTTTACATTTTGCATCCACCACAGGAAGAAATTTACCTGAGTAATGATATTGATGATCACAAGGAAATTATATTAGCTCTAGAAAGACAACGTTATTTAAGAACATGATTTTTTCCTCTGTACTAGAGTATATGATGAGACATCACTTATAAGGAGAAAATAAATTCACCAAATAAAGAGTTCTATAATAATAATGATAATAATCAGTTAGCAGATCTGATTTTCCTAGGCAATAGGTTTTTCTGGAAGAATGGAGAATTGTAATTAAACTTACGACAATGAAATCTTTTAGAAGTAATCAACATTCTGAAAAAAATTGTAATTTACCTTATTCGTATCCCAAAAGATCTCAGTCACTTGGCGACTGGATGGAATAAAACTAAAGAAGAAAGAAGTTATGAAAAAGTCAAAAAAATGTTTTCTTTAATATCTGGTCATAACTGTATGCTCAACCATTTGCCTCTGGTTTGGATCACTCATCCCTTTCCGGTAAAACCCTTTTCCATAATCCGTTGAAAAAATGAAAGTTCAGTCAACCCAGGCACAAATGAATGGTGGCAAGAAAGAGAGATTGATATTTTGAGTGCCACTTTCATCACATCTGGGGTAAGCTAACTTACTCTGGGGATCCACAGCAAAATATAAAGAAAAAATGCAGTTCCATGTTTTTTAATTTGTATAAGTTTTAACATTTCTGAAAAGAGTTTTTATTGTTGGAGTTGACATTATGAACTAACCAAAGCATTCAGAACATTTTAGGGCTACCTCAACATTAGCATACTATCATAAAATCCACATATTTTTTCCAATTCATGGCTTTCATATAGAAAAAACAAAGAAGTGCTAACGAGATAAACAATTATAACAAATAAAGTTGAATTTTGTTCACCACTGTGCAAACTGAAGGTTTGCAAATTAGGTCTCAGAGACCACTCTTGAAATTTAATTGGAATTTAGAGAAATACAAGCAAGATAAAAGAAATGTCAAGGAAGCTGTATTCTATGTAAGAGTTTCTAAGAAGCTATCATAAAATACAGATTAAAAATAATCAAATAATTTAATTAATCACAGCTAAAATCTGCTGCGGTCTCTTAGATCAAATGTCACTGGTTTAAATGATAAGGATTCCATACACCAGTGCAAATCACTAAAGTGGTTACTGAGAGCAAAATTCGCTTGAAAATCAATACCAGAAGTAAGAACTGTGGTCGCTAGCACCTTACTTTTGCAAGAGTTGATTATCCAGCTAGTCTTTACAAGGAAATCCAGAATGGAACAAATAAAACTAAGTTTTGTAGTTTCCTTTGGGTTGATTTCAACTTCATTTACGGCAATATTTGAACAAGGAAGACACCGTAATGAAGATATCACAATAACAATTCATTGAGCAGAAAATGAATGAAAGGTTGTAGTTTTTGCTTGTGAAAATTTTCAAAACTGCTATTACTCTCTACAAATCAGATATAAAATTCTGGTTTTATCTTCATTTGCTCTTTGTATCATTTCTGCACATATTTCAAACTATGCATTTTCAAGAAAACAAAACTTATTAAAAATTATTTAATTGGAACATAACCTGAAAAAAATTTATTGTACAGCCCAATTGATGTCGCATTAATTGTTTTTATTTATTTGGTAACAAAAAACTTGTTGCAAGTTAAATTAATATAAATGTTGGATTTTCATTCACAGTTTGTTTTTGGATGATAATTCGAACAGAACTATGATTTTTGATTTTTTTATCCAACATAATTTGTAGTGATGTAACCTCCAATCGACTATGGACCCGAATTGAGAAATGCTGTGATGCTTGAATAATCTCTGTTATCTCTTTCTTTGGTGATTCACTCATTTCAATAATGAAAGAAAGGTACTGCTCGAGCCGCAGAGCACCACCTGTTGGGGATCATGAGGACTGAGTCCCCCACACTGAACCTGTTAAATATGACTTAGAAATTAAACTAGTAATTGTTCTGAAGCGTTAGGAAGCTTTTCAGGAAAAGCATATAATTAAAAATTTTAAAATTGAATGCAAAAGAGAAGGGTTTGATTTACAGTCTTTCCATGTAGTCAAGGAAATATTAATTGAAATTGTGGTAGAACAAATGTCTTAATTTTTAAGTCTAACCTTAAATATCCATTAAAATTTTCTCTGTTAAATTTTTTCCTAGGAACATGTCACTACAGTGCTAAAAAGCTTATCTGTGAGTGTCCTCCTGGTTTTGCTGGAAGGAGATGTGAGGTTCCTGCGTGTCCATGCTCTGAATGCCAAGGTCGCTCTCCTGGTGACTCTGTATCTAATTCAACAAGATGCAGGTGCCCTGCTGAAGGAGTTTGCAAGCATTTAGTTGGGGAGAAATGTCTTTCATTGACATGTATGAATGGTGGAAAGTGTGTTTTAGTCAAGGGAATCGCCAAATGCAGGTATGTGATGCTACAGCATTATTTTGAAAGCAGTAGGTTTTATTGAAGTTTAATAAGGTAGTTAAAAAAAGTGTTAAGATTTTATATATTTTTGAGTATAAGTATGGAGGACCAAAGTGTGTCAGGCAACCTGATGGACCAGTTTAAGTGGTGTTTTGATTTGTACAAATTTTATAATTTGTCTTGGGTATTCTTTTATATTTTTAATACCAGTTTTGATTTTTTACTATTCCTTCAATTAACATTAAAGATAAAGATATTAATGTCTTTACTGTAAAACTTACTATGTAGCATATGTAAGGATGATGAGTATAAAGTAAAGTAATTGGATAGAATTTTGAGATTAAAAGTCACTCATACTGCTCAAAAGGGGTTACAAAAAGAAAAGTTAGAATTTCAACAGTTATAATAATAAAAAAACAGTTTTTCCTTTTCTAAAAATATTTTTTAAACTCTTAAGCTTGTGTTGCATTAAATAATATTAGGGTACATGACATTAATTAGCCAGGGTTGAGTATAGTCAACATAGCTCTGCATACTTGTGTAGAATGGAATCAAAAGCCTTAGAATTATTGAATAGAATAGAATTATGGACTGATGCGATGATTGGTAATTAGAGCTTAATGTAGAAAAGTGTTCAGTAGTTAAATTCTTTGAAAGAAAATCCATAATAAATAATTATTCTTACAGCCTCTGTGGGATAAAACTAATGACTTTAGAATCGGTGAAGTATCTTGGAGTAACTCTCATGAATAATCTATCATGGAGTACCCACATCCAAAATATAAATGGAAAAGCACTTAAGAAACTCGGCTTCATTAAAAGCATAGTTGGTAAGAGTGAAGAAAAAGTATGTGAGCGATGTTACTTAGCGTTAGTTAGGCCTCACCTTGAGTATGTATGAAGTGTATGGGACCCCGCCGAGAAATGTCATATTTGGGATTTAGAAAAAGTTCAATGAAAGGTAATACGTTTTGTAAAGAAGTACTATGATAAAACAGCGACTGTTACTCAGATGTTACAGGTTGCGGGATAGAAATCATTAGAAGATAGAAGACAAATTCAAAGGATAAATTAATTAAATAAGTTCAGAGAAATTACGTTCTCAGATGATGTAACCGATATATTGCGACCCCCCTGTTATATTGGCCGTTCTGATACTACCAGAAAGATTAGGGAAATAGATGCTAGAACAAATCGTTTCAAAAATTCATTTTTTCCGAGAACTATATGTGAAAGTAACCATTTAGGAAAATAGAGTCAAGATACCAGCACCCCCTGCCACATGCCATAAGGCGGTTTGCAGGGTTCTTACATAGACATAGACTTCAGAAATAATTACTCATCATGGGAATACCTGAGGGCTCAGTTTTGGGTCCTTCTTTATTCCTAATAATTTTGATCCTGTGGATGATCATCCATGCATTCTTACGGATCGCAATGCTATCGCTGGTATCGTCATTCTATTATATTTACTGCTGTGTTTTGTCGTCAATGCCTCATTATATGTGTAAACTTTTGGCATTATTCAAATGTAAGAGAGAGTATTTAAAAGTAAATAAATTTTGTAATTGGTACCAAAACACCTTAACAATATTTTAAATAATCTGATGCGGCCAGCACATGACTTTCTCCATATATAATATGTAAATATTTATCTATGACAGTATTTTCGAACTCTATATTCAATCTAAACATGGAAGATAAGTGATTAATTTATATCATATTATCTTTTACGTCACAAACATTATAAATAATGTTTTCGGGACTTGTTCGATGAAAAACAATGAAATTGGCCTTTTGCCCACAGCGCCCAGAGCGCCCACAAAGTACATAATCAGCAACTTCTGATTTATCAGTATTTCATGAATAACTCCTAAACAATCAGTTTTTACAAAAATATGTTTCATGCAAAAGTTATAGTAAATTACATTTTCTAAAACTTTTATAAATTATCGTATATACCTAAATATCAGATTAATGGAGATATTTTGCAAAAATGGAAATTTGCTTTGAAGAATAAAGCTTGACTTCCGGTGAACTGATTTACTCCAAAAACTAATCATCTCTAATGACACCAACCAAAGTGTTATATATGAAATTTGGTGTTGATACAACAAATAGTTTTCATGTTAGACCTCCCACAAAGTACATAATCAGTTACTTCCAGTTTATCAGTATTTAACGAATAACTCTTAAACAATCAGTGATACAAAAATATGTTTAATAAAATAGCTATAGCAAATTACATTTTATAAAACTTTTATAAATAATACTATAAATATACCTAAATATCATATTTATGGAGAAATGTTTTGCAAAAACGGAAATTTGCTTCGAAGAA
This sequence comes from Sympetrum striolatum, assembly GCA_947579665.1. Taxonomy (NCBI): domain Eukaryota; kingdom Metazoa; phylum Arthropoda; class Insecta; order Odonata; family Libellulidae; genus Sympetrum; species Sympetrum striolatum. The sequence continues at coordinate 7,762,574 of OX388344.1, forward strand.
TAGAGCTTGACCCTGGTTAACTGATTTACTCCAAAAACTAATCTACTCTGACAGCACTTTACCACAGTGCTATATGTGAAGTTTGGTATTGATACGGTTAACAGTTTTTACGTTAGAGCACCCACAAGCACATATATACACACACACACACACACACACACATCATTCCAAAAATGGTCAAATCGTGTACTAGGGACCCCAAAACATCATCCCATCAAAAATCTCGAAGTCAATTTTTTTCGTGAAAACAATACTTTCTTTACATGGAGAAAGTAATAATGCATGCTGCCTCTGCACATATATGTGTCACCACCATCGATGTTTTCCCCCTAGCGAGCGTGGACACCCTGAAAAATGTTGGTCTCCAAGCGAGGAAAAGTTGCGTGCATACAGTCAGAATGCCTCTATGCGCGAGGTGCCCTGTGTTGTGATATCCCATGTGCCTATCAGTAAAATAATGGATAAAACATCGCTGACCAAGAGAAAGAGGAAGTCCCTGAGTTTGGCCACGAAAAGGTCAATTATCAAGGAAGTACATGATCGCAGGCAGACAAAACAGAAATTGCTCGAAAGTATGGCATTTCTTTATCTACATTAGCAACAATTGTCAATTCTAGAGAAAAAATTTTGAGTCACACGACAGCATCGTTAAAAACAAAGTAGGTCTCTTTGTACAGATCATGTACACTCCTGGCCAAAATTATCGCAGCACCTCCCTAGCAATCCATGCAGCTGGTGCTGCGTTAATTTTGGCCAGGACTGTACAATTGCATGCTTATTCATTAAAGTATTGATTGTAAATCCATTCACTTAAAGCACACAATTGGAGACAACTATGATGATGACTTTAATAGTATAATATCTTTAATATGGTGTTTATAAAGTCATTCTTATTAAAATATCATAATAAATTAACTTGAAATCAATTAATGTACACTATGAATCTTAATATGAGATTTTACTGTTGTTCTTTATTTAAGCTGCAGCTGCACATTTATCTAACTCGAGCGTCATGTTCGTAATCCACTCAATGAATAATTCACCTGATAATTCCCTAATGAAGAAGTTATTGTTTACTACTTATTTAATGTTTTTCTATTATATAAACTATTTGAAACTTATTTGAATTCAATTGAAGAATAAATACATTTTTCCAAGTAAATTTTAAGTATTTCTTGAAATCAAGGTATCAGGCTATCTGAAGGAGGTTTTGAGTTATGCTAGCCTGCTTTGCCTTATTGCCTTGCATTCAAGGCATCTGCACCAAGTATGTCAATTTACCTGCTGAACTGCACTGTAGTGTTCACTTCACAGATGATTCTGCTTTGAGCTTTATGTTGTTCATGGAGAGTAGATGGTTTAGCCACTATCATCCTTTTCATTTGAATGTATGAATTAGTTCCCTTCAATGAGCATTCATAGTCCAGTGAAATCATAAATCTGACCTTTTAATAAGTCAAGTATTACTTTATATGTAGTTAGGACCTACACCAGTAGTATGTGACTTATTTTGCAGCTTTTAAAGACCTTTAGCATTGCCTACAAAATATTTTTTAGTTTTTGAGCAATATGTGCTGAAGTATACCTTCTACATTGTTCCTAAATAAGGAAGATGAAATTTGCTAAAATTTCAGTCCAAAATTAGCTCTATAAATCCATATCTAAAAAAAACAGCTATTTGAAATTGGCAATTTTTCCAAAAAGTGAAGAATTGCCTTTTAGTTATGTATTGCGGCAAAAATTGGGGAAAGTACTCACAGGTAGAGGAAAATTTTATTTTCTAAATAAAAGTCAAGTTGGACATGAAAATGAGAAATGATTAGCAAATCTTAAGTATTGCTTTTTATGCTGATAAATTGTACTTATGTATTTTGTAGGTTATGGGTAAAATCAAGTATGACTTTATTATGCTAACTCATATTGCACTGTTTGGGGAAGTGACACAAGTATATTTATGTCACTAAAGAATGAGTCAAGTTTACTGTCTTTTACTGATGTGTCTGCTCTGATTTATGAATCCTAATTTAATTTTTTCTTTTCAATTGTTGATTTTGGCTCACATTGATAATATTTCTCTCTTCGTATTACAGTATGGTTGTTTCATTTCATTCCCTGTACAATTTTTTTAATTCTTAATTCAGTTCATACTTTATTCTTGACTATGAATTATCTCTTAATAATTGTAAAATGTTCTCATTACATTTTAAGTTAAAAGTGTTTCCTTTGGTAGTAAGTAAGATATTTTACAAATTCTTGTATAATTATTAGTATTGGTAATAGAAATACATTGTAATTACTAATTTGGCATGTACATCACCACATTATAACATTTGTAATTATTTCTGAAATGAAGATGTGCTGAGGAATGGGGAGGAGACATCTGTGAGAAACACTTAGGTATGGATGATCCATGCCAAGGTTACTGCCTACACGGGGGAGTATGCACATTGAACTCCTCCTCTCCTGTTTGTGAATGCCTGGCTGGTTGGGCTGGTGCCCACTGTGAAAACAGATCCACATGCAAAGGGTTCTGCTTCAATGGAGCCTCTTGTTCTCTATCTCCTGATCCTAACTTACTTCCACTATGCATGTAAGTATCCTAATTCATAACTATTAGCTATCATATGATGGCCTAAGTGTCAATTCATTTAACAATTTCCTGTCTATTAAGTATTTTTACTACCATTTACTCAAGCCTCAGTAACTTTCATGTCACCAGAGCCATGTTCAAGACTGTGGCAAAAGTAAATGAAGTATACATTTTTCTTTATCCTTTACCAAATGAAAAATTAAAACTATTGCATTCATCAGAATATAGAAGCAGGAACTCAGTCTTCCGTCCATCCTAATTAACGACCTATCGAATGGACCAATGATAATTAATCAACACTCTTGTTATCTTCCTCTTTCCTTATTTCTTACCATCTTTTACTCTCTTCAGCAATCTGCACTATCTCATTGATTCACTACTTCCTCAAGTTTATGTCTGCAATAAAAATCCTTTGTTTTCTTTGAAGAAACAAGGAAATAACATAGTATCTAATAGTAGGAGGAAATCCAGAAGGGAAGAATTTTCATAAATGGATCCTCAGAAATTCAAGATTTATGTATGTTTTAAATACCAAGGAATTACAATTGATCAAAAAAATGATAACGAAGTATAGATTGACACTAGTCTAATGAATGTGAACAGACCTCTTTGACACTTTGAATAGCCATGAGAGTGAGTGATTTGTCTTGATTGATCAAGGGAGCTCTTATATAAAACAATGTTGTAGCTGGATTCCCATCATTTAAAGAACAATTTCCTCACTTTACAATGATAAACATAAGGAATCAAAAGTAATTACCTGCTTAATCTGAGTCTGTTTACAGTAGTAGTATTGCTAAAAGTGCTTCGACTGCTTAGGTTATTTCGCACATTGGCTCCCTCCGGGATTCGAACCCGGGACCGCTTTCACCAAAGGCAAAGGTGCTGTCCACATGACTATCCAGGAGCCTGTCTGTTTACAGTACAGTAAAGTTTATACTATTGATGATTCTGTAATTGCTTTTAAAATGCATATTAAAATGACATCCTAATGTTGAATTTTATAATCCAGGTGGGACCAACTAGTTAACTCAAATTAGCAACTTTTATCAGTAAATCAAAATGAGTTTAATGATTTGGCTATCACAACTCTGTGAGGAAAATATGGATGCATGGATGTTTACCATGAGTTGATAAATTCTCTTCGGATAAATTTTTAACTGTCGTTATCCACATCATCCTCAAATAGTGATAAGGAAGAAACTTCACCAATTAAATACAATAAATGCTGACTTATCTTCTGTAAAGCTGCTTTGGTACAGACAAGGCTGCCTACTCGTAAATGGTGCTTGCGGTTTTGACTAAGAATTTTGCAAAAATCTATGCTCGGCATTTTTCAGAATATTAGGTCGACTTCAACCCTCTGTATAAATTTAATGTGCAGGAATCAAAGTAATTTACTTAATAATAATAGTAATAATGACTGTGCATGGAATTTATTCAGCATTAACTAAGTAAAGTATCAAAGTTCGCACAAACAAAATCCACTTTTGTATTTTTGGCGTGGTTTTTTTATTCTAGCCCACTGTATGAAGTTATGTATATTAGAATAAATGTAAATTAAAATTAAAAAATGCTTGGAAGGTATCAAGATGATATTTAATCGCAAAAAGATAAGTTATCAGAGAAAGAAATGGAAGAAAATAAATTCCCATAAACTCATGATCTATTTAGTAATATAGGTGTATGGCATGGTTAACTCCGATATTCAGTTGCTGTTTTTTTATAAACAAAAGCCCTTTGCGTTAAACGGCCAGACAGGTTGTGGGCACCACATATCATTTCTGTCTAGGGTGATATTCAGGCCATACCTTGGCAACATTATCACTTTACTGTTTAACCGTTGGCTCGTTAAAGAAAAACACTCCTTGGTAAATAAGATTGAAAATATAATTTCATCACAACCTCCGAACCTCTACAAAGAAGATTTTATTATGGGGAATACGTCTGGTATGAAGGTTTTTGCTGCATCTGCACCGCTGGGTTCGGATAAGCAACAGTCATTGATTACAGGGAATTTGATACCCTGATAAGCTGAGGTGAGCTAAATCTTCACATTCCCATAAAGAACCAAATATGACATAGATACGCATCTTGTTAATCTAAACAGAAGCTATAAGAGGGATAAAGTTAAGACATGCCATCACCCTCGTTGTTTACAAAACCTAAGACCAAGCCAACCAAGTTTCTCTACCCCTTCATTGCTGAACCTCTACTCTCCCGGCTAGTACAATCCCAAGTAGTACTGTTGTAGTAAATATAAAAAATCTTTTTACCGAAGCTTGGCAGGCACTGTGCAAGGTTGCTTTGGTTGAGTATCTCAGTAACTAGTCAATATTTATTTATAGAGTGAGACTATAAGACCAAGTTTTCACTCTTTTTCCCAGGAATAGAATCTTGTAATCAGTGATACATGTTTTGTTTTCAATATAAATGCAGTTGGGCTATTTGCTTTAATAAATTATAAAATTTGATATTTACTCAGAAGAGAATTCTTATCGTCACTTCTTTTGTTTCCTTTGTAAGCCTATGTAGCTTTTTTTTACATCCAACCCTGTCATATAATTCTGCGCTGACTCCATTGGCTATGCAGACAATGACAGAATGCGAACAAGTTATTGCGTGAACTAAAGACATAAGGGGTTTTCTGGGGTGTTCTTGACTCAATATTTGTTTAATCTTGGTTAATTTACTCAGTGGTATTGGATAAAATTGACTAAAAAGTGTATGCTAAACTTATTTCATACACTGTGGAGATAAAATAAAATAGTAGTTTAGAGCTGTAAACAGCATGCTAAGGGCATAGAAAAGAATACCTTGCATGGGAAATGAGCAAGGAAAACTATAGTAGTTCTTGAACTGAATATAGTCCTGTAGGAAAATTTGAGTCGGGAGAATTTTTTCAGGAATAGGAGTAGGTGTCCCGCAAAATTTGAAAGTATTTCCTTCCTGATCCCTGCATGTATGCAAAGTTTTATACATTGGGGAAATTAAATGGAGCCTGCCTCAAATCTTTCTACTCTGTACAGTTTAATAATAAGCTTTTATTTCCAAAAGTGAAATCTTGAGTTCAGTTTCTCTGCCATGCATCTACTAACACTTTACTATCCTCTGTCTCTTTGGATTCTCCTACAATCCAATCCATCTAACTCAATATGAACTTTATGTATTCAGTTCTAAATTACCTTTATGGATGTCCATCCCTAAGGTTTATTTTCCCTTGCAGGTCAACTTGTTTGACATCTTTAATTCATTTTTCCACTCCCAGACTTTCACTTGTTAAATGTTCTCCATTTTTTTGTCTTCCCTCTATGCCGAGTTCCCTTCTACCCTCTGTAGATCCTTTTTGTTATCCCAAGGGACATTTATTCACATATCATGCAAAGTAAAACCGCTGCTCCAAATATTTCTAATTACCTTGCTTAATATGGTGTTATTGTTATAATTAAATTTATTTTCTCTTATCTTATATTTTAACGTTAAATTGGTAATAATGTTGTATGTAAAACTGAATAGATAAATAAAGTAAATAAACTAAGCTGGATGTATGAAGTAAGATTTGGAGATCCCTTACTGAGTCAAGGGAACAGTCATTAGATTATTCAATGAGTCTCACTATCAACTGACTCAAATTGCACTTAAATTCTTAGACACAGAATTAATTTTCAAGCATAGCATCACAAATTCTGTGATAAAAATAAACTTTGGACATACAGAGCCAAGAAATTTCATATGCATGAGATTTTTCACTCTCTTAAGATGTAAACGATGTGCTTAGGAAGATTTTAGTTCCCAATAGAACTATCATTATTAGAAAAATAAGTGAGCTGACATATCATGTCAGAAAATGCCTTCAATGCAAGGAAATTTCCTCAAATTGGTATTCATAAATTTGGCTCAAATTTTGCTGTTGAACATCTTTCTTTGCTTTTAAAATCAAAGCTGTTGAGTCCACAGTTGAAGCCCCTCAGCGTCATCATTTTAATTCCACAGAGAGATAATTTCAGTGTTTTGTTTGGTAAAAGTATGCTTAGGACATTTAACAAGAATGAGAAAACTCATATAATTTTGTGCCATAAGGTTAGTCCTCTAGTATAATTACTCTATAGTAGTAATATTGTTAGGAGTGCTTCAATAGCTGAGGCCATATCCAACGTGGGCTACCACCAGGAATCAAACCCAGGACAGCTTTCACAAAATCCAAAGGCTATCCAACTTGGCTATCTTAGAACTCACAGTTGAAACTGTCCATGAGCTTCATAAGTAGTAGATTGGTAAACACTACAAAAATATTTCATTCGTTCATATCATATTTTCAGTTGTGATTTAGGCCGGGTGGCCACCAAATGCAAAGCAGCGCTGAGTTGAGCGGGACCGAGTGACACAGAGCGAAGCGTAGCAAAGTTTAGTATCTGAGGGTCAGTAACTGGAAGAGAAGCTGACCTCAGGGAAGCGATTCGTTTGTAAATAAACAAGATGTGTTTAAGATCTGCCTTTTTTTGCCTTCTGAGAATTTAAGTCTCTGATATTACGGTTAAATCACAGAATTTCCCTAAGAGATGGATTCTGTTATAATAATTACGCTGGCACACTTTTATTAAGATATTATTTACAGCCATTGGACACAAATTTATCTATTTCACTAATAGCATATGTTTCCTAATGCTTGTACAACACTCGAGTACACTTTTAATTTTGTAATGACGGAACTGATAATATAAATATTTCTAAATTGCATATCAATACATGGATAAATTTTTCTGTAACGAGCTTCACAAAATTTAATCACTACTCACGTAAGCATGGCTATCTAAGCATTTGCTTCACTCTTCATCAAACGTCCAACTTTTGCTGACGGGTATTTATCTCGGAGAGGAGTACAAGCCATTTCTTTAAACCTACTTCAAATTGTCGTATTTTTATTCTTTTTAATGGTGCATAAGTGATTATCCAACTGTAATTTATTTTGAAATGCTACAGTTTTTAAGCGGGTGTTCCTCTCCGAGACAATTACCTGCTGATAGCATTTGTTTTTTATTAAAAAAACTGACCTGTATTCAATGATTTAATTTATGAGAAGATTTTTCTCGGCTGTACTGAACCTATCGGATGTCATTTTCACAATTATTGCGTTCAGCTAAGACAAGTGAAAATCTTAAATTAGGACTTAATTAAAGTGTAACGGCATTGGAAGTAATTACTGGTCCGATCAAAATTATCATAGTTTGACAAATGATTACTTTTTGTGAAATGGAATCTGCCATCAATAATTACATCAATAATTACATTAATTAAAGTCAGTTCATATCGATTTAATTACATTTATGTTTCTGAAAGAAAGCTGTAATTGGGAATTAATCACACCTTTCACGCTTGTGAATATAAATCTTTCACAAACTGATATCAATTCAGATACTGCCGAGGAAAGAAGCGAGAGGCTACCCCTCCACCTCTATCGTGTTGAGAGCATTGGAGGGGGAAGCTGACGTCGCTTCAGCACGAACCACGGCAGTTCGGAAGATGAGCCGTGCAAAGCTGAGTGACGTCACAATTCTCAGATCAGCCCCGCTTTGTATCCGGTGGCCATCCGTGCATTCAAATGTATAGTTTCGATTGCCAAAGTGTAGCCTGCTTGGCGTAGCTTCGCTCAGCTTAGCTTTGCTTCGCATTTGGTGGCCACCTGGCCTAAAAGTGTATTTGTTGTAAAAATATCTGTGCCAAGGAAAATTGTTATCTCATGATTGTAAAATATGTTTACATTATGCTTCAGATGCCCTCCTGGTTTTGTTGGACTGAGGTGCCAGACCAAAGCAGATTTGTCACACTCTGTGATACAAGAAGTGGATGCCAATGGTGGAATCTTTGTTGCAATTATTGTTATTTCAATTCTTATACTTCTCTTTTTTGGAGTTATATTCACTTTCTTATACATCCGTAAGAGAAGAAGGTAAGCATTACAATATTTTTGTTTTTTTTCTCCCTAAATTAACTTGCTTACAATGTTTTTGTTTTGGAAGGTGGACTCTTCCTATAAGAAGTCATAGATTGAAGAGACTTAAATGAGCTATTTTATAAATTGAATGCTCTTCATTCATAGACATTTTATTCAATGAAGACCTTATGAAAGCCCCCCAAGAATGAAAAGAATAAAGAAACTTTCACAGCCAACATGGGTCCATTTCAACATACCATCTTGCATGAATCTAAAATGATGTTTTTCCCTTCCGAAATCCCCCAGGAATGTGGGTTCACCTTAAAATCATAAAAAATTTTTAACTTCAGTTGGAATGCATAATCTACTCTCTGTCTTCATGGTAAAGTCTCCAAAAGAATTATGAAAATTCAACCAATGTGTTTCAAAAGGGAGTTATATTTACCTTCCGGCATCCAACCCAGGTTTTCCTAGTGATACTTACTATGCAGCACAAGAGAAGATCACCACCTCTAACTATGTGTGAAAACTCAAGCACAAATATTGGGTGCAACTGCCTCAAACGACGTCCTACTTCTCCCTTATATTCCTCATGTGAGAAATTGTAATGTGCTCTGTTCTCGAACCCAGGAACAGCATGGTCTTATATAAATTTTTTTCTTAAACCGAGTCTTAATATAAATCTTCTATCTAAGCAAGAACTCCCTATCATTTCGATAAGTGCATGAAATAAAAATGAAAAATTATCCCAATGTGTATGGGAGACATATTTACCAAGTGGCATCGAACCTGGGTCTATCTGGTGATACTTCCTATGCAGCACAATATTTGTTTTGAGTTTAAATGTTATTGGTAAGGGGTTAAAAACAATTTAAAAAATTGTAGCAATTTCTAATTTTTGTAGACGCCTGGTGTTGAACCCAGGACCTATTAGCGGATGTGAATGGGCTATTATAACTTGTTTGACCTGATCTTAATTAATGCAAAGTTCGAATTTCATATCTTACTGGGAAGGTCCTGAAATAAGACTCCATTATCCCCATCTGAAATGCATAGGGCAATATATCTGGGATTGAATCAAGGACGATCAAGGAATCCTAAAACACGTATTTGAAATGTATCTATGTTCTTTATTTACATGCCAAGTTTCAAGTTTCTATATTATCAGGAAGGGGTTCAAAAAATTTCTTAAACATTGTATCAGTTATTAATTGTAGAGACCCCTGGTGTCGAACCCAGGACCTATTGGCAGCTGTAAATAAACCGTAAGACTTTTTAGGACTTGATCATATTTAATGCAAAGTTTGAAGTCGATATCATGCAGGGATGTACACTCCTGGCCAAAATTAACGCAGCACCTCCCTAGCGATCCTTACGGCCGGTGATGCGTTAATTTTGGCCAGGACTGTACCTAAAATTGGTTTCCGTTATCTTGATAAGAAATGCATTGAGGAATGTTAATGGCTCTCTGGAATCGAAGCAAGGACAATCAGCAGAACGTTCAACAACGTACATAAAAGATATTTACGATCTCTATCTATATGCCGAGTTTCAAGTTTCCATCTTATCTGGAAGTGATTCAAACAAAATCTTAAAAATCGCAATTTAAATTAATTGGGAGAATATTTGCCCTGACCTAGTGTCGAACCAAGGATAATCTTCGATGATGTCTTAATGGTTTTCATCGGATACCCACGGTTTCCAGCGATACCTCGAATTTCAACTCTCTACTTTGCCAGGAAGTGCCTCAAAAACTTTTTCGAAAAACCCCGCAATGTATCTTTATGGACAAAATCATGAAGGCCCTAAGCCTTCTGGAATCGAACCCATGACACTGAGGTTCAAAATCGCCATTTTTATGGAGGTTGCTCGTTATGGCCAGTACATCGTAAAAATTTCAAGTCAGTGGCACTTGTGGAACATGGTTAGAATTTTAATCCCCAGTGAGTGATTAAAATGTATTTATAATCTTTATTCACATGCCACTTTTTGAGTTTCAATGTTATCAGGAAGGGCTTAAAAAAACTTAAAAATTGTTGCAATTTCTAATTTTTGTAAATGCCTAGTGTCGAACCCAGAACCTATTAGAAGATGCGAATAGGCATGATAACTTGTTAGGATCTAATCTTAATTAATACAAAGTTTGAAGTCCATATCATACCGGGAAGGTCCTGAAATAAGACTCCATTATCCCCTTCTGAAATGCATTTGGTAATGTAAATGGCTTTCTGGGATTGAACTGGGTTCCACAAGTGACACCGTCTTGAAATTTTTACAATGTGGTGGCCATAACATGTAACTGCCAGAAAAAATGTGACTTGTATCATCCTCAGTTGATAATGCTGCATCGCAATGAAACCTGGGTTATGTAACAAAAGTATATTTGGAAGTATCATAGTGACTTTGCTGATCATAATGAACCTCCATCAAATAATGCCGATAATTTCTGAACTTTTCAGTCCCCCAAGAGTTTTCTTCTAATCTTCCTGATCTGATAAATCATTAACTATAATTTTTGATCCCATACAGACACACGCATGTCATAATCTTTTCCTTGGTCTTTTCTTGCCACAATGCCAGTGCACATTCATTTCGGTGATCCATCTGTATTTATGATGACTCTCACTCAGGCTAACATCGTTATCTTAGTGTTTCATTTCCTGTTTCTTCTTGTGATTCCACGATAGCATAATTCCATGCGTCTTTGAATTTTGGATATTTCTGCATTTAGCATCCAAGTTTCACTGCTTTATATACAAACTGGTTCACAACATTGATTGAAGACCTTCTTTTTGTCCATTGGCATTCCAAACTTCAGATTATTCAAATCTAATCTTACTGCACTCCAGTCAATTTTTTTCTGCTAATCTGCTGTTGCCACTTTCTGGTGAAGTTCCTGTAAGCTCTCCTTAACTAGTCGGGAGGTGCTTCACCAAGGCAACAACACTACTCGATGAACACATGCAATCATTCCCTGATCTGATTAGCCAGGATTTGAACGTGGGACATTTGGGTCAGAGTGATAGCATAGCTAGAACGGTAACCACTCTACCACCGAGGCTGGTAAATTCTTTTAAGGTTTAATTCTTGGGTTCACTTCAGTAACCCAATATGTACAAAAAAACTGAAGGAGTTGAATTGAAGATACTTCATGTTAACAAAACCTTTTCTAAAGATATGTTGCTTTACTCATTTAATCACCCGTGTAATTATTATGTATGTAATTATCAATAAGCATGCTGTTAAATTTAATGTCGCATGAATGATATGCATTGAGTCACTCATATTTCTTGAAATCATTTTTATATTTTTAGTGGCTTACCATTCATGCATGTTAGGATGCAAGATAATGTGGAAATAAACAATCCCATGTACCTGAGGGAAGATGTCGATGAAGATGACGACACTGCTCTGGAAAGGGCGTTTGTTGCTTTGGATGCAGATAAGGTGATAATGAAGCCTTATATTATTTAAAGAAAAGCTGAACTATTTGGCCTTTCATTACTCCTGTGCTTATAAAGTTAAAGGAGCACCAAAATATGCATACACTGCTGGATTTCATGTTACTTGTCATTTTTTATGCATTAATTTTAATATATTTTCCGTATCTGTAATTATTTCCTCTATCTTCTTGATTCCAATACCTTGTTTATTGGCATATAACAATCCCTTATTCCTGAAAATTTGAGACTGAATTTCACTTTGCGTTTATTACTCTTTGTTTTAAATTAATCTATAATCTATTTTAAATATTTACAGTATTTATTTGGAACAAGTTTTTTCATGTCTATTACTCAACTACTTGAATGATACAAATATGTTACCATCTGACATCAATCTTTGTTATAAAAACTAATTTGAAAGCAAATTTTCCTTATATTAATCACCCTTTGCTCATCAAGTTGTAATAATATACTATCTTTCACAGCCATTGGCAACTGCTCTGCTGAGTATGTTATCTGGCCATATGAATGTCTTTTATTTTGAATTTTAGTTTTTTAATTGAAATTTACTTCCTAAAATCATGGTGAGTTATAAGATGATATCTGCAGTGATGTGATTTAATGAAGTAAAAGTAATCAAATTACTTGTAATGATTGAGATGAGCTGAGCCGTTCAAAGGGGGCACCAAAGCTACTCCCTCCCCAATGAGCTTCGCCTGGGGCAAAGGGAGTTAAAACCGGACGGTCTTAGTGCTCAGTTGATGTGATGAAGACTGTTGAGGGACTGATGCTGGTGGGATGTGCTCATCTGCCTGTGCGAGGTAGGCAGGTTTCAGGTGGTCAGTTGAGGGGGTTTTGGCAACTCCATTGACATCGATGACGAACGTGCGGCCATCAACCCTCTTGATAATGTGGTGGGGGCTGGTGTATGGTTGCTCCAAGGGCTTCCTGATGGCATCAATGTGGCGGAAGACATATGTGGCCAGGTCCATGAAGACACAAAATGGCAGCTTGATCCGGTCCACATGGATGTGATCGAACTGCGGGTGCGGCGTCTTGAAGCTGCCAAACTCCGCTTGGTTGCGGCAGTGAACCTTGGACAGCTGGCATGGCACTCACTGCTTGGCCCAGCAAAGGACTCGACGAGGTCGAGGGTGGCCACTACCAGGTGATACCGGGTGGCTTTTCTCATCACTTTATGCACCTGAAATTGGAACTTCACTTGAAGGAACCACAGTTCCGGGCTGACCCGCCAGAAGGGTGGAAGCCGACAGTGTCCGATGATGTTGACTTCGGGGGGGAGCATAGAGGGCATTCATGTTGGGAGACGTGCCTTGAGCTCAGTTGCTATGCATGCTTGATTGACGTGGTTGCAATCAGTGGCCATTGGGGGAGATGGAGGAGACGAAAAACACGGAACTGAAAAGCCTGGGGTCCCTACAGCGTCCGTCACTGAGATAAGGAAATAGGGCAAAGTCCCAGAGAGAGTGCGTGGGGAAGCGAGCACTGGGACAATCACCCCTAAGATGCTGCGCATAGTGAAAACACGCGAGAATAGGATGCACTCGATCAGAAACTCACACGTTTGGGGTCACCACTTGCGAGTTTGTAGAAAGTGTGGGCTTTATTGATAAGAAGATTACAAATGCACAGAGAAATTTTATATGACTGGCAAGGAAAATCAGTTATTGTTTTACGCTGGAGCACATCACGCACACAACCCACGAGGACCACAGACGCGCACTGACTAGGGGTGTCCACTCAGTTGGATAGCACTCAAAAGACATCCCGCAGGATCAACAGCTGCTTGCGCCACAAGTGCTGAGCCATTCATGGGAGCGAAAGTGGCACCACACATTTGAGTAATCGAAAGTGAAAATTTGAATACCTCATACGCTGAACGCATTAAGAGGCAGTTCTCACTACATTCTTCACCCAGGAGCCGTATCTCTCTTCTCTTGGGATGGGAGATGCGACGGAGAGGTGACTCTCTGCGTAGGAGCAGAGTTGCTTCCATGAACCTGAGAATGGTCAGATTACTATACTCCCTGTTTGAAAAAATATTGACTGGGTCATTTACAAGACAAAATAAAAAGTAATTTTAACTATAATCCTAATGATTACTTTTTCAAAGAGTAATTTGACAGTGTAGTTGTAAGGTAGTCCGATTACATTTTTTCAGTACTTTTCCCATAACTGGATATCTGTTATATGCCAATAAATAATATACTTTTTTAGATGTATCTGGCTATAAAGCTTTATCTTAAATCAACTATTGATGTCTATTCTATTTGACTATCATTCTTGACAAATTTATCATTCATTTCCATTTGTTTTTTCCATGTTGATTCATAAGGCTGTTTTAATTGAAGCGGTGATATTTAATGATATTCAAATATCTAGACAAAGATAACTTTTTTCTGTTATTTTTGTTATTTGTGATAACTTTTAACATTTATTATTATGTGTTTCAAAATTGAGTTTTCTATCTCACCCTTTTCGTAGGTTTAAAAATAATTAACTTCTATTGAATCATATTATTCTATGATAACAATGTATCAACATTTTATTGCATTAAGCAATGACCCCTTTCATCTTAATTTTTCTACATTTGTGCCTAAGAAAGTAATATTAGTGTACACTGAAATAAATCTTTTATATTATCAAATTATGTTATTAAATCATTCCTTAATTCTAACTTTATTTGGTTCTTCTCCTTTTAGGCAGATTTATGTTTTGTTATGTGAGGATTTTCCTCATTTGTACTGATAAAATATTATTGTCAATGTTAACTATTATTGGTATTTGACTTATTTTTTGAATGATATTTCCATTGTCTCAAAGTGATGCAGGATTACCTAATTTAGATTTCATGTCTTATAAAATTACAAATTTGATTTCTCATTTTTTCAGCCATCAAATTTTGCAAATCCAGTGTACGACTCTATGTACAATCCAGGAGGTGTAGGATGTGCAGGTGTTTCCTCTGAAGAAAAGAAAGGCCTTCTTCAGAGGGAGAAGTTCAAAAATAACCAATCTTGTTTGGAGAATGCAGAAAAATCATAAATGCATGTGATGGAGAGAATGAATGTCCTTAAAACAGAGCTTCCATGGCCTTTTTCTACCATTTTTTGTAGCAGAATTTGCAAGTTTGGACAAGTTGTAGTTTTTAATTTGGCTGATATTTGAAGTGTGACATGAAATGCACTAAAGAAGTGAACAAAAGAGTCGTGGTGAAAAAAGCGTATGAAGTGAACATAATACAAATAACCATTCCTCATACATTTTGTAATATTTTTGAGATTATCTTTATTTCTGGTATACATTGTTCTCCCAAATCAGTCTTTCAATTTGTTTGTCTATTTTCTCAGAATAAATTTATTGTCTTTGAGTTGGAATAAACTAGTCAATGGGAGGAGAAGCACAGTTGGTCAATTTTAATTGCCTCATTATAATTTTTCATTTTATTTTAAAATTAGTATTATGAATTCTATGAAGAATGTTTTTCTAGACATATTCAAACAATTTTTTTACAACAGGGGGTGTGCTCTGTAATTTTTTTTCAAGAATGGAATGAGAACTACTGAAATTCCACAGGAAGCTAGTATTCCGAATGAGATGGAAATTAAGAGATTTATGAGTTTCTGTAACGTTTTCCACAAACGAGTGAGAGGAGTAACTTATGTCGAAAGTCTTAGTTTCTCTGGATTTTTCAATCTAATGACTTGCTTGACTAATTTTTCATCCATCCATATTGACAATAATTGGTAGTCTGCTACTTCTTAGTTCCTTTATATTGATTTTCTTAACATTGTAATATAAATTAAGTTAATGAAAGTTGTAGCAGGTTATCAGGTGGAATGAGAGGACGAGTTTACTAGGAATAACTTAAATGCACGCTGAAAATATATACATGCGCTACCAGCATCATCCACGTAACGGCACTCTCTACTAACTCTTACTCTGTCCACCTTGTGGTGCTCACTGTATGAAAATGGTGTTGGAAAACACAGCAAAATAGAAGGGGGGTAGAATCCCTGCTACACAGCTTATATGCTCTTTCAGGATTATTGATATACACATACACATATGGAAGCAATTTATCGTACAACTATCCAATGCATTTCAATAATTAAACGCAGTGATTTAATCTCTTTCATGCAGTTGTATACATTTTCCATGTTTTATGCATGAGAAAAGGCAAAGCTGGATGAACTTGAGTGCATGTGTAATCATCATTACTGTTGTGAAACGTGGAAGGTATACTTCGTATTATAATGACTATTTCAGAGGCTGAATGAATGTATTTAAGTATAACCCATTTTCGACGACAACTCGTTTTTGGAGTTGCTTTGTTCGTATTTTATAGCGACCTTGCAAGAAACTTACAGAGAAACTATAACACATTATATCCAGTTAATGAGAAGCCAATAGTTGTACTTCATCTAGTGCAAATGGGGAACTTGTAACTTTGGGTTAAATTTTATGTTTTGCAGGGCTCAATGTGGCTTTTTCATCCTTTTTAATCATAAACAGACTGCAATGTTTTTTTTTATTTACTTGTGTTATTCATAAATACTGTAGAGTATTTGTGCAAGTGCGAGCAGATATATATTTACTACGAGTAAAATGCTGCTTGCATACTGCAAGCAGATCGACAACACTATTTTCACGTCGGCATCATATCGGGACGGCCATCAAAAGAAAAAAATGGATTGATATTTTTCTTAAGATTCCCCGAAATTCCATCGTCAGGCATCGAACCCGGGTCTTTCTGGTGATACTCACTAAGCAGAACAATAGAAGATCACCATCTCTAACTATGTGTGAAAATTCAAGCAGAAATATGGGCTACAGCTGCCTCAAAAGACGTTCTAAGTTTCACGAATTTAAATGGCTCTCTGGATTCGAACCAAGGACGATCTTGGAAATCTAAAATATGTTTCAGAATTTTATTTATGATGTTTATCTATATGCCGAATTTCAAGTTTCTATATTATTGGGAAAGGTTTCAAAATAATTCCTAAAAATCGGATCAACTTCTGATTGCAGAGACACCTGGTGTCGAACCCAGGACACAATGATAGCTGTGAATGCACTGTTTGATTTGTATGGACTTGATCTTTTTATATGCAAAGTTTGAAGTCAATATCGTGCCGGGAAGCACCTAAAATTTGTTTCCGTTATCTCCGTAAGAATTGCATTGAGGAATTTAAATGTCCCTCTGGGATCGAACCAAGGACCATCAGCGAATATGTAAAATTCGATTATGAAACAATCTTATGGTATCTAACCTCATACGGAATTTCAAGTTTCTATGCCATCGGAAAAGGGTCCTAAAAAAATCTTAAAAATCGCCACAATGCATTTTAAACGGCCGAGTCTTGCCCCGACCTAGCATCGAACCAAGGATAATATTCGTGGATGTCTTAATGGTTTCCTTTAGATATGCACGGCATCTTGCAGTCCCTTGAATTTCAACTCTCTCCTTTTCCGGGAAGTGCCTCAAAAGAATTTTCGAAAATCCCCGCCATGTATCCTTATGGGGAAAATCGCGACTTTGGGGCCTTCTGGAATCGAACCCATGACACCGAGGTTCAAAGTCGGCTTTTTCCTGGAGGTTACACGTTATCGCCAATATGTCGTAAAAATTTCAAGGCATTGGCACTTGTGGAACATGGTTAGAATTTTGATCCCCTATATATAACTTATCTATTATATATAGACGTTTCTCCGGATATACCTATATATAGTACGAGTAAAATGTTGCTTGCATACTGCAAGCATATCGACAAAACTATTTCCATGTCGGCATCATATCGGAACGGCCATCAAAAGAAAAAAATTTAATTGAAATTTTTCTTAAAATTTGCTGAAATTCCATCGTCTGGCATCGAACCCGGGTCTTTACTGTGAACTTACTATGCAGCACCATAGAACATCACCATCTTTAACTATGTGTGAAAATTCAAGCAGAAATATGGGCTACAACTGCCTCAAAAGACGATCAAATTTCACGAATTTAAATGGCTCACTGGATTCGAACCAAGGACGATCTTGGAAATCTAAAAAATGTTTCTGAAAGTTATTTATGATCTCTATCTATATGCCGAATTTGAAGTTTCTATATTATTGGCAAAGGTTTCAAAATAATTCCTAAAAATCGGATCAACTTCTGATTGCAGAGACACCTGGTGTCGAACCCGGGACACATTGATAGCTGTGAATGCACTGTTTGATTGGTATGGACTTGATCTTTCTATACGCAAAGTTTGAAGTCGATATCGTGCCTGGAAGTACCTAAAATTTGTTTCCGTTATCTCCGTAAGAAATGCATTGAGGAATTTAAATATCCCTCTGGGATCGAACCAAGGACTATCAGCGAATATGTAAAATTTTATTATGATATATTTTTATGGTGTCTAACCTCATACCAAATTTCAAGTTTCTATGCCATCGGATAAGGGTCCAAAAAAAATCTTAAAAATCGCCACAATGCATTTTAAACGGCCGATTTTTGCCCCGACCTAGCATCGAACCAAGGATAATATTCGTAGACTTCTTTATGGTTTCCTTTAGATATGCATGGCATCTAGCGATCCCTTAAATTTCAAATCTCTCCTTTTCCGGGAAATGCCTCAAAAAAATTTTCGAAAATCACCGCCATGTATTCTTATGGGGAAAATCGCGACTTTGGGGCCTTCTGGAATCGAACCCATGACACCGAGGTTCAATGTCGGCTTTTTCCTGGAGGTTGCACGTTATGGCCAATATGTCGTAAAAATTTCAAGTCGTTGGCACTTGTGGAACATGGTTAGAATTTTGATCCCCTATATATATATATCTATTATATATAGACGCTTCTCCGGATATACCTATATATATATACATTCATAGGGGATCAAAATTCTAACCATGTTCCACAAGTGCCACCGACTTGAAATTTTTACGACGTTATGGCCATGACGTGTAAACTCCAGGAAAAAGCCGACTTTGAACCTCGGTGTCATAGGTTCGATTCCAGAAGGCCCCAAAGTCGCGATTTTCCCCATAAGATTACATGGCGGGGATTTTCGAAAATTTTTTTGAGGCACTTCCCGGAAGAGTTGAGAGTTGAAATTCCAGAGATCGTTAGATGCCATGTATATCTCAAGGAAACCTTAAAGACATCTACAAATATTATCCTTGGTTCGATGCTAGGCCAGGGCAAATATTCTCCCGTTTAATTTACATTGCGATTTTTAAGATTTTTTTTAATTACTTACAGATGACTTGGAAACTTGAAACTTGGCACGTGGATATATATCATAAATATATTTTATAATAAAATTTTAGAACTCGCTGATGGTCCTTGGTTCGATCCCAGAGGGCCATTTACATCCTACAATGCATTTCTTATGGAGATAACGGAAGCAAATTTTAGGTACTTCCTGGCAAGATGTTGACTTCAAACTTTGCATTTAATAAGATCAGGTCAAATCAAGTCATAATGTGTTTTTACAGCTGCCAGTAGGTCCTGGGTTCGACACCAGGCGTCTCTACAATCAGTAATTGATTCAATTTTTAGGAACTATTTTGAACCCTTTCCCAATAATATAGAAACTTCAAATTCGGCATATAGATAGAGATCATAAATAACTTTCAGAAATATGTTTTAGATTTCCATGATCGTCCTTGGTTCGAATCCAGAGAGCCATTTAAATTCGTGAAAATTAGAACGTCTTTTGAGGCAGTTGTAGCCCATATTTCTGCTTGAATTTTCACACATAGTTAGAGATGGTGATGTTCTATTGTGTTTCATAGTAGGTTCACCAGTAAGACCGGGGTTCAATGTCAGACGATGGAATTTCAGCGAATTTTAAGAAAAATTTCAATCCACTTTTTTCTTTTGATGGCCGTCCTGATATGATGCGGACATGAAAATAGTGTTGTCGATCTGCTTGCAGTATGCAAGCAACATTTTACTCGTATATATATATAGGTATATCCGGAGAAACGTCTATATATAATAGATATAGGGGATCAAAATTCTAGCCATGTTCCAGAAGTGCCACTGACTTGAAATTTTTACGACATATTGGCCATAACGTGTAACCTCCAGGAAAAAGCCAAAATTGAACCTTGGTGTCATGGGTTCGATTCCAGAAGGCCCCAAAGTCCCGATTTTCTCCATAAGGATACATGGTGAAGATTTTCGAAAATTTTTTTGAGGCACTTCCCGGAAAAGGAGAGATTTGAAATTCAAGGGATCGCTAGATGACGTGCATATCTAAAGGAAACCATAAAGATATCTACGAATATTATTCTTGGTTCGATGCTAGGTCGGGGCAAGACTCGGCCGTTTAAAATGCATTGTGGCGATTTTTAAGATTTTTTTAGGACCCTTTTCCGATGGCATAGAAACTTGAAATTCCGTATGAGGTTAGATACCATAAGATTGTTTCATAATCGAATTTTACATATTCGCTGATGGTCCTTGGTTCGATCCCAGAGGGACATTTAAATTCCTCAATGCATTTCTTACGGAGAAAACGGAAACAAATTTTAGGTACTTCCCGGCACGATATCGACTTCAAACTTTGCATATAGAAAGATCAAGTCCATACAAATCAAACAGTGCATTCACAGCTATCAATGTGTCCCGGGTTCGACACCAGGTGTCTCTGCAATCAGAAGTTGATCCGATTTTTAGGAATTATTTTGAAACCTTTGCCAATAATATAGAAACTTCAAATTCGGCATATAGATAGAGATCATAAATAACTTTCAGAAACATTTTTTTGGTTTCCATGATCGTCCTTGGTTCGAATCCAGAGAGCCATTTAAATTCGTGAAAATTAGAACGTCTTTTGAGGCAGTTGTAGCCCATATTTCTGCTTGATTTTTCACACATAGTTAGAGATGGTGATGTTCTATTGTGTTGCATAGTAAGTTCACAGTAAAGACCCGGGTTCGATGACAGACGATAAAATTTCAGCGAATTTTAAGAAAAATTTCAATCCATTTTTTTTTTTATGGCCGTCCCGATATGATGCCAACATGAAAATAGTGTTGTCGATCTGCTTGCAGTATGCAAGCAACATTTTACTCGTATATATATATATATATATATATAGGTATATCCGGAGAAGCGTCTATATATATTTACTATATTGCAAACAATTATTAAGGAGAGTTTTGATAAGAAAGTTTGCTTCTGCATCTTAGCAACCAATTGTTATGTTGGTTTTTTAAAGTTGCAAAAGTTGCTTTGGAGGATTTTAGTGTCGTATCATGACATTTTAAAATATCAATTCATCATATCAATAAGTTAGACCCACTTAATTTATTTCCCTGCCAAAGGTGATGTACCAAAGAGGAGACTGAGTCTATATTTTATTTGCCCTTAACCGATGACATAATTTGGATTTTGTTACTGAAATTATTTTCTCTTGTTAAATATGCATAGTCCTTTTCGCTATTTAAGTAAACAATATGTATTTGAATGCATCGGTAACATCCAAAACCCAAGGAAATCTTTCTTCTCTATGAACTTATATTAGTAGTACAATCATTAGTAGTAAAAGATATGGCATATACGAAGTTAGTATTCTAATACTGTTCCTTGGCACATTCCTTTACTGAATTATTCTAAAGTTCAAACATGAAAGGAAAATATGACTAATTGTAATGTTCACTATTCTCTTTCTTGCTTCCCATTACAACAACGAAAGGATGCAAAGAATCAGCAAGAGCAGGAATCACCCATGCATAACATAATTACATCTGTACTAATAAACAATTTTGCTAATAATTTTCTCTTCAAAGAAAGTAATATTTATGTAAAAGAACCAATAATTCTACATTTATTACCAGGTATCTTATTTTTACTATAAGATTTAATTCGAAAGGTGGGACTCCAGCTTTCTTTCTACTGGCTCCCACGAAAAGAGAGAAAATGCAATTGTTGCCCTCTCTCCAACACCCAAAAATTCAGTAAACAGATTATAGTGTTTTCAAACCCTTTACGGAATCACACACAATAGCTTTACTGTCTGCATACCTTACAGACTTCACTACTTCCCCACCAACTTTTACTCCCCTTTCCATGATGAGATCAGGCTCCCTGAAAAACCCTAATTGAAAACTAAAGTATTTTATAAGTAAAATGCTGCTTGCATACTGAAAGCAAATATATATATATATATACACATGTAAAGTGTCAACTGTCTGTCTTCATGGTAAACACTACGAAAGAATTATGAAAATTCAACCAATATGTTTTAAATGTGAGATATTACCACCCGACATCGGACCTGGGTCTTCCTGGTGATACTTCCTATGCAGCACAATAGAAGATCACCATCGCTAACTATGTGTGGAAATTCAAGCAGAAATATTTGCTGAAACTGCCTCAAACAATGAACTACTTTTCCCTTATATTCCTTATGTGAGAAATTTTAATAAGCTCTGACATTGAACCTAGGAACAGTATAGTCTTATCTAACTATAAATTTTTTTCTTAAACCAAGTCTTAATATGGGTCATTCCATGCCAATTCGACAAGGTGATGTCCATTGAGGTGACCGATTTTGACCAAATTTGGCAAATCGCTTTGATTTGATAACAAAATGAAAACGCCCAAGCCGTTTTGTAATTAACGCAATTGTTTACGAAATATTGCAATGTTTAAAATTTGAAATTTTACAAAAGTGCCTTAGCATTCGAGGCCATATCTCCAGTAATATAGAAGCTAAAAATACACAACATAGCTTAATTTAAAGTTCTTGTGTTAGGAAAGATAATTATAGGAAGGTTTTATAAAATTTATACAATTTAATAAAGTTTATAACAATTTAAAGTTTTCAAATCGATTTTTGACGATGTACCTTCGATTTTTCTCATTTTTTTATATATTGTACATACAACGCTCCTCTACAATTTGAAAAAAATTGGCGAGGGTAATATTTCATTTAAGAAAGAAAACAATTTTTGAGTATAGGCGTGACGCTCGCCACGGCTCCGCGCTGTCCGGCTCGCGCGCTGAACGTTCGGAAGTGTGGCCTCTCATATCTCAGCACGCTTATTCTTCCATCTACTTTTCACCAATTTTAACTGTTCAACCAATATTAATCGACCCTTTGATTCCCTTCACCCTTGCCGACTGACGAAACCAATGGGAGTCATTACACTCTGGGAAAAGAAAGTCGCTTGGGCAGACTGAACGAGACGTTACAATCCCTCGATCAAACACGTATTTCAAGCAAAAAATGCATAGATCAAGGAAATATCCGGCGAGGAAATTGAAAAAAAAAAAGCTACCACTGCTTTGACATTATGTCTTCAAAAGGTAATTCATTCATAATGCAGTTGACATCCCCAAGACCGTCGCCAGGGGGGGCAGCCCTGGAGACCCATTCGTATTTTGGTTCGGGATGTAGAAACAATTTTTAGGCACGAGCGTATTTGAAAAGAATTTAGACCCAAAACAAAGTCAAGTGTTGGCACGTGTAAACACCAGTGATGGGAAAAGTACTTCCTCGTAGGAACTTCATTTATACCTCCAGCGCAGCACAAATATTTCAACAATACTTTGTAGTAGAGTCCTTCGCCCCTTCCCTCCCAAGAGAAGAAAAGTTCGGTTTCAGGGTGAACAATGTAGTTAGAACTGCCTCTCGATTCGATCAGCGCGCGAGGTTACGCGATTATGTCCTCTCTCTCAAACTACCTTGAGTATCGTCCGACAATCGCCGGCAGAAGACAAAGGATTAAGTTTTTCTCGTTTTCCCTTCAAAATGGACATAAGAAAGTTTTGCGGTGAGTATTTTGCAAATAGGCCCAAGCAGTGGCGCAGCGAGGGGGGGAAGTTTAGGGGTTCAACCCCCCCCCCCCTATGAAGTCCTATGACTAGCTTTGCATGCCAGTAAATATGGCTCAGATTACAGCTAAGCTGATGTTTTCGGTAGCAGAGCAGGCCTAGAGCCGACATCGATATCAATGGGACGCCACGAGTGTTTCGCACACAAAGTTCAACGCATGCACTTCTTAACCATATCCTTTTGTTAGATGACTCACACCATAAGGTAAGATTCCCATGAGAAGAATTCGAAAGTGCTGATTCGTTTACTCCTCGCAAAAACACAAGGGAACATTCGAGAAGTAATTCGAAACTTACACCCTGAAAACAGATATTAAGATTACGTTTGAGAGACAAACAGGTTGATAAAACGCTCAGTTAGATCTTCTGCATGTGACTGTTTTGAGAATGTGAATGCAAAGCTAGGCTCTTGAATAGTGCTTTTGAGAAATTCACTGGGAACAGTTCGAAGAAGAGTTTAGTTTGGATTTCATAAGGTACAGATGGACATCCGAAGATTTTTTTCACAGGAAAACGTAAGTTAATGTCTATGTAGTTTTTTGTAAAATGACCATTGTTAGTTGCATAAATTAGGATTGTATTATTTTAGGGCTGTTATCGGAGGGCACATCTCAAGATGAGTTAGCGACAATTGAAAAGTTACTTGTTCCTTTATTAAGCATTCTGGACGATTAAAAGTCTGTACAGTAGGCTTTTCATTACTCGGGATGATATAAAATATACCGATCCATATTTTATAATTACCCGTAAATTTGCTGTATAGTTACGAAAATAATTCAATAGCCGGGTTTCCGTAAAAATTTGTAAAAGTATTGGAGCAATACAAGATATCAGTGAAAATTAATTTTCGATAATATTATTAATAATATACCATTTTGGAAGCAAATCAGTCAACTGAAAGGTATTGTGAGCGTAAGTTACGCACATATTTATCGTAACTGTGACTTGATGACTTGAAATAAATTTGAGAAACTTTTAAAACTGTGACTTAAATTCTTCAGCTTCCTTTTCGATGCAGCCAATTTTTTCTCTTGTGATAGAATCCCACGAATCTCATATCTGGTTATGCAATGCCCATTCAAAATTTCAATTCGTGGAAAATTTTTGTTTCCTTTAAACACTCAGTGCGTAAGACTGGGTTTTGTATAATCTCTCTGCTGGTTAAACCACCAATCACTTAGTCTAAATAATTGTAAGTTGACATCTTTATTTTTTCCACCTTGGTATATAACTTGATTTCTGCAAATTCAATTATAATATCAACTATAATCAAGAGTCTACAGAATATTTTAATGCAGCCGAATTTGTACTCTCCGGTATGTGACGCAGTCAATTGAATACATAAATAACGAAATCAGGCTTAAATGTAAGCCTACCAGAATATTTCATCTTATATAAATGATATTTTGTTTCGTAGAAGAGGAGGTAATTTTAAAAGCAACGGATGAAGTCATTCCTAAGAAAGCTGCTGATGATATAGTCTAATAACGAAAGATGTTCAAATAAGGATGGGTGCACCTTGTGGTGATTTATTCAAAAACAAAAGTTCCAGTTGTCCTCAAGAGATGACATTAGTGGCGAAGTTTATAAACAAAAGTTCCAATTTTCCTCAAGAGATGGCATTACCCAGACAACACAGGATATCTTCCGGATATCCGTTTCATGTCCGCCATATCCTATCCAGTTCCGCTGGCATTCAGGATATCCGTCGGATTTCCCACGGAGATCCAATGCCAGATGATCCCAAAAACTTCCGAATGGGTTGTCAATAGGATATTCTGTCGCAGAACTACGTACATAACATTAATTAATGCATTATTGTAATAATTATTGCACTCACATTTGCACAATAACAATGCAATTACGCCTTCCATGAATGGAAACCGCAACTGAATGTAACTACGAATTCTGACCGCAAAAAGTTATTTAAATAGGTTAGTTAAAATTATATTATTGCGAATAGACAAGAAAAGACGATATATCACTCCTACCAGGGGTTGGAGCACCTAGTTGTTAAAAACTTTATCCACTGGACTTGGCTATTTATGATGACATATGAATTAAACTAATAAAAATCTCCTAGCTGATAAAACAATTTAAATGTTATTATGACTGGCATTCGAAAAAAATAAATTAATTAAAAGATGTCTCGTAAATATGAAATTTAAAATAATAAATCACGTCATTACTTTGCGTAACGCAGCGCGTCGATTATATCATGCTTCTTTGGAAGTGCTTCCGCCGTCTTCAAGTTCGTAAAAGTCGCTGACTATGCAGGAAAATACATAGGCTACTTCTAGCTCAGCGACGGAGCTCATAGCGGCGAGCAGTGACGTCATCTGCACACGGCCCCAATTGGCGCTGCCAATTTGGCGGGCATCGCATTTGCATTGAGTTGGGTGAAAGGTGTGAACGGAGTATCTCAGGGTTTCCCTTTCCGCTACCGTAGAGGTTGAGGACTTGAGAAATACTCTCTAGCTTCTCACTCTCATCCTACCGCAGTTTTGTATCATTCTTCACATTAATGCATAATATTTAATGCTTTCCTTTACCTGATTTTATTCTCCTTTGTAAAGTTTTCCAGAGCTTCCCTTTACGCCACCGTGTAAAGGTTGAGGAATAAAACTTGAATAACACGAGTTAGCTGCTTACTTACACCCTACCGCAGGTTTGTATCATTCTTCACAGTTATGCATAATATTTAATGCTTTCATTTTACGTGAAATGTTTCTCTTTGATCCTTTTCCAGGCCACTAAGAACTGCTAGTGCCAGGATGCGTCGATAGCGTTGGACGAAACATCTCCATCGTCTTGTAAGGTAAGATTTCAGTGATTTAATTCTTTTAGTTTTTATCATATATTTGATTTATGAAGCAGTGCCCGTCCGTTAGTCTCTTTCTCCTTCATTGCTATCCATGTGTTGATTGTGATAGGACTAATGTCTTTGCAACACCGTGAATGATAAGAAAATTCCGTCCCTTCTCCCCCTAGGAGGTCATCCCTTGCTATACCCTTTTCTGCAGCTTTCACTTATGATTTCTTATCAACCTACACGCAGTGACGCACTCTCGACTATTCCCCTATGCCCCAGGAAGCTCAATTTTCTCAATCCTGAAGCAATCGAATTCGAACCCTCGTAAGGCTCAGAAAATGACAAAGATAATACTTCTCACACTAAGCTAAGGCATTGTTAGGGTTAAAAGAAAAATTTTCATGCAATGGTTTTTCTTCTCTCGCCTCTAACACTCGAAATCTCTTGACAAAGAAGTGTAATGCATTTCCGTGAACGTTTCAATTCATTTATCAGAATGCCCAGAGTGTTGTGCCTCACCTGAATGTTACCTTTAATAATTCCCGATACTGGTGTTCACGCGATCGCGATTTCTGAAACTTGGTTAAACCAGCCGATTCAATCTTCTATTGTAAATATTTCCGAATATAATCTATATCGCAATGACCG
Organism: Sympetrum striolatum; assembly: GCA_947579665.1. NCBI lineage: Eukaryota > Metazoa > Arthropoda > Insecta > Odonata > Libellulidae > Sympetrum > Sympetrum striolatum. The sequence goes on from OX388344.1 coordinate 7,789,856, forward strand.
CATTGGCAAAAGAGGGGGAGGAGTAGGAATATTTATCAGAAACAATCTTCAATGTAAAAATAAAAGAAACAGCAATCCCAATTACTGTAGAAGACCAGAATTTTTATTCTTAGAAGTTGTCATGGAGTATAAGAAAATACTTTTTGGAGTTATATATAAACCACCAAGAATTGGAAATCGAAACGATATCGATGGTGAATTGTCAAATCTTCGTCATTAATACGAGCACATACAATGAAATTGAAGAAACGTGATTCAGCTTTCAGTAAACTTAATATTACTAAAAATCTGCTAAATTAATTGTAACTGCTATAAAAATCTTAGAAACAGGACTAAGCAATTGATTAGAAATTCTAAAATCAAATTCGCTTATTCTATTTCTTTCTTAAAAATTTATTTGAAACACATAAAAGCTTTCTTACCGATTATGGTTTTGATAGTTAAAGAAATTAGGATTGTAGGGGGAATTCGGGGTACATTATTCATGTGCGGATGGACTTGATTGTCTCAGCATTTGGGTATCCGATTATGTCGGTCTTCATTTTAGATACAGGTATTTACTGATGCTCTAATTAAAAAACTTTAGGGAATTCCCGAGTGTGGTTGTAATTTTACATTCTTTATGTAAAACTATGTACTAGTGTTTGATTGGCATGGATAACGTGGTTCATTTCAATTTGTTTCTTTCAGCAATGCCAAAAGTAAATAGGAAACCGTACTCGGCAATTTGTAAACGGCAATTAAACAGAAGAATACAGAGGCATATTCATGAATCTGTAAGCATCGTCAATCACAATATAGAAGTTCTTGTCCCTGAAAGAAGTTTTATTTCCGGTAGTACCTCTACATATCCATTCGAAGAGTCTGATTGTGAATGTACAGAGCAACATACCACTGAGCTGGACGATTGTGGAAACGGAGTGGGTGTTACTGTTTTTGAAGGAGATTGTGTTGAAAGTGTGCAAAATGTTTCTATGTCAGTGGTATTAGAAGTAAATCATCAAGGGGTGAACGAAGGAAATAGTGTTAGAGAAAAAGTTCAAGCTAGTTTCCAGGACAAACTTGCCAACTGGGCAATAGAAAATAATGTTAATCAGTCATCACTGTCAAAGCTTTTGACAATTCTAAAGGAGCATCCTTGCCGCTAGATGCGCGAACACTACTTCGAACACCAAGAGGGACTGTCGTCAAAGATATGGCACCTGGAAAATTTTGCTATTTTGGATTGTTAGGCGGCATTAAAATTGCCTTAAGCCACTGCCCATCTGACACCATTCCTAGTAACATGCAAATATTAATGTGCGTTGATGGTCTTCCTCTTTCCAAGAGCACTGCAAGCCAGTTTTGGCCCATACTCTGTACGTTACTCAATGATCAAAAGAAGCTTTTTGGCCCTTTTGTGGTGGGCATCTATCATGGAAATGCAAAGCCAAGTGCAGCTTCTGAATTTTTAAAGGATTTTGTGGATGACGTTAAAAATCTCATGAACACAGGTATTGAATATAAAAATGAAATTGTAACTGTTATATTGCATGGAATAGTGTGTGATGCTCCTGCAAAGGCTTTCATCACCTGCACTAAAGGACACACTGGTTATTTTTTTGCAGTAAATGTTTACAAGAGGGGAAGTACATTCATGGGAGAGTATGTTACCCTTCTTTAAATTATATTATAAGAACAGGTGAAGGTTTCAAGAGTCGTGAACAGGAAGAGCATCATATTGGCTTGTCTCCTCTTGAGGAGATTTCAAGCTTTGGAATGGTAACACAAATTACTTTGGATTACATGCACCTAATTTGTTTAGGCGTGGTGCGTAAATTGCTAAACCTCTGGCTAAGAGTTGCAGTCCCAGTTCGTTTAGAAAGTAGGGGGGTGAAAAGTATATCAGCTAATCTTATGGGATTAAAGACGTCCATTCCAGAAGAGTTTGCTCGTAAGCCCAGAGATTTAAAAGAACTAGACAGATAGAAAGCTACAGAATTTAGACAGCTGTTATTGTACACAGGTCCTTTGGTGCTGCAATTTGATCTTCCTGCTGACAAATACCAGCATTTTATGACCCTGCACTGTGCAGTATCTATTTTGGCTTCAGAAAAGTACTGCCAAGTATTTAACGAGTATGCTAACTCCCTGCTTCACCATTTTGTGAAAAGTTTTTCTTCCCTCTATGGACCTGAAAATGTGTCTCACAACGTTCATGGGTTATTGCATTTGCCAGATGATGTTAAAAAATATGGACCCTTGGATGACTTTGGTGCCTTTCAATTTGAAAATTATATGCAGAACTTAAAAAAACTGGTCCGGAAAGCTGAAAAACCTTTACAGTAAATTGCTTCTCGTTTGAAAGAAATTCAAAATTTTGCAAGTATCATTCATGTTGACAAGTTAGCCCATGTAGACAATATCAGTTACAACAGTGTGCATGGGAATGGTCCCCTGTTGGAATATTGTATGGACCCTCAGTATAAAAGGGCCACATTTAACAGTTTCAGCATAATCCTAGATGATGCAAACAACTGTTGTGGCTTAAAAGATGGCAGCATTGTTACAGTCGAAAACATTGCTTTCAACAAAGACTCAAACTGTATTGTGTTTGTGGGAAGACAGTTTTTATATGTAACTAATCTTTACACAATTCCGTGTGACTCATCACTTATTGGAGTGTTTCTTTGTGGCCCAAGAATGTCACCGTTAAAGCATTGGCCTGCAATCGATTGTCAAGAAAAAAATATGTCAAGCTACCTTTCAAAGGCAATTATGCTGTATTACCCCAAATACATACAAATAATTAAATATGTATGTAGGTTACACTTCACCAGTTGAAATTGTTAAATCATATTATTTTTTTTGTAAAATCTTGTAAATGTTTTATTAATAGAAAGATGTCGAAGAGATTTGCTGTGGTACACTTTTCTATGACAAATGATGTGGCAGTTGTACCATTGAATTGGATGAATAGTGGAAAATGTGCATGGCCTCCTTTCAAGAGTCATGGGGAATTGATGGAAGCCACAAAAACCAGGATGGAACCAGATGAAACATGGAGTGAATATTCGGCAAGAATAATTCAATCTTATGGTATGTTTAGCTTAATTGGTACTTTTTAATGTAAATCTTATTATTACATCTGTCGTTAGGTATTAATTCCAGAAAAGTTATTTCATGTCAGTTCATTTGCCCTGTCACTACATTTAGGTCCTCTTCATTGCATGTGTTATGATATAAGATTTTTCATCATCTTGACGGGTGAGAGAGTTAGAGAATAAGAGGATTAACAATGTGGTATGTTCTACCTCCTGCACATATAATGCATGTATTCTTTTTTGCAGACACATATGAGGGAGCACGTACACATTTAAGAAGAGCAGAGGACACTTCAGATCTCAATACAGAAAGTGAAGACATCGGTAGAGGAAAAAGAGCCAAAAAGACTAGACGAATGTCAAGCAGTTTGAGTGATGAATCCTCAGAGGATGATACTTCGAGAGTACACAAAAGGTGTAGCAATGTAAGGGGCATAGACGACCTCCCAAGACCTCCAGCAGAATCTGCCATTGCAAAAGGGTGTAAGAATGGCAGCAATCCAACTTCTAGGCTAGCATTTCAGAGATCATCTCCCTCTACAGCAGAAAATGAGAATGAATCTTTCCTGCAATGCTCATCAACTAAGGGCCCTAAAACGTTGGAAGGAAGTGAGATTGGTTAGTTGGTTTTCACTTATGAGAATGTTACTAGGTGCTTAGTTTGTTACTAGTTAAGAATTACTATTGAGTTGGTCACGTAAATGTAAGAAAATAGGATAGATAGTGCCCAATGATTTTTTTGGCATGGCATAGTTCTTTCATTGATTGGAACATGCCACAGATTAAAGCCTGAAATCATTCATTTCATTGATATGTGAAGTTTCCAATTGCTTTCTTCTGTAGATTTCAGGAGACATCTGTTAAGAGAATTGGCAGTATTGCGAGCTACTGTGAATCAAAACCGTGATTCAATTCAAGCTATTCTTGATGTGGTCTGCAATAATCAAACATCCTGCAATAGTGTGGATGTAAGTGCCACAACACCCATACCTGAAAACCTACCACTACAGAGTATAGAAGATTTGGAGGAATTAGAAGGAGCTCTACTTGATGAGACAGTAAAAAATAGTATGGTAAGCCTGTTTTAATATCCTAGTTTATTATGTTGTTGTATTTGTTTATTTATATAAGTTGATTGTGTTTCATATTATGTTCATGCTTGTGAGATGTTTTGTTAACTTTAAAGTTTCATAAGTTCATGCATACTATTTTTTGGCATCAAGTTTTGGCTGAATCTGACCAAAAAAATCTTGAAATTAATATAGTATGCTTGTTTGTATGAAAGCATAGTTATCTCTATCTCATTTATGGATTACTCCTTATCATTTTTTTGATTTATTTTACAGGTTGCTTATTTCAGTCGCATTGGGGGTATCAACCTTGCTGGTGTGACAAAACGAATACTGGCTAGATTAATGTCAGATAGTTTGGCTGCCCAATTTAGTTGGATTGGTGCAAAAAAGAAGAAACCATTGTCCAATCTAGTCTTGGCAGATGTAATCCTAAGTAAGTATAACAGGGTGACCGGGCAAACCGTGAATACTCAGGGAAATTTTGAGTCATGGAATACTCAGGGAATTTTTGTATTTTTCTGAAAACCCCTGGAAATTGCATAGCGGCCAATTAACTCTAGGGCAGAGAGTGCTCCTGCCATCCTTCTGCTTGGCTCAGCGTAGCACTAGGCTCAACTGTTGATATGTTCTTCTACTCTTAGCTGTGTGCCCATCCCACCTGTTTTGCCACTCAATGCACAATCCTACCCAGTACAGTAATAGGCTAGTTCTTTGCAAAATTATATTTCATAATGCATGGAGTTTGCATGCATGAGTGAAACTCTTCCTTAGGGGTGGTGAAGTAACATCTTTTACCACTTGCATGGAACCCTTGTGTTGGTATTTGATGAGCATAAATCTCACCCTTGAGCAGGCCCAAAAGCATGTTAAATGTTCATTTTCATTTTTGGGGACTTAACTTTCCACATTTGGTATTTATACCATATTAGACATTCCTATCTTAAGGCCTCAGTTAAGAATTTTACCTGTTAACCCTGTTCCAAATCTCAGTATTGTAACCATGGAGCCACAAATCCACAGCTGTAGCAGAGCCACCTGCGCTGAGTATAGGATGTTGATTGAGGGTGATTGCTAACATTAAAATACATTCATTGCAGAAGCTGTACGAAGGAACTGACTCTTCAAGGAGGCTTCCAAAAGAGATGTGGATCTGGACATAATAAACTGGCTAAGACATGCCCCAGAAAGATGTAATGGGAAGAAAAAACAGTAAGTTTTTTCTAAATCTATTAATTACTTTTTTTGTCTTTTCCCATGAACTTTGGGTTTCAAAGATCTTCAGCCAGCAATCTGACTTGTGATGTATGTTAAGGTGTGTTATCGGTATATTATTTAAGTTTATCTCATTTTTACATGTTAAAGGAATTTTTTTAATGCATCATTTAGATTAGTTATTTAACATAAAATTATCTAATATTCTGAATGAAGACTTATCGGTGAATGTGGAGAATGTTATTCTTGTATGTTGCTGGCAGTAAATACCTAGCTTGAAATTACTAATAATGACAAAATATGGGTTGTGCACTGCTAGTGTATCGCTGGACAACTTCTTTATACAAACATGTGCAAGAATGAGCAAAATGAGGTAGTATGTGGAGTATATGAAGGAAAGAATGCAAGAGCATGTATGAAATATTATTTAAATGTTATATAAGTAAAAGATTTGGGATAAAGGATACCAAAAAGCAAAGGATAAAAAATGTCAATTAATAACTACACAGTGTGAAAAGCAGAAGGCTGAAACCTTTAAGGCCTCGTTTCTTCAAGTTGTGGCCTAATGCCATTGAGGCATGCTGATGAAATACATATTATAATTACTATGGCACTAAGAGAGTTAAGCTGTTGGAATGACTTTTATGTATGGCACTATTTCCATTATTCATAACATAAGTCAGACAATATCTCACCTTCTCATAAAATATTATGGAACAAAAAATATTTGGCTTGGAAATCCAAGTAATGGGAATAAACGTCTTCAATCATACAAATAAATTCAAAATATACCTAATTCATTTTTAAAAGGAAATAAAAAAAATTCTTGAGTTCTTGTATCTATATTTTTGTTTTCATTCATTTATATAATTCTAAAGAGCCCTTTTCCGGTCTTTATGAATATGTTTCAATTGTATTTAGCAAGTTACAAAATTGAATGCCGAAGAACCAACCTTGAAAAATGCAAAATACACAAATGATCCATTCCTAAGGATTCCTAGATAACAACAATGAATAATAAACCAGTAAGGAAGGTATTTAACATTTTGCCACATTAATCTAATGTCAGTTATTTAGCTCTTTCTACTGTGTCTACCTCAAAAGGAATTGCATAAGGGTCAAATAACTCTGTGACTGCTTTATTATAATATTTCCTTTTACTTCTATATTGTAGGGGCCAGGAAAATAACCAGTTGTAGTAAGCTTGGCTGTAAGGCAGACAACTTTGTAAAAATATAGTACGACTTTGTAATAGAGGGAAAATAAATTAATTTTTTTGAAATGCAAATTTGTTTTTTTTTGTTATCAGTAGTCACTAGTTAATGCATACATTCGTCAATGGTTACTACTCCCACCAGTTCATCTATAGGTGCCATTGGAACGCTGTGATTAAACCATTAATGGTGTGATTAAAACCACCACAATTGTGATTAAAAATTTAAATTTTAATCACCATGACGAGAGTACCCGCAAAAGTTTTAAAGAAGAATCCTCCACCTTGTAAAGGTTGTATTTCATGCAAAGGAATCTTTTTGGTATATATTCTTGGAACAAAATGAATGAAATATTATTAATATCTGATACCGTCATTTTATGGATATCCTGCGGATATCGGATTTTGGGACATATGGATATCCTGCGGATATTGGATTTTAGGACTTATGTATATCCTGTGGATATCAGATTTTGGGACATACTGATATCCTGCGGATATCGGATTTTGGGACTTATGGATATCCTGCGGATATCGGATTTTGGGACATATGGATATCCTGTGGACATCCATGGGATATCGCCGGATGCTCATCGGACATCCGTGGGACATACGAAACGTCCGTCATGGATGTCAGTCGGACATCCGTTTGATGTCAATGCGTTGTTTGGGTAGTGGCGAAGTTTATAAACCAAAGTTCCAATTTCCCTCAAGAGATGGCATTAGTGTCGAAGTTTATAAACAAATGTTCAAATGTCCCTCAATAGATGGCATTAGTGGCGAAGTTTATAAAAAAGTTCCAATTTCCCTCAAGAGATGGCATTAGTGTCGAAGTTTATATACAAAAGTTCCAATTTCCCTCAAGAGATGGCATTAGTGTCGAAGGTTATAAACAAAAGTTCCAATTTTCCTCAAGAGATGGCATTAGTGGCGAAATTTATAAACAAAATTTCCAGTTTTCCTCGTAAGTTTTAAAATATAGCGTTAATGTAAAAGTTTAATTTAAAAAGTTCGATCAGTAAATAGACCTTTGCCATTTTCGATGTATTCATGGGAATCGAATATTTTTCGAGACGTTTACTTCTAAAATATATCAATAATTAATACAATATCAATAAAAAATATAACAATTAATTGATAAAAGTAAATAATTTAATACAAATAACTTTTTTATTAAAAAAAGGAAATTTATGACTTATGTCGATGTTATCAAATGCGTACTTCAGCGATGGAGAACTATATTAATTTTTTTATTCGTAACTTTGCTACGTAGAAACATGGTTTTTAACAAAGTTTGTAGTCAATTTTATGCAATAACTTCCTATATATTTATTTCTTCCAAGTTTTTCAATTGCACTTGCAGCGATGCAAAACGAAAATTGAGTACACAACCAGCAGAATGGTGACGTCACATTGTATTTAATCATCTAATTTCTCCAATACATTGCAACTTGTGGCAATGATATTAACATCAAATTGTATCATAATCTACCCTTTATACATGAGTAATTTTTTGCAGCAATGGGCAATTTTTTTGATGTTCATTTTTACATTTAATGTATCGGCTTTATAATCCGGAAGTGGTGCGTAAAAAAGAACACATCGACATCCCTCATTCCTGTTATCGTCTCTGATGCTCCCACTAAGTCATACGCCATTGCCAGACAAGAAGCGATTATTAATATATTAGAATTATTATATCTCCTCTTTCTATCGAAGGAATCTTTATATCTTTTTTCTCTATTGTCAAATCTCAAATAAAGTCAAATTGTCACGATCTCCGTGTATTGTCCATACCGAGATCGATAGCCATAATTGAATTGACATTCGATACATCAAATGTACTATATAATTCACTTCGATACTAATGCCATCTCTTGAGGAAAATTGGAACTTCTGTTTATAAACTTCGCCACTAATGCCATCTCTTGAGGAAGATTGGAACTTTGGTTTATAAACTTCGCCACTAATGCCATCTCTCGAGGAAAATTGGTACTTTCGTTATTAAAAATTGACATTAATGCATCTCCAGAAAAATGTGAATTTTTTTAACTGAAAAATAAAAATATCCCTAAGTAAACTGTAACATTACCATAAGTTGAGATATAATTCAGTATCATACTTATACTATATTTAGCAAAAGTTTACTTTACCTAGGAAGGCGGGTTAAAAAAATAAATGTTAACTTTTTTAACCAAATATCTTTTTCTATTTATAATAATCAAAGAAATGTTTAAACATTCATGTTCCAATATTGCATTAACTTTGATATTTTCCTATTTATAAGTAACCTAACAGTTTCAAACTTTTAGAGTATGTAAAAAGGGTTTATTATATTGATTTTTAATAACGAAGTCACTCTATGTTTCAAATGCCGTAGGAAAATAATGAAAATTAATTTCATTCCTTTCGAAAAAAAATCAAAATAAAGCGCATAAATAATTTTTCAATTTTTTTATGAAACTTCCAGTTGGGCAGTTTTCGACTATGACATACGATTAGTAATATTTGCATTATCGTAAAATTTATTTATTTATAATTTTTACTTTATTTTTCGATATTTAATCGCGATATGATCGAAAAAGTCATGAAAACGGAAAATATTAGCGAAATTTGAATTTTTTTCTGTAATTTGTCTTTATTTTTCGTTATTTTATTGACATATGATCGAATAAAGCAACGGAATCGGAAAACTTTAGCGAAAGTTCAAATTTTCTCCTGTATTTTGCCCTAATTTTAGTCATTTTATCGAGACATGATATATAAAAGCAACAAAAATGGATAATCTACATCTACATCTACATTAATACCCTACAAGCCGCCTTTCGGCGTTTGGCAGGGGGTGTAAACACCAGTTGAATCTAAATTACTTCCTTATTCGATTATTGTTACGTATTGTTCGCGGAAAGAATGAATCTCTAAAACGATTCGTCCTAGCATCTATTTCTCTTAACCTACGGTCATTATCGGATCGACCGACGTAGCAGGGGGGTTGCATGATACCGATTGTATCTTCGGAAAATGTAGTTTCCCTGAATTTATTAAGCAATCGCAGCCTAGCTTCCAATCTCCTTTCTTTCAAGGATTCCCAACCTACGTCTGAGAGCATTTTTGTAACGCTTGCTTTTTTATCGTAGCATTTCTTAACAAAACCAACCGCTTTACGCTGCACTTTCTCGAGTTCGCGAGTACACGTTTCATCCGCCGGATCCCATATACTTGCCGCATATTCCAGAAGGGGTCTGACCAAGGTAAAATAACATCGCTCTCTCACCTTTTCGTCGCATTTACCGACAATACGCTTTACGAAGCCAAGCCTTTTACTTGCTTTGCCGCAGATTTTTCGAATATGCGTGCTCCAATTTAAGTTATTAGTAATGTTGATCCCGAGATATTTAACTGAATCTACTACTTTGATACTAATTCCATTAATTTTGTATGGGTGATTTGGACGCCTTTTTTCTCTTTTCGAAGAAATTAACTACGGAGCATTTACTTACGTTAATATCTAATTCCCATTTTTCTCACCACCTTCGGATGAGGACTAAATCGTTTGAGAGAGATGTCCGGTCTTCCTCGTTTGTTATTTCCCTATATATAACCGAGTCATCCGCAAATATCCTCACATTACTAACTATCTCGTCACTCAAGTCTCTCAAGTATCTTAGCGATATTTCTGTTTCTTCGTCTATTGTGTTTTTTTTTCGTCCTTTTATCGAGATATGATCGAAAAAAGCAACGAAAACGGATAATTTTAGCGAAATTTCCATTTTTTTTCTCTAAATTTCGTCTAGATTTATCGTCATTAAATCGAGTTATGATCGAAAAAAGCAACGAAAAGGGATAATTTTAGCGAAATTTCAATTTTTATCTCCTATTTTGCATTTATTTTAAGTCATTTAATCATGATATGATCAAAAAAATCAACTAAAACGGATAAATTTTGCGAAATTTTAATTGTTCTCCACTATGTTTTCATTAATTTTCACCATTCTATCGAGATTTGATCGTAAAAGGTTACGAAAACGGATAATTTTAGCGAAATTTCAATTTTTCTCTTTTTTTCGTCAGTTTATCGATATATGATCGAAAAGAGCAATGAAATCGAATAATTTAAGTGAAATTTCGTTTTTTTCCTCTATTTATTTCTTAATTTTAGTAATTTTATCATGATGTGATCGAAAAAATCAACGAAAACGGATAATCTTAGCTAAATTTCAATTTTTCTCCTCAATTTTGTCTTTACTTTTTGTCATTTTATCGTGTTATGAACAAAAAAGCAACGAAAACGGATAATTTTAGCGAAATTTAAATTGTTTCGTCTATTTTGTGTTTATTTTTCGTCCTTTTATCGAGATATGATTGAAAAACCAACGAAAACAGATAATTTTAGCGAAATTTGATTTTATATCCTCAATTTTGTCTTTATTTTTAGTCATTTAATAAAGATAATATCAAAAAAAGCAACGAAAACGGAAAAGTTTAGCGAATTTTGATTTTTTTTCTGTATTTTGTCTATATTATCGAGTTATGTACGAAAAAAGAATCAAAACGGATAATTTTAGCGAAATTTCTAATACTTTCCTCAAAATTTTGTCTTTATTTTTCGTCTTTTTATAAATATATGATCGTAAAAAGCAACGAAAACGAATAATTATAGCGAAATTTCTATTTTTTTATCCTATTTTGTCATTATGTTTCGATATTTTATCGAGATATAATCAAGAACAGCTACGTAAATGGATAAATTTTACGAAATATTAATTTTTCTCCTCCTTTTTTCCTTAAATTTCACCATTTTATTGAGATATGATCGAAAAAGGCAACGAAAACGGATAATTTTATCGAAATTTCAATTTTTCGTCTATTTGGTGTTCATTTTTGGTCATTTTATCAAGATATGATAGAAAAGAGCAACGAAAACGGTTAATTTAAGCAAAATTTATTTTTTTCCTCTAAATTTTTTATTTTTCGTTCTTTTATCGAAATATGATCGAAAAAGGCAACGCAAAGGGGATAATTTAGCGAAATTTCAATTTTTTCGTCTATTTTATGTTTATTTCTCGTTATTCTATCGAGATATAATAAAAAAATGCAACGAAAAAGGATAAATTTTGCGAAATTTTAATTGTTCTCCACTATTTTTTCATTAGTATTCACCATTCTATCGAGATTTGATCGAAAAAGGTTACGAAAACGGATAATTTTAGCGAAATTTAAATTGTTTCGTCTATTTTGTGTTTATTTTTCGTCCTTTTATCGAGATATGATCGAAAAAGGCAACGAAAACGGATAATTTTAGCGAAATTTCAATTTTTTGTCTATTGTATGTATATTTGTGGTTATTCTATCGAGATATAAAAAAATAATAAAAAAATAATTTTAGCGAAATTTCAATTTTTGTATCTTTTTTTCCCTTAATTTTCGACATTATATCAGGATATTATCGAAAAAATAAACAAGAACGAATAATTTTAGCGAAATTTCAATTTTTTTTCTCTTTTTCTCCTTAATTTTCCTCATTTTATCTAGGCATGACCGAAAAAAGAAACAAAAACAGATAAATTTTGCAAAATTTCAATTTTTTCCACTTTTTTTCCTTAATTTCCTCATTTTATCGAGATATTATCGAAAAAAGATATTAAAACGAATAATTTTAGCGGAATTTTCAATTAATTTTCATCTTTTTTTTCCTTAATCTTCCTCATTTTATCGAGATATTATCGAAAAAAGAAACAAAAAGGAACAATTTGATCGAAATTTCAATTTCGTTTCCTTAATTTTCCTCATTTTAATTAGACATGACCAAAAAAAGCAACAAGAACAGATAATTTTAGCAAAATTTCAATTTTTTTCCAATTTTTTTTCCTTAATTTTCCTCATTTTATCGAGATATGACCGAAAAAAATAACGAAAATGGATAATTTTTGCAAAATTTCAGTTTTTCTCCTCTATTTTGCCTTATTTTTGGCAATTTTATCAAGATATGATTGCATACTGCAACGAAAACGGACAATTTTAGCGAAATTTCATTGTTTTTCTGCTCTGTTTTGTTTTAATTTTGATAATTTTATCACGATATGATTGAAAAAGCAACGAAAACGGAAAATTTTAGCGAAATTTGAATTTTTTTTCAGTAATTTGTGTTTATTTTTTGTCATTTTATTGAGATATGATCGAATAAAGCAACGGAATCGGAAAACCTTAGCGAAATTTCAAATTTTCTCGTGTATTTTGCCTTAATTTTAGTCATTATATCGAGATATGATTTATAAAAGCAACATAAACGGATAATCTTGGTGAAATTTCAATTTCTTCGTCTATTTTGTGTTTATTTTTCGTCCTTTTATCGAGATATAATCTTAAATAGCAACGAAAACGGATAAATTAATTAAATTTCAATTTTTTTCCTCTAAATTTCGTCTATATTTCTCGTCTTTTTATCGAGTTATGATCGAAAAAAGCTACGAAAACGGATAATTTTAGCCAAATTTCAATTATTATCCCCTATTTTTTCTTTATTTTTCGATATTTAATCGAGATATGATTGAAAATCCAACGAAAACAGATTATATTAGCGAAATTTGAATTTATTTCCTCTATTTTGTATTTATATTTAGTCATTTAATCAAGATATGATCAAAAAAAGCAACGAAAACGGAAAATTTTAGCGAAATTTAAATTACTTTCCCCAAAATTTTGTCTTTATTTTGCGTCTTTTTATAAATAAGTGATCGAAAAAAGCAAAACAAATGGATAATTTTAGCGAAATTTCTATTTTTCTCCTCCATTTTTACCTTAATTTTCGTCATTTAGCGAGATATGATAGAAAAAAGCAACGAAAACGGATAATTTTAGCGATATATCATTTTTTCCCTCTACTTTGTGCTTTTTTTTCATCATTTTATAGTGATTTGACGAAAAAAGGAACGAAAATGATTAATTTTAGAGAAATTTCAGTTTTTCTCCTCTATTTTGCCTTAATTGTGGTAATTTTACCAAGATATGATCGAAAAAGCAACGAAAACGGATAATTTTAGCGAAATTTGATTTTTTTCCGTAATTTGTCCTTATTTTTCGTCATTTTATTGAAATATGATCGAATTAAGCAAGAGAATTGGAAAACTTTAGCGAAATTTCAAATTTTCTCCTCTACTTTGCCTTAATTTTAGTCATTTTATCGAGATATGACCGAAAAAAGTAACGAAAATGGATAATTTTTGCAAAATTTCAGTTTTCTCCTCTATTTTGCCTTAATTGTGGTAATTTTACAAAAAAATGTTCGAAAAAGCAACGAAAACGGATAATTTTAGCGAAATTTGATTTTTTTCTGTAATTTGTCCTTATTTTTCGTCATTTTATTGAAATATGATCGAATTAAGCAACGGAATCGGAAATCTTTAGCGAAATTTCAAATTTTTTCCTCTGCTTTGCCTTAATTTTAGTCATTTTATCGAGATATGATATATAAAAGCAACAAAAATGTATAGGTATAATCTTAGCGATATTTCTATTTCTTCGTCTATTGTGTTTTTTTTTCGTCCTTTTATCGAGATATGATCGAAAAACGCAACGAAAACGGATAATTTTAGCGAAATTTCAATTTTGTCCTCTAAATTTCGTCTATATTTATCGTCATTAAATCGAGTTATGATCGAAAAAAGCAACGAAAAGGGATAATTTTAGCGAAATTTCAATTTTTCTTTTTTATTCGTCAGTTTATCGATATATGCTCGAAAAAAGCAATGAATTCGAATAATTCAAGTGAAATTTCGTTTTTTCCTCTATTTTGTCTTAATTTTAGTAATTTTATCATGATATGATCGAAAAAATCAACGAAAACGGATAATCTTAGCGAAATTTCAATTTTTCTCCTCAATTTTGTCTTTACTTTTTGTCATTTTATCGTGTTATGTAAAAAAAAGGTTACGAAAACGGACAATTTTAGCGAAATTTAAATTTTTTGTCTATTGTATGTTTATTTTTCGTTATTCTATCGAGATATAAAAAAAATAATAAAAAAATAATTTTAGCGAAATTTCAATTTTTGTATCTTTTTTTCCCTTAATGTTCGTCATTGTATCAGGATATTATCGAAAAAATAAACAAGAACGAATAATTTTAACGAAATTTCATTTTTTTTCTCTTTTTCTCCTTAATTTTCTTCATTTTATCTAGGCATGACCGAAAAAAGAAACAAAAACCGATAAATTTTGCAAAATTTCAATTTTTTTCTCCTTTTTTTTCTTAATTTTCCTCATTTTATCGAGTTATTATCGAAAAAAGATATAAAAACGAATAATTTTAGCGGAATTTTCAATTAATTTTCAACTTTTTTTTCCTTAATCTTCCTCATTTGGTCGAGATATTATCGAAAAAAGCAACAAAAAGGAACAATTTGATCGACATTTCAATTTCGTTTCCTTAATTTTCCTCATTTTAATTAGACATGACCGAAAAAAGCAACAAGAACAGATAATTTTAGCAAAATTTCAATTTTTTTCCAATTTTTTTTCCTTAATTTTAATTAATTAATTAATAAATGAATTAAATTTCAATTTTTTTCCTCTAAATTTCGTCTATATTTCTCGTCATTTTATCGAGTTATGATCGAAAAAAGCTACGAAAACGGAAAATTTTAGCGAAATTTGAATTTTTTTTTAGTAATTTGTGTTTATTTTTTGTCATTTTATTGAGATATGATCGAATAAAGCAACGGAATCGGAAAACCTTAGCGAAATTTCAAATTTTCTCGTGTATTTTGCCTTAATTTTAGTCATTTTATCGAGATATGATTTATAAAAGCAACATAAACGGATAATCTTGGTGAAATTTCAATTTCTTCGTCTATTTTGTGTTTATTTTTCGTCCTTTTATCGAGATATAATCTTAAATAGCAACGAAAACGGATAAATTAATTAAATTTCAATTTTTTTCCTCTAAATTTCGTCTATATTTCTCGTCATTTTATCGAGTTATGATCGAAAAAAGCTACGAAAACGGATAATTTTAGCCAAATTTCAATTATTATCCCCTATTTTTTCTTTATTTTTCGATATTTAATCGAGATATGATTGAAAATCCAACGAAAACAGATTATATTAGCGAAATTTGAATTTATTTCCTCTATTTTGTATTTATATTTAGTCATTTAATCAAGATATGATCAAAAAAAGCAACGAAAACGGAAAATTTTAGCGAAATTTAAATTACTTTCCCCAAAATTTTGTCTTTATTTTGCGTCTTTTTATAAATAAGTGATCGAAAAAAGCAAAACAAATGGATAATTTTAGCGAAATTTCTATTTTTCTCCTCCATTTTTACCTTAATTTTCGTCATTTAGCGAGATATGATAGAAAAAAGCAACGAAAACGGATAATTTTAGCGATATATCATTTTTTCCCTCTACTTTGTGGTTATTTTTCATCATTTTATAGTGATTTGATCGAAAAAACGAACGAAAATGGTTAAATTTAGAGAAATTTCAATATTTTTCCTCTAAACTTTGTCTTGAATTTTTTGTCATTTTGCAAATATATGATCGAAAAAAGCAACAAAAATGTATTAATTCAGCGAAATTTCAGTTTTTCTCCTCTATTTTGCCTTAATTGTGGTAATTTTACCAAGATATGATCGATAAAGCAACGAAAACGGAAAATTTTAGCGAAATTTGATTTTTACTGTAATTTGTCCTTATTTTTCGTCATTTTATTGAAATATGATCGAATTAAGCAACGGAATCGGAAAAATTTAGCGAAATTTCAAATTTTTTCCTCTACTTTGCCTTAATTTTAGTCATTTTATCAAGATATGATATATAAAAGCAACAAAAATGTATTGGTATAATCTTAGCGATATTTCTATTTCTTAGTCTATTGTGTTTTTTTCGTCCTTTTATCGAGATATGATCGAAAAAAGCAACGAAAACGGATAATTTTAGCGAAATTTCAATTTTTTCCTCTAAATTTCGTCTATATTTATCGTCATTAAATCGAGTTATGATCGAAAAAAGCAACGAAAAGGGATAATTTTAGCGAAATTTCAATTTTTCTCCTCAATTTTGTCTTTACTTTTTGTCATTTTATCGTGTTTTGAACAAAAAAGGTTACGAAAACGGATAATTTTAGCGAAATTTAAATTGTTTCGTCTATTTTGTGTTTATATTTCGTCCTTTTATCGAGATAAGATCGAAAAAGGCAACGAAAACGGATAATTTTAGCGAAATTTAAATTGTTTCGTCTATTCTGTGTTTATTTTTCGTCCTTTTATCGAGATATGTTCGAAAAAGGCAACGAAAACGGATAATTATAGCGAAATTTCAATTTTTTGTCTATTGTATGTTTATTTTTCGTTATTCTATCGAGATATAAAAAAAATAATAAAAAAATAATTTTAGCGAAATTTCAATTAATTTTCATCTTTTTTCTCCTTAATCTTCCTCATTTTATCGAGATATGACCGAAAAAAGTAACGAAAATGGATAATTTTTGCAAAATTTCAGTTTTTCTCCTCTATTTTGCCTTATTTTTGGTAATTTTATCAAGATATGATTGCATATTGCAACGAAAACGGATAATTTTAGAGAAATTTCATTGTTTTTCTGCTCTGTTTTGTTTTAATTTTGATAATTTTATCACGATATGATTGAAAAAGCAACGAAAACGGAAAATTTTAGCGAAATTTGAATTTTTTTTCAGTAATTTGTGTTTATTTTTTGTCATTTTATTGAGATATGATTGAATAAAGCAACGGAATCGGAAAACCTTAGCGAAATTTCAAATTTTCTCGTGTATTTTGCCTTAATTTTAGTCATTTTATCGAGATATGATTTATAAAAGCAACATAAACGGATAATCTTGGTGAAAATTCAATTTCTTCGTCTATTTTGTGTTTATTTTTCGTCCTTTTATCGAGATATAATCTTAAATAGCAACGAAAACGGATAAATTAATTAAATTTCAATTTTTTTCCTCTAAATTTCGTCTATATTTCTCGTCTTTTTATCGAGTTATGATCGAAAAAAGCTACGAAAACGGATAATTTTAGCCAAATTTCAATTATTATCCCCTATTTTTTCTTTATTTTTCGATATTTAATCGAGATATGATTGAAAATCCAACGAAAACAGATTATATTAGCGAAATTTGAATTTATTTCCTCTATTTTGTATTTATATTTAGTCATTTAATCAAGATATGATCAAAGAAAGCAACGAAAACGGAAAATTTTAGCGAAATTTAAATTACTTTCCCCAAAATTTTGTCTTTATTTTGCGTCTTTTTATAAATAAGTGATCGAAAAAAGCAAAACAAATGGATAATTTTAGCGAAATTTCTATTTTTCTCCTCCATTTTTACCTTAATTTTCGTCATTTAGCGAGATATGATAGAAAAAAGCAACGAAAACGGATAATTTTAGCGATATATCATTTTATCCCTCTACTTTGTGCTTATTTTTTATCATTTTATAGTGATTTGATCGAAAAAACGAACGAAAATGGTTAATTTTAGAGAAATTTCTGTTTTTCTCCTCTATTTTGCCTTAATTGTGGTAATTTTACCAAGATATGATTGAAAAAGCAACGAAAACGGATAATTTTAGCTAAATTTGATTTTTTTCTGTAATTTGTCCTTATTTTTCGTCATTTTATTGAAATATGATCGAATTAAGCAATAGAATCGGAAAACTTTAGCGAAATTTCAAATTTTCTCCTCTAATTTGCCTTAATTTTAGTCATTTTATCGAGATATGACCGAAAAAAGTAACGAAAATGGATAATTTTTGCAAAATTTCTGTTTTTCTCCTCAATTTTGTCTTTACTTTTTGTCATTTTATCGTGTTATGAACAAAAAAGGTTACGAAAACGGATAATTTTAGCGAAATTTAAATTGTTTCGTCTATTTTGTGTTTATTTTTCGTCCTTTTATCGAGATATGATCGAAAAAGGCAACGAAAACGGATACTTTTAGCGAAATTTCAATATTTTCCTCTAAATTTCGTCTATATTTATCGTCATTAAATCGAGTTATGATCGAAAAAAGCAACGAAAAGGGATAATTTTAGCGAAATTTAAATTTTTCTTTTTTTTCGTCAGTTTATCGGTATATGATCGAAAAAAGCAATGAAATCGAATAATTTAAGTGAAATTTCGTTTTTTTCCTCTATTTTGTCTTAATTTTAGTAATTTTATCATGATATGATCGAAAAAATCAACGAAAACGGATAATCTTAGCGAAATTTCAATTTTTCTCCTTAATTTTGTCTTTACTTTTTGTCATTTTATCGTGTTATGAACAAAAAAGGTTACGAAAACGGATAATGTTAGCGAAATTTAAATTGTTTCGGCTATTTTGTGTTTATTTTTCGTCCTTTTATCGAGATATGATCGAAAAAGGCAACGAAAACAGATAATTTTAGCGAAATTTCAATTTTTTGTCTATTGTATGTTTATTTTTCGTTATTCTATTGAGATATAAAAAAAATAATAAAAAAATAATTTTAGCGAAATTTCAATTTTTGTATCTTTTTTTCCCTTAATGTTCGTCATTATATCTGGATATTATCGAAAAAATAAACAAGAACGAATAATTTTAGCGAAATTTCAATTTTTTTTCTCTTTTTCTCCTTAATTTTCCTCATTTTATCTAGGCATGACCGAAAAAAGAAACAAAACTAGATAAATTTTGCAAAATTTCAATTTTTTTCCACTTTTTTTTCCTTAAATTCCTCATTTTATCGAGATATTATCGAAAAAAGATATAAAAACGAATAGTTTTAGCGGAATTTTCAATTAATTTTCATCTTTTTTTTCCTTAATCTTCCTCATTTTATCGAGATATTATCGAAATAAGCAACAAAAAGGAACAATTCGATCGAAGTTTCAATTTCGTTTCCTTAATTTTCCTCATTTTAATTAGACATGACCGAAAAAAGCAACAAGAACAGATAATTTTGGCAAAATATCAATTTTTTTCCAATTTTTTTTCCTTAATTTTAATTAATTAATTAATAAATGAATTAAATTTCAATTTTTTTCCTCTAAATTTCGTCTATATTTCTCGTCATTTTATCGAGTTATGATCGAAAAAAGCTACGAAAACGGAAAATTTTAGCGAAATTTCAGTTTTTCTCCTCTATTTTGCCTTAATTGTGGTAATTTTACCAAGATATGATCGAAAAAGCAACGAAAACGGATAATTTTAGCGAAATTTGATTTTTTTCTGTAATTTGTCCTTATTTTTCGTCATTTTATTGAAATATGATCGAATTAAGCAACGGAATCGGAAAACTTTAGCGAAATTTCAAATTTTTTCCTCTACTTTGCCTTAATTTTAGTCATTTTATCGAGATATGATATATAAAAGCAACACAAATGTATAGGTATAATCTTAGCGATATTTCTATTTCTTCGTCTATTGTGTTTTTTTTTCGTCCTTTTATCGAGATATGATCGAAAAAAGCAACGAAAACGGATAATTTTAGCGAAATTTCAATTTTTTCCTCTAAATTTCGTCTATATTTATCGTCATTAAATCGAGTTATGATCGAAAAAAGCAACGAAAAGGGATAATTTTAGCGAATTTTCAATTTTTCTTTTTTTTTCGTCAGTTTATCGATATATGATCGAAAAAAGCAATGAAATCGAATAACTTAAGTGAAATTTCGTTTTTTTCCTCTATTTTGTCTTAATTTTAGTAATTTTATCATGATATGATCGAAAAAATCAACGAAAACGGATAATCTTAGCGAAATTTCAAATTTTCTCCTCAATTTTGTCTTTACTTTTTGTCATTTTATCGTGTTATGAACAAAAAGGTTACGAAAACGGATAATTTTAGCGAAATTTAAATTGTTTCGTCTATTTTGTGTTTATATTTCGTCCTTTTATCGAGATAAGATCGAAAAAGGCAACGAAAACGGATAATTTTAGCGAAATTTAAATTGTTTCGTCTATTTTGTGTTTATATTTCGTCCTTTTATCGAGATAAGATCGAAAAAGGCAACGAAAACGGATAATTTTAGCGAAATTTCAATTTTTTGTCTATTGTATGTTTATTTTTCGTTATTCTATCGAGATATAAAAAAAATAATAAAAAAATAATTTAAGCGAAATTTCAATTTTTGTATCTTTTTTTCCCTTAATGTTCGTCATTATATCAGGATATTATCGAAAAAATAAACAAGAACGAATAATTTTATCGAAATTTCATTTTTTTTCTCTTTTTCTCCTTAATTTACCTCATTTTATTTAGGCATGATAGAAAAAAGAAACAAAAATGGATAATGTTTGTAAAATTTCAGTTTTTCTCCTTTATTTTGCCTTATTTTTGGTAATTTTATCAAGATATGATTGCATATTGCAACGAAAACGGATAATTTTAGCGAAATTTCATTGTTTTTCTGCTCTGTTTTGTTTTAATTTGGATAATTTTATCACGATATGATTGAAAAAGCAACGAAAACGGAAAATTTTAGCGAAAGTTGATTTTTTTTTCAGTAATTTGTGTTTATTTTTTGTCTTTTTATTGAGATATGATCGAATAAAGCAACGGAATCGGAAAACCTTAGCGAAATTTCAAATTTTCTCGTGTATTTTGCCTTAATTTTAGTCATTTTATCGAGATATGATTTATAAAAGCAACATAAACGGATAATCTTGGGGAAATTTCAATTTCTTTGTCTATTTTGTGTTTATTTTTCGTCCTTTTACGGAGATATAATCTTAAATAGCAACGAAAACGGATAAATTAATTAAATTTCAATTTTTTCCTCTAAATTTTGTCTATATTTCTCGTCATTTTATCGAGTTATGATCGAAAAAAGCTACGAAAACGGATAATTTTAGCCAAATTTCAATTATTATCCCCTATCTTTTCTTTATTTTTCGATATTTAATCGAGAAATGATTGAAAATCCAATGAAAACAGATTATATTAGCGAAATTTGAATTTATTTCCTCTATTTTGTATTTATATTTAGTCATTTAATCAAGATATGATCAAAAAAAGCAACGAAAACGGAAAATTTTAGCGAAATTTAAATTACTTTCCCCAAAATTTTGTCTTTATTTTGCGTCTTTTTATGAATAAGTGATCCAAAAAAGCAAAACAAATGGATAATTTTAGCGAAATTTCTATTTATCTCCTCCATTTTTACCTTAATTTTCGTCATTTAGGGAGATATGATAGAAAAAAGCAACGAAAACGGATAATTTTAGCGATATATCATTTTTTCCCTCTACTTTGTGCTTATTTTTCATCATTTTATAGTGATTTGATCGAAAAAAGGAACGAAAATGGTTAATTTTAGAGAAATTTGATTTTTTTCTGTAATTTGTCCTTATTTTTCGTCATTTTATTGAAATATGATCGAATTAAGCAACAGAATCGGAAAACTTTAGCGAAATTTCAAATTTTCTCCTCTACTTTGCCTTAATTTTAGTCATTCTATCGCGATATGATATATAAAAGCAACATAAATGTATAGGTATAATCTTAGCGATATTTCTATTTCTTCGTCTATTGTGTTTTTTTTTCGTCCTTTTATCGAGATATGATCGAAAAAAGCAACGAAAACGGATAATTTTAGCGAAATTTCCATTTTTTTTCTCTAAATTTCGTCTAGATTTATCGTCATTAAATCGAGTTATGATCGAAAAAAGCAACGAAAAGGGATAATTTTAGCGAAATTTCAATTTTTATCTCCTATTTTGTATTTATTTTAAGTCATTTAATCATGATATGATCAAAAAAATCAACTAAAACGGATAAATTTTGCGAAATTTTAATTGTTCTCCACTATGTTTTCATTAATTTTCACCATTCTATCGAGATTTGATCGTAAAAGGTTACGAAAACGGATAATTTTAGCGAAATTTCAATTTTTCTCTTTTTTTCGTCAGTTTATCGATATATGATCGAATAGAGCAATGAAATCGAATAATTTAAGTGAAATTTCGTTTTTTTCCTCTATTTATTTCTTAATTTTAGTAATTTTATCATGATGTGATCGAAAAAATCAACGAAAACGGATAATCTTAGCTAAATTTCAATTTTTCTCCTCAATTTTGTCTTTACTTTTTGTCATTTTATCGTGTTATGAACAAAAAAGCAACGAAAACGGATAATTTTAGCAAAATTTAAATTGTTTCGTCTATTTTGTGTTTATTTTTCGTCCTTTTATAGAGATATGATTGAAAAACCAACGAAAACAGATAATTTTAGCGAAATTTGATTTTATATCCTCAATTTTGTCTTTATTTTTAGTCATTTAATATAGAAATGATCAGAAAAAGCAACGAAAACGGAAATATTTATCGAATTTTGAATTTTTTTCTGTATTTTGTCTATATTTTTCGTCATATTGTCGAGTTATGTACGAAAAAAGCATCAAAAACGGATATTTTTAGCGAAATTCCTATTACTTTCCTGAAAATTTTGTCTTTTTTTTCGTCTTTTTATAAATATATGATCGTAAAAAGTAAAAAAAATGGATAGTTTAGGCGAAATATCTTTTTTTTTCTCTTTTTTTCCTTAATTTTGCTCATCCTATCGAGATGTTATCGAAATAGAAACAAAAACGAATAATTTTAGGGAAATTTCAATTATTTTCCTCTTTTTTTTCCTTATTTTTATTCATTTTATCGAGATATTATCGGAAAGAGAATCAAAAAAGATTATTTTTAGAAAAATTTCAATTTTTTTTTCTGCCTTAATTTTCCTAATTTTATTGAGATATGACCGAAAAAAGCAACAAGAACGAATAATTTTAGCGAAATTTCAAATTTTTTCTTCTTTTTTTCCTTACTTTTACTCTTTTTATCGAGATATTAGCGAAATAAATATCAAAAACGAATAATTCTAGCGAAATTTCAATTTTTTTCCTATTTTCTTCCTTAATTTTCTTCATTTTATTGAGATATGACCAAAAAAATAAAAAAAAACGTATAATTTTAGCGTAATTTCAATTTTTTTTCTCTTTTTTTTCCCTTACTTTTCCTCAATTTATCTAGACTCGACCGAAAAAGGCAACTAAAACAGATAATTTTAGTGTAATTTCAGATTATTCCGTTTTTATTTCCTTAAATTTCCTCATTTTATCGAGATATGACCGAAAAAAGAATCAAAAACGAGGAATTCTTGCGAAATTTCAATTTGTTTCTCTTTTTTTTTCTAAATTTTCCTCATTTTATCTAGATATGACCGAGAAAGGCAACAAAAACGAATAATATTAGCAAAATTAATATTTCTTTCCTCTTTTTTTCATAATTTTCATCAATTTATCGAGATATTATCGAAAAAAGAAACAAAAACGACTAATTTTAGCGAAATTTCCAATTGTTTTCTCTTTAATTTCTTAATTTTCCTCATTTTATCAAAATATGACCGAAAAAAGCAACAAAAACAGATAATTTTAGCAAAATTACAATTTTTTTCCTCTTTTTTTCCTTAATTTTCCTCATACTATCTAGGCTCGACCGAAAAAAGCAACAAAAACAGATAAATTTAGCGAAATTTATATTTTATTTCCTATTTTATATCCTTCATTTTTCTCATTTTATCGATATATGACCGAAAAAAATAACAAAAACGAATAATTTTAGCGAAATTTCAATATTTTTCCTCTCATTTTTCTTTCATTTTCGTCATTATATCGAGATATTATCGAAAAAAGAAACAAAAACGAATAATTTAAGCGAAAATTCAATCATTTACCTCCTAGGGAAATTTCAATTATTTTCCTCTTTTTTTTCCTTATTTTTATTCATTTTATCGAGATATTATCGGAAAAAGAATCAAAAAAGATTATTTTTACAAAAATTTCAATTTTTTTTCCTGCCTTAATTTTCCTAATTTTATCGAGATATGTCCGAAAAAAGCAACAAGAACGAATAATTTTAGCGAAATTTCAAATTTTTTCTTCTTTTTTTCCTTACTTTTACTCTTTTTATCGAGATATTAGCGAAATAAAAATCAAAAACGAATCATTCTAGCGAAATTTCAATTTTTTTCCTATTTTCTTCCTTAATTTTCCTCATTTTATTGAGATATGACCAAAAAAATAAAAAAAACGTATAATTTTAGCGTAATTTCAATTTTGTTTTCTATTTTTTTTCCCTTACATTTCCTCAATTTATCTAGACTCGACCGAAAAAGGCAACTAAAACAGATAATTTTAGTGAAATTTCAGATTATTCCGTTTTTATTTCCTTAATTTTCCTCATTTTATCGAGATATGACCGAAAAAGGAATCAAAAACGAGGAATTCTTGCGAAATTTAAATTTGTTTCTCTTTTTTTTCCTAAATTTTCCTCATTTTATCTAGATATGACCGAGAAAGGCAACAAAAACGAATAATATTAGCAAAATTAATATTTCTTTCCTCTTTTTTTCATAATTTTCATCAATTTATCGAGATATTATCGAAAAAAGAAACAAAAACGACTAATTTTAACGAAATTTCCAATTGTTTTCTCTTTAATTTCTTAATTTTCCTCATTTTATCTAAATATGACCTACAGAAGCACTAAAACAGATAATTTTAGCGAAATATCAATTTTTTCCTCTTTTTTCCCTTAATTTTCCTCATTTTAACTAGACATGATCGAAGAATGCAACAAAAACAGATAATTTTAGCAAAATTTCAATTTTTTTCCTATTTTTTTTCCTAAATTTTCCTTATTTTATCGAGATATGAGCGAAAAAAGTACCAAAAACGAATCATTTTAGCGAAATTACAATTTTTATCAGATTGTTTTTCTTAATTTTCCTCATTTTATCGAGATATGACCGTAAAAGGCAACAAAAACAGATAATTTTAGCGAAATTTCAATTTTTTCCTCTTTTTTCCCTTAATTTTCCTCATTTTATCGAGATATTATCGAAAAAAGAAACAAAAACGAATAATTTTAGCGAAATTTCAATTTGTTTTCATTTTTTTTTCCTGAATTTTCCTCATTTTATCTAGATATGACCGAAAAAAGCAACAGAAACAGAATATTATAGCGAAATTTCAATTTTTATCAGATTGTTTTTCTTAATTTTCCTCATTTTATCGAGATATGACCGTAAAAGGCAACAAAAACAGATAATTTTAGCGAAATTTCAATTTTTTTCCTATTATTTTCCTTAATTTTCCTTATATTATCAAGATACGACCGTAAAAGGCAACAAAAACAAATAATCAAAGCGAAATTACAATTCTATCCTCTTTTTTTCCTTAATTTTCCTCATTTTATCGAGATATTATAGAAAAAAGAAACAAAAACGAATGATTTTAGTGAAATTTCAATTATTTTCCTCTTTTTTTCCATATTTTTATTCATTTTATCGAGATATTATCGAAAAAAGCAACAAAAACAGATAATTGTAGCGAAATTTCAATTTTTTCCCTATTTTTTTACCTTAATTTTCCTCAGTTTATCGAGATATGACCGAAAAATCTAACAAAAACGAATAATTTTATCGAAAATTCAATTTTTTCCCTTTTTTTTCCTAAATTTTCATCATTTTATCGAGATATTATCGAAAAAAGAATCAAAAAAGAATAATTTTAGTGAAATTTCAATTATCTTCCTCTTTTTTTCCTTATTTTTCCTCATTTATCGAGATATTATCGAAAAAAGAAACAAAAACGAATTGTGTTAGAGAAATTTCAATTATTTTTTCTTTTCTTTCCTTATTTTTATTCAATAAAATCTAGTAACTATCGAAAAAAGCAACAAAAACCGATAATTTTATCGAAATTTCAATTTTTTTCCTATTTTTCTTCCTTAATTTTCCTCATTTTAACGAGATATTATCGAAAAAAGAATCAAAAAAGATTAATTTTAGCGAAATTTCAATTTTTTTTCATTAATTTTCCTCATTTTATCGAGATATGACCGAAAAAAGCAACAATTACCAATAATTTTAGCGAAATTTCAAATTTCTTCCTCTTTTTTTTTGCTTAATTTCGTCATTATATAATGATATTAACGAAAAAAGAATCAAAAACGAATAATTTTAGCGAAATTTCAATTTTTTCTCTTTTTTTTCCTTAAATTTCCTCATTTTATCGAGATATTATCGAAAAAAGAAACAAAAACGAATAATTTTAGCGAAATTTCAATTTGTTTTCTATTTTTTTTCCTGAATTTTCCTCATTTTATCTAGATATGACCGAAAAAAGCAACAAAAACATAATATTATAGCGAAATTTCAATTTTTTTCCGATTTTTTTTCCTTAATTTTCCTCATTTTATAGTGATATGACTGAAAAAAGCAACAACAACCGATAATTCTAGCGAAATTTCAATTTTTGTCCTATATTTTTCTCTTAATATTCCTAATTTTATCGAGATATGAGCGAGAAAGGCAACAAAAACGAATAATATTAGCAAAGTTAATATTTTTTCATAATTTTCATCAATTTATCGAGATATTATCGAAAAAAGAAACAAAAACGAATAATTTTAGTGAAATTTCAATTTGTTTTCTCTTTAATTTCCTTAATTTTCCTCATTTTATCTAAATATGACCGAAAAAAGCAACAAAAACAGATAATTTTAGCGAAATTACAATTTTTTTCCTCTTTTTTTCCTTAATTTTCCTCATTTTATCTAGGCTCGACCGAAATAAGCAACAAAAACAGATAATTTTAGCGAAATTTATATTTTTTTTCCTATTTTATATCCTTAATTTCTCTCATTTTATCAATATATGACCAAAAAAAGCAACAAAAACGAATAATTTTAGCGAAATTTCAATATTTTTCCTCTCATTTTTCTTTAATTTTCGTCATTATATCGATATATTATCAAAAAAAGAAACAAAAACGAAATGTTTTAGAGAAAATTCAATTATTTTTTCTTTTCTTTCCTTATTTTTATTCAATAAAATCTAGTAACTATCGAAAAAAGCAACAAAAACCGATAATTTTATCGAAATTTCAATTTTTTTCCTATCTTTCTTCCTTAATTTTCCTCATTTTAACCAGATATTATCGAAAAAAGAATCAAAAAAGATTAATTTTAGCGAAATTTCAATTTTTTTTCTATTTTTTCCTTAATTTTCCTCATTTTGTCGAGATATGACCGAAAAAAGCAACAATTACCAATAATTTTAGCAAAATTTCAAATTTCTTCCTCTTTTTTTTGGTTAATTTTCCTCATTTTATAAAGATATTAACGAAAAAAGAAATTTAAAAATGGATAATTCTAGCGAAATTTCATTTTTTTTCCTATTTTCTTCCTTAATTTTCCTCATTTTATTGAGATATGACCGAAAAAAGCAAAAAAAAACGAATAATTTTAGCGAAATTTCAATTTTTTCTCTTTTTTTTCTTAAATTTCCTCATTTTATCGAGATATTATCGAAAAAAGAAACAAAAACGAATAACTTTAGCGAAATTTCAATTTGTTTTCTATTTTTTTTCCTGAATTTTCCTCATTTTATCTAGATATGATCGAAAAAAGCAACAAAGACAGAATGTTATAGCGAAATTTCAATTTTTTTCCGATTATTTTTCCTTAATATTCCTTATATTATCGAGATACGACCGTAAAAGGAAACAAAAACGAATAATTTTAGCGAAATTTCAATTTGTTTTCTATTTTTTTTCCTGAATTTTCCTCATTTTATCTAGATATGACCGAAAAAAGCAACAAAAACATAATATTATAGCGAAATTTCAATTTTTTTCCGATTTTTTTTCCTTAATTTTCCTCATTTTATAGTGATATGACTGAAAAAAGCAACAACAACCGATAATTCTAGCGAAATTTCAATTTTTGTCCTATATTTTTCTCTTAATATTCCTAATTTTATCGAGATATGAGCGAGAAAGGCAACAAAAACGAATAATATTAGCAAAGTTAATATTTTTTCATAATTTTCATCAATTTATCGAGATATTATCGAAAAAAGAAACAAAAACGAATAATTTTAGTGAAATTTCAATTTGTTTTCTCTTTAATTTCCTTAATTTTCCTCATTTTATCTAAATATGACCGAAAAAAGCAACAAAAACAGATAATTTTAGCGAAATTACAATTTTTTTCCTCTTTTTTTCCTTAATTTTCCTCATTTTATCTAGGCTCGACCGAAATAAGCAACAAAAACAGATAATTTTAGCGAAATTTATATTTTTTTTCCTATTTTATATCCTTAATTTCTCTCATTTTATCAATATATGACCAAAAAAAGCAACAAAAACGAATAATTTTAGCGAAATTTCAATATTTTTCCTCTCATTTTTCTTTAATTTTCGTCATTATATCGATATATTATCAAAAAAAGAAACAAAAACGAAATGTTTTAGAGAAAATTCAATTATTTTTTCTTTTCTTTCCTTATTTTTATTCAATAAAATCTAGTAACTATCGAAAAAAGCAACAAAAACCGATAATTTTATCGAAATTTCAATTTTTTTCCTATCTTTCTTCCTTAATTTTCCTCATTTTAACCAGATATTATCGAAAAAAGAATCAAAAAAGATTAATTTTAGCGAAATTTCAATTTTTTTTCTATTTTTTCCTTAATTTTCCTCATTTTGTCGAGATATGACCGAAAAAAGCAACAATTACCAATAATTTTAGCAAAATTTCAAATTTCTTCCTCTTTTTTTTGGTTAATTTTCCTCATTTTATAAAGATATTAACGAAAAAAGAAATTTAAAAATGGATAATTCTAGCGAAATTTCATTTTTTTTCCTATTTTCTTCCTTAATTTTCCTCATTTTATTGAGATATGACCGAAAAAAGCAAAAAAAAACGAATAATTTTAGCGAAATTTCAATTTTTTCTCTTTTTTTTCTTAAATTTCCTCATTTTATCGAGATATTATCGAAAAAAGAAACAAAAACGAATAACTTTAGCGAAATTTCAATTTGTTTTCTATTTTTTTTCCTGAATTTTCCTCATTTTATCTAGATATGATCGAAAAAAGCAACAAAGACAGAATGTTATAGCGAAATTTCAATTTTTTTCCGATTATTTTTCCTTAATATTCCTTATATTATCGAGATACGACCGTAAAAGGAAACAAAAACGAATAATTTTAGCGAAATTACAATTTTTTCCTTTTTTTTATCTAGACTCGACCGAGAATAGCAACAAAAACAGATGATTTTAGCGAAATTTATATTTTTTGCCTATTTTATTTCCTTAATTTTCCTCATTATATCAAGATATTATCGAAAAAAGATATAAAAACGAATAATTTTAGCGGAATTTTCAATTAATTTTCATCTTTTTTTTCCTTAATCTTCCTCATTTTATCGAGATATTATCGAAAAAAGCAACAAAAAGGAACAATTTGATCGAAATTTCAATTTCATTTCCTTAATTTTCCTCATTTTAATTAGACATGACCGAAAAAAGCAACAAGAACAGATAATTTTAGCAAAATTTCAATTTTTTTCCAATTTTTTTCCTTAATTTTCCTCATTTTATCGAGATATGACCGAAAAAAGTAACGATCAAGGATAATTTTTGCAAAATTTCAGTTTTCTCCTCTATTTTGCCTTAATTGTGGTAATTTTACAAAAAAATGTTCGAAAAAGCAACGAAAACGGATAATTTGAGCGAAATTTGATTTTTTTCTGTAATTTGTCCTTATTTTTCGTCATTTTATTGAAATATGATCGAATTAAGAAACAGGATCGGAAAACTTTAGCGAAATTTCAAATTTTTTCCTCTACTTTGCCGTAATTTTAGTCATTTTATCGAGATATGATATATAAAAGCAACAAAAATGTATAGGTATAATCTTAGCGATATTTCTATTTCTTCGTCTATTGTGTTTTTTTTTCGTCCTTTTATCGAGATATGATCGAAAAAAGCAACGAAAACGGATAATTTTAGCGAAATTTCAATTTTTTCCTCTAAATTTCGTCTATATTTATCGTCATTAAATCGAGTTATGATCGAAAAAAGCAACGAAAAGGGATAATTTTAGCGAAATATCAATTTTTCTTTTTTTTTCGTCAGTTTATCGATATATGATCGAAAAAAGCAATGAAATCGAATAATTTAAGTCAAATTTCGTTTTTTTCCTCTATTTTGTCTTAATTTTAGTAATTTTATCATGATATGATCGAAAAAATCAACGAAAACGGATAATCTTAGCGAAATTTCAATTTTTCTCCTCAATTTGTCTTTACTTTTTGTCATTTTATCGTGTTATGAACAAAAAAGGTTACGAAAACGGATTTTTTTAGCGAAATTTAAATTGTTTCGTCTATTTTGTGTTTAATTTTCGTCCTTTTATCGAGATATGATCGAAAAAGGCAACGAAAACGGATAATGTTAGCGAAATTTCAATTTTTTGTCTATTGTATGTTTATTTTTCGTTATTCTATCGAGATATAAAAAAATAATAAAAAAATAATTTTAGCGAAATTTCAATTTTTGTATCTTTTTTTCCCTTAATGTTCGTCATTATATCAGGATATTATCGAAAAAATAAACAAGAACGAATAATGTTAGCGAAATTTCATTTTTTTTCTCTTTTTCTCCTTAATTTTCCTCATTTTATCTAGGCATGACCGGAAAAAGAAACAAAAACAGATAAATTTTGCAAAATTTCAATGTTTTCCACTTTTTTTTCCTTAATCTTCCTCATTTGGTCGAGATATTATCGAAAAAAGCAACAAAAAGGAACAATTTGATCGAAATTTCAATTTCGTTACCTTAATTTTCCTCATTTTAATTAGACATGACCGAAAAAAGAAACAAGAACAGATAATTTAAGCAAAATTTCAATTTTTTTCCAATTTTTTTTCCTTAATTTTCCTCATTTTATCGAGATATGACCGAAAAAAGTAACGAAAATGGATAATTTTTGCAAAATTTCAGTTTTTCTCCTCTATTTTGCCTTATTTTTGGTAATTTTATCAAGATATGATTGCATATTGCAACGAAAACGGATAATTTTAGCGAAATTTCATTGTTTTTCTGCTCTGTTTTGTTTTAATTTTGATAATTTTATCACGATATGATTGAAAAAGCAACGAAAACGGAAAATTTTAGCGAAATTTGAATTTTTTTTCAGTAATTTGTGTTTATTTTTTGTCATTTTATTGAGATATGATCGAATAAAGCAACGGAATCGGAAAACCTTAGCAAAATTTCAAATTTTCTCGTGTATTTTGCCTTAATTTTAGTCATTTTATCGAGATATGATATATAAAAGCAACATAAATGTATAGGTATAATCTTAGCGATATTTCTATTTCTTCGTCTATTGTGCTTTTTTTTCGTCCTTTTATCGAGATATGATCGAAAAAATAAATTTTAGCGAAATTTGATTTTTTTTTCTGTAATTTGTCCTTATTTTTCGTCATTTTATTGAAATATGATCGAATTAAGCAAGAGAATCGGAAAACTTTAGCGAAATTTCAAATTTTCTCCTCTACTTTGCCTTAATTTTAGTAATTTTATCGAGATATGATATATAAAAGCAACATAAATGTATAGGTATAATCTTAGCGATATTTCTATTTCTTCGTCTATTGTGTTTTTTTTCGTCCTTTTATCGAGATATGATCGAAAAAAGCAACGAAAACGGATAATTTTAGCGAAATTTCAATTTTTTCCTCTAAATTTCGTCTATATTTATCGTCATTAAATCGAGTTATGATCGAAAAAAGCAACGAATAGGGATAATTTTAGCAAAATTTCAATTTTTATCTCCTATTTTGTCTTCATTTTTCTATTCTTAATCGAGATATGATTGAAAAACCAACGAAAACAGATAATTTTAGCGAAATTTGATTTTATATCCTCAATTTTGTCTTTATTTTTAGTCATTTAATATAGATATGATAAAAAAAAGCAACGAAAACGGAAATACTTAGCGAATTTTGAATTTTTTTCTGTATTTTGTCTATATTTTTCGTCATATTGTCGAGTTATGTACGAAAAAAGCATCAAAAACGGATATTTTTAGCGAAATTCCTATTACTTTCCTGAAAATTTTCTCTTTTTTTTTCGTCTTTTTATAAATATATGATCGTAAAAAGCAAAAAAAATGGATAGTTTAGGCGAAATATCTTTTTTTTTCTCTTTTTTTCCTTAATTTTGCTCATCTTATCGAGATGTTATCGAAAAAGAAACAAAAACGAATAATTTTAGGGAAATTTCAATTATTTTCCTCTTTTTTTCCTTATTTTTATTCATTTTATCGAGATATTATCGGAAAAAGAATCAAAAAAGCTTATTTTTAGAAAAATTTAATTTTTTTTTCTGCCTTAATTTTCCTAATTTATCGAGATATGACCGAAAAAAGCAACAAGAACGAATAATTTTAGCGAAATTTTAAATTTCTTCTTCTTTTTTTCCTTACTTTTACTCTTTTTATTGAGATATTAGCGAAATAAATATCAAAAACGAATAATTTTAGCGAAATTTCAAATTTTTTCTTCTTTTTTTCCTTACTTTTACTCTTTTTTTCGAGATATTAGCGAAATAAATATCAAAAACGAATAATTCTAGCGAAATTTCAATTTTTTTCCTATTTTTTTTCCTTTACTTTTCCTCAATTTATCTAGACTCGACCGAAAAAGGTAACTAAAACAGATAATTTTAGTGAAATTTCAGATTATTCCGTATTTTTTTCCTTAATTTTCCTCATTTTATCGAGATATGACCGAAAAAAGCAACAGAAACAGAATATTATAGCGAAATTTCAATTTTTATCAGATTGTTTTCCTTAATTTTCCTCATTTTATCGAGATATTATCGAAAAAAGATATAAAAAGGAACAATTTGATCGAAATTTCAATTTCATTTCCTTAATTTTCCTCATTTTAATTAGACATGAACGAAAAAAACAACAAGAACAGATAATTTTAGCAAAATTTCAATTTTTTTCCAATTTTTTTCCTTAATTTTCCTCATTTTATCGAGATATGACCGAAAAAAGTAACGAAAATGGATAATTTTTGCAAAATTTCAGTTTTCTCCTCTATTTTGCCTTAATTGTGGTAATTTTACAAAAAAATGTTCGAAAAAGCAACGAAAACGGATAATTTGAGCGAAATTTGATTTTTTTCTGTAATTTGTCCTTATTTTTCGTCATTTTATTGAAATATGATCGAATTAAGCAACGGAATCGGAAAACTTTAGCGAAATTTCAAATTTTTTCCTCTACTTTGCCGTAGTTTTAGTCATTTTATCGAGATATGATATATAAAAGCAACAAAAATGTATAGGTATAATCTTAGCGACATTTCTATTTCTTCGTCTATTGTGTTTTTTTTTCGTCCTTTTATCGAGATATGATCGAAAAAAGCAACGAAAACGGATAATTTTAGCGAAATTTCAATTTTTTCCTCTAAATTTCGTCTATATTTATCGTCATTAAATCGAGTTATGATCGAAAAAAGCAACGAAAAGGGATAATTTTAGCGAAATATCAATTTTTCTTTTTTTTTCGTCAGTTTATCGATATATGATCGAAAAAAGCAATGAAATCGAATAATTTAAGTCAAATTTCGTTTTTTTCCTCTATTTTGTCTTAATTTTAGTAATTTTATCATGATATGATCGAAAAAATCAACGAAAACGGATAATCTTAGCGAAATTTCAATTTTTCTCCTCAATTTGTCTTTACTTTTTGTCATTTTATCGTGTTATGAACAAAAAAGGTTACGAAAACGGATTTTTTTAGCGAAATTTAAATTGTTTCGTCTATTTTGTGTTTAATTTTCGTCCTTTTATCGAGATATGATCGAAAAAGGCAACGAAAACGGATAATGTTAGCGAAATTTCAATTTTTTGTCTATTGTATGTTTATTTTTCGTTATTCTATCGAGATATAAAAAAATAATAAAAAAATAATTTTAGCGAAATTTCAATTTTTGTATCTTTTTTTCCCTTAATGTTCGTCATTATATCAGGATATTATCGAAAAAATAAACAAGAACGAATAATGTTAGCGAAATTTCATTTTTTTTCTCTTTTTCTCCTTAATTTTCCTCATTTTATCTAGGCATGACCGGAAAAAGAAACAAAAACAGATAAATTTTGCAAAATTTCAATGTTTTCCACTTTTTTTTCCTTAATCTTCCTCATTTGGTCGAGATATTATCGAAAAAAGCAACAAAAAGGAACAATTTGATCGAAATTTCAATTTCGTTACCTTAATTTTCCTCATTTTAATTAGACATGACCGAAAAAAGAAACAAGAACAGATAATTTAAGCAAAATTTCAATTTTTTTCCAATTTTTTTTCCTTAATTTTCCTCATTTTATCGAGATATGACCGAAAAAAGTAACGAAAATGGATAATTTTTGCAAAATTTCAGTTTTTCTCCTCTATTTTGCCTTATTTTTGGTAATTTTATCAAGATATGATTGCATATTGCAACGAAAACGGATAATTTTAGCGAAATTTCATTGTTTTTCTGCTCTGTTTTGTTTTAATTTTGATAATTTTATCACGATATGATTGAAAAAGCAACGAAAACGGAAAATTTTAGCGAAATTTGAATTTTTTTTCAGTAATTTGTGTTTATTTTTTGTCATTTTATTGAGATATGATCGAATAAAGCAACGGAATCGGAAAACCTTAGCAAAATTTCAAATTTTCTCGTGTATTTTGCCTTAATTTTAGTCATTTTATCGAGATATGATATATAAAAGCAACATAAATGTATAGGTATAATCTTAGCGATATTTCTATTTCTTCGTCTATTGTGCTTTTTTTTCGTCCTTTTATCGAGATATGATCGAAAAAATAAATTTTAGCGAAATTTGATTTTTTTTTCTGTAATTTGTCCTTATTTTTCGTCATTTTATTGAAATATGATCGAATTAAGCAAGAGAATCGGAAAACTTTAGCGAAATTTCAAATTTTCTCCTCTACTTTGCCTTAATTTTAGTAATTTTATCGAGATATGATATATAAAAGCAACATAAATGTATAGGTATAATCTTAGCGATATTTCTATTTCTTCGTCTATTGTGTTTTTTTTCGTCCTTTTATCGAGATATGATCGAAAAAAGCAACGAAAACGGATAATTTTAGCGAAATTTCAATTTTTTCCTCTAAATTTCGTCTATATTTATCGTCATTAAATCGAGTTATGATCGAAAAAAGCAACGAATAGGGATAATTTTAGCAAAATTTCAATTTTTATCTCCTATTTTGTCTTCATTTTTCTATTCTTAATCGAGATATGATTGAAAAACCAACGAAAACAGATAATTTTAGCGAAATTTGATTTTATATCCTCAATTTTGTCTTTATTTTTAGTCATTTAATATAGATATGATAAAAAAAAGCAACGAAAACGGAAATACTTAGCGAATTTTGAATTTTTTTCTGTATTTTGTCTATATTTTTCGTCATATTGTCGAGTTATGTACGAAAAAAGCATCAAAAACGGATATTTTTAGCGAAATTCCTATTACTTTCCTGAAAATTTTCTCTTTTTTTTTCGTCTTTTTATAAATATATGATCGTAAAAAGCAAAAAAAATGGATAGTTTAGGCGAAATATCTTTTTTTTTCTCTTTTTTTCCTTAATTTTGCTCATCTTATCGAGATGTTATCGAAAAAGAAACAAAAACGAATAATTTTAGGGAAATTTCAATTATTTTCCTCTTTTTTTCCTTATTTTTATTCATTTTATCGAGATATTATCGGAAAAAGAATCAAAAAAGCTTATTTTTAGAAAAATTTAATTTTTTTTTCTGCCTTAATTTTCCTAATTTATCGAGATATGACCGAAAAAAGCAACAAGAACGAATAATTTTAGCGAAATTTTAAATTTCTTCTTCTTTTTTTCCTTACTTTTACTCTTTTTATTGAGATATTAGCGAAATAAATATCAAAAACGAATAATTTTAGCGAAATTTCAAATTTTTTCTTCTTTTTTTCCTTACTTTTACTCTTTTTTTCGAGATATTAGCGAAATAAATATCAAAAACGAATAATTCTAGCGAAATTTCAATTTTTTTCCTATTTTTTTTCCTTTACTTTTCCTCAATTTATCTAGACTCGACCGAAAAAGGTAACTAAAACAGATAATTTTAGTGAAATTTCAGATTATTCCGTATTTTTTTCCTTAATTTTCCTCATTTTATCGAGATATGACCGAAAAAAGCAACAGAAACAGAATATTATAGCGAAATTTCAATTTTTATCAGATTGTTTTCCTTAATTTTCCTCATTTTATCGAGATATTATCGAAAAAAGATATAAAAAGGAACAATTTGATCGAAATTTCAATTTCATTTCCTTAATTTTCCTCATTTTAATTAGACATGAACGAAAAAAACAACAAGAACAGATAATTTTAGCAAAATTTCAATTTTTTTCCAATTTTTTTCCTTAATTTTCCTCATTTTATCGAGATATGACCGAAAAAAGTAACGAAAATGGATAATTTTTGCAAAATTTCAGTTTTCTCCTCTATTTTGCCTTAATTGTGGTAATTTTACAAAAAAATGTTCGAAAAAGCAACGAAAACGGATAATTTGAGCGAAATTTGATTTTTTTCTGTAATTTGTCCTTATTTTTCGTCATTTTATTGAAATATGATCGAATTAAGCAACGGAATCGGAAAACTTTAGCGAAATTTCAAATTTTTTCCTCTACTTTGCCGTAGTTTTAGTCATTTTATCGAGATATGATATATAAAAGCAACAAAAATGTATAGGTATAATCTTAGCGACATTTCTATTTCTTCGTCTATTGTGTTTTTTTTTCGTCCTTTTATCGAGATATGATCGAAAAAAGCAACGAAAACGGATAATTTTAGCGAAATTTCAATTTTTTCCTCTAAATTTCGTCTATATTTATCGTCATTTAATCGAGTTATGATCGAAAAAAGCAACGAAAAGGGATAATTTTAGCGAAATATCAATTTTTCTTTTTTTTTCGTCAGTTTATCGATATATGATCGAAAAAAGCAATGAAATCGAATAATTTAAGTGAAATTTCGTTTTTTTCCTCTATTTTGTCTTAATTTTAGTAATTTTATCATGATATGATCGAAAAAATCAACGAAAACGGATAATCTTAGCGAAATTTCAATTTTTCTCCTCAATTTGTCTTTACTTTTTGTCATTTTATCGTGTTATGAACAAAAAAGGTAACGAAAACGGATTTTTTTAGCGAAATTTAAATTGTTTCGTCTATTTTGTGTTTAATTTTCGTCCTTTTATCGAGATATGATCGAAAAAGGCAACGAAAACGGATAATGTTAGCGAAATTTCAATTTTTTGTCTATTGTATGTTTATTTTTCGTTATTCTATCGAGATATAAAAAAATAATAAAAAAATAATTTTAGCGAAATTTCAATTTTTGTATCTTTTTTTCCCTTAATGTTCGTCATTATATCAGGATATTATCGAAAAAATAAACAAGAACGAATAATTTTAGCGAAATTTCATTTTTTTTCTCTTTTTCTCCTTAATTTTCCTCATTTTATCTAGGCATGACCGGAAAAAGAAACAAAAACAGATAAATTTTGCAAAATTTCAATTTTTTCCACTTTTTTTCCCTTAATTTCCTCATTTTATCGAGATATTATCGAGAAAAGATATAAAAACGAATAATTTTAGCGGAATTTTCAATTAATTTTCATCTTTTTTTTCCTTAATCTTCCTCATTTTATCGAGATATTATCGAAAAAAGCAACAAAAAGGAACAATTTGATCGAAATTTCAATTTCGTTTCCTTAATTTTCCTCATTTTATTTAGACATGACCGAAAAAAGCAACAAGAACAGATAATTTAAGCAAAATTTCAATTTTTTTCCAATTTTTTTTCCTTAATTTTCCTCATTTTATCGAGATATGACCGAAAAAAGTAACGAAAATGGATAATTTTTGCAAAATTTCAGTTTTTCTCCTCTATTTTGCCTTATTTTTGGTAATTTTATCAAGATATGATTGCATATTGCAACGAAAACGGATAATTTTAGCGAAATTTCATTGTTTTTCTGCTCTGTTTTGTTTTAATTTTGATAATTTTATCACGATATGATTAAAAAAGCAACGAAAACGGAAAATTTTAGCGAAATTTGAATTTTTTTTCAGTAATTTGTGTTTATTTTTTGTCATTTTATTGAGATATGATCGAATAAAGCAACGGAATCGGAAAACCTTAGCAAAATTTCAAATTTTCTCGTGTATTTTGCCTTAATTTTAGTCATTTTATCGAGATATGATATATAAAAGCAACATAAATGTATAGGTATAATCTTAGCGATATTTCTATTTCTTCGTCTATTGTGTTTTTTTTTCGTCCTTTTATCGAGATATGATCGAAAAAAGCAACGAAAACGGATAATTTTAGCGAAATTTCAATTTTTTCCTCTAAATTTCGTCTATATTTATCGTCATTAAATCGAGTTATGATCGAAAAAAGCAACGAATAGGGATAATTTTAGCGAAATTTCAATTTTTATCTCCTATTTTGTCTTCATTTTTCTATTCTTAATCGAGATATGATTGAAAAACCAACGAAAACAGATAATTTTAGCGAAATTTGATTTTATATCCTCAATTTTGTCTTTATTTTTAGTCATTTAATATAGATATGATCAAAAAAAGCAACGAAAACGGAAATATTTAGCGAATTTTGAATTTTTTTCTGTATTTTGTCTATATTTTTCGTCATATTGTCGAGTTATGTACGAAGAAAGCATCAAAAACGGATATTTTTAGCGAAATTCCTATTACTTTCCTGAAAATTTTGTCTTTTTTTTTCGTCTTTTTATAAATATATGATCGTAAAAAGCAAAAAAAAATGGATAGTTTAGGCGAAATATCTTTTTTTTTCTCTTTTTTTCCTTAATTTTGCTCATCTTATCGATATGTTATCGAAAAAGAAACAAAAACTAATAATTTTAGGGAAATTTCAATTATTTTCCTCTTTTTTTCCTTATT
The DNA here is from genome assembly GCA_947579665.1 of Sympetrum striolatum. Classification (NCBI taxonomy): domain Eukaryota; kingdom Metazoa; phylum Arthropoda; class Insecta; order Odonata; family Libellulidae; genus Sympetrum; species Sympetrum striolatum. The sequence continues at coordinate 7,829,318 of OX388344.1, forward strand.
TTTATTCATTTTATCGAGATATTATCGGAAAAAGAATCAAAAAAGCTTATTTTTAGAAAAATTTAATTTTTTTTTCTGCCTTAATTTTCCTAATTTATCGAGATATGACCGAAAAAAGCAACAAGAACGAATAATTTTAGCGAAATTTTAAATTTCTTCTTCTTTTTTTCCTTACTTTTACTCTTTTTATCGAGATATTAGCGAAATAAATATCAAAAACAAATAATTTTAGCGAAATTTCAAATTTTTTCTTCTTTTTTTCCTTACTTTTACTCTTTTTTTCGAGATATTAGCGAAATAAATATCAAAAACGAATAATTCTAGCGAAATTTCAATTTTTTTCCTATTTTTTTTCCTTTACTTTTCCTCAATTTATCTAGACTCGACCGAAAAAGGCAACTAAAACAGATAATTTTAGTGAAATTTCAGATTATTCCGTATTTTTTTCCTTAATTTTCCTCATTTTATCGAGATATGACCGAAAAAAGCAACAGAAACAGAATATTATAGCGAAATTTCAATTTTTATCAGATTGTTTTCCTTAATTTTCCTCATTTTATCGAGATATGATCGAAAAAGGCAACGAAAACGGATAATGTTAGCGAAATTTCAATTTTTTGTCTATTGTATGTTTATTTTTCGTTATTCTATCGAGATATAAAAAAATAATAAAAAAATAATTTTAGCGAAATTTCAATTTTTGTATCTTTTTTTCCCTTAATGTTCGTCATTATATCAGGATATTATCGAAAAAATAAACAAGAACGAATAATTTTAGCGAAATTTCATTTTTTTTCTCTTTTTCTCCTTAATTTTCCTCATTTTATCTAGGCATGACCGGAAAAAGAAACAAAAACAGATAAATTTTGCAAAATTTCAATTTTTTCCACTTTTTTTCCCTTAATTTCCTCATTTTATCGAGATATTATCGAGAAAAGATATAAAAACGAATAATTTTAGCGGAATTTTCAATTAATTTTCATCTTTCTTTTCCTTAATCTTCCTCATTTTATCGAGATATTATCGAAAAAAGCAACAAAAAGGAACAATTTGATCGAAATTTCAATTTCGTTTCCTTAATTTTCCTCATTTTATTTAGACATGACCGAAAAAAGCAACAAAAACCGATAATTTTATCGAAATTTCAATTTTTTTCCTATTTTTCTTCCTTAATTTTCCTCATTTTAACGAGATATTATCGAAAAAAGAATCAAAAAAGATTAATTTTAGCGAAATTTCAATTTTTTTTCCCTTTTTTCATTAATTTTCCTCATTTTATCGAGATATGACCGAAAAAAGCAACAATTACCAATAATTTTAGCGAAATTTCAAATTTCTTCCTCTTTTTTTTTGCTTAATTTCGTCATTTTATAATGATATTAACGAAAAAAGAATCAAAAACGAATAATTTTAGCGAAATTTCAATTTTTTCTCTTTTTTTTCCTTAAATTTCCTCATTTTATCGAGATATTATCGAAAAAAGAAACAAAAACGAATAATTTTAGCGAAATTTCAATTTGTTTTCTATTTTTTTTCCTGAATTTTCCTCATTTTATCTAGATATGACCGAAAAAAGCAACAAAAACAGAATATTATAGCGAAATTTCAATTTTTTTCCGATTTTTTTTCCTTAATTTTCCTCATTTTATAGTGATATGACTGAAAAAAGCAACAACAACCGATAATTCTAGCGAAATTTCAATTTTTGTCCTATATTTTTCTCTTAATTTTCCTAATTTTATCGAGATATGAGCGAGAAAGGCAACAAAAACGAATAATATTAGCGAAATTAATATTTTTTTCCTCTTTTTTTCATAATTTTCATCAATTTATCGAGATATTATCGAAAAAAGAAACAAAAACGAATAATTTTAGTGAAATTTCAATTTGTTTTCGCTTTAATTTCCTTAATTTTCCTCATTTTATCTAAATATGACCGAAAAAAGCAACAAAAACAGATAATTTTAGCGAAATTACCATTTTTTTCCTCTTTTTTTCCTTAATTTTCCTCATTTTATCTATGCTCGACCGAAATATGCAACAAAAACAGATAATTTTAGCGAAATTTATATTTTTTTTCCTATTTTATATCCTTAATTTTTCTCATTTTATCGATATATGACCGAAAAAAGGAACAAAAACGAATAATTTTAGCGAAATTTCAATATTTTTCCTCTCATTTTTCTTTAATTTTCGTCATTATATCGAGATATTATCGAAAAAAGAAACAAAAACGAAATATTTTAGAGAAATTTCAATTATTTTTTCTTTTCTTTCCTTATTTTTATTCAATAAAATCTAAAAACTATCGAAAAAAGCAACAAAAACCGATAATCTTAGTGAAATTTCAATTATTTTCCTCTTTTTTTTCCTTATTGTTATTCATTTTATCGAGATATTATCGAAAAAAGAATCACAAAAATATAATTTTAGTGAAAAATCAATTTTTTTCCTCTTTTTTTCCTTATTTTTCATCATTTATCGAGATATTATCGAAAAAAGAAACAAAAACGAATTGTGTTAGAGAAATTTCAATTATTTTTTCTTTTCTTCCCTTATTTTTATTCAATAAAATCTAGTAACTATCGAAAAAAGCAACAAAAACCGATAATTTTATCGAAATTTCAATTTTTTTCCTATTTTTCTTCCTTAATTTTCCTCATCTTAACGAGATATTATCGATAAAAGAATCAAGAAAGATTAATTTTAGCGAAATTTCAATTTTTTTTCTATTTTTTCCTTAATTTTCCTCATTTTATCGAGATATGACCGAAAAAAGCAACAATTACCAATAATTTTAGCGAAATTTCAAATTTCTTCCTCTTTTTTTTGCTTAATTTTCCTCATTTTATAAAGATATTAACGAAAAAAGAATCAAAAACGGATAATTCTAGCGAAATTTGATTTTTTTTCCTATTTTCTTCCTTAATTTTCCTCATTTTATTGAGATATGACCGAAAAAAGCAAAAAAAAAACGAATAATTTTAGCGAAATTTCAATTTTTTCTCTTTTTTTCCTTAATTTTCCTCATTTTATCGAAATATTATCGAAAAAAGAAACAAAATCGAATAATTTTAGCGAAATTTCAATTTGTTTTCTATTTTTTTTCCTGAATTTTCCTCATTTTATCTAGATATGACCGAAAAAAGCAACAAAGACAGAATGTTATAGCGAAATTTCAATTTTTTTTCGATATTTTTTCCTTAATTTTCCTCATTTTATAGTGATATGACCGTAAAAGGCAACAAAAACAGATAATTATAGCGAAACTACAATTTGTTTCCTATTATTTTTCCTTAATGTTCCTTATATTATCGAGATACGACCGTAAAAGGAAACAAAAACGAATAATTTTAGCGAAATTACAATTTTTTCCTTTTTTTTATCTAGACTCGACCGAGAATAGCAACAAAAACAGATGATTTTAGCGAAATTTATATTTTTTGCCTATTTTATTTCCTTCATTTTCCTCATTATATCGAGATATTATCGAAAAAAGAAACAAAAACGAATAATTTTAGCGAAAATTAAATTATTTACCTCTTTTTTTTCCTTTATTTTCCACAATTTATTTAGATATGACCAAAAGAAGCACTAAAAACAGATAATTTTAGCGAAATTTCAATTTTTTCCTCTTTTTTCCCTTAATTATCCTCATTTTAACTAGACGTGACAGAAGAATGCAACAAAAACAGATAATTTTAGCGAAATTACAATTTTTGTCCTCTGTTTTTCCTTAAATTTCCACATTTTATCGAGATATGACCAAAAAAGGTACCAAAAACGAATAATTTTAGCGAAATTACAATTTTTTTCCTCTTTTTTCTTTAATTTTCCTTATTTTATCGAGAGATTATCGGAAAAAAACAATAACAAACTGTTTTAGAGAAATTTGAATTTGTTTTCTATTTTCTTTCTGAATTTTCCTCATTTTATCTAGATATGACCGAAAAAAGAACAGAAACAGAATATTATAGCGAAATTTCAATTTTTTTCCGATTTTTTTCCTAAATGTTCCTCATTTTATAGTGATATGACCGTAAAAGGCAACAAAACAGATAATTATAGCGAAATTACAATTTTTTTCCTATTTTTTTTCGCTTAATATTCCTTATATTATCGAGATACGACCGTAAAAGGAAACAAAAACGAATAATTTTAGCGAAATTACAATTTTTTTCCTATTTTTACTTTCTCCATATACGAAGTATAGAGAAAGTATTTTTTTCATGAAAAAAATCGACAGTGACAGTGGGCGCTCTAACGTGAAAACTATTAGTCGTATCAATACCATACTTCGTATATAGTACTGTAGTGTGTGCTGTCAGAGTTGATTAGTTTTTCAAGTAAATCTGTAAACCGGAAGTCGAGCTTCATTCATCAAAGCTCATTTCCGGTTTTCAAAATATCTCCATAAATATTATATATAGGTATATTGTATGCCTTATAAAAGTTTTAGAAAATGGGTTTTACTATAACTATTGTATTTAACATATTTTTGTATCACCGGTTGATTAGGAGTTATTCGTGAAATACTGATCAACCGGAAGTAGCTGATTATGTACTTTGTGGGCGCTCTAACATGAAAACTATTTGTCGGATCAACACCAAATTTCATATGTAATATTTTGGTTTGTGTCGTTAGAGTTGATTAGATTTTGGAGTAAATAGGTTAACCGGAAGTCGAGCTTCATTCTTCATATCTCATTTCCGGTTTTCAAAATATCTCCATAAATATGATATTTAGGTATATACTATTATTTATAAAAGTTTTAGAAAATGTAATTTACTATGACTTTTGTATGAAACATATTTTTGTATCACTGATTGTGTAGGAGTGATTCGTGAAATACTGATAAACCGGAAGTTGCTGATTATGTACGTTGTGGGCGCTCTGGGCTCTATGGGCGAAAGGTCAATTTCATCTTTTTTCATCGAACATGTCCGGAAATCATTATTTATAATGTTTGTGACGTAAAAGATAATATGATATGAATTAATCACTTATCTTCCATGTTTAGATTGAATATAGAGTTCGAAAATACTGTCGTAGATAAATATTTACATCTTACATATGGAGAAAGTCATGTGCTGGCCACATCAGATTTTTTTTCCTTAATATTCCTTATATTATCGAGATACGACCGTAAAAGGAAACAAAAACGAATAATTTTAGCGAAATTACAATTTTTTCCTCTTTTTTACTTTCTCCATATACGAAGTATAGAGAAAGTATTGTTTTCATGAAAAAAATCGACTTCGAGATTTCAACGGAAATACATGTTTTGGGGTCCCTAGAACACGTTTTGACCATTTTCGGAATGATGTCTGTGTGTATGTGTGTGTGTGTGTGTGTGTGTGTGTGTGTGTATGTGTGTGTGTGTGTGTTAGTGGGCGCTCTAACGTGAAAACTATTAGTCGTATCAATACCAAACTTCATATATACGAGGGTCGTTCAATAAGTCCTTAGAAAAAGATGGAAAAACACTTTTTTTGGGGGTAAATTTTTTTTATTTCTCAACATAATCTCCTTTCAACTCTATACATTTATCTAAACGTTTTTGAAAAATTTTTATGCCGTCCGAAAAATAGGATTTTGGAAGTTCTTCAAAATACTCATTCGTTTGCTTAATGATCTCCTCGTTGGAAGTGAACCGTCGTCCGCTAAGCCATTTTTTCTAATTCGGTAACAGGAAATAGTCACTTGGGGCCAAATTTCATGAATAAGGTGGATTTTGCAACTATTCCATTTTTAATTCCATAATTTTGGCCATCGAAACAGCACAGGTGTGCACACGCGCATTGTCCTGATGCAAGAGGATTTTTTTCCTCTTCAAATGTGGACGTTTTTCTTTGATTTCATCGCTCAACCGGTACAATAATGACGCATAATACGTCCCTGTTATCGTTTTTCCTTTTTCTAAGTAATCAATAAAGATGATGCTGTGTGCATTCCAAAAGACCGTGGACATCACCTTGCCGGCCGATGCCACCGTTTTCGTCTTCTTCAGAGCCCGTTCACCCTTAAAAATCCACTGTTGTGACTGTATCTTTGTTTCTGGAGTGTAGTAATGAATCCTGGTTTCATCCACAGTTATGTATCGACGAAGAAAATCGGCAGGATTGCGACGGAAGAGCGCCAAAATAACCTCAGAGTCGACCACACGATTGTGCTTATTCTACTTTGTGAGTAAACGCGGCACCCATCTTGCAGAAATTTTTTTCACAGACAGTTCTTCATGCAAAATTGAAGCGACTATATCTTGCGATATGCCTGTGGCCTCAACTATTTTGCGCACTTTAATCCATCGATCACTCAAAATCATACCGTGGATTTTGTCGATCGTTTTGGAAGTAGTCACTTCCTCTGGGTGTCCCGAACGATATTCATCTTTTGTGGATGAACGGCTACGTTTAAACTCATTCATCCAATTGTAAACAGTTGCAAACACAGGAGCAGATGTGCCATGAACTGCATCCAGCTCAGCTTTGATTTATTTCGGCGTTAAACCTTTCAAATACTAATGCTTAATCACAGCCCGAAATTCATTTTTCTCCATTGTTATAAACAAACAAAAGTTGCTCACATCAATCCTATTTTTGGACGGCATAAAAATTTTTCAAAAACGTTTAGAAAAATGTATAGAGCTGAAAGGAGATTATGTTGAGAAATAAAAAATAGTTACCCAAAAAAAAAGTGTTTTTCCATCTTTTTCTAAGGACTTATTGAACGACTCTCGTAGTAGTGGTGTGTGTGCTGTCAGAGTTGATTAGTTTTTGGAGTAAATCGGTCAACCGGAAGTCGAGCTTTATTCATTAAAGCTCATTTCCGGTTTTCAAAATATCTCCATAAATATGATATATACGTATATTGTATTGCTTATAAAAGTTTTAGATAATGTATTTTACTATAACTTTTGTATTTAATATATTTTTGTATCTGCGGTTGATTAGGAGTTATTCGTGAAATACTGATAAACCGGAAGAAGATGATTATGTACTTTGTGGGCACTCTAACATGAAAACTAATTGTCGGATCAACACCAAATTTCATAAATTGTACTTTTATTACAGTCGTTAGAGTTGATTAGTTTTTGGAGTAAATCGGTCATCCGGAAGTTGAGCTTCATTCTTCAAAGCTCATTTCCGGTTTTCAAAATATCTCCATAAATATGATATTTAGCTATATACTATTAATTATAAATGTTTTAGAAAATGTAATTTACTATAACTTTTGAATGAGACATATTTTTGTATCACTGATTGTGTAGAAGTTATTCATGAAATACTGATAAACCGGAAGTTGCTGATTATGTACTTTGCTGGCGCTCTGGGCTCTATTGGCGATAGGCAAAATTCATCTTTTTTCATCGAGCATCTCCCGAAAAACATTATTTATAATGTTTGTGACGTAAAAGATAATAATACATAAATTAATCACTCATCTTCCAAGTTTAGATTGAATATAGAGTTCGAAATTACTGTCGTAGATAAATATTTACATCTTATATATGTAGAAAGTCATGTGATGGCCACATCAGATTTTTTCCTTGATTTTCCTCATTTATCGAGATTATATCGAAAAAAAAACGAATGATTTTAGTGAAATTTCAATTATTTTCCTCTTTTTTTTCCTTATTTTTTATTCATTTTATCGAGATATTATTGAAAATAGCAACAAAAACAGATAATTGTAGCGAAATTTCAATTTTGTTCCTATATTTTTTCCTTAATTTTCCTCATTTTATCGAGATATTAACAAAAAAAAGCAACAATAACCAATACTTTTAGCGAAATTTCAAATTTTTTCATCTTTGTTTCCTTAATTTCCCTCATTTTATCGAGATATTAACAAAAAAAAGCATCAAAAACGAATAATTCTACCGAAACTTCAATTTTTTTCCTATTTTCTGCCTTAATTTTCCTCATTTTATTGAGATTAGACCATAAAATAAAAAACCAATAATTTTAGCGAAATTTCAATTTTTTTCACTTTTTTTCCTTAAATTTCCTCATTTTATCTAGATATGACCGAAAAAAGTAACAACAACCGATAATTTTAGCGAAATTTCAATTTTTTCCAATTTTTTCACTTAATTTTCCTCATTTTTTTTCCTCTGTTTTTCCTTAATTTTCCTCATTTTATCTAGACTCGACCGAGAATAGCAACAAAAACAGATGATTTTAGCGAAATTTATATTTTTTGCCTATTTTTTTTCCTTAAATTTCCTCATTATATCTAGATATGACCGAAAAAAGTAACAACAACCTATAATTTTAGCGAAATTTCAATTTTTTCCTATTTTTTTCACTTAATTTTCCTGATTTTTTTCCTCTGTTTTTCCTTAATTTTCCTCATTTCATCTAGACTCGACCGAAAAAAGCAACAACAACTGATAATTTTAGCGAAATTTCAATTTTTTCCTATTTTTTCACTTAATTTTCCTCATATTTTTTCCTCTGTTTTTCCTTAATTTTCCTCATTTTATCTAGACTCGACCGAAAATAGCAACAAAAACAGATGATTTTAGCGAAATTTATATTTTTTGCCTATTTTATTTCCTAAATTTTCCTCATTATATCCAGATATTATCGAAAAAAGAAACGAAAACGAATAATTTTAGCGAAAATTCAATTATTTACCTCTTTTTTTCCTTTATTTTCCACAATTTATTTAGATATGACCAAAAGAAGCATTAAAAACAGATAATTTTAGCGAAATTTCAATTTTTTCCTCTTTTTTTCCCTTAATTTTCCTCATTTTAACTAGACGTGACAGAAGAATGCAACAAAAACAGATAATTTTAGCGAATTTACAATTTTTGTCCTCTGTTTTTCCTTAATTTTCCTCATTTTATTGAGATATGACCGAAAAAGGTACTAAAAACGAATAATTTTAGCGAAATTAAAATTTTTTGTCCTCTTTTTTCTTTAATTTTCCTCAATTTATCGAGATATTATCGGAAAATCCAACAATAACGAGTAATTTTATCGAAATGTCAATATTTTTTTCCTAAATTCTCCTAATTTTAACGAGATATTATCGCAAAAAAGAATCAAAAAAGATTAATTTCAGCGAAATTTCAATTTTTTTCATATTTTCTTCCTTAATTTTCCTCATTTTATCGAGATATGACCGAAAAAAGCAACAAAAACGAATAATTTTAGCGAAATTTCAATTATTTTCCTCTTTATTTTCCTTAATTTTCTTCATTTTATCGAGATATTAACGAAAAAAGAATCAAAAAGGAATAATTCTAGCGAAATTTCAATTTTTTTCCTATTTTCTTCCTTAATTTTCCTCATTTTATTGAAATATTACCGTAAAAAGCAAAAAAAACGAATAAATTTGGCGAAATTTCAATTTCTTTAATCTTTTTTTTCCTTAATTTTCCTCATTTTATCTAGACTCGACCGAAAAAGGCAACTAAAACATGTAATTTAGCTTAATTACAAATTGTTTCCTATTTTTTCCTTAATTTTCCTCGTTTTATCGTGATATGACCGAAAAAAGAATCAAAAACGAATAATTTAAGCAAAATCAATTTATTTTCTCTTTTTTTTCCTTAAATTTCCTAATTTTATCTAGATATGACCGAAAAAAGCAACAAAAACAGATAATTATAGCGAAATTTTAATTTTTTTCCTATTTTTTTTCCTTAATTTTCCACATTTGGACGAGATATGACCGTAAAAGGCAACAAAAACGGATAATTATAGCGAAATTTCAATTTTTTTCCAATTTTTTTCCTTAATTTTCCTCATTTTATAGAGATATTATGGAAAAAAGAAACAAAAACGAATAATTTTAGTGAAATTTCAATTATTTTCCTCTTTTTTTTCCTTATTTTTATGCATTTTATCGTGATATTATCGAAAAAAGCAACAAAAACAGATAATTTTAGTGAAATTTATATTTTTCTCCTATTTTTTACCTTAATTTTCCTCATTTTATCGAGATATTATCGAAAAAAGAAACAAAAACGAATAATTTTAGCGAAATTTTATTTCTTTTCTATTTTTTTTTCTAAATTTTACTCATTTTATCGAGAACTGACCACAAAAAATATGAAAAATAAATAATTTTAGCCAAATTTCAATTTTTTTTCTTTCTTTTCCTTAATTTTCCTCATTTTATCTAGATATGAATGAAAAAATCTCCAACAACCGATAATTTTAGCGAAATTTCAATTATTTTCCTATTTTTTTCACATTATTTTCCTCATTTTATCGAGATATTACCAAGAAAGGCAACAAAAACGAATAATATTAGGAAAATTACAATTGTTTTCCATTTTTTTTCCTTAATTTTCCTCATTTTAACGAGATATTATCGAAAAAAGAAACAAAAACGAATAATTTTAGCATAATTTTAATTTGTTTTCTATTTTTATTCCTTAATTTTTCTCATTTTATGTAGACTCGACCGTAAGAAGCAACAAAAACAGATAATTTTAGCGAAATTTCAATTTTTTTCCTCTTTTTACATGTGTAAGATGCAGGTTCGTTGCACCTGATATTGGCGATCCTCGTAAGGGAAGAGTTGGGTTAAATGAGGAGAAAGGTGTAGGTTTTAAAAGGTTTATTATCCGTGGTAATAAACACGAGAATCTCTAATTTCTGACGGTCGTCCTTCCTCCTTCGCGTTCGCAGCCCGACTCCACGAAAAAGGACGCTCTTCAGTCCACCCTGCCCATAGGTCACATATGGTCATCCCCTCCCATAGACCACCAGCTCTGCAACGGTCATTATGCATATGCCGGGCTAAGGAAAGAGGGAGAGACATAGACAAAGAAAAGGCGAGGTCCTTGGAATGTGACACACCCATATCTCAGACCCTTACACCACCCCCCCTTCAAAACTGAGTTAAAATACGGATTTAAACTCACCAATATGCAATATGTACATACACAAAACCTCGTCACACAATCACATCTCTATGGTAACCATCTTACATTATTTGACATAACAGAATAACCTAACAGAACACCACCTTGTATACTCCCCGAACTATTCTTCTCAATACAAAAAGTTAATAAATTTTCCAACATTATTCCCTTTTCACAACATTACTTCAAAACTAATAATTTCCCTGAAATTAAAGAACGGGTTAGTAGGATATCATCTCAAACCAATAAATGCAATATACTATCATTACAATATTAAAACAAAACAAACATTTTTTTTTTTTCAAACCAAGAGCCTTCAAACAATAATTATTCATTCTTCTTGCACACATACTAAGTTCGAAGTTATACCACACGACCACTAAACACTATGGTGAACTTTAGAATCTTTTGTTCGTGGCCGCAACAAATAGGGCGATCGCTGAGGGAGTGGGGGGAGGGGAGAGGGATCTTCTTCTTCCGTAGAAAGGTTCACAAGTCCTGTTCCTTCGCTGGATATATCGGTGTCCTCGACTCTTCCCGGAACACCACGGTCCACGGGTGGCCCTCGCGACCTCAGGAAATACGGACAAAAGGAAGATGGTCCTCGCTTGTCCGCCTGTTCACACGCACTTTCCTCAACGTCCCTTTGCGAACTTCCGGTACTCACCGAGTCGGGACTTATTGGGGCCTGGCTGGAAACTAAGTCTTGGTTTGAATTATGGGTGGTAGAGCTTGGGAATACCTCTGACAGAGGAGGGTCTTCGGGAAGGAGGGGGGAATAGCTAAACTCTTCTGTGTCCGAGTGAGGCTTTGTCCCATCCCTAACCCCCCGTGGCCTGCCTCGCCTTCGCTCATCATGCCTAATCTTTGAGGGTAAATTTTTACCCAAGTGCGGTTTAAGCCGATCCTTATGAACAACTACCGATCGAAAGGGAAGTTGTAATCGAACATTACTTGTGGACAACGTCTCGAGCACTTTATATGGCCCCCTCCAATTATTCGAAAACTTCTTCACCCGCCCTACTTTACGTGTCGGTTCGCTCAGATACACATATTGGCCTGGTCTATATACCACATTTTGCGTCTTTTTATTATAGGCTGCCGCTCTCCTTTTCTGTGCCAATGCGTCGTTCGCCTTGCATTTCCTTCTCATTTTTCTCAATTCCTCCTTCAGTTCTACGAGATAATCCTCCTTAAATCCCTTTAACGTCAAATCTACGCTGATAAAAGGAGACCGCATCGGATTTCCAAATATTATCTCATGCGGAGAATAACCCGTGCTCGCATGCACATTAGTATTGTAGCAACAAACGGCATAAGATGAAAGGGCATCCCAATTGTTGTGCTTACAATTGATGTAGTGGCTAATTATCTGAGCGATGGTACGGTGAACCCTTTCAACCCTTCCATTCCCTTGTGGATGATATGGTGACGTATGCAATTTGTCTATTTTCAGTAAACGACATACATTGGAAAACAACTCCGACATAAAGTTTGTTCCCATGTCGCTCAATAGTATTGCTGGAACGCCAAATCTTAAAACCCATCTATTGACGAAAGCATCGGCTACAGTCTCCGCGGTTTGGTCAGGCAATGGAACCATTATTAAATACCTGGAGAAATGGTCTAAAATGGAGAGAATGTACCTATTCCCGGATTCACTCTTAGGCAATGGTCCCACGATATCTAAGGCCACAAACTCAAATGGCTTATCACTTGAAGGCAATTCCTGTAATGGAGCCTTCGTTCTTCCGTAAGGACTCCTGCGATGGCACGATATACAATCCTTAAGGGCTTCCTTCACATCTCGAACAAGATTTGGCCACCAATAGTGCAGTCTTAACCTATTCACGGTTGAACGTTCTCCCATATGGCCCGAAAGAATATGTCCATGCAGCTGATTAATCAATAGCCCCCTCAACGACTGAGGAACAACGACTTTTTCTCCAGTTTTCGTTATTCTAACCAATACTCCATCCTTCTTATTAAACCCCCGTAGTGACCGCCAACTTTTGCACTCCGGATCATTTGCCTGCACCTGGCAAAGTTCATTCTCCGTTATTACGTGTACGCGTCGCACCTTTCGACTTAACGCGTCGGCATTACAATGGGTCTTTCCAGGCTTATGCTCAACTTCGTAATCGTATTCGCTTAACTTAAGCGACCATCGCATCAACCGGGAAGACGGATCCTTCAAACCCAATAACCACTTTAATGCGCCATGGTCGGTAACTATCTTAAATTTCCGCCCATACACATAACAACGAAAATATTTAACTGCCCATACCACCGCCAGTAACTCTTTCTCGGTCACCGTGTAATTAATTTCTGCGGAATTCATTTGTCGCGAAGCATAGGCTATCGGATGTTCAACCCCATCTATCTGCTGCGACAATACTGCTCCCAAGGCAAAATTACTTGCATCCGTAGAAATTATAAACGATTTTGAAAAATCTGGATAAATGAGTACGGGACTGCGCGTTAAAGCTTCCGTCAACTTCGCCATGGCATTTTCGCAATCAGGAGACCAAATAAAAGATGCGCCCTTCTTAAGGAGACGCGTAAGCGGTCTCGCTATTTCCGCATAACCCTCCACAAACCTCCGATAGTAATTAGCGAGGCCTAAAAAGGACTGTAATTCTTTCGTTGTGGTGGGTGTGGGAAAATTTCTCACTGCCTCGATTTTCTCTTCATCTGGGTGAACCCCATCGCTACTTATCCGATGACCCAAATACTTCACCTCGGACTGAAAAAAATGACATTTATCCAGCTGTAAGGACAAATTTGCCTCTCTTAATTTTTCAAAAACTCGGCGCAATCTCTCTCCGTGCTCCTCCAAAGTTTCGCTAAAAACAATTACATCATCGATGTAAACCATGCATTGGGTTGGTGTTAACCCCCTCAATACTAGGTCCATTAATCGTTGAAAACTCGCCGGTGCGTTTTTTAATCCAAATGGCATGCGAGTATACTCGTAATGCCCACTCTCTACGTTAAATGCCGTTTTTGGTTGGGATTCGGGGTCCATAGGTATCTGATGATACCCGCTCGTCATGTCTAAGGTGGTGAAATATTTACATCGACCCAAATTATCCAATGTCTCGATAATTTGAGGTATTGGATAAACATCTGACGTCGTCACGGCATTGAGTTCCCGAAAATCAACGCAAAATCGGAATTTGGGCGTTCCGTCTACAGATTTTTTAGGGACAACTACAATGGGCGAGGCCCACGGACTTGCACTTGGTGTAATGATCCCTGCCTCCAATTGTTCTCTCACTAAATGCTCCACAATAGGTTTTTGGTGGTGGGGAATACGGAAAGGCCTCCTATAAATAGGTTTTGCTTCACCTGTGGGGATGTTATGAGACATCACATTAGTCATTGGCAGATTCCCTCTGTCATTGAATACATCGCAAAACTCTTCTAAAATCGGGCACAAAATAATCCTTTCATTTGCAGTTAGGTGACCTAATTTCCCGTCGAAACATAACCCTATCGCCTCTCGTCTCGCCATCCTTACTCGAGGCGCAATTTTCAGGTCCGCAGACTCGTTATCAGTACGAATCGCCTCCGCTTCGCCTAAAATCGTGCCTTTTAGCAGAGTAACATCTTCTCCGCCGAAATTCGTGATCTGCACATATATGTCACTTCCAGCCGTCGCTCGACTCAACCCTCTCGCCACAAAACATTCATCACATATATCGAATCTCGGCTCTAATATTACATCGCTCCCTTGCACAAAACACTGAGGGGGAAGTGCGATATTAATTACCTTCATACTGCGAGCGGGAATTGTTTCAGCCTTCAATAACCTAACGGCCACACGAACATCGTCTTTAATATGATGGTGTTGTCTTTGGGAAGCACGTACTGTCATTTTATCCCCACACGGGCCCCCTAAACACCCTTCGTCACGGTCTGTCCCTTCTTTTGCAGTCTCCTTAGATTTGGGGATTTCTTCGACGGCCCGTCTCACACGCTCTTTTACTGCCGGTTTCCGTTCCGCTCGATTTTCCTCTTTCTCCTCCTTCCGGGGTCGTGCCGTTGACCTCATCTGATGGACATGCTGGGCTCCTACTGCTGGGCTCATACGCAAAGGGGTTTCCCCGTTTCCATTTAGGCACCATTTCTCTTGTGCTATTTCCATAACACCTAAATTTACATTTACTACACATTCGTTTTTTAATAAAAAATCCATCCCCAATATACCGTCAAACTCCTCCAATGTATTTACAACTTGCATTAACGTGGTGTATTCCTTTCTATTTACAGTAAACACCACCAATTTTTCTCCCACACTACGCAATCTATCTCCCGTGATTCCCCTAACCCGGTAACTCGATCGCCTAATCCCTCGCCAGTCACACACGTCTCTGGAAATTAAAGAGATCTGGGCACCCGTGTCAATCAGAAATCTCCTATTTACACCATTCAAAGTCACAACAACAACTAAATCATTGGTGTTACCCGGCAATCTCACTCGCGGAAGCACCACGTCAATTTGGGGCCGACTCCACCGGTCACGCCAACCCCTTATCCGTTTAAATTACCGTTTAATTCGCGCCTTCTGGGACAATCGCGAGCCAAATGACCAGCGGCGTTGCACTCGTAACACCGTCGACCCTCCGTACACCACCTCGCTAGATGTCCCTGCATTCCGCAACGGAAACATTTCGGCTCACCAGGTGCGCGAAACACTCTTCGGGATACAGGTCCATTTTCCACTCGCGGGCCAGGTCTCCTCTCCACCTCTTGAATTCTGATGGCGGACTCCACGCCATCATCAAATGTTTTAGGCATTGACAAACGGCACAACTTCCCCAACTCACCGGACAATCCATTTAAAAAGGAATCCAATGCCCTTTGGTCTGCTTCGTACCGCAACGCACTCACGTATTCTGGCGTCCCCGTCGCCTCATACGTTTTAGCGTTCACTTTTCTCACTCTATCGGCGAATGTCTCCACGTCCTCTCCCGCTCTAATTCGCAAGGTAGAGAGCAGCTCGCGGTGAAAACGATGACTACTCTTCGATTCGTACCTTTTCACCAGAAGGGCCTTCAGTTGTCCGTACGTCGCAGCTTCGCGGCACTCATGCTTCGACCTCACGAACTCTGCCGCTTCCCCGCCGAGGCATAACTTTGCAGTCCTCAAAGTCTCCTCTTCGTCCCAACCGCTCAGCTCCGCAGCTAATTCTAGCTGTTCGCAGAAAGCTCCAACACTGTCTTCAGGCCACCCGTGAAACTTCGCTACCGTACTGATCAGCGCGAAACTTTTCTTGTGAGGTGCCTCGTTCATAACTCGCGATCGCAGCCGTTGGTTCTCCTCGGCGAGACGACTGATTTTCTCATCAAACTCGAGCATGATCTCCTTGAGTTCCCTTTCCCTTCCTCCGAAGCTAACCCGGCTCGCCATCTTCCCTTATTAATGAGGATCCCACTTCTGACACCAGATGTAAGATGCAGGTTCGTTGCACCTGATATTGGCGATCCTCGTAAGGGAAGAGTTGGGTTAAATGAGGAGAAAGGTGTAGGTTTTAAAAGGTTTATTATCCGTGGTAATAAACACGAGAATCTCTAATTTCTGACGGTCGTCCTTCCTCCTTCGCGTTCGCAGCCCGACTCCACGAAAAAGGACGCTCTTCAGTCCACCCTGCCCATAGGTCACATATGGTCATCCCCTCCCATAGACCACCAGCTCTGCAACGGTCATTATGCATATGCCGGGCTAAGGAAAGAGGGAGAGACATAGACAAAGAAAAGGCGAGGTCCTTGGAATGTGACACACCCATA